>CM039726.1:8957719-9557719 GCA_022539455.1 Dendrobium nobile
GGAGTTGAATTAGTTAATGAAAATTAATCAACCGTCTAATAGTCTAAATCCGTATGTTATTGCCCGGGGGGGGGGGGGGGGGGGGGGGGGGGGGGGGGGGGGGGGGTGGGGGGGGGGGGGGGTGGGGGGGGGGGGGGGGGGGGGGGGGGGGTGAGGGGGGGGGGGGGGTGGGGGGGGGGGTTTTTTTTTTTTTGTTTTTTTTTTTTTAGGTATTTTTATTTTTTTGTTTTTTTTTTTGTTTTGGGGTTCGGGGGAGGGGGGTCATGAGGATCGTCTGTTATTGCTTAATTCTAGCCTTCGTTGTTTGTGTGTCTGACATCCTATGCAACTAAGACAGCTTAAGCATGACCCTCTCCCCAAAAGACTGATGTCCCCTCGTTTGTGCTCTGTTGTAGTCCCAACAAATTGCTGGCTAACGAGTATGCCTCTAAAGAGCCATCTTGTGTCAACCATTGGCTTCTAGACTGATGAAGGCCTTATACGAGGAACTCTCTCTTTACACTCTGTATTTACTTTGACAGACCTACCTGGAGATGCCTTAAACTATTTTGCATATCTAAGCACCACTTATGTCATGCCTCGACTTAGCAGCGGGTGATGTTACCAAATATAAACATATCCTAACCAATGCTTGGGATGTAATATACTAAACGTTTGTAAGTGGAAGGTACTTTTTGATCGTTTCAGAAATAGAAACATTATATGGGAAGATACTTGTTCCTTCGTCTCCTAGCTTGTCTTACTGTGCCACATACACTTAAAATGAAGTTTATTTGGGGACTTATATCACTGGCTTGTTGTCTGCTTCTTGTATTACTTTCATTTATCATTTTCATCTCCCACAATTTAATTGGTTATATTTGCATCTTCAAATTAGTTATTCTTTCCTTCTTGTTTTATTTCCATAGTTTTATTCGCTTTTTGGTGAACATCATGATTTGATAATAGTTTATGTTTTTTACTTATGAAGGTTGTTACTTTAATTGTTACTGTTTCTTCTTCTAGATTGTTGAGCAACACTGGTGTCCAAAGTCCCAACGGGAGGAATAATTATTGACCCTTGCTTCGAAGAGATACCAATCATTACTCCTGGATCATTGTGAAAATCTTAATTTTTTTGCCTGTAGGTGGGGAATTGCATTAACGATTTGTTAAATGTTATCATAATAGCTATTTGATCATAGTTATTTCCAAAAAGAATGAGGGGAAGAGCTGATGGAGGCCAAAAGAGGCACTTGGTACCATTCATTTGTGTTGTTCTGCTAATTTTGGTTTTCCTATTCATCTACTTGGTGGCCATCGAGGGAAGCATGCTAGCTGCTTTAGATTATGGTACCAAATTCTCAAGGTCGTTAGGTTTAGGTTGGGTAGCAGTGATGATGGAGATGCTTCCAAAACATATAATTATGCTTTAGGAAAAGAAGATGAATATGAAAATATCACGCCCAAGAGCTTCCCAGTGAGTGGTTTTTAAACCTATAATTGAAGAATTTTTCTAGTTAATATTTTCTACAAAACACTGTACTTGTTTCATATTTTATCAAGGTTTGTGATGATCGCCACATGGAGTTGATTCCTGGCCTGGATAGAAACTTAATTTACCAAACACGATTGAAGCTAGATTTGTCGTGATGGAGCACTATGAGCGCATTGCCCCCAGACTGAGAGGCGCTTCAATTGCTTGATCCCTCCTCCATCTGGTTACAAGGTCCTCAGTGCTATCTATATATATCTGACATCCATCGTTTTACTGAATCTTTTCCCTGCTAAAATGCAATCTTCTTGTTCTTGTGAATTTATCTCTAATCTCCATACGTTAGGTTCCAATAAAGTGGCCAAAAAGTAGAGATGAAGTTTGGAAAGCCAACATACCTCACACTCACCTTGCACATGAGAAGTCTGATCAGAACTGGATGGTTGTGAAGTGACAAGAAACATTTTCCTGGTGGTGGTACTCATTTTCATTATGGAGCTGACAAATATATAGCCTTAATTGCAAATGTAAGCTGCATTCTTCTTATCTCTATTTCTGCATTTCCTTTTTCTGGCTTTTAGAGATTCATTTATCCACTAGTAACCTTTGTTTAGAAGTCTATGATTTGTTAAACCATGAGAAATTCTTCTTCAACCCCTAGAATCTCCTTCACGGTGCATTTTTTTTTTGGTGAACCACAAAATGAAGATTATCTGATTTATCTTGTTCCATTCGACAGATGCTGAACTTTTCAAATAGTGAAATAACAATGATGGAAGATTGCGAACCGATTGGATGTTGGTTGTGGAGTTGCAAGTTTTGGAGGATATCTTCTCTCATCTAATGTTATTGCAATGTCCTTGGCTCCAAATGATGTTCACCAAAACCAGATTCAGTTTGCTTTAGAGAGAGGAATACCTGCCTTTTATGTGTTTTAGGGACATGGAGCCTCCTTACCCTAGCAGGTCATTTGAGCTGGCTCATTGTTCCCGTTGTAGGATAGATTGGCTTCAAAGAGATGGGATCCTTCTACTTGAGCTTGATAGACTACTAAGGCCAGGAGGTTTTTTTGCTTATTCATCGCCTGAAGCATATGCACAGGATGAGAGGATCTGAGAATATGGAGAGAGATGAGTGCACTGGTAGAAAACATGTGTTGGAAAATTGCTGCAAAACAAAATCAGACAGTTATTGGGTCAAACCTCTAACAAATGACTGTTACATGGATAGAGCTCCAGGTGTTTGCCTCCGTTGTGCAGATGACGCTGATCCAGATGCAGTTTGGGTGGTCCAAAGGAGCATGCATTACCCCTTACTCCGAGCGTGAGTACACTATGAAATATTATTATATTTATGTGTAGATTATATTTTCTAATCCAAAAACTTAATCATTTTAGTATTTTGGAGTACTTAAATTTGCTTGTAGTTTTAAGTTTGTTAATGTCTGCAAGCAGTTGGTTGATTGTTTTCTGAGTATTCAATTAGCAGTTATGGAGTTCCTGATTAATGCATTTCTGCTGACAAAAGCCACCTTTTTGAAAATATGAGCGACTATATAAATATGCTCATTTACAGCTATAGAAAACCATCTTTCAGCTGTAGATTTCTCTTACAGGAGCGCCTTCTGGAAAGCTTTTAGCTTTTTGACTGCTTATTGAGCATAATGTTAATCTGTACAAACGATCATTCATTATAAGCCTTTTTTAAAGTATTAGAATGTATAGCGATTGTTTTTTGAATTTGCAGTTGAGTCTTGACTCTTAGGTGTTTATTCACTTATTGTTTCGGTTCTTGATGCTGATCTTCATTTTTTATATGATTTCTTTTTCATGACATCACTTTTTTTAGAACCAGACACTGGTGATTCGTCTGATTGATCATCTGGTCAAGCTTTTATTATTTTGCTCAAGATGGTCGGGCAATATGAAAGAAACTTACAAAACCACTTATGCAATTCATGCTGCCATTGTTGGTAGCATAAAATAAAGATATGAATGCTGTTCATTCTTATTTTCTGGAGTAGTTATCTATATTTAACTCATAAAATGGTCATATATTTTACATAAATGTATATTGTTATGCACATTCACGATATTGTGTGCTAGAAATTGGTCATGGTGTTGATAGAGTTCTTTGTTTTGAACAGACAAACTTTTATTATATTGCTCAAGATGGTCAGGCAATTGAAAGAACTTACAAAACCACTTTTGCAATTCATGCTGCCATTGCTGGTAGCATAACATAAAGATATGGATGCTTTTCACTCTTATTTTTCGGAGTAGTTCAATATTTAACTCATAAAATGGTTATAAACGTTACATAAATGTATATTGTTATGCAGATTCACAATATTGTGTGCTAGAAATTGGTCATGGTGTTGATAGAGTTCTTTGTTTTGAATCGACCTTAACTTGGGGCTAAGTCTTTCACACCACAAGTCTGAAAAATTAGAGCTTAGTTTTTGACCTTAAATTCAATCTCCCGATGCAAAAATTGAAAAGCCTTAGGCTCAGGTTAGCTGTCCTGGTATGCAGCTTCACAAGATAATTCACTTCAAGTCCCTAGGAGTTGTCCTAGTCAAGTTATAGGGGAGGTCGAGCAAAAGTCCCTCTTCTTCTTCACTTGGACACAAAAATGGACACAAGATTCCTAGATGTTTAAAAGACGTGTGGAAGACCTTTTTATGGGCTCGTGATCCTCTTGTTTTTTGTCCACTTGTGTGCCCATAGGAAGTGTCCGACATGATGCGCCCACATGAACTAAAACTGACTGCTTTGATCCTACATCAATTTGATTGTCATGACCCGGGCGGGTAAGCTCGAGTTAACGAGGCGGGAACAGACGCGTAGTACAACAAAAATTTAAACTTTCATTCCAAAGTAACAATAACAAATAATCATCCAAATACAAAAATAGGAAATAGCCACTAAACATCTATTTCAGACATTTCTATTACATCATAAATATCAACTCATAACATAAAACACAACTACTATAATTGTACCACATTACATAAATCATTACATGATATAACATAACCATAAAGAACTTGTCTTCTTGGGATTCTCTATTATGGTAAGTAATAAGTCTATCAGCCATCAAATGTTACCAGGTTCTCATGAAAAATATATTCCCACAATCAGGGATGAGCTAACGCTCAGCAGGTAACAAATATTTATTTTAAATTCATAAAGCAAGAAAAAGAAGACATTATGCATATAACTTTCATATGGCAGCGCTGAAATCATTCTTCTGATCTTCTACCAACTGTGCCAGCTCCATAGCCTTTCCCAGGTTCCTCGGCTCCAGTACCCTGACTGCTGTTCGGATCTCTGGTTTCAACCCCTTCATGAAGTTCTCTTCTAAGGCTGACTCTGAAATATGATCCAATATGCTAGCCAAGTACTCAAACCGATCCCGATAATCTGTCATAGTCCCTTCTTGAGTCAAGGCAAAGAATTGCTCATAGAAGTCTCCTCCCCCGTCGGTTTGGAAACGCTCTAATAAGCAATCCTTGAACTCTCTCCAGTTCCGAATGGGCTCCCTCCTGTCACGCCACTGATACCATGCCAGAGCTTTCCCTTCCAGACACAGACCCGCCGCTATCAATTTTTCATTCTCTGTCAACCCGTTGACAGCGAAGTAACGCTCCACTTTGTAGATCCAGCCATGGCCGTCTTCACCCTCAAAGATGGGCATCTTCAGCTTCCTCACCCGTGGGTCTCCTCCGTTTCCCCGGTATCCTCCATAACCTCCCATTCCTCGAAAGAGAAGAGTCCCCCCCAAGTGTCCCGATCATCCCTCCGACGATTATATTTGAATCCCTCTTCATACTCACCTCTTCTTCCTTCGCAATCATCACCTCGACACTGAATTCCTTCAAATTCAGCACCTCGACGATGATGTTCCTCCCTTCTTCCTTCAAAAATAGCCCCTCGACACTGAATCCTTTCGAATTTAGCACCTCGGCGATGAATTTCTCCCTTCCCCCTTCAAATTCAGCACCTCGCGCGGGATTCTTTCAAATCAGCACCTCGAAAATTGAATTCTTCCCTCCTTCCGACCAAATCAGCCTCCCGTTGGTCGTATCCCCTACTCATCTCCTCTCTAGAAGTGGTTCAAGAGGGGCATGTCGTTTTCCTCCTCCATGATCTCCACCTCTGAATTTCTCCTCCCCCTCAAGGGTTTCGGATTTCTCCCATGCCATGGTCGTCGTGTTTCTCTTGTACTTCCGATGTCGCCTGATTGGTCTTCATTTCAAGTAATTTCTTCATCATCTCTTCCATCACAGCGAACTTCCCCTCCAACCTTCATTGTTGGAGGTGATTTGATTTTGGAAATCGAAAAATCTTCCCTCCAAATCGGATTTCAATTGTCCGATTTCGCTTTCCAAAACTTCCTCCTCTCTTCCGGCCATCGTTCTTCTAACGGATCCTCAAAAAATCTTCTTCCGGAAACGATAAACTTGCTAGAATTTCGAATTTCAGCCGCCGGTGGTCCCAAATCGACGCTCTGATACCAATTTGATAGGTAACGCTTGTAGATCTTCTGAAAAATAGCGAAAACAGTGATTGGACTGCTGTCCACAGCAGGAAAACACAGCAAATTTGCTGTTTACAGCAGTTTAACAGCAGAATTCTAGAGGAAATTTGAAAGAAAACTCAAAGCAAGAATTGTATTCCACTAGATAATGAATAAATTAGCAAGATACACTTGATCCTCAATTCGAGAGGAGGATCGTTCTCTCCCAAATCTCTAGACGCCGCTAGAGCCCAAAGAAAACCTAAATCTAAGAGATCTCAAATTTCAGCTAAATTCAAGATCCTCAAACCCTAGGAAAACAAACTATTTAATGCATACAAATCAAAAGGAATTCCCTAAACAGTCCCTACATTCAAATTTCCCTCTTAACTCCCCAAAATTTCTTTCCTATTTGGCTCCCGCACACCGTGCAGCTCGCTCAGCATCCCAACGGGCGGAAGATTTTCTGCCCTGTTCGTGTCTGAGCCGGTCCCGCCTGGACCGGTCTAACACATAGGTGATGCAAAGTGTTTCTCATACCACCGCATGATCAGCTACCAACTCAATTGCATTCAAAGATTGTCTGGTGGCATAAACACAAAAATGGAGAGCTTGCATCATCTGATAAAGTGCTCGATCATCCTTGGTGTGGCAAATAATATAAGTTTTATAGTCTTTAGTACAATGGCATCATAGAGGCTAATTGAAGTGAAGTGAAATTTTTTTGGTCAAGTCCTTAAATTATTCTATTAAAAGTGTATATTTTAAGGTCTTATAACCCCGCTAAATATAAGGTATTTTAATATATTTATCTCGGCCTCTCTATCTGACACAATGTGATGCATTGCTCAACCCTTGAGGGGAAGGTCTAGCTTAGCCAAGTCCTCAGACAACATGCTATGACATCTATAATGAGACTAGATTCTAAATTTCTGCCATCAACATATGAACATGATCCAACTCTAACAATCTAACTTCCTTATGACTGAGGTGTAAAATATAATGTCAATAGGGTACACCTAGGGCTGTAAATGAACTGAGCATTTGACGAACTACTCATGGCTTGGCTTGATTAAAGCTCATTTGTGATCATTTGATTAAGTAGTCAAACAAGCTTGAACATTTTTATAAATACTCGATGTTTAAACAAACAAGCTTGAACAACTATGTGTTATACTCATTGTTGTTCAGGAACAACATCGTTTAAATATCTTGAATAAATTGACGTGAAGTTTTATAGGAACCTCAATTCTTGTTCGAGACAAGTACATAATAAGCATGTTAAAAACTCGATTAATGTTTGATTTGTACAAATGACAAACATACCTAATATAACATTTTATATTTATTATAATTTAATTGATATAGTAATTATTAATAATAAAATTTAAAATATTAAATATTATAATATATATTAATTAAAATAAATCATAAATAATTTTTTAATATTAATTACAATTACTTTTTATTGTATAATATTATTTATTTAAATGTGATAAAATATGAGAGAGGCACTAGCTTGTTTGTGATATGTTTGTGAATGAGTTTGTTTGATTGTTCGAAACCCTCACCAGGTATGTTTGCGAACATACTCATTTGGTAGCTTAAAAGTATCTGCTAGATATGTTCCTAAATAGGCTCGTTTGGTAGTTCGAAAACACTCGTTAGACATTTTCATAAACAAGTTTGAGGCAACTGTTTGTTAGTACCGACAATGTTTGTTTGTTAAATTAATGAACTCTAGAAGTAGAGCTCATTAATAGCTCGATAAATCTCATATTTTTAAAGCTCGATAGGCACAAAGTGAATTAAAACATGAAACAAACACAAACCGAATATGAACATCCATAATTTAAATGAACCAAGCTTGAACATGAACAGAAAAGCTTGAATCAAGCTCGAATCGAGTTTGAACAAGCTGATAATAAACGAACTCAAACATGAACATGCACCTGCTTTGCTCGGCTTGGTTTGTTTGCGGCCCTAGGTACTCCTTAATTGTTTTTCCATTTTTGACATCAATCGTTGGACTAATCTTCAGCGATCCATAGTCCCTATTGAATGAGGGGTATATTAAACTAGTAGGACGTGATCCGAATTGTCCTCTAATCCTAAGGTGAATCAGCTTCCCATGGGAGGAGTGGAAAATTATATTAAGCAGGTATGAATTTTATTGTTCATTAATTTCTAAAAAATACACTCACCAAAGCTAATGTAATACATCATAATTGTCCCCACATGTGCAACAAGGAAATAATTGTATTAAAAAAAAGGGCATCCTTTGATTATTCTCTAGTCCCAGTGAAGTTCAATAAATAGTTTATGGCTATGATCACATCTCAACTCCTAGCTACCTCTCTAACCTTAACAAATAGGCTGGCAAGTCCCAATATTGATTGATATGTATTCCCTAATCGAATACAAACAATATGATGAAGCTTTGACATCCCAACTCCTCATTAAGCAAAATGTGTAGGATTCAGCCCTGACCATCTTGCAGTCATTGGAGGATGTTCGATCCACTAAAGTATCAAAGTTCAACTCTAGCTGATATACAAAACTTTCAAATAAAATGTCACGACCCGGCCCGACTAGCCCGAGTTAACGGGGCGGGAACAAAAAGGTCGTACTGAAAAGAACATTTATCATAAACAGTTCTAATTAAAAATATAAATATCCAGATTTCAAACATCATCCATAATAGAAAGAGCCACTAAAACAACATCAAATACAGATAGTCCCAAACAGTTCAGATTTCTCAATACTATATAAAAACTTTAACACATCATTACATAATCTCCAATTTCTGTTCATACCCAGATACTAACCCAAACCTTAGACTTAAAACATAAAATAAAGAAACCTTTCATCCTGAGGTCCCCTACGCAGATACATGAAAGGTCGCGTGCAGCCATTACTTTTCTCCTGAAAAAGATTCCAAACGAGGAATGAGCTAAGGCCCAGCAGGTAGTTCTATAATACAATTAACTTTATAAATTGCTGAAATAAAACTATTTTAAATAGAAACTGATTCTTTAAACATGTCTTAAGCAATAACATTCTCTTTATCTAAGCATTTCCTTTCTTTTCTTTTCTTAACCTTATTCATATGGAATGCAAAGTGCAGATTATGTATGCTTAATGAATCACCCGTCCCGAATGTACCCCTTTTCGTACTGATCAGGTACGCAGTCAAATAGTGGCCAAATTCCTTTACCATAAGTTCATAAGAACTTTCCTTTACCATAGGTTCATAAGAACCTTCCTTTACCAATGCTCGTAAGAGCTCCTTTACCATTTGGGTACATCCGGATCAACATGCAAACATGAAAGGTTACTATTCCCTTAATTCTTTCTTTTTCAATAAAATTTCTTCCATAAACTTTCATATAACATTCATGCCCAAATATGTCTCTTTTATTGATTCGTATGCATAACAAAAGATGAGATCAAATAAAAGACATAACTTACAAAAATTACTGAATTTAAAACATAATTCAATTGAATAAAAACATGAATTATAAATGAACTAAAGAATTAAAGCATTTATAATTTTAACTGTTTCTGAACACCTCCCTCAAGTTTAAGCACGATTCGTCGCTTCAATACAAGTCCTTCTCCTTAAACTTGACGATCACACCTAAGAAAGTTTATAAAGTAAACCTGTCATAATTAGAAATAAATTTTCTTAAGTCTAAAAGCTAAACCCGACATTTTTCCCTTAACCATTCCTAACGAAAATAAGGATAATAAATTAAATAAACATTGATTTTCGGATTTACTAAATTCCTAAATTTTGAAAAACATAAATCTCCAATTTTATCCAAATATTGATTTTAAATTGATCCTTAACATATTATAATAATATAATAATAATTTTCGGATTAAAATAATCCTAAAAATTAAGAAAATAAAGTTTTCGCTAAAAACTTAAAATTTTTCTTTAAAAACGCTTCCTAAACCCTTAGGAATCATTTTCATAAGGTGTCATACAAATTAAGGTTTTAGGTCAAAAACCCTAGTTTCTAAATCTTCCAAAATTTCTCAAATTCCTTCATTTTTATCATTAAAACGCTTTGCTAATCGTCACCTAACAATCCCTTAAAGAAAATTTGAAAGAAAATTAGGTTTTGGAAAAACCCTAGAAATTTCATTCTCAAATATCTAGAGATCTAGAAAATTTCGTTTGAAAATATCATACCGGAGTGTTTTCTCTCGTCACCCTCTCGATTTGACCTAAAGGTTTCGCCGAAAGATCGTCGCGGAACGCACGTCGCCCCTTGCCCGACCGCCGACCGTCCGCTCCCTCTCTCTCGTTTTCGGTAAATTCACGCGTGAATGGGGAGATGAGGGCTCGGTTTGCTATTAAGAGGAAAATTTGGGTTTGCTAATTACTCAATTACCCTCACTTAAGAATTTTCGGCTTAAGAAACGATTGAGGGTAAAATAGGTATTTAGAGACTTCTAAAATCAATAACTCTAAAATTAGGCAAAATTTGTGTATAAACTTCTATATACCAAAACGATCAGAATTTCGCGTAGGATTTTCTAAAATTAATTTCGTTGAATTTCGTTAACGTTGAAAATTTCACTAAATTCTCGTCGCGACGCTTTAAAAAGCGTGCGATGCCTAAATTAGGATTTTTTTTCGGGTTTTACATAAAACAAAAATGAACTTAGGTTGGTAGGTCTCAACCCAAGTCGCCCATTTTCAATATGAGGGAGAACCTCATCTACTTGGGCCAATAGTAGGCACTTTGTCATAATCTCTAATGCAGCAAAATAAATTGCAAATATTCTCAAAATTTTTTGAAAGAAATGCATCCATGTGGGGTTGCATGTTGATTTCCATCGAAATCCCTAGTGGGGATGCATTTTCTATGAAAGATCAATGTAAATTTATTAATGCTTGAGCTGATCATCCTCGCCTTTACCTTGCAATCTTCATGGATAGGGGTGTCAATTTCGGGTCACGGATCGAGTTCGGGTCGAACCCGAAACTGACCCGGCACTATTCGGGTCAACCCAAACCTGACCCGTTTTTGCAAACGAGTCAGTTTTTCAGACCCAAACCTGACCCTCTTCGGGTCCGGGTCAACCCAACACGACCCGAATGACCTGGGGCCGACAAAAAATTATTAGTTTCCGGGTCAAAAAATGGGTCAATCTTCGCTTTTCGGGTAAAAATGTGTCGAAAAAGGGCTATTCTCAGGTTTTCGGGTCAAAAAAAGTTTGTTCGGGTAAAAAAATAGGTCAATTTCTGGTCAAAGAGTCAACCCGAACTCGACCCGATTTTTGAAACAGGTCTAATTGCTTAACCCGAACCCAACCCGTTTTGGGTCCGAGTTGGCCATAACCCAGAATTTTTAGGTCGGGTTTAAGTCAGATTTTGGGTTGTGTCAATTATTGACACCCCTATTCATGGAGTTAGTAATTTCAAACTTGAAGCATTTGGTAGGGTAGTGCCTTAATTGAGTTATTTCTCATCATGAATAATATTAGTGAGTTTCCATTCCTGACAATGGTTGCTACTCAAACACTCCTCAATTGAGACAAACTTCCATGGAACTTGGTCCCATGCATCTACAAAAGCTCCCTAAAGAAGTTGCATATGTGGGTTTCAATTTTAATCATCCCCATATATAGTGACATGATAAAACTAAATTCCCTAATAGGCTAGGTTCAGGAGGCTTAATGTTGACCCTTTCCCGTTAAAAAAAAAGAAAAAAAAAAAAAATCAAATCCTACCTGCTCTGCCGAACCACGTCGCTCCCCACGTCGCGCACGACTTCCTCCCACGTCGCTGGCACATCGACGTTGTTTCTTCGCACGAACTCGTTTTGGCGTCGATAAAGAGACTCGAGGAATGAGGCCGAAGGCCTCCGCTCAATCTCTCTCCCTCTCCCGATCTCCCTTTCTCCCGCAAGCTCTCTCCCTCTCCCGATCTTCCCCCTCCGACGCTGGTCGACCCCGCTCCTTCGAGCGACTTTCCCTTCCAGTCGGAACGGAAGTTACGACTGTCTGATCGGAAGAAGCCAGGAGTTGCTGGCTGTGAGATAACTTTCTCCCTTCCGTGCTTCTTCGACTCCCCGGGCCGATCGACTTCACTCCTCAGACGGCTTTCCCCTTTCGGTCGGTTCGGAAGTGACGACATTTTGATCGGGAGTGAGAACAGGAGCTCGCTCGGTCGTGAAGTTAACTTACTCCCTTCGCGTGCTGCTTCGCCTCCTTGAGGCCGTCCGACTTTGCTCCCTCGTCGACATTCCCCCTCTTGTCCGATCGGAAGCAAGCACAGGAGCTCGCGGGCTGTGTAAGTAACTTTCTCCCTTACACGAGCTTCTTCGGCCAAATCCCACTAATCCGTCAACCGAAACAAAAAAATGTTTATATTAACTTTAATTAATTGTAATTAATCTTAATTAATTATTTTTAATAATAATCAATTAAAAATGACTCTTAATTAATTATGATTAATTAAACTTAATCATAATTAATTATGTTATTTTTAATTAATTATTTTTAATTATAATTAGTTATAATTAATTGAATATATTATTATTATTATAATTAATTAAGATTAATACAAAAGGGGGGTTTTTGCAAATCCTTCTCCCGCCTCGGTCTCCGAACCTTCACCGACAACCATTGGTCCGCCGGCCCCGAAGGTATAACCCCCTAAACTCAGGCTTCCGTCCTCGATGTATACGACGGACCGGAAAACCGCCTATACACGCCTTTATTGCGCGTGGTGGGATGGGACCCCGGTCCGACACCTACGACGAGGCGGACAGTCGCCTCCCCTCTCGCTCTCTTACCTCGTCATGCATGGAGTCAGTGGTCCACCTATGCACGCTTTTCTTAGCGTGGTGGGAGGGGCAACTGGCGCGACACCTACGATAAGGTTAGCGAGCAACCCCCGCCTCTATCTCTACAACAGTCGGGCCGGCGGTCTATCTATGCACGCCTTTATCGAGCGTAGTAGGAGGGGCAACCGACACGACGCCTGTGTTGAGCTAAATGAGCAACCTTCGTCCTCTTATCTCGACTAACGTGTCGGGCCGGCGGTCTACCTATGCACGCCTTTAGAGCGTGGTAGGAGGGGCAACCGCACACACCTGTGTTGAGGTAAGCGAGCGACCCATGCCTTCCTGTCTCGACATGCGTGTCGGACCGGCAAACCACCTAAGCACGCCTTTAGTGGCCGTGGTAGGAGGGAACCCGGTTCGACGCACACGGCGAGGCCAGGCGAGCCTGGTGTACCCTTTTCTTTGCGTGGCCGGAATGATTCATAAGTATCCCCGGGCGGGGGGAAAGCAACTGTTCTTCTTCTTGTAATAGGTACCGTCAAAGACCCCATGCACGCCTTTATTGGCCGTGGTGGGAAGAAAAATCACGGCCGAGGTGTCCTCGAAAGAGGGCACCTACCATGCACGCCTTTATTTGCCGTGGTGGGAAGGCCCAGTTTTCTCGTAGTTTTCCCCTAAACGGGGGAGACGCCGGGAGGTTGCCGAAATTTCGGGTGAAATATTACTACACTCGGACCTGTTTTGAACTCAAAAGAACAAAATATTTGGACCAAATGAGAAAGAGCAGTGAACTTTTGAACATGAACAGTAGACTTGTGGACCGTCGAACTTGATTGAAGATGTGCAGAGGACCTAAACAAAGTTCAAATGATTTCTAAAAATCAAAATCCAAATAAAATCAAGACAGAATTGAACATCAAATTCAAATGAAATGTACTCGAAATGGGACCAAATTGAAATCATTTGGATACAAAATTGAACTCAGCAGATCTCAAAAAGACTTTGAATAAAAATTTGAATAAGACTCGGACTGTAGAGGACTTGAGTAAGAACTTGAACTTTCAAGAACAACACACAAGATCTCAGTGCTTACAAGTAAAGAATGTAGTAGACTCTTACAACAGTCTCTACGAAATTGGGTGCATCGTATCTGCAAGAATGAAATGCACGAGTATCCATGCACTATTGAAATCTCCTACGACGATCCCTACAAACGCCTGTTGATTGAGATGGCGATACGGGAGGTTAATGGTGGGAATCCGCCTTCCTACAAACAAATGCAACCCGATAAATCCCACCTGAGATCGGTGAAAAGGTGGATTTGATGCAGGAGCAATGGTTCATCTACGAACATTCCTAGGAGCTCGTAGCATACACAACGGATCCTTACAAATAAATACAACAACTTGTGGATAACAACAGTGGGCATATCGTAAGCATATCGAACTACTGTGGGCACAAGTACAAATATCTCCTGCAACGATCCCTACGAGGTCAAACAAGTACAACAACTACCCGAGATCGGTGAAAGGGTGGATATGATGCAGAAAGAACGAGTCTCCTGCAAATATTTTCTAATAGCTCGTAGTGGATACAGCGGTCCCCTACAAATGCATACGAGTACTTGTGGATAACAACAGTGTATTGCAAGTACAATGGATCACTGTGGGCACAAGTACGAATCCCTGCAAATAACTACAAACCGCTTGTGGATAACAACAGTGTGTACATCGTAAGCATGATGAACCACTGTGGACACAAGTACAGATATCACCTACGACATTGGTGGTCAAGATCTCCAAGTACACCGGGCACAGGGGCAGCCCGATGTACGAAAAGGACACCCCCTGGCAGAAGGAAGGAAATGTTTGAACAAATTAGAACCAAACTTCATGGTGTTCCAAAATTCGTTCTTGATTATATATTCAGGAAGAAGATGATATCCACATCTACAAATATCAAACTCCAGAAGAATCCCCGGTGATTGAGAAAGGGGATTTAATGTCAAGATAAGGAAACACCTCATGACATCCAAATGACGACGCCACCGGATTCGCAACACTCGTACTAGCGAACAGAAGGCGTCTACAATCTACAATCCAACGCCACCGGATCTGCAACATTCGTACAAGCAGACAGAAGGCGTCCACAACTACAACGCTACGCCACCGGATCTGCGACACTAATACAAGCAGACAGAAGGCGTCTACGATCTACAATGCAACGCCACCGGATCTGCAACACTGATACAAACAGACAGAAGGCGTCTACAACATTCAAATTCGGTTTTCTTAAGGCCTTCAAAAAAGAAAATTCATGAACAAAGGCTGAAGCCTACAGAACCCGATCCTTCTATACGGATCAATAGGAGTCGACAGGGTTCGAACTATCAAATAGATACACGGTTGTGGGGACCGATGTATTTGTTTCAATACATTCTTTTTAGGCCTTCAATGCTTAAAATCAAGAAAATTCATGAACAAAGGCACAAAGCCTACGAGAAACCCGATCCCCCATCGAAAAGTTGATAGGGTCGACAAGGTTCAATCAAATAGAAATGACTCCAGAACACCCCGATGATGGCCGTGTTGAATGCAGATCTCAACCGGAGGGGTTCACAAAATATTTCAAAATGCCCTCAAATTTCTATAAAATTCAAGTATTTTTCAAACGACCTCGAGGACACCCCGATGATGGCCGTGTTGAATGCAGATATCAACTGGAGGGGATTCACAAATATTTCAAATTCCACTCAAATGTCTATCAGAATCCAAACTCTACAAACTCCAAATTTCCAGATATTTAAATCTGAAATCAATCCATCAATCACTCAAAGCTACATCCATTCGCCCTCCGCAATAGTTTGTCGGGGTGGACAAATCAAGATCTACTTCAGCTCACAAAAGAGCTAAAATGCCTAGTCGAAAATATCACTAGGATCCATTCTCAAACAATCTCCTGCCAGTAAGGACGTGGTACGTGTCTCTACCACGGCGGTCTGCCGCTAAATGGCCACCGCAGGATAAACGGTTACGACGACCCGGGGCCCTCTGAACCGAGTGGTTTTGCCGCCAAATGGCACCACGATATACCGGTTATGGCTAGAGCCAATACGCTCCTTATTGGCATCAAATCCTTGAGATATGAATCAATAGGATATGATCGATAGGGCACAAAGCCCTCTGTCAGCTAAGGTGGATTCAAATTTGTCCTCTTAGACAAACATTCAACCCAGGTCTACAAGGTCCCCTTGGACGAAGCAACCCATGGCTGTCGACAAGGATCCTTCTGTCAGGTTGGGTCGACTACCTCCTCTGACTAAGTAAACCAGGGACCACGATGGCCCGGGACGACGGAACCATGGGATCTTGATCGGGCCCATCATCCATTCCCCCACCATCCGCTTTAAGTGCAAGATGGTGCAATTTCTATTTAAATATCAAATCTTCCATCTCAAATTCCAAATCCAAAAATTCAACTCTCCAAACCCTTCAAATTCCAAACTTCCAATCCTCAAAATCCAAACCCATGCTGCTACTATATGCCAGATAATACGTATTCTATACGTATCTGATTGATGACTAGCCTTAATCGAAAGTTCTCTCTCGTGATTGGGAGGGGTAATTAACTATAGGGGCTTGCGCCTATAGGAAACCAGAACTCAAATTATAAAGTCCTCGCAAAATGAGGGCGAAATCTCTGGGTAGTGTCTTATCTACAAACCCATCTGCCTTCCAAAATTTACCCCGGAACTTATTCCGTTAAAACTCCCTCGCTCAAAAAAAAAAAAAAAAAGAAAGAAATCGCTCGGCGGGGAGGCCGGGGCCGAATTTTCGGAGCCCACACTTAACATCGGGCACCCAATGCTTCCTTTGTTAACGAAGTAAAAACTACAATAGGCCTTCTCTAACACTAACAATTGGAATTCAACTATTGCAGATGAAAGATAGTGTGAGAATGGAAAGCAATGATTCTTCCTCTCTTTACCAAAATTAATAGAAAGTCAAGTTTGTATAATCTGACCCTCACACTTTTCACCTTTCAATGGAATCAAATTCTAGGGAGGTTGTCATGATCTTGTTCTCCTTGGAGACAGGGGCATCATCTTTGAGAGTATTCATCTTCTAGATTGAGATCAGTCACTTGTTAGAAGTTGGTGATAGCTTAGTTGAGTATAGTGTAAATAGCCAAATAGGGGTGTAAGTGATTACGAGCTCACAATTTGAGCTTATCGAGCCACAAGCTCGAGCTCGAGTTCAAGCTCGATGAGGCTCGGCTTGTGAGCTCCTGAGATGGATCGTAATTATTTACTTAATTGAATTATTTTACTTAAATTAATCAACAAATAAAATTTTACTATAATAAAATCAAATCAAATTTCTATTCCCAAAAAATAGTACCAGTTCAACAAAAGCTGCGCTTCATTAATGATATAGCAGCAATTTAAAATAAATAAATAAATAAAAAAGTACCGATTCATATTTTTCCAAGAAAAAAAATCGGTTCACCGATTTCTCTTTCCAAATAAGTTGTTTTGCCTCCCTTCTCCTTCTCACGCAACAGTGAAATACGCTTCATCTTCTTCGGCGGAATCAGGTGAGGCTACTCGCGAGCTACTTGTGAACCGGTTTTTATTATCATGAGCTAAGCTCCAGCTGGCATTTTGGGCTCGACTCGAGCTTGAGCTCGAATTCGAGCTCACGATTTGAATGATGAGTCGAGCTCGACTCGACTCGTTTACACCCCTAAGTGGAAATGAGAATGTTAAGATGAATATGTGGTAAAAATTAGGGATGAGAGATTAAACAACAATTTTGTTAGTTGGATGGTTGGATTGTTTATATATTAAAGATAAGGTAGTTGATAATAGATTAAAGTAGTATGGACATGTACAATGAAGGGTAGAAGTGACTCATTTGATGGGCAGATAAAATTAATGTTGAAGGATTAGAAAGAAAACAGATAACCTATGATAATATGGTATAGAAGTTGTTTAAAAATATTTATGAATAACTAGGTTTTAACACCTCATAAAATAAAATCCCAAACAGTTGGGATAATGCTTCTGTTGCTGCTTATTATGATGAATATACCTATAAATTTTGGTACAAGTCTGCATGACCATACCCCGTGGTATGATACTTTGTAGCTGGCACGGAATGAAAAATCATCATATAGGGTATCTCATGCTTGTAATTTATATTTAATTTGTAGATTTGAAGTAAATCTCTCGCCATGGATACACTTCTTCACTCCTAAAATGCATAACACACCAAAAAATTTCATTAAATTGTAAGCATTTCAAAGTGTGGCAAGATGAATCCTAGATGGCCAAAAATTTACATTTGTTAAATTTTTTAACAACGTTTTCATCATTTTGAAAAGTTTAATTCAATGATAGAAACATTTCTCTTTATTGAAGATATAATATTAACATTGTTTAAATTTTTAGTTAATTATATTTTTTGTTTTGAGTTCTTTGCAGCCCATTTGGGATGCTTTTTTTTTATAATTATGTATATTTTCATTATTGTTGATAATAGTGGCAGGCAAGGGTAGCTGAGGATGGTTAGTACGTGGAGATGGTCGATAGTGATAATGATTAAAAAAGTGCACTAAATGACCTATTTAGGATTTTTTTTATTCTTGTTTTTTTTTTCTTTTGTTCTTTAAAACATGTTTGCTTTGTTTTGTTTTTTATATTTTATTTTTTTTTAATAAAGTTTTCTTTAAGAAACATGCATAATAATTTTGAGTAATTTAAGTATTTTAAAAATAAGCCATCATCATCACAGCCGCCTACCACCGCTTTCGACTGTTGTTGTATGGTGCTACCTTTGGTAACCATTGGCGACCATTATTAACACCACATAAATCGATGTAATCAATATTTAATAATAATAAAAAAATTTAACAAAGGCATAAAAGATTTTTTTAATATCTTATCTCATATGCCAGTTGTATCCTTGTATAAGAAATGTCTGAATTAACATCTTTTCTTATCTCACGAGAAAATATCTAATTGGAAATAAAATTTTAGATAAAATATTAAAATTTCAAGCACTAACAATATTTTATTAAAAATGTGTATATATATCATTATGTTAGCTAATCTTCTAAGATTTTTTTTTTATTAAACATAGATCACTTGTCTTTTAAAAAAAAAATAAATTAAATTTAAAATTATATGTTTTAACTTTTATATAAAAGGTAGATGATGAAACTACACGTCTAAGGTATTCCTTTACACTTTCATATAAAAGGCAAGTGATGAAATTTAGTTTGTAATCAAGTTTATTTCTAATAATAGTATTTAAATAAAAACTACTTATCCAAATTAAAAGTGCATATCTTATCTAATTGACAATATTGACGAAGAACTCCTGAATCGACTATCTCGTTATCGTGGTCCCAAAACCTCTTTTTCGTTTGTAGACAATATTACATCAGGTTCTTACACATAACTTGGCAACACACTTGCCTCATCGAGTGCACACAAACATAAAATCATTGCTCGTTCCTCCACCGAAGCAAAATATAAAACCCTTGCACCTGCCACCACATGCATCATTTGGTTACGTTGCCTCATTTACAAGTTCAATATTCCCACTCCTCGTCCCACTCCACTCTACTGTGATAATACCTCTGCCTTGGTGATCGATGACAAGCAAGTCTTTCATGAAGCACATTGAGATTGACTATCACTATTACGGAATCACATTTCTACAAACGAAATTACCATTAGACATACAAACTCTCAAGTCTAAAGACCAAATTGCCGATATTCTCACAAAGTGCTTATCAACTCCCCGCTTCCTAAAACTTTGACTGTTTGACACAAGTTAACACATCCAACATCGAGATCCTTTGCTTGAGGACAAGTAAAAACATATACCACTGGCTTTTCAAACATGCACATTTGCTTCTCTAGAACTCTAAGAACAATCAAATAAGAACTTTGGCTTTTATCCAATAGTGAAAAATCTCTTCTCCTCATCCTTATTATGTTCCTCACCGCATCTGTGTATCTAATTTCGATTCATGCAGATCAAGATTCTTTCATATAGATAATTATGATTTAATATTATTTATTAATGCTTATTTAAAATTAATACAATTTAAATAATGTTGAAAATTTTTTAATTAACTTATATATATAATTAAAATATTGATTAGTTTATGATTATGATGTTAGCTTATTTTGTTTAATGTTTAAATAAAAATTAATTAGGATATTTATATTAGCATAAAAAATTATGAATTAATTTTATTTTCTATTTTTTTATTTTTGCTTGCGATTCCAATTTTTATGAACATGTGATATAAATAATTACTTAAATATATTATAAGCAAAATAATAAAAGAAAATCAAAGTAAGGCAAAAAAAAAAAAATCCTCAAGAAATTCGGATAGGTTAGAATTTTAATTAAAGCTAGAACATGAACTTTTGTAAAATTTATTTTTTTATAATATATATTTTTGAGGGTAAACACTATAACTTAAAATTTGATTGATTTAGTTCTATCTTAGATTTTTTTTATATTTAACGCTTTCTTGACCTTTACAAGGACGGAAGGACCTGATACCGAATCGAGGGTTCGGGCTCGTGGCTTCTGTAAGGGGGTTTGGCTGCCGTTTCGCGAAGGCTCCCAAGTCTTTCGCTGAGACGAAGTGGAGCAATGGGGAAAATACTGATGGTACCTGCACTGGGAAGAATTTTGCTCGGCCTGCTTCTACTGGCTTCTTCTCTCTCTGCTCTCGGATCTTCCTCCCCTTCGCCAGATGTGCGGATTCTCAGTGCCGAGAGGAGGGTACGTGTTCCATCTTCCCTAGTTCTGCTCTCGACTTATGATATGAAAATTAGATCTTTCGGCAAGCCTCCGAAGGCTCTTTGATCAGTGTGTGCCATGTCCTTAAGAAAAAAAAAAGTCAATTTTGTGAAATTCCATCTATGTAATTTTTCTATTTATACTTATAAATGTTGTATTTGGTTTTGTGATGCGAACAGAAGATAAAAACATAGAAAGCGATAGACAATATTGTATTAAAAGGATAAGTAAGCAATTTGTAGTTTGTCTAAAGCTACAGGTAGTGAGAAGGAAAGGGATTCATCTAATTGTAGTATCCCCACAACTCCAGGTATTTTGGGGAAAGAGTGAGCGAATCAAAGGCTCCTTTGCTTCTACATGTATGCTTGATGCTCTAAATATCTCTAAAATTCTTATTTATAGCATGCACGAAAATCTCAAGTCCTATTAATAACCCAGTACAAATTTAATTGACCTAATTACCTAAAACTCAATAAAAGACCCATTTATATTTATTCGTATTATTTTGCTTTTTTTTATGATATCATGTTTGTTATTTTACATCTTGTGTTTTCTGCCTTTTATCTCATGTTTTAAAAATGTTTTTGTTGGGATTTCATACAATGAATGCAGATTTTTGGATAAACAACCGGCTTTATCTTATGCTATTCTGATTTGTTTTCTTAAATGCTAAACTGATCTTACTTGAAGAAAGGCATTAATTTGTGATCATCGAATAATGATTGTTGGTTCCTTTCAAGTTTAGGGCTTTTTGACCTTTCAGCTTGAAGATCAACTTCAAGCTCTTGGATTGGATGAGTCATCCTTCTTATGAGAAGCCAAAAGGCCATCTTTTCTTGCTTTTAAAGTTCTAAGAAGACCATAGTAGAATATGAATTTGCCTTTTTCATGGATATATATCAATTTGTAGATAGATTATGGTTACTTGCGATTTAAATTTTTTCCCTTAATTCATGCTTTTGAAGCAATTCATGTGCAGTTTTTTGCTCATCCAATTTCATCTTCAGCTCTTTTTTACTTAAGAGTGCTAGAAATGCTTATAAATAGGTGTAACTTTGGTTAATGGGTTGGGCTTTGATTTGACCCAAATATAAGTAAACTGAACTTGATCCATTTATTAAATTGGTTTGAAATTTCAACCGAACCAACCCAAAATGGGTGCAACAACTTGAAAAAAAAAATACATTTTAATGATTCTTAATAAAAAATATAAAATCATAGTCCAATGTATTAAGTCGTTATTTCGTGTTGATTAGAACCCGATTTAAACCTGCTCTTTTTTTGTTTTTCTTGGTCAATTAAGTTGAATGGAACCAACTTGAATCTTACAGGGTTGAGTCGAATCTGAAATTTTTTTGTTAGATTTGAATCGGTTCTAATTTTGATTCCCTAAGTTGGGAGAGAGAAAATATTTGTTGACAATGATGATTGTTGCAATATAGAGACAAACATGAGGGTACAAGAAGCATGTTTGATTGTGCCAAGAACAAGCATGATAGTGCCAAAGTCAAACATGGCGATGTCAAAAGCAAACCTTTTGGTGTTAAAGACAAACAATTGAAAGTAACTGGGCAAGTGCCAAACAATATTCTATTGTTGTGAACATGGATGTAAATACGATTCTATCGATATTAACTTCTCAAAGTCCCTTAAATCATAGCTAGAGCTTTTATTAACCTCTTTTGACTTTTAGCCGCATGTTTCAAGGGGAAATTATGATGTACTCCTTTAGAACTATAATGGAATGTTTTCTCATGTGGCTGTGGTTGAGTATGCTCTTGCTGCGTGCATTTGATGGTGTTGAAAACTTTCATTTGAGTGGAGTGATGCTTAATATGGAGAATTAGTGGAGAATAGTACCACATTTCATATAAACAAGAATTAAGTTTTTAATGCTAGTAGTGACCCTTACCATTAGCTTAAGTTCTTGTGTTGATGAATGACCATCAATTTGTGTTTCAACTTGGGTCCGCGATGTTTCATCCTTTAACATTTTTGGCTGAAGTGTTGAAAACTTTACTTATGAGACCAGTTTTGGGTTTATTTTCACCAATGTCATTGTCTATGCTACTTTTATTTCAGTTATTTATTTCATTTGGATGTCAAGATCATTTTTTATTATTTTGATTGTCATTTTAGTTACTGTTTTTGAAGTTTGTACTATGCTTTGTTATTGAGGATTCGTAAAATGAATTATGATGCTATTTTACGATTTATAATGATGAATACTTTTTTTATTTCCTTAAATTTGAAATTCTAGATAATGTGTGCTGCTTGAAACTCCTCTATGATGCAATGCTCTGTTCACTTGCAAGGCTTGAGTTTATTGGTTCTTGGTATTTCCTTTTCAATATTACTGTATCATTCATCTATTTCGATATTTCTCTTATCATTATATGTCAGTCTTTTTATTCACGCAATCCATCCTAATGATATAGCTTCACATACAGAGTTTTGAATCGATAATGCCTTACAATTTCATGGGAGTTTTTCCAAATGCAGGGTGCCTGTCTATCATCACTTAACTGTAGGTGATCAAGTTTCTTATAACGAGTAATTTTTTTAGTCAGGGATTGTAGTCAGATGCCCTCTTTCAAATTATGATATGTTTTTATCCTGAATCAATTAATTTGTTTAGCCATGTTTTTATCATTGGATTTGGCCAAAATGTGGCTAGTTGTGCACTATCTGAATAAGTTTAATTTAAAAGTTATTAGATATATCAAAAGATACATTTATTTGATCAAATTCAATTTTGTGACTGTGTACTTTTGAATTCTTTCCTCTATTTATCTAACTAATTTTAACTGTATGTTTTGTAGGTTGATTTGACCTCATCAATCGTAAAGGTTTATCTAACTCTGAAGGTAATATACTATAGAAGTCCTGTTCATGGAGTCATTTACTGATTGTCACTGCCTTTCGGTATGCCCTTTATAAATATTACAAATAATTAGCAGAGTATGATATCCATTGCTATAGCTTTTAAACTGTACTAAGGAAAACAATCATTGGCGGCTTTTATGGTATGAGTGCCACAGATAATCTAAATCTGTTCTTAATACTTGTGTAACAGTGTAACTAAGTTATTCTGCTTGTCACTATTGGTACAATAATACCTTTAAGAAATTCTTATCCTTTTTCTGGGACAGCATTTTTATATTTATTTTATTGTTGATAACTTTCTCGATGTTTCAGGTAGAAAATTCTGGCGCATCTCATGCTTCAGATATTTTTCTTGCTTTTTCACCAACAGAATCTGAACACTTGGCAATAATAAAAGCTTCTTTACCTGAGGGCAAGCGCAAAAAGAAAAAATATATTCCTCTTGATGTAAATCCCACTGAATTGTCTGAGGCACCAAACGGTGCTAAACTTTTTTCTGTATCTCTAATCAACCCTTTAATGGCTGGAGAAACAGCAGTTTATAGAAGTGCTTTACATATTGACTCATTCGCTAGAGCCTTTTCCTGCTGAGATCAGTCAGTCAGAGCCACAATTGGTATACTACCGTGACAGTGCAGTATTGCTGTCTCCTTACCATGTTGTGGAGCAGATTTTGTATATCAAAACACCTACTAACAAGATTGAGTCCTTTACAAGAGTAGACCCAACTAACCGTGCTGGCACAGAGCTAAAATATGGACATTTCCATGATCATCCGCCATATTATTCTTCCCCAATACTTATACATTTTGAAAATAACAATCCATTTGCGGTTGTTGAGGAGCTTGTTCGTGAAGTGGAAATTTCCCATTGGGGATCCCTGCAAGTAAAGGAGTACTATCAATTAAAGCATGCCGGTGCGCGACACAAAGGAGTATTCTCAAGGTTAATTGAGGAACTCTTTTTTCTCAGCATGTTTATTGTTTTACGCAATGGCTTACCAAAAACTTAACAATCATACTTTCTATATTCATTTATCTTTTAAATAAAGGAAAAAATTTTCTTTGGTTCTACAGATTTCATTGCATTAATACTTTCTACTGGAATTTTGGTATTTGTGCCTCCTAGTAGTCATTTATCTAGAAGAGAATTATTTATGTGGTAAATTGAATGTAGGTGGGCTATTTCACGTAGGTTAGTGCTTTGAAAATGTTGCAACCCAAATTAGGATAGGGTTGGTGAGTGACACCTACGACTCCCTTTTGCTTTTGCCTCCTATCTCACTCTCTTATCCTCTCTCTCTCTTTCTCAAAAAAAAAAAAAAAAAAAAAAAAAAAAAAAAAAAAAAATATATATATATATATATATATATATATATATATATATATATATATATATATATATATATATTCTAAGATTATTGTAGCTATTGAGTAAAGTCTCATCTCATCTCAACCTCTATTTTTTACTTTCCAATAATTACGTGGTGAATCATCTGGGAATTTTGTTATTATACAAAAAATGTTTTTTAGACTTGAAAGATTACCGCTAATAGTAAAATTTATTTATGTGAATCATCAGGGAATTTTTTTAGGGTGGTGAACTATATATATATATATATATATATATATATATTCTAAGATTATTGTAGCTATTGAGTACAGTCTCATCTCATCTCAACCTCTATTTTTTACTTTCCAATAATTTACGTGGTGAATCATCTGGGAATTTTGTTATTATACAAAAAATGTTTTTAGACTTGAAAGATTACCGCTAATAGTAAAATTTATTTATGTGAATCTTCAGGGAATTTTGTTAGGGTGGTGAACTAGTTGTAGAGGTTTTGTAAAATCTTATAATGAGAACTAAAAGAAAAATTTTAAAAATGTGGGTCAAGACATCTTGAGCGGTTAAACTCAGATGTCTAGATGTAATTTATGTCAGATGCACACACTAAAAAAACAACATTTTTATGTTAGTATTTATATCATTTATTTTGTTTTGAGATCAATATGCTATATTTGTGGTTTTTTTACCAGATAACTCAGAACTTGCAGGTTAAAACGTTTGAACATGATAATGTTTTAGGATGTTGCATCATTAAATTTTCTCTAAATTAGGCCTCTTTTACTACAGGAGAAAAAATATATTATGTGAGTTTTCATTCACAATTGATAACAAGGCATGCCTAGTGCATGGAGATGTTCTGTGTTTTTATATACCATTAATAACAAGGTGTACTTAATACTAGGGGTGTTAGTTCGAGGTGGTGGGTTGAGTTATGGCGGACCCATATCTGTCCTATTTATTATATTGGTTAAATTATTTCGCTTGAACTTGTCTCGACCCACGCCCGCCTAACTTGACCCATTTTTAACTCATTTAGTATGTGGATGACGCTTTTTATTTTCAACATAAGCATGTCTCGTTTAACTCGAACAAAACCTGCTTAATCAATTTCGTGTCCATTTTAGATTGGTGATCAACCCAAAACTTAATCAAGTCAACTTGATTCCACATTTTTTTATTATGGTCTGTGTCGGATTGTTATGTCGGATCACTTGTTGACTTCCCCACTTGCTATATGGAGTTCTCATTAATACATGATATGGGGAGGTTTAATATGGATAACCTTATCCGCATTTGCAGAAATGTCTTTTTTTTACTTGAATTTGAGGCCTTTATAATACATTGATAATAGATTGTTGAAAATTTATAACTCTCCTTGAAGTTGTTGATTGGATGACTAGCTTTTGCAGATTATTGTTGACATGAAATGATCTTTTGGATTTTAGCGTAAAAGAGTTCTCTTTATTTTCCCTATGTCGAATGCAACATGTCTTAGATATTGGAACAAAAAATGATCATAAATCACTGAAGAATTAGTAACTGCAATAAAATGTAGGCAACAAAATTGGTGGAAAGATATGCTGGCAAACCAAAAGGAAACGGAAAGTTGCTGGTAGTTGTGTAGAAGGTTAGGAGAAGCTATTTAGTTTTTTTCCAAGGAGATTTTGTTTTTTTTTAGCGGCCATTTGGTTGGATGAAAAGGATTGTAAAGTAAAATGGAATGAGTGTAAAATTGAATGCACAACATTTGGAATATTTAGAGTTTTTTTAATGAGTGTAAACTAACTATAGGTTATTTTTTTGTCTTGAAGTAAAAATGAATGTGGTAAAAAAACCTAATGGTGGCGGTGGTCGATGGGCGACAACGGTTTGCTGCGGGAATGACAAAGAATTTATTGTGTATTTGAAAATTTGCTAAATCTATCAATTTTGAAATACCAAAAATAAATTATAGGGCGAATTTCAAGATCTGTAATTTTTTTGTGTGTTTCTTTTACTTTCAACCAAAACACTAATATTTTCAAATGCATTTGGAATACTTTACAGCCTTTTTACTTCAAACTAAACAGCTGCGTTGTTTACCTGTTGCAAGATTATGGTATGACGGAACTTATGTCTTGTTTGGTTGTGGTTGCAAGGACAAATCACATTTAAAATAAGTTCGGAAGTAGAGGTGAAGGAAATCATATCAATCGGTTAGAAATACATTATTTCAACTGAAGGTGACGGATCATATGTTGAATATTTCTATTGAAATTATTCATTCAATTTGTTTTACGAGCCAAATTATTTTATATGAACTGAAAAATATAGCCCGAATTTTTTTGAGTGAGGAAATAATTTGTGTTATGCGAGGCGTATTTAAAACTAGAGCAGAACATCATTTTACTGATAGCCTTCAAAATTACTTCACTCTTAAAATAGCATATTAGTTCAAATTATTGTTTCAACCAAGGTAGTAATATTTTCTGTCATTTTTCTCCATTGCTTGGTATTTCTCTTAGTTTGTCCTTTGTTAATTGCCCATTATTTTTGGGTAAACAGCTG
Organism: Dendrobium nobile; assembly: GCA_022539455.1. Lineage (NCBI taxonomy): Eukaryota > Viridiplantae > Streptophyta > Magnoliopsida > Asparagales > Orchidaceae > Dendrobium > Dendrobium nobile. The sequence continues at coordinate 8,985,133 of CM039726.1, forward strand.
TTTTAGCTGCGGCTTAACCATGATGTTTAACCATGCTTGTAGAGCATCTTCAATATAAATAAATTAAATATAGCTGTTAAGCTCATTGCAAAGCTTGAATGTCTGAAACTTCTGTACTAACTCAATTCTTTGGTGGCTTATTATATGTGCCAAACTTCATTCATAGGCTTGAATACCAGGCAAGACCATCTATTAACGGCGCCTCATCATTCAAAGAACTTGTTGCAAAATTGCCTCCTAGAGTTAATTCAGTGTACTATCGAGATGCGATTGGGAATATTTCTTCATCACATTTACGCACCGATTATCAAAAGGTAATTTTTGTATCGTTTATTGTTAGATTCCTTGATATCCAATGGAAAAATATTTTTAACATGCAAAGCCTCAAGAATGCTCCTCTCAGCAGTTGTTCCAAAGTATTTTAAAAGGATTAATTTTTCTGTTAAGAAATTAATCCAAGTTACTTAAATTTTTTTTTTGGTTGAGCTGTAGGGTATGTTTGAGGCCACACCCGCTCTGACTGAAATCTAATGTCCGATAATGCCAATGAACCAAAAAGGACAATTTAATAATTTAGGATACATTTTCAAAGGAGTGCAAACTGATTGCATTAGTTAATCGTGCTTTCTTACGTCTAGTACATCATCCAAACTTGAAGCTGAAGGTGTGGAATTAATTTCTGTTTTGGCGCTATTTTTCTTGATCCAAAACAGCAATGATCCACAAAAGAATAAATGAATTTAACTAGACACATTTGAGATCACATTGACAAGGTTGTTCATTTAACTACACATTTGAGTCTACATTGACAAGGATCTTTTTAGTTGGTGTAAATCTTAGATTGTCTTGATTTAGCATCAAGGACTCAACTAAGTAGTAATTGAAGATGCACTGGCACTTATACATGGATATGAACGTATGATGCAGAAGAATTTAATAATATAGGACACAAATATGGATGGATATGATATTTAAAATTATTGCTTCATCAAGTCTGAGAAATTGTAATACCTATTTAGAATGTGCCAAGTGGTATTGAAGTATGTCTAAAAGGTGTTCAAGAGGTATACACAAACTTTAAAAAAAAAAAGCGAGAAACGACAAATAGCTTGTCCAACACCATCCTAGAGTGGCCGAGTGTCCACCGCCCTAGAGTGATATGAGCTTCTTGTTGTTACTTGACGAGAATCTTATCTCATGACATTAATTACCTTTTGGAGGGAGGGTGCGCTTTATGTCTCCTGATAGAAATTTATGGAGGCTGATAGGGAGGGGGATAGAGATAGAGAGAAAGAGGGTGCGAGAGGGACAGTGGTTGTAAGGGGTTAATGTAATAACTTTTTGAATTAAGACTGTTAATATTTGGGTAGGCATAAAAAGGGTGGTTGGAAACATCAAGTGATCAAGGAGATCATAAAATGCATTGTTTACCATGAAAATGATCTCATGTTTTGTGGTGTTGAGGGAGGGAGGGAGGGAAAAATGGTGGTTGGAAGGGTCAAGGAGATGATATTATGGCATTAACCACCACTACAATGCTCTCATATTTTGTGGTGTCGAGGCGTCAATAATCATGATGGTAGAGAATCACCATGCGAATGGTAACATCCCATCTCAAGTAACGGCTCTTATGGGGTCATAGTTGTCAAAAGTTTCATGAAATAAGAATTGTATGGATATATAAATATTTTAAAGCTATTAAAAATTCATCTTTCTGTTACGGATTTTTTTATTGTTTTTGACGTTAATTTTGCTTATTGTTGTCACATTTGCAGTCAGAACTGGAAATAGAGCCTCGTTATCCATTATTTGGTGGTTGGAAGGCCAGTTTTGTCATTGGTTACTCTGTACCTTTGGAAGACTTCTTGTTTGAATCGCCTGAAGGACAACATTATTTGAACTTCAGTTTTGGTTGTCCTCTCTATGAGACTCTGGTTGATTCTCTTACTATTAAAGTAAGTTTGTGTTTATACCATTCGTTTTTTTCTTTCTCGTGGGCCATTCTCATGCCATTCACAAGTGTTCAAGCTCAGCTTCATGAACCTTGGCACTTTACACATCACTTCTTTGATGTTCCTTGCCCATGTTCTATTTAATTCTCTGCTGAAGGGTTCATGTTGTACATTAGGAAAACATCTTTCCTTAATTGACAACTGGGGCCAATTTTGCATATTTGCATAATTGATTACTTTGGAAGCTGTCTCGTTAAAGTTGCGAGCAGTTCAAAAATTACATTTGGATTTTGGACGTTACGCTTTGCATTATGATTTTTAGAAGGCTAGAATTATGAAGACTATCATCTTAATAAACTAAATTGAGTTTAACCATTCTTGAAAGTTGGCAAATCAATTCAAATGTTAGTTGCAAAGCCAAATCATATGTTTAATTTTATAGAGGAAGGATTCTTTTATAAAGGTGCATTTCCATAGCGCTTCTCAACTCAGGGTCATCGGAAATACCATACTTTTTTGGCAACTAAATGATTCTTTGATGTATCTGGATGTACTGTGAAGTAGCTTTGGACTCAAATATCAAACAAATAGCGTGACCTCTTAGGAAATTTTTACTTAAATTAAATTTTGATGCTTATGGCCAATCTCTTAAGTGAGATATGAATAGCATTCCTACTTACTGGCATGGCAAAAACAACCATTGCATCATTCTTTCACAGAACATGAACTTTTCTGTTTTAGATATCATATATGTGCCAGGTGCACCAGGATTTTCAACAGTCCTATTAGGTTGAGAACTTCTCCATTAAAATGTGGAGGTTGTATTCTTCAGACTGATATTGATCTCTTAATTTTTTAATGTAAATCTCGTGTAAGATGTAAGAATTGATTCAGAAAGGTCTTAGTAGGCCCCTGTTAGACCTGTCCAGCCGGTCCAGGCGGGACCGGTTCACGGGCGAAACCGCGACAATATTCCGCCTCTGGCGGATGCCGCGCAAGCTGCGATTCCACGGGACCGTTTTAGGAAGGATTTTTGAGGAAGATTATGAGGGAAATTGAATGTAGGGATTGTTTAGGTAATTCCTTTTTATTTGTATGCATTAAATAGTTGATTTTCCTAGGGTTTGGATATCTTGAATTTTGGCTGAAAGTTGAGATCTCTTAGATTTCTTTTGGGCTCTAGCGGCGTCTAGAGATTTTGGGAGAGAACGATCCACCTCTCGAATAGAGGATCAATTGTATCTTGCTATTTTATTTTATCTTCTAATGGAATACAAGTCCTTTGTTCAGTTTTCTCTCAGTTTTCTCTTGATTTTGCTGTTTTTCCTGCTGTGAACAGCAAATCTGGGCTGTTTTACTGCTGTGGACAGCAGTAATTTTGCTGTTTGACTCTCGATTTGGGTTGGGTTACTTGTGAACTCAAGTATTTCCTATCAAATTGGTATCAGAGCAAGTCTTGGGACCGGTGGAGGGCTATTTTCGGCAAATTCCAGCAGCAGTTTTTTTGCCCGGAAGAGGAGGAAGTTGCTGTTTTTTGACTCCAAAATCCAAATTTTGTGAATCTACAAACACCGGATTGTAATGGTAGCCAAGAAAGTTGATGCTTTGGAGGAGAGACTCGAAGGAGAGATGAATCGCATCAAAGAAGCCGTGGAGGAAAGAATTTCTTCCATGGAGGGGCAGGTGGCCGATCTCAGGGATATGATGAAAAGAATGCTGGAGCTTCAAGCACAAACGGCGGCATCCGAAGCGAAGAGCCCAGAAGCGAAGAACACCAATTCTGAAATCCGTAAGGAGGAAGAAGAGGTGGAAATCATGGAAGGGGGAAGAAGAAGACCATATGTGGAGTCTTTCCATAGGGAGGAAAGAGGAGATCGACATGGGGAAAGGTATGGTTATGGGGGAGCGGAGCGAAGAGGGGCTGATTGGGAACGCCATGAGGGGTTTTACGGCCGTCGGGGTGCTGATTTTGAAGGAAGAAGAGGGGAATTCGAAGGGTGTTTGGGCTATGGCAGGGCAAGGGAAGACCGGGAGACGTGGGGTGGGCCGAGCACTTGGGAGAGGGGAAGCTATGGAGGAATAAGGGGGAATGGTGGAGATCGGAAGGTGAAGAAGTTGAAGATGCCTATCTTTGAGGGGGAGGATGCGTATGGGTGGATTTATAAGGTGGAGAGGTACTTTGCCGTTAATGGGCTAACAGAGGAGGAGAAACTGACAGTAGCAGACCTATGCTTGGAGGGGAAGGCACTGTCATGGTACCAGTGGAGAGACCAGAGGAGACCTATCAGGAATTGGAAGGAATTCAACGACTGCATAATAGAACATTTTCAAACTGACTAGGGAGGAAATTTCTATGAGCAGTTCTTTGCTTTAGCACAGGAGGGATCAGTAGCAGACTACCGGGAGCAGTTTGAGCACCTAACCAGTAGGTTGGAGCGATTATCAGATACGGTATTGGAGGAAAATTTCATGAAGGGGTTGAAGGCAGATATCCGAGCAGCAGTGAAGGTTTTGATGCCTCATGACTTAGGGGAGGCCATGAAGTTGGCCCAGCTGGTGGAAAATTAGAAGAATCTAGAGAAGGAAGCTAGGAGCAACAGTTCAGGAGGCTCTTACAGGACGACGAACACTCTTCTAGCACCCAAGGGGCCTGCATTAGGCAACATTAATGAGGCCACCAGAGAGAAGCCAGTAGGAGGAGGGAGTGGGGAAAATTTCAAGAGGCTAATAGAGAAGGAAATGCAAGAGAGGAGGGCAAAGGGGTTGTGTTTCGGGTGCGAGGAGAAGTATATGCCAGGGCATCAGTACAAGGATCGAACTCTTCAGGTTCTCACCGTCTGCGATGACGAGGAAACTGAGGAGGAGACAGAGAAAAAGATGGAGGAGAAGCTACACTTGGATCTGGCTAAGGTTTACTTGAACTCAGTGGTAGGATTCACTACAAATCATACCATGAAGGTGAAGGGGGAGATAGAGGGCAGGGAGATGGTGGTGCTAATTGATAGTGGGGATACCCACAATTTCATTTACACTCAGGTCGTTGACCAATTGGGAGTGAAGTTAGTGGACATCGGTTGTTATGGAGTGATGATGAGTACAGGGAAGGTAGAGAAAGGCCAGGGGATCTGTAGAGGAGTGGTGTTGACTATTCAGGGGATTCAAGTAAGGGAGGACTTTCTCCCACTAGAGTTTGGAAGCACTGATGTCATCCTGGGGATGAAGTGGTTGCAAACCTTGGGGGAAACCAATGACAATTGGGGAGCACTCACGATGGAATTAATGGTGGATGGGAGAAAGGTGGTTATAAGGGGAGATGCAGGGCTATCCAAAGCCATGACATCACTTAAGACCATGGTTAGGGACATACAACAGGTTGGGGAAGATTATATGGTGGGATTACACAAGCTGGATGTGATCAGGATGGAGGAGGGAGGGGATGTTTCTCATTCAATGCAGCCCTTGACTCGGCAATTTGGCAAAGATTTTCAACCACCTCAAGGATGGCCACCTCCACGGGAACATGAGCATATTTCCACCTTGAGGACAAGCTGGATCTTTGTGAGGGGAGTATTGTTAAACCGGTCCACTGGACCGGTCCAGGCGGGACCGGTTCACGGTCGAAACCGCGACAATATTCTGCCTCTGGCGGATGCCGCACAAGCCGCGATTCCACGGGACTGTTTTAGGAAGGATTTTTGAGGATGATTAGGAGGGAAATTGAATATAGGGACAATTTAGGGAATTCCTTTTGATTTGTATGCATTAAATAGTTGATTTTCCTAGGGTTTGGATATCTTGAATTTTGGCTGAAATTTGAGATCTCTTAAATTTCTTTTGGGCTCTAGCGGCGTCTAGAGATTGGGAGAGAACGATCCTCCTCTCGAATAGAGGATAAATTGTATCTTACTATTTTATTTCATCTTCTAATGGAATACAAGTCCTTTGTTGAGTTTTCTCTCAGTTTTCTCTTGATTTTGCTGTTTTTCCTTCTGTGAATAGCAAATCTGGGCTGTTTTACTTCTGTGGACAGCAGTAATTTTGCGAACTCAAGTATTTTCTATCAGCCCCCTAATGATCTATCAATCAAATCAATTAAGACACCCCAAGCATTATTTAATTACGGTAGATGATTATTTCTCTCTGATTTGAACTCTCTACTGGCTAGTCCTAGCAATCAAACTCAGTTTTTTGACTTTTTTTGCACTAGACAACAACTATCTTGCCATGTCAGTCTCTATTCGTTCCTGGGACAACAAGCAGGTAGTTGCTTCTGCCTATAGTGAGCAGGTAGTACTTTCTGCCCTTGTTTTTCTCCGGCGTGTCAAGCGAAACTTAGATTTTTCTTACCTGCGGGTTCAGCTAGCACCTGGACAACAACAGTGGTACTCCATGGTAGCCAGAAAGAGGTCAGCTACTGCATGTGAGAGCGGTTACTGGTTACTGGTTCTGGACAGCAGCTGGCTGCAAAGAATTTGATATCCTGAGGTAGGAGCAGCAGCTCTTTGAGGGGATAAGGGTGGCTGGAAACTATGAGAGAAGAAGAGGAGAGTAGGAGAGAATTTTGGGAGAATTATAGCAGTTACTTCAGGTATTTGGCATTTTGGCCTCTTTATTGGCAATTCCAGGAGATACTTGACTTTATCCAACCTTAAGCAAACTCCATTAAAGATGAAACTTTATCTACAAATGACAAACTAAATAACTTCATATTAAAGATAATTACGATAATATTTTCTTAATCCAAAATTCAATCACAAATTTGTTTAAAATAAGTTTAAGATTTAAAAATTATCATTATCTTGCTGTCGTATTGCATTTTAATCCAATGGTCCAAATTTTTTTGCTTCTCAATTTTGATTATCAAGCCTCTAATTGATGATCCATCTTTGTTGGTAAACTTTTGGGGATCTCTTCTTTGATCTCATTGGTGTCAGATGAGAATCACTATTTTTTTTATAGCCCCCATTAAGAAGTCAGAACACCTAAAGTAAGCATCCTTGATCTCCTGATCCCTTTACAATCTACTAGCCAAATTGTTAAGAAAGTTTCTTTTATATATTTCTTTGAAATGGAAAATCAGATTGACCATCTTCTTCATGATCTAATCTTCAGATTTCAGGTCTCCTTTTAGGATGATTTTACTTATGTGAATCATAACTTCTGGTGGAGGAAGGTTAACTATCTAACCTCTCACTTATTTTGTTGTATTTGACTACTAATTTTTCATAAAATTTTTAAGATATTTAAAAATTATTTTGAATATTTGAATTTTGAGTCTCCTGTACCATGGAGCTTGGGTAGCATTTTATTTTGTACGAGTTTTTTGAATTAGAGCTCTATCTTGTGTTCCTATTCGCTATTGCAAATAGAAAAATTCATACATCGGGTAAACTATTTGGAATTGACGAGACACTGCTGTTTTTTTATCTTTTTTTGCTTGAATTGGCGAGAGGACGGCTCTTTAAGCTCCTTTCTTAATGAATATTTCTTTATTTGCGACAACTTTTACCTTGTTGCTCTTTTGGAAGACATTTTCTTCTTTTTTCTTGGGAGGTCTTTGGTAGTTGAAGATACGCCATTGTGTAACCGTACACGGTCTTAATCACTCATTAACGGCCTTAACTATGGTTGAGTCAATCTTAATGGCCAAGTTTAAGTACATTGTTCATCTATCTCTTCCTTGGTTGAGAGCTTTAGCCCCAACTATAGATCTAAGGATTGCACCTTGGCTTATGTGTGTGCGTTTATGTTTGTGCTTCAATTCCCAATTTCCTAAAATGTTTTAGGTACGTTGGCAATTGTGTTGAAGATAGGTTGCCTGTCTTGCTTTATGATCCTTTTTGGTGGCAGTCTTTGAGCATCCTTGAAAAGAGTGATGCATGTTTCTCATTTAACTTCTGCATCTTCATGTTACCTTCCTAGCCTAAAACAAGGAGAGCATGACTTCTCCTGTCTTCTTCAACGGCATTGTCCAACATCAATAAGAATTTATGATATTGCATTAATACTTGTTTGTCTTGTTGTTGTTATGTCTGTCATCGATTCGCCGCTATCTTTTTTTAGAATAAAAAAGATTTCCTTGTGAGCTGATAAGGTCACTAATGTAGTATTGCTTACCTATCATGAATGTATGAGCTATTGAAGATGACTTAGCTGATATTAAGTGGAATCAACTAACATACCATCTTATCGGGGTAATCTTGGTAATTTTTTTGCAAAAATTAGGTTCTATTGGCTGTTGGCGTTGATGATGGCATTGATCACCTCATGCTTGGCCTATCCTTAGGATGAACAATTCCTTTTGTGTTTATACGAGAGGATGATCCCATGGCCATATCTTTCAAAATTTCCATCAATAATAGAGATGAGTCACCTTTTTCACTAGGCACAACATAATGTTATCCACTAAAGTAGTAGCTCTTTTTTCTTTCCCATCTTCCATTTTTTCAATGAATAATTTGGGGTATAACATCTGTCATTTTTCTGTGTGTGACTAACAATTTGGCAATGATCACATAACTTCCTGGAGATATTAGTTTTTAGGGGAAGGGTCTTGTTGATTCCTTCTCTCTTCTTTCTTTTGAAGCAAGAATATCCCTCTTCATGTAGTTTTTAAGTTTTCTTTCACTTAGGGTTTCTTCATTTTGTTTCCTTTGTCATGATATTGGTTTGACTGATGCCTTGGACAGGAAAGAGGTGGTGTTCCTTAGAAATTTGGAGAAAGCTTATAGATGTACTTTATGAGAGGTTGTACATCTCCAAGGTTAGTTCCTAATGTCACATCCAGTCTCCTATACTTGATGTCATAGTCTTGTCCAAATTGTCATTAATGTTGTCTCAGATGTGGCATTTATTCCACTGATCCCCCACTTGAATTGTCCCCAGGTTATTTCCTGATGAACATTACTTTTCATGTGATCGTTCCACTAAATTTAAGTATGGCTTCTTAATTTAAGTTGAGCACACACATCCTTTTAATAAGTAGTATACCCATGTAAATTGATGTATTTAAATAGCCAATCTAAACATCAAGTTTGTTTGTGTTGATTGTCTCATCCTAAGTGGGGATTTTTCACTTTGGCGTACACTTTGCAAGGCCTAATACTTTATTTATCATTGAGAGACACTCTTCTTCTTCTTCCATATTATCAATATTTGCCTAATGAGCATTTGTTGGTGTGGGTCTGAAAGATGAAGGGAGAGCATAGGTAGGATCACCATGATTCAATGTGGTGATAGTGCATTGCATCTTCATCCACTCCATTATAATTGATATTGGTTCAAGTAATTTGGCTTTTAATTCAACTTGATTGGAAGATGACTTATTTTTAAGCTGTTGTTTCCTTTTTTAGCCACTGTTTCTTTGTTTCCTTCTCTTAACTTCTTTCTTGTATTTTGTTGTATATCCAAAGCAAAACGAGGACCTTCATAGGCTCCATTTCTAGATACCCTTTTTAGGTTTGTTCCTTGTACCAAATATGAGTGCTTTGATATCAATATGATCTGATGCAAACTTCTTAACATTATGACACAAGTTTATAATAAAAGGCTATAATAGATGAAGACGGTTTCAGAAAATTTTCATTGAGGTTTTCTTATGATTGATCAATTAATTAAAGGTTTTTTAAGTGTTTTTCATGTGTAAATGAATTTTTCTTCTTGATATGGGTTCTCTCATTACTATTCCCAACAATTGAACTTAGTTTTCAGATTTTTTTTCTGCATTGGATACCAACTATCAGGCTATTTCTACTCTTATTTTGATAGAATGGATGTAATGGATTCTTAACGAAATAATTTTACTTGATTCAAGGGGATGGTGGGGAATTTATTAGTAGTGGCTTGAGAGGTTTTGGACTTTACAAGGTGGAAGATCAAAGGGTGTAGGATACCTACAAGGATAATACTTGGACTTGGTTTGTTTTGTGTCGACAAATTTTATGAGAAACTTAAGTGGAAGTTAGGTTTGAAGTTAGGAGGGTTATTTGTCCTTTATCAAAAGCGCCGGATATTTGGAATAAGGTTCTGAAATTTTTTTATGATGTTGATCTATCAAGTGAAATGAAGGTTGGTCTACAAATATTGGGGGTGTTTTGTAAATATTTTAATGTAGAGTGCAAGAGCTTAGAGAGAAGCCACAAAACACTCAAAGCAGAAGTGTAAATGAGAAATATAGATGGAAATCACACAAAAAAAAAAGAAAATGACAAATATTAAACCTCTCATTTAAGAGGGATCTCCAAGGTCACAAAACTAAGTATAAGAGATTAGCACCGAGCTTTCCCTAAGGAGGAAGTCTTCTTCTCCGCATGATTTCTCTTTTATCAGAAGATCATGACATGTCAGAGTTTCTCATATTTATAAGCATAAGCTTAAGAAAACATTGCAAGGGAGAGGAAGGGTGGTTGGCCATGAAATTTTGTATGGAAATTTGCTTCATCTTTAATTCCTCTTCTTGGAAACTCAAGAATTATTGACAATTTATTTAATGTTCCTTGGAATGTGAAAGATCACGTCTAGAACCTTCAAAGAATCATCGAATAACCAACCATACATGCTGATTTGATTTTAGATGACATGACAAGGTGAGATGGCAAGTAATATAGTATTGTTTGACATTCATCTTGGTCTAAGAGTTCATCTCGCATGGTACTTATTTTTGACATTCTTACACCACTACTATTCAACCTTAGCATGTCCTTCCATTCTTCATTATCATCAACAAATTTATCATTCTTATGTTGCATCATGTTCTCTCTGGAACATCAAGCTGATCGATGTTTCTGCCTTTATTATACTCCCATATAGCGAGTAGGTTACTGTTTCTGCTGGGACAGCTTGTAATACTAGGCTTTCTTTCTCTCTCTACTATCAGCCAGCAACTGGACAGCAGTGGAACTCCACGGCAGCAACAACAACAGAGATTGACCGGAAGTTCTGGTACTAAACAAGACAGCAGCAGGTGGTTCTGGTTAGTAGCTGGCAGCAAATAATTTGACTTCTGGAGGGAGGACTGGTAGCTCTTAGAGAGGTGGCCGAGAGCTAAGAGAGAAGTGGGAGAGAAATTGAGGATTTTGGGAGAATTGAAATTGAATTTTGCAAAAAAAATTGGCCTTTTTATCGATAATTACAATAATGATAAGTCTCTATCCAATCCTGTATAAACTCCACAAAAGGAGAGAATCATATCTAAAAAAATATAATAGATAACTTCAAATTTAAAAAAAAAAATTAAAAAATACAATAAAATTATTCTAACTTAGAATTTAAATTCAAATACAAACTTTGCTAGATCAAGTTTAAAATTGAACCTCATCTTTATCTTTACTATAATTTGTACTTTTCAATCCAATGGTCCTTAGTTTTTGCCTCTTGATCTTTATCACTAAGCCTTTTGATTGATGATTGGTGTTAGTTAGTGGACTTTTGAGGATGTCTTTTCGATCTCATTAATGTACTATTAGAATCATCTTTGTTGACTGTCTACATCTTGCAATCAGATGAACTAGAATCATCAATTAATCTCTTGATCTGTTCACAATCTGATGCCAAATTGTGAGGTAATGTCTTTTCATAACTTTTTTTGAAGCAAATTATTAGATTGAAAATTCCCTTCATAATTTGATTCCTAAATTATGTTCGCACCCCAAGTTAATACTCTAATTTATGCATTACTCCTTGCATAGAACTAACGTAGTTCTAAAATATATGGGTTTATAGGAGTGGTGAGCTTGATTTTTTTTTTTCTTTTGTTGGAGAATTTGAAGTCATTTAGGCTGCAACTTAGAGGAAATACAAATTAAAATTGTAAAATGCTGATAATATCATTCCTTTCATGTTTATATTTAGAAAAAGTGTCATGATAAGACAAGTAAAATCTCAAGTCTCTTGTTGAATGTTATCTACATGAATCAAAGTTTTTGTCCCGATTTTCTTTTCTTTTTCTTTTCAATGTTGAACATCATTAGCTTTATTCTACTTATTTGGTGCCAACTTTATGAATCCTCATTTTTCGTTCATTGCTGTTGAGTGCTCCTTGAGATGTTGAACCTGTTCATCACACATCATTTTGAATAATTTTTATCCATGTAAATATAGGTCGACTATCCATTTTTATATAGCCAACCTCACGTAATGGGATAAAGGCTTGCTGTTGTCTAATGGGTGTTTTTCTGCCTACTTTTAAATCACAGCCCACTGTTCTCAAAATAACACTGACCATGTGAGTGGTTCTGTACATTTTGCTTGTATCTTGCCTGAAACATGAACAAACGAAGTAGGTGTTCTTATTTTTATCAATTGAAGTGCAAAAATTTTCAAATGTCTTGCATCCATGCTTTGCTTCTTGAGAATTTGGATTTTACTTGCTCCTAAAGCATTTGACTCTCATAAGTTTATCTTAAAATATTTAATGTGTCTGAATATTTTGTCTCAAATAAATAATGAACCATTAAGCATTGATGAGGTTTATTATATTGGAATGATGTACTTCATCACATCCTCTGAGCTAAATTTGAAAACAAAAACTGGTTCTGTGTATGGGAGGGTGCGATCAAGTATGATCAATTCCTGGCAATGTAAATGCAAACAGTATTGTTTAACCCAACTTAATTTTTTTACAAAGAGTTTGCTTTGTATTTTCAGGTTGTCCTTCCTGAGGGATCCAAAAGTCCATCTGCTGTACTTCCCTTTGGAGCAGATCAATATTTAGAGGTAATATTTAATAGTTTATCAATTTTCATATGACTCAAATTCATCATCATTCTTAGCATATCTGAACACCTAATCTAGCTTTACTCTAATGATGCAATGTACCTTGTGATTGAAGTATTTTCTAATCTTGCGGTCTATTTAGATGTGATATATATAATTTATTTATTTATAGTTCATATTCATTACTTCAATGCATGAAGTAATTTGTTGTGGTCCTTGTAGAAAACTTTATCGTACCTTGATGTTGTGGGGAGGACTACAGTGGTCATCAAGAAAAAGAATGTAGTGCCAGAGCACAACGTTCCTTTCCAGGTAATATTCACATTAGTTGGAAATATAAACTTGGTTAGGAATGCCAGCATTTTTTCATTATCATCACATGATTTGGCAGACTGAAAGTCCATTCTATGCTATAAATTCTGAAACTAAAAGCGAAGTGATGCCTGTAACTTGGGCCCATTTGTTCATGATCATTAAAGACAGTTTTCATGGATGAAAATTTGTTAATCTTATATCTTTCCATGAAAACCTTTCAGATTGAGTAATGATGTGGTGGCAACCGAAGTTTTTGTCCAGGAAATGGAATCGAACAATATGGCTTTTTATGCAATCAGGGTATTATAGTTAAAAAAGGGGCCAAAGGATTTGCTTTAGGATGAGTGCGGTATAAATTTTGATTGAATAATTGTATTGCACTCATCTCAAAACATACTCAGTTGTAATAAAATTCATCCATACCAAATTTTAGTCGGGATATCCTAATCAAAATTTTCTCCATTAGAGTACAATCGTCAAATAGAATAATAATATGACATAAACAAAAAAAAAATCATATAAACAAAAGCAACAGACCAATTTCTCTTACAAAATTCGGCTGCTGAAGCATTACTCTTTTAGATTTTCCGTGGACCAATATTTTTCTAAGCATTTAATACAAGTCATTTTCATCAGTCTTTGTTCAAACATCTCATGCTACTTTGGCTTTTCCATTACTTTTCTACCCTTCTTTTCATCATTTATGCTATATTATGTTTGAATATACAACAATAACAACAACAAAATCAAGCCTTTGTCTCACTACGTGGGGTCAGCTACATGAATCCTTTTTCTCTATTGTGTTCTGTTAAAAGTCAAATTCTCGTTTAAATCTATTAAAGAAAGATAATTTCTAATACTTTCTAACCAAATCTTTTTAGGTCTACCTCTACCTTTTTTAACATAAATCAAATCTAATACATCTACTTTCCTAATCTGGTCATCAGGAGACCGCCGTTTTATGTTGTCATAAAAATGATCATATGTTTGAACATGTTACAGAAAATATAAATGTTTTTTAATTCACAGTTTTCATATTGGGTTTTAATGGGATTTATCTAGGAAATATAATAAAAAATTTCATATACAAATCTCTACCCAGTCTTATTGTCATTATTATAATTCATGACCCCTCAGAAAACAAAAAACACAATTCCTAATTAATCAAACAAGAATAAAAAAGCCATTCTCTCAAATTCTCTCACCAAAACAAGCATGAAAACTAATTTCAATTCAATTACTTTACCATTTCAATTTTGCTTTCTCTGATGCAATTCCTTCAAACCAAAGTGGATTCAAATGCCAATCAAGGCTGAGCTACTATTTGTCCAGATCTGTTGTTTTCTTCCATTGTGTAAAATCTTATATTGTTGAAATAACTCTATCCATGGCTTTTGCTGCCTTTCAGGTCTACTACAACTTCAACCCAATATTCATGCTTGCAGAGCCGTTGATGCTTATAACTGCAATTTTCCTGTTCTTCAGTGCTTGCATTGCATATTTGCATATGGATCTCTCCCTTGCAAAGAAGGCATAAAAAATTGGCATTGTTTGCCTCAACTGAAGAAGGATTGTGCATTAGGAATATGTCATTATGACATTAATTTTGGATTAGATTGCTTACTGTTGGAGTGTTACGGTCATTATTTTTCCTTTTTTTTAAGGTTATCAATGTTCCAATTTTATTCGAATTCGACCCGAAAAGTTGGGAATTGGTTAAACTTTTTGAGAATTTTGAGTTGAATTTTGATGAATGAATGCTTGAGAGAATTATGTTTTGGTCAGTTTGAAAATCCTTTTTTTTTTATTCTGTTGAATGAGCAGTTTTTTATTCATTCTGATAAATTCTCAAATGATAAAAATTCTTCATGAAGTGGAGTTATATTTACTTGAAAATAGCTTTCTTTCCCATCTAACTATATATATATATATATAAGAATTATAGTTTTAGGTTTTGTTCCAAAATAGTTTTCTTAATGCTTCAAGAAGCAATAAGAAAGTTGTATCAAATGAAGGTTTTGTTTGGGATGATTTTCTTGCTGTTTTTTTGAACAGTTAAAAAATAAAAAAAAAATTATACTAAAAAATTGATTTAAGAAGTAATAAGAAAGCTTTTCCAAACAAAGCTTAAGTTTAGTCTTAATGGAATTAGTTCTACCATGAGGGAAATTGTGGATGGTTTCAAGCAACAGCTTATTCATGGATGGGACTCGTCAGCTGCTAGTATGATCCTTTTCACCTACTAACCTCTCTCTCTCTCTCTCTCTCTCTCTCAAAGTTAGCTAGCAACTAATGCTCTTCCACTTGAAAAATTATTAGGTGCGGAGTGCGCACCGTTCGCACAAATATTGGGTACAGCTGAACCGAATAGGGTACCGCTAGGTACCCAATGCTTGTGCGGACGGTTCTTCCCGTCCGCACTCCGCACCTAATAATCTCTCCTTCCACCTACTGCCCAAAGGAATACATTCATTTGAATGGTATAAAGTTTTTAAGCTCGGGAGAAAATAAGTGCATGATTCGGCAACTGTGGAGTTTGTTGATGATAGGCAAGCCAAGAGATTAGTTACTCCGCCTAGCACCTCCTCTAGGAATGCCAGCGTGCAGATACTCTTGTTCAATATATATATATATATATATATCAAAAGCATCCTTTTTGGTGAATTTTGAATTCTCTTTCTTCTCTCTTATATCTATAGCCACTATCGCCTCCTTCAAGCTCTTATCCATCCATCCATGGATGCCCTAATTTTTGTTGCCTTTGAGGCTTTGATTCCGTTGGCCTTGATGCCACCAATGCCAACCTTGTCCCCAACATGAACCTCGTGGCTTCCATAAACCTTGCCTTTAATGTTGAACTCGCCTATGTCAAACTAGAAAACTTGTATATATATATATATATATATATATTACATTAAAATTTATTTAGATCTAATTTTTATTGGTGAATTAATCATATTTAAGAGACTTTATGTATTTTTATATTGAAAAGAATTTTTGTGGCATGATTTATTTGGGGGGGGGGGCGCGGGGAAGAATAGAGTTTTTAATGACAAGTTTAATGTAAAAGGTATTTAATTTTAACATTCTAACAATAATTTTTTAGATTTTCATCAACTAAATTAATTAATACTAACAAATATAAATATTTATGTTATTTTTTTTAAAGAACTATGATATTTCTCTTGTGAAAATATAGCAAAAAGGATTGTCACGAATCTCAAAACTCTAAAAAAATCAGGGTAGACCTTCTTGATTCTGAAAAATTATTATGTGCAGTCACCGGACATCATCAGGAGGTTAATTAGAACGTACTACATCACCAATAGATTATGTATCGTCATTGTATACCACTGTATATCAGCTGATGTGGCGCGTCTTAATTGACCTCCGAACTATTCGATGATCGCACGTAATAAACAACTGTAATAAAAAACCTGTTATGCTAAGAGCAAAAAGCAAAACAAAAGTAAGTCAAAATGAAAGAGTATAGACTGAAAAATTTGTAAAAAGTAAAAGCAGCTAAAAACTTTAAAATCCTAGAAATTATTACATGCGAACAGCAGATGTAGAAGTTATGTTCGAACTCCAATGAAAATATGATGCGTGGAGCAGTGTATTGTTATGTATTACTAGATATTATTATGTATTCAGTTATGTATTGTTGTGCATTGATGTATATTAGCTAGTACACAATAATACATAGCTAATACATACCTATATATAAAATAGTGCCAATATTTCCACTTGAATAATTTGAGTTGAATTGCTTGTTTTTGTACACGTAAGAACAAAACCAAGGCTGTCAATTTGCCTTCCAAACCTCCTATCATTTCGATCTTTCCAAATATGATAGATCAACGCCCAAATAAATAAGTAAAAATCAGACTTAACTTCAACAAGTAGATCTAGACGCTCATCAACAAAAAGAAGAGATTGCTATAGGTTTGGCCGAAGCAGGGAGGAAGAAAAGAAGGGAAGAAGATTACTCATCAAACAGAAAAATAAAGTTGCATTCAAAGAAAAGATGGCAGGAGCTCTCATGTTCTTCCTTAAGACTAAATTTCATCCTCGTTTGGAACGGCTTTCTTATTACTTCTTAAAGCAGTTTTCTAGTACAAAAATTATTTTTTTTGCTAGAAAGCTGCTTTACGAAGCAGTAAAAAAAACGTCTCAAACGAAGTCTTCATTTGCTCAGTAATATAATTTTATAATAATCAAGCCCAATGAGTAATTATCTGTTTTGATCAACTCTATTTTATAAATAGTTGAGCATTAAATTTTAAGTGCTTGTACTTGCATTAAGATGTTTCAAAATAATATATTATAAAAGATTAATTTAATTATTTTTTATACATCAAAAGAGCCATTAATTTATAAAATTTACTTTGTTTCGAAATGATAACATGACATGGATTAATAACCTTGGAGGATGTTAATGAAATGGAGGAAGAGCCGAGAAGAGTTTATAGTAGTTATTGAAGAGTAGTGAATAACATAAAAGAAATAAAAAAAAATCACTTATTCTAACTAAAGAAAAGATAAAACACTAAACAAATAAAGAATACTTCTCCACCAAAATATTCCTTCAAAAAATTAAAAATTACAATGCATATCAATTAATATTTATAAACATTATAAGATTATTAGGTAACCAATTTCGAATGAAAAAAAAAAAAAATGGAGGGAAAGAGCCAGTGACGGAACCACGTTAAGGTTATTGCCCCCCCTCAAAAAATTTTTTTTGTTTTTTATTGGAGAGAAAAAATTGCCCCTCCTAAAAAATTATTTTTGCCCCCTCTAAAAAACTCTTTTGTCCTAACTTGTCCTAAAATATCTATATATTTCTTCATATTTAGTTCTAATATTTTCTTTCATATTTTTTATGACAATTTAATTACACTTTTTTTTATTTATTTTTCTTGCTTAATTTTTTTAAATAACATATATATAATTATTTTTATATTGTACTTGCTCTCCTCAAAATTGAAGCTAGTTCCGTCCCTGGAAAGAACATATGTTGAGCATTAAAGAGGAGTTTCAACTATTTATTTTTAATACTTCTTCTATTCTAAATCATGTCATAGCTAGCGGCACAAATCCTTAGATTAAAAATAAGACATAAAAAAATATATATCTAATTTATATTTAAAATAATTTAAATTATGAGCTATTTATTGGAGTTTTAATTGGGATTTTAACTTGATTTTCTTGATCAATATGATGTGTTACATCACTATTATTATTATAACATCTAAAAAAGCTAGTATCAATCACTTGTTGTTCCATGTGGTTTACGTAAAAACTACCCTCCTGTCATTCATTCAATTTACATGATTATTTCCCGTAAAATTTTATTAGGTAAAATTATAGAACACTTTTATTTCATTAAAAGTGAGCATGGAATCAAATTATAATATTCTTTGAATATTAATAGAATGAGCAAGTAAGGAAACATATCTTATTTTATAATATACCATTTACAAGAGCACAAACTAATTATATCATTTAAGATCAATATATATCTTTTTTTTTTTAAATCTATCTCAATAATTGAGCAAAGGAAGGCTTTTAAATGTGAATTTTTTTATACTTGCAACGACGATTTGTTTTTATCTGCGTATTAGTGAAACTGATGTTAGAAAAGCTTTAAAGAAAATGAAGGGTGAAAAAACTGTTGGACTTTATATATTTCAATTACTAAACTTTTTAATATTATTTTGAAGACTAAAAGAATGTTAGATGAGTGAAGAATGAGTGTGTTGATTTCTATTTTTAAGAATAAAGTTGATGCACAAGATTGTGCGAATTATAGAGGAATTAAGTTAATGTGTCATACTTTAACATTATGAGAGAGAGAGAGTTACGGAGAATAGGGGTTGGCGCAATACTAATGTTTCTCAAAATCAATTTGGATTCATGCCGGGTAGGTTTACCATGGAAGCTATTCATTTATTGAGAGGTTGATGGAGAAGTATAGAGAGAAAAAGGAGGATCTACATATGATTTTTATTAATTTTGAGAAAGCATATGATAAAGTTCAAAGAGAAGTGTTATGGAGAGTTCTACATATGAAAAGGGTTAATAATGCTTATATTCAAGTCATTACGGATATGTATGCATGAGATGTTACTTGTGTTCAAACTCCAGGTGGTTTTAAGCCCATATCTTTTTGCTTTAGTCATGAATGTTCTTACTAGACATTTGTAAGAGGTTGTACCCTAGTGTATGGTTATGATATTCTTCTTGTTGATAAAACTTGAAAGTGAGTTGAAGTTAAACTTGAATTATGGAGGTCAATCTTAGAGTCTAAATTAAGGTTTTCATTTAAGTAGATTTAAAACTGAATGGACTGTAATTTTAGTAGTAGTAAATTTAGTGGGGGGATTATGACTTTGGATGATCAAGTCATTAATAGGAGTACACATTTTAGATTTCTTTGTTTTAAGTGATGGTTAAATAGATGAGAATATTGTTAGTAGAATTCAAGTTTGATGGTTGAAGCGGAGGAATGCATCAGGCTTGCTATGTAATAGAAAAGTTTCCCTCAAACTTAAAGGAAAATTTTATAAGATGGTGATAAGACCTATAATGCTTTATGGTGTAGAATGTTGGCTGTTAAAAGAGAAGCATAATATTAAGTTAAGTGTTGCAAAGATGAAGATGCTTAGGTGGATGAGTGACTTTACTCTTAGAGATAGGATACAAAATGAGCACATACATGAAAAGATTGGAGTAGCTCCAGTGGAAGATAAGATTAATGAGATTCTCCTTAGATGGTTTGGTAGCATAAAACGACAGCCTTTCAATGACCCAATTAGGAAAGTAGATATATTAGATTTGGCTTATGTTAAGAAATGTACATGTAGACCTAAAAAGTAATAAGACTTGGTTATAAATTTTAGAAATAATATTTCTTTATTAGATTTAAATGAGAATTTAACTCTTAATTAATATGTCACAGTGGAGAAAAATGATTCATATAGCAGATTCCACGTAGTGGGATAAAGGCTTATTGTTGTTGTTGCTGCTACTACTGCATCAAGTGATGTTTCTTAATAGTGATTTTAGCCTTTATGTCTCTTCTCATTTTCCTTTGCAATTGAAATATATCCTAATCTAGATAGTATTCATTTCAAGATTATTTGAATTATTTCAATCTAGCTTATTAACATCCCTAATTCATGAGATAACAACAAACCAACGACCCTCAAATTTTATTTAGATATCTTTGAATCAAAAGACTATTCATAGTTGACATAAATTTTGAGAAAGTTATTTGTATTGAATTGCGTCAACCCCTCCTTACCATGTGATGCTTTGACATGAGTCCTATATGGTCATTATGCTTAGAGGAAGTAAAGTTTGGTTTTATAAAATTAAAAATAGTAACTATTTCAAATGATATATCACTTGGAGTAATCACAAGCATTCTATTATAGTTTATGTAATAATTATCAACAAAAATGGTCATTATGCTTTGATTAGTAATGAAAAATAGGACATGGTTGACTAGTTCAATTCCACTTAAAATACAAACAAAACATCTTTGAAATTGATTTTGGTTGACTAGTTCAAGTCCACTTAATTTAATTTGAAATGTGCTTTAAAAGTCGTGATACAAACACATAGAATCGTTTTGGGGCCATTTGTAATCATTTTTTTTTTCAAAAAATATGCCAAATTTATATTTTTTTAGTTATTATTTTTTAAATAAATCAAGTTCTCTACGAAAATATTCAAAAAAACTTTTTTTTAGATTTTTTAAGTTGCTCACCTTACCTGTCATCATCAACAACCATCACCGCTTCATATAATATTCATTAAAAATAAAAATGAATAATTATATAAAATAGTAAATATATTTTTTTATTAAAATATAAATAAATAAAACACAAAGTAAAAAAGCTATACTATCTTGCTAAGTTCAAACTATAAAGTAAAAAAAAAATAGGCACCTATTTAATTAAGCAAGCAATTAAAAAACCTTCAAAGGAATAGAGAGGCCTTCACGTAGGGCTGCAAACGAACCGAGCCGAGCCGAGTATGTGAGTTCTCGGTGAGTGTTCATGTTTGTGTTTGTTTAACATTAGCTTGTTCATGTTTGGTTCGTGTTTGATTCGAGCTTTATTATTTGTGTTCATATTTGATTCATTTAATTTAAGGGTGTTCATGTTTGGTTCATGTTCGTTTGTTTAGTGCTTATCGAGCTTTAAACAAGCTATGCTCGTGAACATATTTCGCAAACAATCTGTTGAACAAGCAAATCGTTAATTTGTTCATGAACATCCTAAACAAACAATCTAACAGACATGGACAAATATGAAATGTTTCTTGTTATTAATAAAAAATAATTATATTATTATGTTATAATTAAAGTTTTTATATTATGTATATTTATCAATTTTATAATAACATATTATTTAAGTTTTTATCGAGCGATTTTAATCGAACCCGAATCAAGCTTTTTATCGAGCTTGTTCATATATGAACATCAACTGATGTTGTTCGCGAACATAAACGAGCTGAACGCATTAGTGTTCAAGCTTGTTTATTTAAGAATCGAGTATTTAAAATATTGTTCAAGTTTGTTTGTTAGTTAATTAAACGATCACGAACGAGTTTTAATCGAAACGAACAACGAGTAGTTCGTCGAACGTTTGGTTCGCTTGCAGCCCTACCTTCACGGCTTCACCATTAATCTAATTAACCAATAACCTTAAACACTCTATTACTTAATTAATCATCACTATTTCTAATTTGTTTTTTTCTTGCACGTTACCAATGCTCATAGGAAATGGAGACCTTTTATATTTTTTTTTAATTATTTTTTTAATATTTAAATTCTCTTTCAAAAATAAATAATAGTAACGTATAAGCTACTTTTTTTTAATATTTATTAATTAGCTTAAAATTTATTGCAAAGGATGTGTAAGCATCTTATAATGACATGTATCATGATTACTTTTTTTTTATATTTATTTATTTCAAATTTGACTTATTCCTATTATTTATTTAATGATAATGGGTAATATAATAGTGCTTTGGAGATGATGATTTTGCTTTAAGATGGTAATGATGGCACCACTTTAGCTAGAAATTTTATATTTATGAGAAATTTTTTATCTTGATTATTTATAAAGTTTGAAGGTTTAAGATTTAAGGAGATCCTTTTAATGATTAAAAAATTAAAATAATGAGATTTATGAAATTCATTTGTAAACTATATCCTCTTCTCTCATTTAATAACTTTTTTTTTTTGACATTAGATCAATTTATGACTCGTGGGTATTTCTATTAGGAGCAGATTTAGGTTTCGTTTGAGACAGCTTTCTTACTACTTCTTAAAACATCTTTATAATATAAAAAGTTTAATTATAAATTAAAATATTTTTTAAGAAGTAATAATAAAATCATCTCAAACGAAGCCTTTGGAACGGCTTTTTGACTACTCCTTAAAGCACTTTTTAGTACAAGACAAGTTAGCTTTAAGGAGGAGTAAGAAAGCCATCTTAAATGAAACCTTAAGTTGCTTATCTTGATATTTTTTTTCTTAGTAAACTAATCATTTTAACTATTTTGTCCTTTTTTTCTAAAAAAGAAAAAAACTATTTTGTCCTTCTCAATAAATACATTTACACAAATTCTCAAAAAAAATTATTTTTGATTTCACCCTTAAAATTATATATATCCAAATCTTATTTTACTTACACTCAAAACAGAGGTTGATTATGAGCCAAACATATTCAAAAGCATTTTTAATCAAATAATGTTAATTTTTATAGGATCTTAATTCTACTTTTAAATTAACTGGATTTTAGATTTTTTTTTATGATTTCAATAATTTTATTTGTTTGAAATTAATTTTTATTTTTATTTTCATTATTTTTATCATTAAATATTACAAAAGTATATCTTTAAGAGAATTATCTAATTAATTTAAATATACTTGAAATTTGATAGAGTATTATTGATAAAATAATTCTAATAAAATTTTGATAATCAATAATAATATTTAATGAAATTTTATCAAATAAGTTTTAAGATAAAACTTTTAGGAGATCAGCATAAAAGAGCTCAAAAAGGATTATTTCTCCCAAAGTTTGGCAATGTGTACTTATAAGAAATTATCAATCAACACTTAATTATGAAGGAATGAAAATTTGCTTTACTTTATAATTTTATTTTGGGTGTTTGATTGCAATAAAATCAATAGGTTATTATAATTATATAAATATATTTTTATTGATAATTTTATTCTCAATTATAGTGAAAAATAATAAAAAAGATTTATATCTATGCATCATGCATGTGAGGTACTTATCACCTTCTCACAAAAAAATAAGCTCAAATTTTCATATCAATCCAAAGGATTATTTTAGGGCTCATTTGGTTGTTCATAGAAATGAAATATATTTTATAAAATGATTTATTTTGAATATAAAAATAATAATTACTTCTAAAAGTTTTAAAGATTTTTATAAGTTTAAAATTCATACTAATTATTTTTTATTTTCAAGCAATCAAATGTGACCTTAATATAAAAATATTTATAAGGGTTTAAAGTTGTCAATATAATAAATGATTATGATACTTTAATGTTGTTAATATAATGTATAAAATGAAATGAGGATCCCAAAAATATAATTTGAGAGAGAGAGAAAACAAAATAAAATGCCAAAGAAATTTTTTATATTAGACTCTTGAATTAGATTTCGTTTGGGACAGCTTTCTTACTGCTGCTTAAAACATCTTTCTTGTATAAAAATTAATATTTATGTACTTAAAAACTGCTTTAAGAAGCAGAAAAAGACGTCTTAAACGAAATCTTAATCTAAAATGCCTTTGTGAATTGAGTACAATTGCTCGGCCTAACTAAAGATCAAATTAAAGCACTAAAATAGAATTCATTGAGTTTCACCAATGCATGATTGTGATAAGGAAAAAAAATCACTAAGGGATTTTCAATCTTTGACCTAAAGCATCATAGAAGAACACCACATTGTAAGGTGGTTCGAAATTAATTGTATTTTGGAGTACTCATTAATGATCCATTATAAAATAACAATGATAAATATAAATAATATATTACTATATAAAGGCTAAGAAAATTATCATCCTTATCATCATCATTAGCGTATTTTATTTTGCTGGATAAATATATGAAAAAGATGGTTAAATTAAATATTATAATTCTCCCATATGATCAAATTATATAAATATTCAAATTATCACATGGATTTAGAGTATGTTTGGGATAGCTGTAGTGTTTTATAAAGTTGATTATGAAGTTGTTGCAGAGAAAGCAACTTCACGATTATAGTTTTAGAAAAATAGTATTTCACCACATAAATTTCTTAAAAACAGTTGAAAAGTAACAAGAAAGTAGCAGCCAAATCAAATTATAGTTGTTGTTTAAAAAACAAAGCAACCCGAAAGCTGTATCAAACATTCCTTCAGGTTTCGTTTGAGACAACTTTTTTATTGCTTCCTAAAACAACTTTCTAGCAATAAGAAAGCCGTCCAAGCTAAGCCTTAGTTTGGGACGGCTTCCTTATTGCTTCTTAAAGCAACTTTATAGTACAACAATTAAAATTTTTGTTCTAAAAAGCTGCTTTAAGAAGCAGTAAGAAAACAGTCCCAAACGAAAACTTAGTCTTATTGCATTAACATAACACCTCTTAGGGCATGTTTGGAATTAGGGGTGTCAATTTCAGGTCACGGGTCGGGTTTGGGTTGAACCCGGAAATGACCCGGCATTATTCGAGTCAACCAGAACCCGACCCGTTTTTACAAACGGGTTGATTTACCGGACCCGAACCCGACCCGCTTCGGGTTCGGGTCAACCCGACCCGACCCGCGGACACGGCAAGGCCGGGATCAGCTTCAGCGCGGCAGCAGCATCCGGCGGCAGCGGGCAGCGGTGTCCAGCGGCAGTGTCCGGCGTCCAGCGGCTGAGCGTCCCGGACAGCGGTCACGTGAAGCGGGCACTAGGCAGCGGTCACGCGAATCCCGCGATGCGCTGGATTGACGGCTTGACGCGAACAAAGCGACCGCGGGGCGCGGGCAGCCGGACCGCGGGCAGCGGTCACGCGGGGGGAAGCCCGAAGCCGGGCCACGGGCTGCAGGGCAGTTGGTCACGCGGGATTTACCGATTCGGGCAGGGGGCGGGAATTCGAATTTTTTTAAATTAAACGGGTTGGCGGGTTCACCCGGCAACCCGCCGGGTCAACCCGAACCCGACCCGTTTTTTAAACGGGTCAATTTCTGGAACCTGAACCCGACCCGTTTTGAAATCGGGTCGGGTTCAACCCGAATTTTCGGGGTCGGGTCCGGGTCGGATTTTCGTGTCGTGTCAAATATTGACACCCCTATTTGGAATAGTTTTTTGCGGTTTATTTCTTCAAATTGTAGTTCAAACAATTTAATGGTAGGACTGAGAAGCTATTTTTTTATAACTAGGATTACTAATGTATGGTAGCTTTAAGAAATCAACGTCTCAAAATTTTTAAAAGAATATATTTATAATACTCACAGTATTTTTGTTAAATGTTACTCACCCCATAATAACTTTAAAACCATATTTACAAAATATTACGGCCGTTCTAAACAAATCCTAAATTATCTCAGCGATATGTGCAACAAAATTTATAGCGAAAAACTTATGGAATAATATTTCAAAGTATTCAACGGTAGGATGACTCTTATAGTCTTCTTATTTATGTTGAGATTAGTGTTTATATATAATATCATGTGATACACAGCACAAATTATAAAACTGTGAATATTATTATGATGCAAAAATATATGCCGAATATTGAATTTTTTTAATTTATTTTATTTCTATTTAGGTCGCCGTAGAAATGAAGGAAATAAGGAACAATTATTACGTCCTCCGACCGAATGCAGAGGAACATCCGGTTGTAGGCAAAATCCTGTCTATACCGAGGTGTATTGAGTTTTTTCCAAAAAACTCGGTACATCTCGGTATAGGCGGGTTTTTGCCTACAACCGGATGTTCCTCTGCATCCTTACACCGGACCAAATAAAAGTTCGGAAATAAGGAAGTCCAATTACGGATAACAGTCCCATTCTTTGCAGTTATAATGAATAATTTAATATCAGGAAGTTAACGTGCAACTACTTCCCTTTCCCATCGCTCTTTACTCTATTTTTAATGTCTCTGACAGTGTACATTTTGCCTATTCAGTTTGAAGAAACAGAGTCAGAGAAAATAAGGAAATTAAGATTTTGTTTGGAATATATTTTTACTATTTTTTAAAGTTATTTTTTTAGTAAAAAAAATAATTTTTTATATTAAAAGTAGCTTTAAGAAGTAGTAAGAAAATCGTCTCCAACGAACGAAATTATTACGTGCGGTGACAGGACACCATCCGGAGATCAATCAGGATGCGCCATATCACCAATCATCCGGAGATCGCACATAATAACTTCTCCTCAAAATTTTCTTATGATTTTTTATTGGAATTAGATAGGAAAATATTTATATAACATCCACATTTTTTAAAATTATCTCTTAATTACATTCAAATTAGGGGTGTCAATATTTGACACGACACGAAAAATCCGGGTTGGACCCGACCAGTTCAGATTCGACCTGTTTGAAAAAACGGGTCGGGTTCGGGTTGACCCGGGCAACCCGAAAACCCGTTTATTTTAAAAAAATTTGGATTTCCCGCTTGCTGCCCCAGCCCGTGCTGCCCGCTGCCCTGCGCGCCTCGCGCTGCTGCCCCGCGCGCCCCCTGCCGCCCTCGCCCCTCGCGCCGTGCCCCACTCGCTGCCGCGCGGGTCAGGTCGGGTCAACTCAGCAACCCGCCGGGTCGGGTCTGGGTTCAAATTTCTGACCCGTTTGAACCCGGGTCAATTTCGGATTCGACCCGAATCCGACCCGTGACCCGAAGTTGACACCCCAATCTAATCAAACACCCAAAAAATAAAATTGTTATGTAAAATATATTTATCTTTTCTCTCATTTTTTCATAGCAAATAGAGTTTTAGTCTTCATTTGATATAACTTTTTTATTTCTTTGCATTTAAGATTATAATCACAGCTTATATTTGACTATTATTTATTTATCTATTTTTTTTTTTAAATTTGTGCAAAGAAATTGCTTTCTATAACAGCTTATAAAATACTTATTTTCTTCAAAACAGCTCTATAACCACTTTATAAATATTGTAGCAGTCTGAACTCTGAAACGTACCTTAATACTCACATGAATTTGCTTTGAGAAACTAATTTAAAAAATCTCGATAAGATTGTGGAGATCTGTCGCCACAGAAAAAATCTTTTTTTCTTCCGTGAAATATTATTAGCAGAACATGCCAATAATAACTAGCGGCGTGACTACTCTTCAATGACTTTGTTCCTTCTATTTATGTGCAAATGTAGGTACAATCATGTGGCCGCTAATAATAGTGGCAAACCCTCATTTTAATTTGAAAGGAGATTAATTATTCTGTGCGGATGCTAAATATTGTCTGGAGACCAATCAAAATACGTCACATCACTCATTCGCTCGGTAGCGCTGGCTCATTCTGGTTGGTCTCTGGACAACGTAAAGGAAGATGTGGTAATGAGTGAGTGAGTTCAGTGATTCAACTCAAAATTCCTTTGTTTGTTTGTTGCTTTCAACAAACTTTTATATTAAAAAGCTATTTTAGAAAATAATAAAAAGTTGTCCCAAATGAGAAAAATTATTATGTGCGGAGTACGCACCGTTCGCACAAGCACTGGGTACCTAGCGGTACCTAGTGCAGGTACCACTAGATACCCAATGCTTGTGCGGACAGTTCTCTCCGTCCGCACTCCGCACCTAATAATCTCTCCCCAAATGAAGCCTAAGAAGAAGAGAAATTAATAATTGTTGTTCAAAATGCTTTAATTGTGCCCTCAAAGGCAGGATTGCATACTATCTATATGATTGTTGATGTTTTTCTCTCTCTCTTTTTTTTTTTTTTTTGTGTGGAGGCAATTTTGTTAAGCAATTTAATTTATAATTTTCTTGTTATGAATTGTCCTATGAAAGTGATATATATTGTAGATATCTTATTTCATGTACATCAACTCATTAATGAGAATGCTATCATGGTTTTAGCATCTTTAGAGATATTTAAAGTTTTATTTAGATAAAATTAATTGATAATATTGACTTTTATTTATGTTTAAGCATATTCTAATTTTACATATTTATCTTATAAATTTAAATTTAAATTTATTATTATTTTTATTTTGAAATAAATTATATTAGAATATTCTAATTTTTTTTCTCGTGATTAAATTGTATAATTTTTAAAGCCAATTCAAATAATAATCTAAACTTGATTTCGAGTCTAGTCAAATTGACCCATTCTAAAGCCTATAAGTAATCAAATTTAATTCATCGAGTATATATGTAATGTACATCGTTATTAAATTGTACTAATGATATTCTGGAAAAAAAAAGAAATTAATTATTCAAAATATTCAGAGTTATAATATAAATGTTCAAAATTAAAATTTGTTTAAATTTTTATTTAGATAAAATTAATCGGTAAAATTGACTTTTATTTATGTTTAAACATGTTTTAATTTTAAATAGGTATCATGTAATTTTTTTTTTTTGCATTATTTGATATAAATTATATCATAATATTCTAATATTTTTTCTCATAATTAAAAAGCATAATATTTTTAAACCAATTTAAATGGTAATCTTAGCCCGATTTCGAGCCTAGTCAATTTGACCCATTCTAAAGACTATAAAGACTTGGGTTCAACTAGGGGTGTCAATTTCGGGTCATGGGTCGGGTTCAGGTCGGACTCAGAACTGATCCGGGTTCAATCGGGTCGACCCTAACCCGACCCGGGTAGGCAAACGGGTCGAAAACACGGACCCGGACCTGACCCGTCGGGTTGTCTGAACTCGACAAGGGATGCGCGGCGGACTCACGCGCGCGGGGGACTCGGGCGCGCGGCAGGTGGGTGCGTGACGGACGCGGGCAGGGCGGGCGCGTGCGGGGTTGCAGGTAGCGAGCGCTAGGGCTGGCGCGGGGCGGCGAGCACGGGCGGCGAGCGCGAGGGCAGCGTTGGGCAGAGCACGGGCAGCCGGAGCAGCCTCGGGCAGCTCTTTCTAAGCGGGTTTCCGGGTTGACCCGCCAACCCATCGGATCAACACGAACCCAACACGTTTTTCAAACGGGTCGAATTTGGGAACCCGACCCGTTTTGAAATCGGGTAGGGTCCAACCCGGATTTTCCGGGTCGGGTCCGGGTCCGGGTCGAGTTTTAATGTTGTGTCAAATATTGACACCCCTAGGTTCAACCCATCCATTGCTAGCCAATTGAGTAAAAAACAAGTTAGTTTTGTTTAAATAAGATAAGAGCAATAGATGACTATCATTATGCATTTAGAGAGGATAACCTTTTTTTAGTCTTAAGAGCATTTTGTCATCCACTTTTGATTCACTCAACAATTGAAGGCCAATTGCAACACTCTTGTTAGAGAATAGATAAACTACTCAATAGGAGTAGTCAAAAAGCTTGCCTAACAAAACTGTCAAAACACATAAATTAAGTAGGCTTAAATTTTAATAAAATTACAAATGGAGCCACTTAATTTGATTCTTGGTGAGTATTTTAGGTATGATTCTTTAGGTCATGTAGCACTCCATCAATTAAATATTATTATTAAATGGTATTATTATGCGTGTAAACTAGTCGAGTAGAGCACGAGTCACCTATCGCTTGAACTTGATTAATTAATCAAGTTCGAGTTTTAGCTCGAGGTTTATTCTACGAATTTAAGAGAGAAAATGATTATGATTTAAACAATTATTATGATAAAATGATAAAATAATTAGAAATTATAAAGAATTACTTAATATAAGAAGTTTTTATATAAAATTTAAATATATTTTAACAACTTTGTATTTAAAATCCTGAATTCTAATATATTTTAAGTGTATTTTTTATTAATATTTTTTAAACGAGCTGGATCACGAGCTTATGAGTCAAGTCAAGACTAGCTCATGCTTGGTTCGTTGGTTCATCGAGCTCAACTCACGAGCCATTTATCCAGCCGAGCCTGAGCCGACTCACGAGTCGGCTTGACTCACTTACAATCCTAGGTATTATTATGCATGGAAGATTTTGATTATATGATTTTTTTTTAATGTTGTGAAGTAGATAAGAGGATGGAATTTTCCTTAAGCAATTGAGGTTTCATTTGGGACAGCTTTTGTATTGCTTTATAAAATAATTTTAAGTATAAAATAAAAAAAATATATAAAATACTGCTTTAGAAAGCAATAAGAACGCTGTTCCAAATGAAGCCTTAATGTGCAGCACTTGAAACTTCACTATATATAAAATTAGCCCTTGAATTATCTTCATCTATAATATGTCCGCTAAAATTTGGAGGAGCATAATAATACCTTTTTTTTTTGGAATATTTAGATCAATTAAGACAAATTCACATACACATCAGAAAATTGTAGATGAAGATAAATATCATAAAATTGTTATGAAAATATAAATCTATAATTTTTTTTTAATTTTCTTAAATGAAAATAACATTCTTATACTTAACATACTACAATAGATTTAATTATAAAAAATTATTCTAATTTTTAAAAAATAATAAAAATTTTATAATCAAATATAATTTTAATTATTATTTAAAATTAAACTCATTAAAAGGTGCCCTAAATAAATTATTAGTCATTTCATTCTTTTTATGCCGAGATAATTAATGCCTAAGCTCAATTAATCGTTCTTGCGGCCCATCAGACCGGCGGGCGGACCACCGTCTTCCTAATCAATCACCGCATCTTCTGTCACTTTTATATAATTTTATTCTTCTTTTACTCGTTAAACTGGCAGAATATTAACAATTGATAAATGATCAGCAATGCTGAGAGAGAGAGAGCGACAGGGAGAGTATGGGTTTCCTGTTCTGTTCTATTTTTTCAAAGTATAAATTGAAGGGGGAACTGGGGGAGAGGAGAAGGGCGGAGCTGGGGAAGAACTCAGTTTACTTCCATTTCATTAATCTGAGCCCGCGCTTTGGTGCCATAGATTCAGAGGGCGCCATTGCCTCCTTACTTTTCTCTAACCATCTCCCTCCGCGGTGTTGTTTTTGTACGTAGAGCCGATCGTCCAAGGGGAAGCGGTAGCTCTGTCGGGAAGCTTGGAGGGTGGAGGAATCAGAGTGAAAGATTCTAGCTTTGCATAAATTTTAGGATTTGGTGGGGGGGATCTGAGATGGGTTTATCGCAGCCACAGGATGGTCGGAAAATGGAGGGCTGGCTCTACCTTATTCGATTCAATCGCCTTGGCCTGCAGTACTCCAGGAAGCGCTACTTCGTTCTCGAAAATAACGCCCTCAATTGCTACAAATCTGTTCCCTCTTCAAACAGAGAGGTGGGTCGGAGATTCTTGGAATTCTTTGCTTCGTTTAATTTTTTCTCTCTTCTCCAGAACGATAACTTCAATCAGAAGAAACCGAGATAAAAGATCTTTGAACACATGCTTTTGTAGATCTGTTTTGCGTTTCATTGCTTCGTTATATTTTTAATTAACCGGCTTTCCTTTCTTTTTCCTCTTCTCTTTTTTCTTGTTTTGTCCGATGATAGGATAACGTCTAGTTAATCTGCTTTCTGTTTCAAGCTACTTGCAAATGACTATCTTGCGTGAATTTTTGATGTGATGCTGATGCCATCGAAAAAAATTGGTATTATTTCCTCTGCAATTTGAAGGTGCGCAATGTCATGGATCTGTATTTGTGAGATACGTTTTAAGATTTCTTTTTTCTGGAAAGAAATATAGGACATATTTGCAACTTGGTTATTCATAACCATTTTATTTGAAGATCATATATATGTCTGTAATAACCAACTATTATTTCATGGAGAGCTATAGAAGATCCTGCTAAAGAAACTTTGACATTCTAGCTAGCTTACTGCTGATCAATTCATTTGAATTCATTATCTTTGATTCTATTTAAGTAAAATAACTGTACTCCTGCAGTACATACATAATGAATAAGCTGAAAAGTTGCAATAAATTTTCTGAGCAGAAAATGACATTTGCAATAGCTTGCCAACTTCTTTTCCTTAATTATTGCGTAGGTAATCTCAAGGTCAGGTTTAAGAGGGGCATGTTAAGTTATGTGCCCTTTCTGAAATTTTTAATATATCTTTTTATATAATAGATAGATATTAGAATGCCTCTTTGATTTGATATTTTCTATAGTAAACTTTCAATTTGTGCCTCCATTAAATTTTTTTTTTTTGGCTTAGCCATTCGGTAATCTTATTAGAACTACGGTGAAAAAAGATTAGATGAGCATTATATAGTTTAATGTTTTTTTTTTACTTATTGATGTTTATCATATGTATGCATGTTGTTGTTGGTCCCCATTGATGAGTCTTAAGATTTGATTGGTCTTTAACTTATAGCTTAATCTTTTGACTTGTTATGTGAGTGAACTTATTATGTTTATATATGTAATTGTCAACCATGATGAAAAATACATTTACTTGATATTGGAAAAGCATGTTTCCTTGAATATCATACCAAGTTAAGATCTTAAGGATTCCTAAAATTTATTATCTTTCTTTTCTTCTTATTTTTCTTTTGTAATCTAAGGTCTCTTGCTGCATGTTTCAAACTTTTCTTCTTTAATCATTTGTGAATAGTGGAAAACCAACTCTTCTTGAGAGGATCGAGAGAGAGCACACTCATACGACAATTTTTATGAGAGAAAAGATTGGATAAGTACTATACCACGGTTATTGTAAGAGGAGATAAATAAATAATAAAGCACAAAGAAGTGAGAGATTTATGATGGCTTTGTTCAAAGATCTTCCTCCACTTCAGAGCATTCAAGAAGAAATATACACTTTTTAAATGAATCACAAGTGACAATTAACATGTTGCTGAGCTTGAATTAGGCCTTCCCGAGAAGAGAGAAAAAATAAAATAGAGGGAAAATACATTTGAGAAGAAAGTGCATATGAGGGATATTAAAATAGGTTGGAAGAAGGAGAAGCAAATAAAGTAAAATGTCTATAAATTTAATGAACTCAAAGAGAACATCAGAGAGCTTTAAAGAGTTTGAGAACAACTTCAACTCTGGCCAAGAACCTCAGAATTTAGTAAATGCTTGTGAGAGTGTTGAAAGTGCGTGTAATTGAGTAACCTTGTATTTGTATGCATGTGTGTGTAACCTAAATAATGAGTTGATGATGGAGTATTTATAATGCCTTGAGGACTGACTAACCAAAGATAGTTAATGATGATTAACTATTGAAACATATAGTTTCTACAAGCATTATTGGCGTACCAATGTGCTTGCATGTAGCTTCAGAACTCAAGATTTTGTGGTGGAGTTATTGCATGTAACGTTTTGGCTTATATGAGCGATCACAAGATGGTGGCTTGATTGACATATCAAGGCTTAGTTGAGTGCTATAAGCCTCAAAAGATAGTAATTCTAACATCTTGATGTACTGGAGGAGCTTGGCTGATCTTAGGATCGTTAAGTAATCTAATATGACCAATTATTGAAATACATTAATTTGCTAGAGGTGCCAATTTAGAAATTAATGTGGACATTAATTAGTTGTAAGGTGTTAGACTTAGACTGAACCAGAATGGATTGGTACAGCCAGTCCAGGGGGGACCAGGCTCAAGGCGGACAGGTTCTGCCTATTACAGAAGACAGACATGTTCTGCTTCCTTGGTTTCTGTCTCCAAACTGTGGGGTCCAACATCCATCATTTAGCTGGGAATTGGTGGTTTAGGAGGAAAAAATTTAAAGGAGGGGCTATTTAGAGATTTCTTTTATTATTGTATGCTTTAAGTATGATGTTTTCCTAGGGTTAGGGTATCGAGAGTTTTGTTGAATTTAGTTTGTTCTTAGGGAGTTTGGGCTCTAGCTAGTGGTTAGAGGTTGGGAGAGTTGGATCCTCCTCTCCAATTGAGGATCCATTGTATCTTGTTGTTTTCTTCCATCTATCATCAATTAAAAGATTTTCTTGCATTTTTCCTGTTAGTTCTTATTGTGATTTGAGTTTGGGAGTGCTGAAATTAAAATTTCAGCTAAAGTTTATTTGATTTATATGAGCACTTCCTAACAAATTGATATTAGAGCAATGTCCATGGTGGAAATAGAAGTCTTCCTTGCTAATTTCTGCTGCGTTTCTTCTCTAATCTTGCGATTTTTGATGTTTCGAGGCCAAACTCACATCAAAGTTGCTGTTTTTTACTATTGGAGTCTACATTCGGGTACCTATGACAGAAAGAATGGTAGAAGTGTTGGAAGGAGATTGAACAATTAAAATATAAAATTTCAGATCTCCAAATTCAACTTTAAGATGTTAAAAGTTAAATTTTAGCCATCAATGAGAAGATGGATGGGAATTTCTCCACCATGGAGGAGATGTTGAAGAAGGTGCTCGAGGGCCAACCCAAAATGCCATCGTCAGAGGCGAGGGAAGCCTCCGACAACCAAGGAATTGGGGAAATCCCTAATCCAACAAGGCGAAGGGAAGATCATGAGGTGAAGATTCGGGAGGGAGAAGAGATAATTCCTCTTATAGAGCCTATTCCTAGGGAGGAGCTAGGTAGACAGTATGGGGAGAGGCGTGAGGAGGTTGGACATGAACGAAGGGGTGTTGAATTTGAGAGGAGAGGAGAGGAATTTGAAAGGGGAAGGGCTAATTATGACCGAATGTAAATGTTTTTTCTCAAATGAGAAATGGTCTTTGGAGGCAATCATGAGAGTTAAATGTTTATCAACGATCTGAAGAAGGCTCTTGAGAATGTGCGTGAGAGATCCTTTGTAGAAATGCACAATAGAGTTAAACGATGGTTAGATTCCCTGCTAATTAATGTTGGATCCACATGTAGGGTTGAGATTGCATCAATGATATTAGCATTTTTAGGTATTAGGGTATTGAGAGTTTTGCTGAATTTACTTTGTTCTTAGGGAGTTTTGGGCTCTAGCCGGTGGCTAGAGATTCGGAGAGTCGGATCCTCCTCTCCGATTGAGGATCCATTGTATCTTGTTGTTTTATTCTATCAATCTTCAATTAAAAAGGTTTTCTTTGATTTTTCTTATTAGTTCTTCTTGTGATCTGAGTTTGGGAGTGCTGAAATTAAAATTTCAGCCAAAGTTTATTTGAATTCTAAAAGCACTTCCTAACATAGGGCTCATTGGATTTGGTGAGATTTTGCTTTTACTGATCTTGAATGAGGTGTTGGGGGTTTGCTTTAGAAGCTATTGAGCTCCATGTAGATGGGGGAAGGAAAATGCTTTTTTTTTTCAAATGAGAAATGGTCTTTGGAGGCAATAACGAGAGTTAAATGTCTATCAACGGTCTGAAGAAGGCTCTAGAGAATGTGCCTGAGAGATCCTTTGCAGAAATGCATAATTATCACAATGAAGATATCGAGGGCTTCCCTTCCCCCCCCCCCCCCCCCAAATCATTATTAATGATGAGCACAATGAAGAGATTTAGGGCTTCCCTTTTTCTACTAAGATTTTTGGATAGGAGATTGAGCTAATTGATGGTGCAAGCAACATGTTTTTTATGTTGCCGGTCACGACAATGAAGAAGGAATGGATATGAGAGTTGCAACGACCATTTAGGGGGAGAAAAAAGATTGGAGCCAAATAACCAAGAGGGGAGGAGCTAGACTTGGTACAATTCGAAGTTGCCATATTAGTTTTGATGGATGTAGAAGACTTGATTGGACGGGTGATGATGTGAACACTAAGTTGAGGCTCAATTTTGGTGATTCCACATTGGAGGAGAGCCAAAATAAGTGAGAAGCTGTTGACTAGGGCTAGGAAGATGATTAGGATTAGGCAATGAGATTACATTCATTAAACGGCTAGGATACATCCAAAAGCGATTTAAACTTATTCCTGTGTTTTTTTTTTTTCTGAATTTTCCTAAGTATATAGAAATGTTGTCTTATACATGGATTACACACTGCCGTCTAAGCTGATTTTGTGAACTCCTAGAAAGTCAAGGCTTATTTATTAGCTATTTTACTTAATAAGTCTAAAAGTCAACTTGTCAGCAAATTTGTCTGTGTTTGTGATCAATTATTTATATTATGATTGTTCATTTCACATTTTTGCTTTACTGTAAATAGTTGTTCGATTAATTAGGTGCTGATTTTCTTTTCAGTTAAATAATGAATCTAATTATCATAACAAATGCCCAGGCAAAAATAATCATTTATATCTTCTGTATTTGCAGGATCCTCTTCGAAGTGCACTTCTTGATTCCTGTATTCGTGTGACAGATAATGGGAGGCTGAACATACATAAAAATGTATGATTTGTTATCGAACTTGAATTTGTAATCAACTTAATTTTCAATTTGGCAACCTTTCGCAGACTTTCTAATAAAACTATTTGCCTTTCTTGCAGGTTCTTTTTATTTTTACCTTATATAATGCATCTAATCACAATGATCAGCTTAAGGTGTGGTGAATTCTATAAGCATGACAAAACATCTATTAGATATTAGTTCTCCCACTACTTGCTGTTGGTCCCATTGTAGATTTTGTTGATTCTAATGTGATGTTTTTGATTCATACCTGGTAGTTGGGTGCCAGGAGCTCAGAAGAAGCAGCTAGGTGGATAAAAGCCTTAATGGAGGCAGCACTGAAGGTTTTTATTTATTTATTTTTATTTTTTACTTTTTTTAATTTATTTAATTGTTTGTCTCATTTGTATGATTTGTCCTGGTTTTTGACCTACAGGAATGCCCAATTAAAGCAGAGAATGTTTTGGTGTCTCGTTCGAAAAGAAAATGGCAATCTTTTAGGTCGTTTAGCAACTTTGATTTCCCTTACTAGGACAAATTTTTTTCCTTGCTTCTTTTTTTCTTCCAACTTCTCACATACTATTTAATACTTGTTGATTAATTGAGTGCTTATTGATTTATTCTCAACCGGCTATTTTTGTGTTGTATCCCTCCGAAATGCCCATTTTTTAACTCGCGCATATAATTCTTAACTTTCTTTTGTCCCGTTTTGGTTCAAGCTATATTTTATGTTACTTGTACAGCATCCTTATTAAATTTTTAACAAACTTCCTATGTTGGACAATAATTGCAAACCGCATTTGAACTGTTGAATATTAAATATCTTAACATCTAAACTTCTGGAGGCCTTTTGCAGTCAGGACTTAAAACATTTTTTTTGTTGAGATGACATTGCAAAGAAAAGATCAGCAATTTAAGACGGCTTGTATTATATAGATTAACTGAACTTTATATGATTTTCAATCACATAATTCATGTGATATCCTGAAAATTGATTTTGTGACCTTGTGCACTTTTATGCCTATTTTCACGAAGTTCCATTGATTTTAGGGAATTTTAGCAGATCCTGATGTCATTGTTTATCAAAATTGTTTATGCAGCTACCTTATTTGCAACTATCAATTTTTTCTGCCTTCTTATAAAGACTTGCATAATGTGACAGGTTGAGTAGAGGTAGAAGTCGAATGCGCTCCATTGGTAAGTGGATTCCTTTCATGTCACAGGTTTTGTGATTATGCATGATTGTTTTATTATCTTGTACAAGCATGCATGCTACCATCATGTATTTAGTTCTAATATGGAGTCGATTTTGACCGACTTCAACAACCCTAAATTGAAATCTTTGATTACTCAAATTTCTTTGATTTGTTGTGTACGTGAAGTAGATTTTGGTACAGTAGAAACTAATTTCAATTGTACCATGTATGTGTACAGAAGTTATATTTTATGTAATATATTTGTTTATATATTAGTTTTTTTAGTTGACTTTTTTCATCTGAAAAGGAGAATTTTTGTGCCTAATGTGTTATGTATTTTTCAAACTCAAGATCACATTGTTGATTGTGATATACAATGATAATTATGTCTCTATTTTCATCAATTCCATTATTAATTTAAATATTTATCCAACTTGTGAAAAAACATGTTTTACTCGTGCTGTTCACTAATTGAAATCATGAAATACACTCTAAATGTTGTTTCACAATCTTTTATCGGGTCACTTCTTCAGAGTTTGTGCATGGATAGCAATGGCCATGTAATTAAATCCAAGTCTTGAAAGTCTATACATTGTAAAATCACAATTATCTTCTCTTGGATTGGATACATCCACTGAAAAATTTTATCTATCTGATTGATAATCAAATTATCATGATCAAATTATCTTAAAAAGTTTTTTGAAATTGCGTATGCATTTTAATGATGTTAAAGGGAGTATGCAACTTTGGTCTTACAATGAACACTACACTATTAAGACGTATGTAGAAGGAGATTGCTGATTTCCTCCTACGACAAAGAAGTCCCTCCTTTACATGCATTGCAAGTATACCTGAACCATATTCAAGCAATATTTTAAGTTTGAAATTAACTTAAAATTGATTTTTGCCTTAGGAGTGGAGCTTGATAGTGTTCTAATCGATGTTGGACAAAGATCAAATTTGACTTGTGTTTCTACAACATCCCAGTGCAACCTATAAAACAATATATTAGAACAGAAAAACAAATAACAAAAAAAAAAAAAAACTGAGAACAAGGAAATTAATCATTGTGTTCACCTCAATTGATATTGCATAGCTTCGATAGAATGAATATTATCACCCCAAGTCAATAAATTTATTATAATCATATAAAACTAAATAAAAAGTGGATTTGTAAACAAAAAATTAGTATGAAATATTCTAACTCCAACCACCAAGGCCAAGCACAAGTTCACAACTTGTTTTTTGTATTCTATCTTCATTATTAATTAACATACATAAAAAATGCAATGTTTATCTATCAAATATTTAGTCTAGATAAGAGGTCTATCTACAATATGCTACCCACTAAGGTTTAGCATGCATACACAAAACTTTTGTGGTTGATATTATTAACATATGATGATTCCATGTAGCAGAAGTAAAAACTAAGTTGGCGATTAATCAATGAATGGCATGATTACAGTTCTGAGCCATAATGAGCTCACATAGAATCTCATCCATATTCGCTTTCCACAGTTGGAGTGGTGTTTCCATCAGTCACATTGGAAACACATTCCCACCATGAAGCTATAGGGTACCAACTCCATCATGTTTGATAACTTGCTATCTTTGTCAGGAATGGCATGTGGGTCTTCGCCTCAACATCCACAATTAAGAATCATAGTTAATCATCCCATAACACAATAACCAAAACATTCATGAATTCAATATGCCAACAAAGAAGGTACAACTAAAAACATCATCGTTGTGAGTTCATTGGGTTAATCTGTGATGCCCTCCACGCTTACTGATGAAGCGGAACTTTCATTTTCCAAATGCAAGCACATCCATATGAGCCTATTGAAAATTGAACATAATCAACCTACATTTTGTTTGTAGGAATAAACGATATCATGCATTTTCGGGCCCCTTGGTTAGATTTTTCTGTTGATATTCTATGCGAAAAGTGATTTTTGGATTTATTTTTTTTTTGTCAGCTATTATATTAGGAGTTAACCACTCAAAACGGTGGTGAGAAATTGCTTTCTGGTAGCATTTTTAAAACAATTGCTAGAAAGTGCTTTTTGAAAAAATCAAGGTAATAAAAGTTCAAGATATGCATGAATTCCTACCTTTATGCCTCACAATATATAGTCTCTGTATCAATGATAAATTTGACTTTGAACTATTAAAATTTAAAATGAATTTGTATAATTTTTTTTACATTATGAAAATAATTATATTGGGTATTATTATATTTTTATTCTATTATTATATTTTTTGTGATCTAATTACATGGAGATATCACCCAATTTACTTCGTTAAGGAATATTTTTTTGTTGATGCAATACGTTGTAAAAGCTCAATTGACGATATGCCAATTATTCTCATACTTAATTGATGAAAGGTTTGGATCCGGGGGAATAGTTCTTCAGCAGTATAGAAGTTTGTATGTTTCAACATACGGCTGTGTTTTGCTTTTGAATAATTTCTTATGATTTTTTTTTGCAAACTGATGTTATTATCATAATCTTGCTGCTAGATTGGACTTCCTTTTCATCCATCCACTCAGATTTAATGACGTCTGATGTTATCGCACCTTCTCCGTGGACTATTTTTGGATGCAACAATGGTACTATACTTTCATGTTTTAATCTTTGATTGTTCAGGTTCCATATATGATTATACATATCTTATTTAGGCTTGCGGCTTTTTAAGGAGGCTAAGGATGGTGACTTTTATGAGAAGGTAACATGTTAATTTGATATCTATAAGAAAGTTCATGAACTGCATGGATCAGTACTGAATATGCTATTTTTGCTTAGTATTGGGATGATCACCCGGCTATAATGGCAGTAGGTGTTGTTGATGCACCATCTGAGGCTATTTTTCAGACAGTTTTTTCTCTTGGTCCATCAAGATCAGAGTAAGAATCGTTCTGTGTGCATTATTTTAAGCTTCTTGTCGTCCAGCATGCCTTTGAATCTGCATGAGAAGTAAATGGGTTCTCTTGCGATAATGTCATAAATATATCATATTTGGTAGCTTGCGATATTTTCCGTTGCCTCTTTTTTTTTTTTTCCAACACTTAGATCAAAAGCTATATGGCCTCTTCTTTTCACTTGCGGAGATATTTAGGATAGCTTGATTGGTGGTGGAATAATGAAATTTTGTCATTGTTTGCTGAGGGAGAGGGGTGGGGGATGATGCACCCTCATTGGTACGGGGATTTAAGGAGAGGGAAAATTAATTTTTTACTTGCATTTTTTTTTCCTATTTCATTAACAGAATGCCCTTGTTTCATAAATATAACTGATTTTTTGCAGATGGGACTTCTGCTTTTCAGCTGGCAGTGTTGTTGAACATTTGGATGGGCATAATGATATTATACACAAAGAATTAAAGAGTGATTGGCTGCCTTGGTCAGATATATATCTTATTGCATTTATTCTGTTGTGAGCTCGTCAATAAAAAATACCAATTTCTTCTATTTTTTTTGCCTTGTTGGCTTTTGTTTCACCTCAGGGGAATGAGAAGAAGAGACCTGCTATTAAGGCGTTATTGGAGGAGGGAAGATGATGGAACTTATGGTAAAATATTTGGAAATTACTTGCTGCTATCTGTGTCAAGATACACATGCAAGTAACATCATATCTGCTTGTGGGACTTATTGCGTGTACTAATTCATGAATTTTATTTTGTCAGTTATTTTATACCACTCTGTGTTCCACCAAAAATGTCAACCGCAAAGGGGCTATATTAGAGCCTGCCTTAAAAGTAATGTATGCTTAGCATTTAACTTTTGATGCTTCTTAGTTTTACTATGATGCCTTAAGGATGGGTACAATTTAATTATGCCAATTGCTTATCCTCCTATAGGTGGAGGGTATGTTATATCCCCTATAAATCGAGGAAAGCAATCTGTTGTTAAGCACATGCTTGCAATTGATTGGAAGTTTTGGAAGTCTTATCTATTTTCCTCTTCTGCAAAAAGCATTACAATTCGGATGCTTGGAAGAATTGCAGGTGATGTTACAGCCTTGAAACAGTGATTGATGCCCTTTTGTCTATCTCTTCATAAATGACTTTTTGATTGCATAACTGATTAGCGCAAGTCATTGATTTATTGCAGCCTTGAGGGAATTGTTTCGAGCAAAAATTGGAAACCACCAATGCTCTGATTTCTCCTCAGGTGAACTAACGAGGATTGCGACGTTGCCACGTATTGAACAAGAGGAAATTAAGGGGGAAGTGCTGTCTGGAGATGGAAATAGCAGTAATGGAGGGATCAGGGGAGAAACCATTCAATCTCCTTCAATACCAACCTTGAGTGGATCATTCGTTCAACTGAATGATGCTGCAGATGAATTCTTTGATGTTCTGGATGAATCAGAGTGTGATCAGCCCGAAGCCATTTGGTCATCTGAGGTAAGCATGACTGAACGGATGACTTTTTCTGTGCTTGTTTTTTAGAAAGTTTTGTCATATTTTACTTTAAATTGGAATTTCTAACTAATTGTAGTAAGTTGAAAATTCAAATTTTATGATCCATTGCTCTTTGCATGTCTGATATTGTGAACTTCGACTTTTTTATTCCTTGAAATCGAATATTCTATTTTTTCTTGACTGCTGACAGAATATATCTCAATTTAGTCTAGTCTTTGAAGTGTATTGTTAGAAGCAATAATAGCTACCATGAATTCAGCAGTACCCATTTAATGAAGCCTGCTTATATTTTTAAATTATTGGTTTTACTATTCGAGGAACTGTCCTTTTAGGCTGGAATTCTTCTGACGTAATCTTTGTATTTTAGGAGATAAAGAAGTGTAATTTTTTCTTTTTTAGGCTTTTAGGCTTTAAACTTTAATAAGATAATTAATTTATCTTTGATGAACATTTAATTGTCCCCACGTAGTGGGACAAAGGCTTGATGTTGTTGTTGTTGTTGATGATGAACATTTAATTGTACTCCATATATGCTAGTTTGTTCATTTAGGCCAGAGATATAGACTGAGAAACCAATGTCCATTGTTGGGAAGAGATTCCCGTTTCTTGGGATTAAGGCCGTTTGTGTAGATGGGGGATACTCCTACCGGTTTATTGCAAGGAAATCTCTAATACAAGGTACATGTTGAAAGACTCCTTAAACTAGACAACTAATAAAAATTAGAAAACCTATCCAACAAGAGAAAATGCAAGGAGTCTGAAAAAAGAGAAAAGACAAGGAAAGGAAAGATACGTGGTGAATCAAATTGTTGATGTTGATTTCTTACAAAAACAGGTTACTAAATCTTCGAGGCTAGGTGTTGAATCCTCAATGCAAGGGGATGTGATAGTCCGCATGCATCTATAACAGGAAGAAGTCTGGTAGAACTATATCTCAAAATATTTCATTTATCATCTCCTAAATTACTTGACCTTCAAAGTATTTATAATAATAGGATATATTCAAAATGGCAAAACTATCTTTGTACAAATAGGTCTGAAATAATTTGAAAATAGGCTCGGTTCACTTTTATCATGACCTAGTTTGACTCTTTTTAATTGACCTATGGTCATTTGAGCTTTTCAGGCTTTACTGTATGAACTTCACAACCATCAGCTGTTATGGTGCTTGTGCAAAGATGATGAAATTACGTGATGACCTCCTTTTTAGATGTTTTTGGTCTTTGTTGAACTTTGTCTGGCCTTTTACACCTGGCAAATTGCTTATACTTATATGTACATTTGATTTTATTCTTGCCATTCAACTTCTAACTTATGATTAATAATATTGCTAATTTTTTAGCTTTTCCAGTACATGCAGTTCTTCCGTTAATATTATCTGAAAACGAAATGGTTTTCATGTTCTTATGTTCATTGTTGCAGGAACAACGCCAGCCCAAGTTTTCAGCAGCTGCAGGCCTAGTGAAAAGGTTACATGAACTTGCAGGTGAGTGTGCCTTGATTTGCTAATGTATTATGACGTAGCTTCAATGCAGCAGTTAAGTTTGTTTTTATTTAATCGAATTACTTTATTTCTTTTTACCTTTTCAGTCCAAAAGAAAGGCTATATTGATTTACAAGACGCCTTAATGGGAGATACAATACCATGCAGTTATGGGACCACTCTCAAGAAGGATGCAACCTTTAATGCCCCTTGTACTTGGGCAGAGACGGATCCTTCAACATTTTTGATTCGTAGTGAAAGCTACCTTAGTGACCATCATAAGGTAATACTGCAATTTACATTTAGGTTTTTTATTCTTGTTATATGGATGCTTGCGTCATCTAAATCTCTGATTCTCTTTATTCTCATAGTATGTTGTATTTCCTTAATTCAAAATACTCTTTGGAGATTATTTTGATTTCTGCAAAACTAACGAACCTTAAAAGTGAAGATTTAGCACACCAAATTGAATGGCAGTAAATGTTTTAGCCAAACCTGTCCAGAATTTTCCATGCGAGGTCAATCTGAACTAGAAAATTTGTGAGAGTTTAGTCGCACAATTATAAGTAAGAATCAAGAAGATAGAAATATATATTCCATAAGTGATGCAAAATCAGCTAAGGGAAAATGGGCCAAAGCCCAAAAGTAAAATTTATGCCCAACAATAAATGCCCATTTAGGGAAAAAGCTGAAACTTTTGCCTACATCAATTCTCTCTTGGTGGAGAAATCTCATCACCTGATGAGATAGTTTATGGACTTCCAACTTGGTAAATTGCGCCTTCTCTAAATACTTAGTCAAAGTAGAGTATTTCTTTTTGATCATCTCCTTTTCTCGTTCAAATTTGGACATGAGTTGAAGCTTCTTAGCTTGAAATTTCTCGGTACTTAAATGCAGTTGTCTTTGAATCTTGAGAAGCTCATTTTGTAGAGGATTAGAAAAATTTGCTCGAGGTGGAATCCATTTTGTTGTTAGAAGCATGTCCTCATGAATCCAAGGCATAGTTAGATGACTTTCTTCATTGCCTTTAACTTGTTGTTTGTTTTGACTTTCCAGTTAAAAAAAAACACACACACACACACGATAACCTAGACGCTCTGATACCAAAATGATGCTTAATCAGCCAAGGGAAAATGGGCCAAGCCCAAAAGTAAAATTTCAGCCCAACAATAAATGCCCATTAAGGAAAAAATTGAAACTTTTGCCTACATCAATAAGTTGACAATTTTTTTTTTGGAATGTTATCAATGAAAGGCCAGTAGATAGATGGGTAAAAAGGTTAGTAAAAAACAACAGGAATGTGAAAGTAGCAGGATAGATGTGAGTAAGGGATGAGTAGCGTCAACAGTGATTGGCGGTCAGGTGGACAAATGGATGTGATCAATGGATGGATGGATCAATAAATGAGTTGATTGATGGATGGGTCAATTGATGGAGGAGTGGATGTATGATGGGA
Organism: Dendrobium nobile; assembly: GCA_022539455.1. Lineage (NCBI taxonomy): Eukaryota > Viridiplantae > Streptophyta > Magnoliopsida > Asparagales > Orchidaceae > Dendrobium > Dendrobium nobile. The sequence continues at coordinate 9,030,024 of CM039726.1, forward strand.
CAGATTAATTGATGGATGTTGGATTGATTACAAGCAGATCAATGGATGGATAGATGTATTGAAGGATGGATAACTAGATTGATATAATAATAGATGGGTTGATTGATGAGTAGTTGAATGGATAGTGTTGACCTTTTGTTTAAATTTCATCCATCCCTTCACACTTGATATCACGGCTAGGATGGGAATTCGTGGGAGGCTTACCTGATCAAGCCGATCTTTGTTAAGTCCCAACCATCCCTTGACACTTGATCCCACAGTCAGGATGGGAATTCATGGGAGATTCACCTAGATCACGTTGATCCCCTTCCATATTTGGGGGGTTGATTTATGAAGGATTATATTAGAACAATTATGCATTATTATGTAATTATTTGTTTCTTTATTAAGATATCTTGTATTAAATAGGGATAATTTTGTGCTATAAAATCAAGCTTTTTTCCCTCTCTAATTCTCTGAATTTAACATGGTATCAGAGCCTTCATTGTCGTTGCCAGAATTCTGAGTTTTTTCTATTGTTGTGCCTTTTATTTCCAGCCTTCTCTTGTTGTTATTCTATCTATAACCAACGTAGTCTTCATTGATGCCCAGCTTGATATAGCCTTCATCTCTATCCTTTGCCGCTGCAATGTCTGAAGCAAATTTCTACCAAAGCTTTGACCAAATGGAGGACTTTATGGTGCACTAAGGAAGAGGAGATCTCCAAAATATGCAACATTCATGTTGCTTAAATAGGAAGAATTACTTGAAGTGCTCTCAATTTGTGAAGACCTACTTGAAATAGAAAGGAAAGATGAATGTAACATCCCACAATATCCGGTATTGTAGATTGCCACAGAATAAACATAACATTCATTCACTATACTTTTATTATTCATCATCAAATTCATACTTAAATAAAAACATCCAACCACAATTTCATTTATATAATAAACAAAAGCATCTAATTAATCCAAATTTTATAACATATATTTACAGAATCACTAAAAAATCTAAACTAGCATAACACTAAACAATCTACATACCTCAAATGTAGACTTGCAAACAATGTTAAACTATAGAATATAAAGTGAAATAAACTTGAACCTATTCTACATCAAATTTTACCTTTCATTTCTGGAACATCTCACAATACCCCTTATCATTATTGTTAGTATTATATAGTGTCACACAAATAAACATAACATTTTTTATCATAAACATATGATACTTTTCATCATTTGAATATTCAAATAAAACATCCAACACCATTACATTTATTACATAAATGAAAATATCTAATAACTCAAATTATATTAAACAAATACTTACAGAGCCACTAATATAATCTTAAAATATTAGACAACTGAACTGTCTATATACCTCAGTTGTAAACTTATAAATAAAGCTAAACACTAGCATATAAAATGAAATAACTTGCAAATTATTCTGCAACAAACTTTTCTTATCCTTTTCCTGTAACAACATCACTATGAAAAGAATTGGTGAGCTATGAAGCTCAATAAATTATGCAAATTAAATAACATTTAAATTTTATGATTATAAAATTCATAATATTGAAATCATAAATTATGCAAACATGACATTATTTATAAAATATCATAAAATAATATTTAACTTTAACATTTACTTTCTTTGAAGTTTATATTGAATATCCATATTAGTATTTTAAATATTTGGCTAAACTTTTTTCAGCATGTTCAATGGAGCCCAGGTAAACCTGTCATTATCGCCATTGAACAACATAGATATCCCTTTTGCCTCATTAGTGGTCCTTTTTGCCCCATCTATTATGCGATATCATATCTCTAGAGTCCCTATTGCCCTACTTGCAATACAATGTCATACATGATGACCCTTTTGCCTCACCTGTAATTGTAAATTGTACATTATTTTATAGTCAAATTTTACTGAATTGATATTTAGTATATTTCATAACATGGTAATTCATAATTGACTGGCCATGTATAAAATTCCATAAGAATCCATCTCTTACTATACATACATACCAGGATGTGTTAGCAACATGAAATTTAATTGGCTCTTTTCATTTTGTTATCAACTAGAAAAATATTAAAATAATCATAAAAAATCTTTTGCTAAACTTTAATGATACATATATGCAAGTGGTTGATCATACTGACAACTTGGAGTATACTCATTTTTATTATTGGAATCTTTATAATGCATTTATCACTTTAATTAAATCAAATGATATCTTACCTATCTAGCATTAATATTTATTGCATTTGTAAATTACGCAACTTACCTTTAACATAACTTAGCAATGTCTTTAACAAGCATGCTTTATCTTATTTCCACTTGCAAGTTTTTCTATAGATATGTAGTTGCTTAAGAATGCATACAAAGATGTATGTTTATATGCAATAAATTAACATAATTAAACTTGTAAATGAATCAACTGATATTATATGTATCAAGAAATTCTAATATTTATTTTTATAATTAAAATTGTCTAACTTACCTCTTTGATGAACTGCTTCTTCCAATTCTACACCACGTAATCTTTTCCTTTGATAAACTATCCCAAAACCTTCTTTCTGCATATATTTGATGAATCCTAAAATTACAATTGGTATACACTTCTTTAAAACTTCTAGAACCGTAACTATTCTAAAACAACTAGAATTTTTTATCTCAATTCGTTCCTTTCCTTCAATTCTTTATTATTCCCCTTTAACAGAAATGTCTTCACTAAATTCCACTCTCAATTACTGCTGTAGAAATCAGTAGATCTTAGCAATATACTCAATCAATTCTTTATAAAATTTACTACATTTAATTGCAAGTTTACTTACACAAATTTGTATTATTCTCTTATTTTTTGTTTGCATTAAGCACTTTACCGAATATAGATCCTACACTTAATGACAAACTCACTTCAATATCAACCAATTTTCCATTCCTAAAAAATATAAAAAATTCTATTAAAAAAATACTATCTACAGTCGAGCCCTTCCTCTTCAATTATTCAACAATTTTCCCATATATATATCAACAAGCTAATTTTTACAGTCATTAAAATTTTATTTTTAATTAGTGAAAGTGTAATGATAAAAAAAGTTACATTGAGCTACCCACAGAAAATCTTAAGAACAAAGTGTATTGGTTCAAGAAAACACATAAGTTGAGAGACTAATATATATCCAAATGGAAAGAAGCAGACGCTCATGTTGACTTGTAACGACTCACCCACGACCCTAACTTCCGGTAAACCCCATGATCACACGATCTCGAAGCAACTGTCGCTCCTCACGACACAAAACACTTGCTCGACCTCATTTGCACTCTCACGCTCTTAGAAACAAACACGAGAAGAAGGAAGACAAAGAGGGATTCGGTACTCACCTGTCGTGCCCTAGCCGCAACTGTCCGCACCCTCCAACCTCCAGTCCCAACTTCGCCGACCGATTCCTGCTCCAGTTCAATCAGTCGCCGCCTCTTCTAGCCCAACTCCGACCATCCAAGACTGTCGAACCCATCTATCCGCTGACGTGCCCTAGAGCCGCCGCCTCTATCCAATGAATTGTCAGATTGATGTAAATAGAGAGAAAACACAAAATTTAGTACAATATGTTTTCTAAGTAGAAAATATCTGTCTAATATGTGAAAAAAACATTGTGAAATGGATGGAGGGAGGGACATGTCTTGAATAATATGCTTATCAGCTATATTCCATGATGAGAACATCCAACTATAAATGAATTCATCCATTAAAGTTATATGTGCATAATCTGAGAACCATGTCTGTAGATATAATAATTATACAACTACTTCAAGTAATGTAGTCAAGTAACAAGTTAAGGGATCTATCAATCAATGCCAGGTTGGCAACCTAAGCAGCTGCAAATCCAAGGATGGGAAAATCAGTTCACAAATTCTCATCCCCATATACAGCTAGCAGGAGTGGTGTGCTTCAACTTGTCATAATGGAAATACATCCTCACCATGGAGCCAAATAAGGACTCCCACCTTCCACTGTCATTTTTAATTTTCTTTCAAATGTTGTGATTCATGCTTCGAACTGCACGTTCTTGAAGGAATATTAAGCCCATTATTCTGTGATGCTAGATAAACAACTCAAAATATTGAAATAGAGTGACTCTAATTAATAAACACTTATATCTTAAACAAAAAGTAAAGGATGCAATAAAACTAATTCATGCATCGGACAGCAATAAACTTGAGCTCTGTATCAGGTTACTTATTACATAATTGAAGTATCTCTTTGATTCCTGCTATGTTCTTTGGAACAAGGAATATTTTTTTCCCACTTGGGCATCCTTTGCTTTCATGACTATGGTGCTGGATGCTTCATAAATCATGTGATAGAATGCAGGATACATAGAATAATCTCTCTCACTTCTGTCTTGTAATAAATGCAACTGACTGTTATTGAAAGGGAGGCATCATATAGTTGGAAAACATGGATGAAGACATTGGAAAGTAGCATGCTATCTTCATAGAAAGTTATGTACATAACTATCAATTTATATTTGCTTCATGCTAGCAATGATGTTCCTGTCTTGCCTCCTGATATAAATGTTGTAGAAGTTAAATACTAGACTTTAAGAAATCCACATAAATGGTTGGTCAGTGAATTTCATTTTACTTTAGAAGAGAGATTGATATTCTCTTTTTTACTGGCTATTTCCGAAGGTCAAAGCCAATGGTTCCTTGATGCAAATGGTCGCTGCTGATTGGCTAAAATCTGATAAGCGTGAAGATGATCTTGGTGGCAGACCTGGGGGCATTGTGCAGGTTTGTCATGCCTAACATACTATTACTCTTTACGAGTGAGTGCTAAACTTCAAGTTGAATGCATCGTAAGTCAAATTCTTGTTTTTGCAGAAATATGCTGATCAAGGTGGCAATGAATTTTTCTTCATTGTTAACATCCAGGTGCATTGATGCTCATCTCTCGCCTAAATTTGGAATATTATCCATTTAATTTGTAATTTTCTCTTTCTAATTTTGCATGCAGGTTCCAGGTTCAACGACATACTCTCTTGGTTTGTATTATCTGATGGATACCCCTCTTGAAAGAGTGCCATTGTTAGAGCGCTTTGTTAGAGGGGATGATGCTTTTAGGAATTCAAGGTTTAAGCTCATCCCTTATATATCTAAGGTATGAATTTGCCCGTTATCTTATTATTGTCTTTGGGTCGTTGGTTCATGGAAATCTAGGCACTCTACATTGTTATTGTCTCATTCACATATGCTCTATTTCTTATATATCCATTATGCTTATAGGGCTCTTGGATAGTGAAGCAAAGTGTGGGAAAAAAAGCATGCTTGATTGGTCAAGCATTGGAAGTAAATTATTTTGGCGGGAAAAATTACTTGGAGGTAAGAACAGGTCTTTAAATCACAATATCCTTAATGTCGTTAAAAGTTTGGATTATGCATACTAGTTAAGTAATAATCATCTACCTGAATTGGGCTATGGAAGGGATGGGAAAGATCCAAGGAAAGTTTGCACTAGTAAGTTGTGGATTTTGTATGATGTCATTCAAGATAAATAGAATTGTACAAGTAGATTTTGCCTAAATCATATGATCCTTTTTGTCATTGGATTATATCAAGCAGAAAAAAAAAAAACTATTAATTGCATTAAATAGGCAAGTCTGAAGCCTGATAAGTAAGCATACCATGACTGGGGAAAGCTATGTTGAAGGAAGTGTCTTCTGGCAATGAATTTTCCTCTAAAGAAGAATACTAAAGAAGTGACACTAGTTAAGACATAAAATTAAGTAGATGTCTAACTATTTGAAGTGTTAAATCGTCAAAGTAGAAATTCGGGTGCATATGAGAAGTAGTAATTTTTCATTGAACTCTTCATAGCATAATTTTTTTAATAGAGGAGGATATGGGTCTATTTATGGGAATAACTTATGACTAAAAGTTCAAATTAATACAAAGCTTATGACATGATAAGCCTCATTAAATGAGAAGAAATATAAAAATGTTCTATTTTATGAATAAATTTAAAAGATAAATTCATAATGAAATCTTATCTATTAGACCATTATCAATCGAATGACATGACATATTACATCAATACCCATGGAGTGGAAAAAACTCTATTCGAGAGTGAAAATGAAGTCTCTCTAATAGGTTGAAGGAGTAACAATGTCTTCTTTAGAAGAAGTAGGTATTTTCTTGAAGGCATATGATATCTTCATCTTTTTGTATTTTTCATATGCTAATCAAATGAGTCGAGGAAGCAATAGAAACACTCTTTGACCTATATAAGCTACACTTTATTGCAGAACATGATGAACTTCCAATTTTTATGCAGTCTTAGAGTAGATGTGTAATAGATATTTCTTGAGAAATATCGTCATCTTGAAGATTAAAAAAAACACTTTCTTTGCATTATCTTCATTCTTTCTCTCTTTCTCTCTTCTTTTTCTTTTTTCTAATTTCCTTTTGATGTGAAACAAACAATGGAATTGCAAGATTTTAATAAGAAACTTATTTAGTAATAAAATTATAAGATTATTGTTTCACTTAAGTTAAGACTTTCAGTTTTTGTAAAAAGTGTTTAACAGGTTCGATATAATAACAAGACAATAGTAAAACAAATATGCAGTTAACGATAATCCGTCACTTAACAAATAGAGTTTTCACCTTAGATTTACCCTCTCAATCACTCGTTGGAAGTAGGGTTAGCGGAGGAGGAATGCCAGCAATCTGAGTGATGCCATTGAAAGACAGAGGATGCCGGCGGATCTAATCCACGGGAAGTTGGTCGGAGTTGGAGAGGCGGGCGGTCGTCCGATGATCTTCCACTCTCCTGTAGGTCGTTGTTTGTCGATGACGTCCGCCAAATGGAAGAGAATACAATCCACATATTCCTCAACGGTGCCTTTGGATCCAAATCCGAGGTCGAAGAAGGGCGATTGGATGACGTCAATTTCCCCTTGAGAATGAAGACAAATCCGTGATCAACTTCCGAATCTGCCATACATGGACATGAGAATATCCAAGTGGTGTTATTTGGTGGATCCGCCGGTTGGGAGAAGTGGAGAGGGCGTCGAAGAGAGGGGAGTTAGCGGGCAAGGAGAGGGGCGGCTATGGTTGGGTTAGCAAGGTGGAGAGAGGGATTTAGTAAATATGAAATTAAATTCAAATTTCACTAAGGGAGGGAGTGGGATTAAATTTGAATTTCAAAATTATCCAAAAGGCGTAATAAGGAGCCGGCGGTTTAATGGGGTATTAGTGGGGAATTAATGGTGATTGGAATTTAAGTGGGAGAGAATAAATGCTTAGTAAGGGGCCGGCCATATAGGGAGGAGATGGGGGTTTTATTTCAAGTGTGTGGCCCTCCCCAAGGAATAAATAATGAATAAAATCAAATCTAAATTTAATTTCAGATTTGATTCAATGAGGTTTCCTAAATTAGTTTCTAGCGAAAGGAAAGTATGTGAATTCAAATATTTAATTGAATTCTCAATAGGAAACTTTCCTAATGGACTAGGATCTAATTTAGGAAAGTAAATGAAGGCATTTGGATTTTGAATTTCAGAATTTTGGGACAAGGTGGTCGGCAGGTTAGGCGTGGGTGGGAAAGGGGTGATGAGGTGGAGGCCGCCCGCCGGGTTATTGAAATGACCGGCGGCTTGTTAGGTGGAGGGGTGGCGGGTAATGTGGAATCAAGGGGAGGGGTTGAGGCCGTCAATTTGGGGGGATAGGAAGGGGATTGCCAACGGTATAGGGGGAGAAGGGAAGAGGAAGATGAAGACTAAAATAAAAGAACCAATAACTCACCCGCGGGAGGCTGTTGGATATTTCATCGGCCTCTCCTAGGGTTCATCACTTTCAAGAACTCACAAAGAGATCAACAAGAAGCAAATTAGAATTTCATTAATCAAAATCATAATTAGAGACTAATATAATGACTAAGCCTTAATATACAGGCCACCAAAGCATGAAAAATATAAAAGACGCAAATGCCCTTAGCCTACAACTTGACACAAATCCCTCATAAGGGTACAAGTGGAAAACCGGAAAATAAATAAAAGAAATGCACTAAAACATTATAAATAGAGACTGTGAATCGTAGCCGTAGATCTACGATTCCGCCGATGGTAAGTACGTCAAAACCTCCGGTGGATGTCGTCATCACCTTTTCTCTCGATTTTCCCTTTTACAAACAAACCTCTTGTCCAGTATAAATTAGAAGGGCTTGGTTCAATATTGGACCCGAGATGAAAACCCAACTTGAACCTGAAACTAAAATTCATGTTTGGGTTAGCCCATTTAATGTTTGTGTCTGGTTCGTGTCAATATAAGTGACTCAAAAATCAATCATGTCAATTTTGGGTCATATTATATTCGGTTCAGGTCAACCAAAAAAATAATGTTTTAGCTATTAAATGCATTTTTATGACAAACTCGTAAAATTATAATTTTTGTTGTTTTGTCCAAATCAAGTTATCGTGTTTATTTTTGTCGAGTTGAAGCTAACCCGCACAAGTTAAATGTTTTTTTATGTGATGTTGGGTCGTGTTTGGGTTTGATATATTGGACCCGTTTAAATAAATAGGTCGAATTCAAGCTCATTGTATTTACTCGGGTCTTTTTTTGGGTTAATCAGCACTTGACACATAAACCTGAATTGACACCCCTAATGAGAGTGTTAAATTAGAATATGATGATGATGAATTTGGATTGAATTAGGTGGCTAATTTAGCACAGAAATTTTAGGAATTAGTTAAGAAATTGAATTTACTATGAATTTGTCTTTAATTTCATATTTATTGAAAATTTTTAGGAAATGAGCTGGTTGATAATTTGATTTTGATATAAAATTTTACTTAAACTCAAATTTGAATTGATTGTTGAGAAATTTATGTAGGGAATTCAAGAAATGACGTGGAAAAAGAAAAAAAAGGAGGGGCATATGGAGATAGTGGTCAGACGGATTTTGGATTTTTTATTCTTTTTTCTCATGAGGAGTTTTAGGGATCCATAGTGGGGAGACTAGAGGGATACGGAAAGTTGAATTTCGACGTTATGTTTGTGGGATGAGAGGACAAATGCTGGAAATTGTTGTAATTGAGGGCAAAATGGTAAGGAATTCATGAAAATTTGTACAAAAATAACATGAAATTTATTTGATACAAAATTGATGCGATATAGGTCGTGGAATTGTAGATTCAATAGAACAATGAAATAAATAAAAGGAGAAACTATAGGAAAATAGTGAGTTCTTGAATTGTAGATTTTAAATTTAAAATGAAATGTTGAATCCTCGTAACAGAAGATTAGGTACTCATAATATGGGCCACAACAATTTTATCTTCAAATCTCTATAACATATTTTCTTACACAAAATTAGTGGCTATTTATAGAAATAGCCTAACAACTAAAAATTTAAACTGCCCTTAAAACTTCATAAATTGATACTTGTCATGTGAATAAGAGTTAACATAAAAGAATTGTCTAATTATTAATTAATCTGGAATGTGAATACATGAAAAAATTATATCTAATCAGATATCATCAATCTTATGGAAGATGATAGATTTCAAATGGCATCACTATGTCTAGATGTGTCTTGGAGTTTCAACACCCAAGCCATTGAATAACAGCTTTGTGGAAGTGTCCCTGTTTCATGTAGCATGTTTTACTAGGGGTGTCAATATTGGACACGACACGAAAACCTGAATCAAATCCGACCCAAAAATTCTGGGTTAGGGTCAACCCGGACCCCAAACGGGTCAGTTCATGTTTAGTAAATCGACCCGTTTCAAAAACTGGGTCGAGTTAGGGTTGACCCATTAACCCGAAATCGATCCGTTTTTTACCTGAAAATCTTTTTTTGATCTGGAAACCCGTTTTGACCCGCTTTTGACCCGAAAATCAGATATTGACCCATTTTTTGACCCAAAAACTATCAATTTTTGCTCCGTCTTGGGTCATTCGGGTCGTGTCGGTTTGATCCGGACCCGAAGCAGGTCGGGTTCAGGTCCGAAAAATCGACCCGTATGCCGAAACGAATTGGGTTCGAGTTGACCCGAATATTGTCATGTCAGTTTCGAATTCGACCCGAACCTGACCTGTGACCCGAAATTGATACCCCAATGTTTTACTGGCATTATATTGGTTCATCACATGTTTTAATTGCAAAATCTAGTTTCCTAACCTCTGATCCTAATCCACAGTTGTGGGCTCCAAAAATTCGGCCCCGGCCTCCGCCCGCATTATTTGCTTTTTTGCTTTTGACAAGGGAGTTTTAACGGATTTAGTTCCGGGGTAAATTTTGGGAAGGCAGATGGGTTTGTAGATAAGACACTACCCAGAGATTTCGCCCTCATTTTGTGAGGACTTTATGATCTTAGTTCTGGTTTCCTATAGGCGTAAGCCCCTATAGTTAATTACCCCTCCCGATCACGAGAGAGAACTTTCGATTAAGGCTAGTCGTCAATCACATACGTAGATAATACGTGTTATCTGGCATATAATAGCAGCAATGGGCTTTGTATATAGTTGGAGAATTTGAAGGGTTTGAAGATTTGATATTTAAAATAAAAATTTCACCATCTTGCACTCAAAGCGGATGGTGCGGGAATAGATGATGGACCCGATCAAGATCCCATGATTCCGTCATCCCGGGCCATCGTGGTTCCTGGTCTACTTAGTCAGAGGAGGTAGTCGACCCAACTTGACAGAAGGATCCTTGTCGGCAGCCATGGGTTGCTTCGTCCAAGGGGACCTTGTAGACCTGGGGTGAATGTTTGTCTAAGGGGACAAATTTGAATCCACCTTAGCTAACAGAGGGCTTTGTGCCCTATCGATCATATCTTATTTATTCATATCTCAAGGATTTGATGCCACTAAGGAGTGTATTGGCTCTGGCCATAACCGGTATTTCGTGGTGCCATTTGGCGGCAAAAACACTCGGTTCAGAGGGCCCCGGGTCCTAACCGTTTATCCTGTGATGCCATTTGGCTGCAAAAGCGCCGGTTAGAGGACACGTACCACGTCCTTACTGGCAGGAGATTGTTTGAGAATGGATTCTAGTGATATTTTCGACTAGGCATTAGCTCTATGTGAGCTGAAATAAATTTTGATTTGTCCACCCCGGCAAATTGTTGCGGATGGTGGATGGATTTTGCTTTAAGTATTTAATGATTGAATTTCAATTTTAAATATTTGGATTTTGGGATTAGAGATTTGGATTTGTGAGAATTTGAGCGGCATTTAAAAATATTTGTGAACCCCTCCAGTTGAGATCTTCATTCAACGCGGCCATCATCAAGGTGTTTGGTGTTATTTCCATTTAAAGTTTAAACCTTGTCGACCCTATCAACTTGCCGATAGGAGATCGGGTTTCATAGGATTGTGTCCTTGTTTGTGAATTTTCTTTGTTAAAGGCCTTGAAGGCCTGATATGAATGTATAAAATAAATATTCCGGTCAAATTTGTGACCGCATATTTATCCGATAATTCGAACCCTGTCTACTCCTATTTACCTGCCTAATATGAATGTATTAAAACAAGTACACTGGTTGCCACAACCGGGTATTCGTTTGAAGGTTCGAACCCTGTCGACTCCTATTGATCCGTATAAAAGGATCGGATTCGAACTTGAATTCACTTATCGACTCGCGCAGCATCCCTAGACGTCACTTGTGTACCAATAACACGCTCGCCAGGGCCCATGCGGGTATTGATTGTATTTTCTCATTTAGTGTACCTATGTGTATACAAATTACGGTGCACGTGCAGGGGTATTTTGAACATTCAACGGGTCTTCTATGACAGCTCGCAGAAGTCTATATTCATTATAGTGCTTCTATATCCATTCGTAAGTGACATATTTAATGCATGGAGGGTCTTCTACAATGGACCGTAGAAGCTTATGTTTGTTGTAATACTTCAATACTTGCGTGTAGAAGATATGTTGGATGCACGACCATCTATATGATTTGATTTGGCTTTCTCTTCCCAGAACTCGTATGGGGATTAATGGGCAACTCCTTGATTATGCCATCCTCATCATTTTCTGCCGTTGGCTTAAATAAAGGATCAATCATTTCAACCTTGGATGATTACATTCTTCATGGTGCCCCATGCTTCAAAATCGTGGACCACTGCCTTGAACTGACAACTATAGCGATAGAAGATGCATTAAGCCATCTATCACACTCACTATATGTTGACCTTCAACATACGTATGCAGCCACAATATTTATCCATGAGTCGATTATCAATTATAATAGTAAGAATCTCTTTCATGATGATCTATTCCCTTTGCTCATAGGTATGATACACTTTCCATGCACATATTGGTCCTATACTTCGCATTGCCGGTCCCGAACAATCATCTATATGCAATACAGCTTTCTCCTCACATCGTCAGTTGATCCATGCTATGAATGACAACATTATTATTATTGTCAATAGGAGATTTACACTATGACCAGTATAGCTTTCATGAATCAGTTTCAACACCCATTGAGGGTCTTGCATTATAGTTTGTAGGTAGGTTATCCCACTCCCTACAAGTTCTGATTGCTTGTGAATACTTGTTTGTACCATAGATCTATCAAGCTTGTTGGTACACACCACATTGTATGTTGGCATTTGTATTTTTGAATATCTTTAATCTCTATTGGAGATTTCATAATGTTTGTAAATATTTATCTGAAACTTCAGCACAAGTCGCTCATTTTGTTGATAATACTCCTCTGGATGACTTAGAGATGACTTGGATTCATCAATTATCTCTTTGTATATGGACCAGTGAACTATTGTATTCTTAATGTGACCTTGGTGTTAAAAGTGTTGTTGTAGGTATCACATTCATCCCTCCCTGCATATAAGTTGACTGGCAGGGTCATCACTTGCACTTGCCTCTTTCTTATTCATTGATTTCCGCTATGCAATAATCTTCAATGCTTGTAGGAGATTAAGATATTTGCTGGCAGTTTGATTTGCTTGTTGTAGAAGCATCCTGGCCTCTAGTAGATTGTAGTGATATCATTGGATGAGACTCAGATGGATCCTCCTCTTTGATTATCATTTGCATGATGATTCTTTAACCTTTAAAAGCTTAATGTTATGATTCAAATTCAAATTTCATTGAGATTTGCATTAGAGATGAATTAATAATTTCTTAGTTGTCCATTAGAAATTTGCATTTCTATTCAAATTAGGCCTGTTATGAATTGTTCACATTAGTCACATTAAAGCTCAAGTTTAATTAAGTTGTGTTCGTGCTCATTGTAATCCATTTCCAGACTCGAATCCAAGTTCAATCATAGTCCCCTGTGGTCCATTGTCACTTGCTTGGGTTCAAAAATGCAAGCTCAAGTTTAAGCTCTTGAGTTCAATTCAGTTTGAGTTCAGTACACTTTGAGTCTAACTCAAGTCTTACACAAGTCTTTCAAGTTCGTGTTCATTCAAGTTCTCTTGCATATGGTTCGAGTTTGAGTTCTTTGTCAAGTTCAAACTCTAATCCAAGTTGGAATTTAGAGTCAATGTAGCTCATATCACATTCAAGTCCAAATCAAGTTTCAAATTATTTAAATTGAATTTGAGTGTATTTAAGTCCATTTCATTCAAGTCCGAGGTCACAAGTACACTGTTCAATTGAGTCCAAATCAGGTCCGAGTATGATTGTATGTTCACCCGAAATTTCGGCAGCCTCCTGGCGTCTCCCATGTTTAGGAGAAAACTACGAAAAAACTGGGCCTCCTGCCACGCTAGAGAAAAGCGTGTACGGTAGGTGCCCTTGTACGAGGACACCGCGGCCGTGAAATCTTTGTCCCCACCACACCAGAGAAAGACATGTATGGAGAAGGCAGGACTTGGAGAGGCGTTGAATTGGGCTTGTAGGGGCCGAGAGCTCTGCGGGATGGAGGCTTCGTCGCGTGCCAGAGAGGAAGAAGTAGAGCCTTCGTCGCATTTTAAAGGCGAAGGAAGAGGCGGGATCGAGACAAGATTTGCGTATGGCCATCTCTGAAATGACGCCGTTTTGCACAGTAATGAGTACTGTAGATGCGGCGGGATACGACTTGAGCAAGATTTCGGAAAATTTTTTTTTTTGCATGCCTAAGTGTAGGTCAACAATAGTAGATGGTAGACCAAAGCATTGTTTCTGTAAAATATGTTACCCAAAAACTCTGAAGTACTAAAAAAAAGTGATTATATGTACTATACTATTTAACAATTATTTTATGGGAAACTAACTTTATTCTTATTATCCATTTATTTAAAAAAGTGTGTTTTAGTAGCTAATTGAACAATTATCTGTATTATAAATTCATGTCCTTGAAATGTTGAAAATAATTTTTTAATAGGCATTGAATTTCTACGAGAGTTGTCTTGTCTAGACAGTCAAACATCATTTTGCAAAATTTATATGTATATTTTAGAATAAAATGGTGCAATTTGAGAAGTTGTTAATCCTCTAAAGTAGAGAAAAATAAGTTTTAATTATATAATTGACTCTAAAGTAGAGAAAAATAAGTTTTAATTATTAATTGAGTTAAATTTGATGTTGGTTACATTGACTAGTTGTTGTATGAAGATTGTCATAGAAGTTTTCAAGTGCCTAGAAATAGATTATAAATATCTAAAAGGATTAGCAGTAAAGTGAGGAAGTAGTGTGAAACGTAACGAGGATAAGGAAGCTAAAAGTTTTGTAAAAGTCTTTAGTAAAGCTACAGCTACAAACCTAATGATCAAAGCCAAATAAACAACCCAAGTGATTTGTTTAGTAGGTTGGTTGTTAAAGGAGGAAAAGAGACAAGATAACGAAGGAAAAATAAGAGAATTTACAGCTTTAATCATGTTAGATGTTTTGAAATAGAACATATTCTCATTTTAGTTGATGTTGATATTAAAAAATGTTAAGAATGCTATTCTAAGAAGTTATTAAATAAAAGTTTAAAGGAAAAGTTCTTTAATGAGCAAAAATGGATATAATTATGAATTTTATTGTAGTTTATGCCACATAAGCATGAGATTAATTTGCTTTGGAAAAGATGCATACAAACAAATTTTGTTTTTAGGGGATTAGAGAATTAACGATATGAGAGTAGTTCGATTTATTATTCTTTTTGTGAATTCTTAAAGGTCAAGATAATGGGTAAAGAGTGAAGAATGTAGTGGCACCAATCTTTGAACAATAAGAGAGATGTTTATGATTATGACAATTATGGGGAAATCTTTTTTTTTTTTTTTATGGGAAATCAAATTTATGATCGTTCATAAAGTTATGAAAGCGAGGGAGGATAATATGCTTAAAATATTATGTTGATGTTAGAGAATCAAATTGGTTTTATGGTAGGAATATCTATGAAGTTTTTTTTTTTTTTTTTTTTTTTCTGTTGTTATTAATTGAGAAATATAGAGAACATTGAAAGGATATTTATTTGGTGTTTATTGATCTTGAAATTATATGTAATTGAGTATTACAAGAATTGATTTGATGGGCATTATAGAGGAACTTTTAGAAGACACTTCAAAACATGCATCTCCAACCCCTTGCAGTCCTTTTGTTCATTTACATTTCACCTTTAAAGCTCCTCATGTTCATATAATTGATCACTCAACGTAGAGATCTGATGAGTGCCATTATGTCCTAAGTTTTCATGTTCTCTAATTCATATAACACATCAGTATTGATATGCAATTACTTGCTATGCATAGTATGAAAGCTTATAATTTGAATTTGAATTTTATTTTGGATAAGTTTATAATTTGAATTTTAAGTAGTAGTATGTTATGGAGTTACCGTAGGGAAGATTTGAACTATTTCTTGTTTCGTTATGACTATAAACAGACAATGCCTGCAATGAAAAGCATCCAAAAATTCCCACAATCCTTTCCTAGGTTTCTCTTTCCCATCCTATCGACTGGTTCCAACTAGGTCATCAAAAGCCGCCTCCTGCTTCTTATACAGCACCTTCTTGCCTCTGCTGCAGCCTCAAGACACCCGAAAAACTCCTCCAGCCGCTGGCTAGTAGTCCAACTATATTCCTACATTTTTCAGCCAATATTTGGTGTTTTTAGCAATTCATGGTGCAGAACAGCAAGCAAACTGATAGGAAATAGTCACCTCCAACAGAAAATCTGCTGTTTTCTGAAGGAAAAACAGCAATCGGACTGCAGCAACTCGAGAAAAACTGTAGAAATCTAAGAAAAATGATGGATTCCACTAACAAACGAAGAAAAATAACAAATAATACTAGTTTCTTCAATTCAAGAGGAAGAAACGACTCTCCAAATCCCTAGCCAAGCAACTAGCTCAAGCACAAGGAAGATCTCAAATTTCAAATTGAAGATCAAATCCTAATTCTAGCCTTAGCAACTAATTAAAGCTAAAGGAGAAATACAAATTCCATAAATAGCCCCTAATTCAAATATTTACCTCTGAAGTAATTTTTAATCAAGGTGTGGGCCCCATAGGAGCAGCCAGCCCCTTCTCTCTCCCTTCCCTGGCTGTAGTAGAAAATCGATCCACTAGGGATTGGTTCAATAGGAACAGCCAGCTCCTCTTAGGCCGGCCTAACACAAACTCTGCAGTATTTTCCATAGTCAACAAATTTAGGTGTGGAATTCATTCGAAACTGTCAATGTTGCCACGCTTATTATTTTTTGATGAAAAATCAGTAAGGAACACCTCATTTCCTTCAAATAATTCAAAGGAAACCTAATTTTCTTGTCTTAGACGAATTCCTACTGGTTCCAAAATACTTTCAGACACCCAATTTCGGATCAAAGTGTTCTACTGCATATTTCAAGTTATGGCACCAAGACCAATACATTGTGGGTTATGCAGGAGGATATTCATTTTCTAATTTAGTTTATGCGCATGTCTTCCATAGACCATTGTGATCTTTCTCAGTTATTAGTTAATCTAATAATTACCTGGCCAGTGTCTTGAATTTATGTTGATTTTCAGATTGGGGTCGATGTTGGTTCATCAACAGTAGCCAGAGGCGTTATTACTCTTGTTCTCGGTTACCTGACCAATCTTGTTATAGAGATGGCATTCCTGATACAAGTAAGTTGTAACCATACATGTATATGGCCAATTCTTCATAGCTTTCATTTTGCTGTACGTGTATTCTGTTCATTCTTCCATTTGGTTTATAGATATTTCTCAATAGATCTGCAAATAGTATTTTTTAAGATTTTGAAAGTATTTTTAGAGTTTAAAACAAATATTCATTTCTTAGTCTACATAAAACAAGTTGATAGAATTCCAATAAACTCAATGGTTCTCAAAAATTGTTTTCCGACTTCAAGCAAACAAATGAGCCTAAGATTATGTATCTGTAACATTTGGGCTCCATTATGCTTATTCTACCGTCTGATTATGCTATTTAGGACAGTAGAAACAGCTTATACGTGTCTAAGGCTTCGTTTGGGACAACTTTTCTGTTTTCTTTCTAAAACAGCTTTTTTTACAAAAATTTCTTGAAGTAGAAAATTTTATACTAAAAAATCTTTCTAGGAAGCAGCACGAAAGTTGTCCCAAACGAAGCCTAAAGCTTTTTGAGAGCAAGAATGCAACTTTCTTAGTGCCCATTTGATAGTGGTTTTTTACTATACGGCAGGAGAGAACAGTGCCTTCTTGGTTAAAAAATTGACCAGCTTTATAAAAAAATGCTTTAAAAAGGAGAAATCTAACCATACAGTGCCTTGTTCTTTTCTCCCCTTTGTAACATCAGGGCAATACTGAAGAAGAGCTTCCAGAGTTTCTGCTCGGAACCTGCCGCTTAAATCATCTGGATGCTTCTAAAGCAGTTTCAATAACTCCTTGGAAGCATTAAAGAGGTGATAAATTAACCAGTTACAGAATGCTCAACTCAGGTCAGATGGCTTTGGGTTTTTGCAGATTTACACACCTCGTCCTATTCACCATTACATAAAAATATATCTTCAATCAAAAATAATGAAAATTTACGGCAGCCGGTGCTGCACTAAACTGTGTAGATACCACTTTCCGATTACATTTCATCATTCTTTGATTGACAAAGCTAAACCTGAGCTTCTTGTATCTACATATGATGGTATATATAAGTGAAGTTTTGTCAGTTATAAGTGAATGTAAAAAATGAAGTAGGAGCTGTGAGCCTCATCTAGATTAAAGCAGAACAGAACTCTCTATGTATGTTGATATATCAAAGGGCACATTTTAAGAGCATTTTCTGCAGTATTTTGGGCTTTACATTGTAATGAAAATGGATCAAAGTGCACATTTTTATTTATTTTTTGTTGATATTTGTATTCCCATAGAGGTTGTTTGGTTGTTTGTCTTGAAAATATAAAGCATTTTGATAAGATATAGTAAACTGTAATGCTGGCATTTTAGAAATGTAGGACTTATATATATATATATATTATCCCTTAACTAGAATTTTTTTTTTCTAAGGATGATAAATAGTCTTTATCCATTGCCCCCTTAAAAAAAGTGCTATTTTAATAATGATTGAGTGGCTCTTATCTCAATAAAATATTATTATGCACAGTCCCTTCTATGAACATGTATCCTAGTTAAAGTATCTTTGTCGCATGTAGAGTTGCAATGTTCACTATCCTTATAAGATGAGACTAGACAATTAGAAAGACTTGTATTATATGTTGGTGGATAAAGTACATTAGAAGTCATTCTTTGGTATATAGTTGGTGGCAATTAATAAGGAATGTCAAAGATTGGTTGGCTTCGAGCGATTTAGCTCAATTGGTCTTCTTATATGATGGGGGAGATTGAAGGATTGAGAACGCTTGTGCGGACATCTATGACTGATTGATGTTTGATGCAATTTCTTGTTATGTGGTTAGTTATGATCGATAAGAAACGTCGGAGGTCATGCAATGATTTATATTGTCACATAATTGATCTCCATTGAGGTGGAAGAACAATTGAGAAGGGTTGCTTCAGACATATGTGGCTTACAAGCATTGAACATTACTTTTCGATATGTATTGGGTCATGATTTATAAGGAATATCAGAGGTAAGCCAATGTCTAAAGGTTGGATTAGGTCTTTCTTTTTATAGGCTGGGAGATTGAATAACCTAGGTCTGTGTTGGACATCAATAGTTGACTAATGTTAAGTGATTTCTTGGTTACTATCCATAATTCTAAGCATGTATTTTGACATCATATTTCATCCGCTTGTTGAGGGTTTTCCGTTCTCTGGTGATCTCGCATTTGAGGCCTTCAACACTGCAAAATCGAAGACCGAAGCCCAACCATCGGCGGCGATCCAACCGGAATCAGTTGATTCGCCATGTACGTGATTGATTGATTTTTCGGCATCTGTGGGCTCTGAAAATTTGGCCCCGACCTCCGCCCGGCTTGTATGATTTTCTTCTTCGAGGGAGTTTTAACGGATTAAGTTCCAAGGTAAATTTTGGAAGGCAGATGAGTTTGTAGATAAAAAACTAACCATAGATTTCACCCTCATTTTGTGAGGACTTTATAATCTGAGTTCTGGTTTCCTATAGGCGCAAGCCCCTATAATTAATTACCCCTCTCGATAACGAGAGAGAACTTTCAATTAAGGCTAGTCGTTAATAAGATACGTAAGCATACGTGTTATCTGGCATATAGTAGCAGCATGTGTTTGGATATTTGGAAAATTTGGTATTTAAAATTGGAAATTGCACCATCTTGTACTTAAAGTGGATAGTGGGGGAATAAATAATAGACTCGATCAAGATCCCATGGTTCCGTCGTCTCGAGCCATCGTGGTCCCAGGTCTACTTAGTTAGAGGAGGTGGTCGACCCAACATGATAGAAGGATCCTTGTCGGCAGCCATGGGTTGCTTCATCCAAGGGTACCTTGTAGACCTAGGGTGAATATTTTTCTAAGGGGATAAATTTGAATTCACCTTAGCTAACAGAAGGCTTTGTGCCCTATCGATTATATTATATTGATTCATATCTCAATGATTTGATGCTACTAAGGAGCGTATTGGCTTGGGTCATTATCGGTATTTCGTGGTGTCATTTGGTGGCAAAACCACTCGGTTCAGAGGGCCCGGGTCATAACCGTTTATCCTGCGATGCCATTTGGCGGCAAACTGCCAGTTAGATGACACATACCACGTCCTTGGCAGGAGATTGTTTGAGAATGGATCATAGTGATATTCTCGACCAGACATTAGCTCTTTGTGAGCTGAAATAATTTTTCAATTTGTCATCTCCGACAAACTATCGTGGAGGGTGGATGGATTTTGCTTTAAGCGATTTGATGGATTATTTCAATTTTTAAATATCTGGAATTTTGGAACTTTTGGATTTTATGGACATTTGGATATTTGGGAGACATTTGAAAGTGTTTGTGAATTAACCCCTCCGGTTGAGATATTCATTCAATACGACCATCATTGGGGTGACTTTAAGGTCACTTGAGAATTTCATTGATTGGACCTTGTCGACTCTGTTTATTGCTCGATAGAGGATCGGGTTTCACATGCTTTATGCCTTCATTAGTGAATTTTCTTTGTTAAAGGCCTTGAAGGCCTAATATGAATGTATAAAATAAATGTCTCGGTCAATTTCATGACCGCATATTTATCTGATTGTTTAAATCTTGTCTACTCCTATTTACCTGCTTAGGAGGATCGGGTTTCGTAGGCTTTATGCATTTATTAATGAATTCTCTTGATTATAAGTCTTGAAGGTATAATATAAATGTATTAAAATAAATGCACCGGTCGTCATAACCATGTATTTATTTGAAAGTTCGAACCCTATCGACTCCTATTGATCCGCATAGAAGGATCGGGTTTGAACTTGAATTAGGCACACTCCCTTCTATCAACATGTATCTTAGTTAAAAATATCTTTGTTGCATGTAGAGTTGCAATGTTCATTATCCTTGTAAGATGAGACCAGCCAATTAGAAAGGCTTGTAATGTTGGTGGCTAAAGTACATTAGAAGTCATTCTTTGGTATATAGTTGGTGGCAATTGATTAGGAATGTCAAATATTGGTTGACTTCGAGCGATCAAGTTTGATCTTTTTCCCTATAGAGAGGAGATTAAATGATCAAGAAAACTTACGTTAGTTATCTGTTGATAACAAATGTAGAGTGTGCATGCTGGTCCAACTCAATTGTTCTTCTTATAAGATGGGAGATTGAAGGATTGAGAATACTTGTGCGGACATCTATTGATGTTAGATGCAATTCCTTGATATGTGGTGAGTTACGATCGATAATAAACATCGGATTTCATGCAATGATTGATATTGTAACACAATTAGTCTCCATCTAGGTGGGAGAACAATTGAAAAGGGTTGCTTCAGACATATGTGGCTTACAAGCATCGAACATTACTTTTTGATATGTATTGGGTCACGATTGATAAGGAATGTCATAGGCAAGTCAATGTCTAAAGGTTTGATTAGGTCTTTCTTTTTATAGCTTGGGAAATTGAATGACCTAGAAGGTCTGTGTTGGACATCAATAGCTGACTAATGTTAAACCTTGAGGATGACTAGTATTCATATTAGTATATAAAAAGGTTTGGGGGTGTGATAATGGGTGTCTTCATTCATGGACAAATAATATTTGGTGGTAGTGCCAAGGGCCATTGGCATTTTTTGACTTTCGACACCTAGTAGTGTTGACAATTAGTGTCAGGCCGTGATTGATAGATCTTTACAACTTCCCAAGTATAGATATTCTCTCAACCAAAAGCCCTTATTAGGTCCGGTGTAAGGACGTAGAGGAACGTCCGGTCGGAGGTAAAATCCCGCCAAAAAACTCGGTATTTGCTCGGTATTATTTGATAATAACGAGGAATATCGCTCTGTGAAGACCAATACCGAGTTATACCGAGCAATACCGAGTTGTACCGAGTTTTTTCTAGTAAAAACTCGGTACAACTTTTGTATAACTCGGTATTGCTCGGTATAGCTCGGTATAACTCGGTATTGAGTCTTCACGTGATGGTATTCCTCGTTGTTGTTTGATATTGCTCAGTATTTGTTCGGTATTTCTAGTTTTTTGGCGCGATTTGGCCTCCGACCAGACGTGGAACGTCCGGTCGGAGGACGTAATAATTGTTCCCTGCGTTGAATGTGTAAAAATATAGCCTACCAAGAATCAAAATACTTAATCATCGAAAATATCTAAAGTTACCCCAATTACTCATTTGATATATTGTTTTCGTTGAAAATCATAGCATCTTAACGAGTTTAGAATTGAGCGATTTTAGGCTCGTCAGATTTGTCTTGTCAAAATGCTTATTTTGATTATGAACACACAAAATTTAAAGAGCATTTAAGAGATCAAATGCCCTTAAAAAAACTTCCAAACATTTCATGACATTGTTGGCTTCCTCTCATTGAAACTCATTGGCTTCACTATAAATTCCTGAAAAACAAAATTTAGATTTCAGAAGCAATTAAATTTATATTTTAATATTTAAATTTTCTTTAAAATTAGCTTATTCTTAATTCCGAAATTTGCGGCAGATCCAAAAGTCATGCTATATATCCAATCAGCACATCAATAATTGGGGAATCCTTTTCCGCTTCAAACCTTTTAATTTAGTTAATTTGCAAGCAGAAACAATCCACGAATTTTTATCCAATTGAAAAATAAAAAATGTAAGAAATAATTCCTTATTTCTAACATTTTTCATAACCATCTTTTAAATTTTCATAATATATCATCAAATTATGTAAAATTTAATTAATATAAGCATTTGAATTCATCAAAATATTTTCTCAATTCACCTAATAATTTTCCAATTTGCAATCTTTTAATTATGTATTTACAGATCTAAAATTTTTAATTTTATTTTATTTCTATAACCCTTAAAATCTTAAATCACATAAAAAAAAATCAATAATATCAATTTTTAAATATTTTATCAATAAATGTTAAATATGAAAATATATAAAAATTTATTTATATTGCTTTAAGCCATTGATTCTCCAACAATAAAGTTAGTAATTATTAAGGAGAAAAATGGAAGATAAGGTACACAAAATAATGCAAAATAAGAAAATTAATCAAATAGTTCAATCCATTTTCTAGCAATCAATCAATCTGCAAAAAGAATACAAGCTTCATTTAACCTAATTGAAGTCCCCACCCTCCTTTTCCCTTTAATATGCTATCCCTTCATATCTAATCAATAAGGGAAAAATTTTAGCCCCATCATATTTTTGATATTCTTATTTAAATTTAATTTTGAAATATAAAATATTTTTTAAAGCTGCAAGATAATTCATCAATAATGAAAATTATTATTTTTATATAAAAAATAATTGCCTTGCAACTTCAAAAAAATATTATATCCTAAATTAAACTTAAATTGAATAGTAAGGATCATTTTTCCCTTATAAATCTACCTTTTTCTTCCTAAATATTAGATCTTTTTCTCTCTTCTCCCTCCCTCCTGCTTCTCTGTACAAAACTAGAAAATTAAAAAAAAAAAACGCAATTATCAGGAGAAGCGCAAAATAATAGAATATTTGATCAAATTTTTGATGAAAATGAGCTTCAAAAATTTTAAATTTATTTTAAGATAAATGTAATAGAAAAAAAATGAGATCAAGATATTTCGATCTTATATTTAATCAGAATAAATTTTAAAACTCTTTGATCTGTTTTGAAATAAATTTAATTTTCTCAAGACAGAACAAAGAGCTTTAAAGCTCATTCTGAATATTTTTTTTATCAAAATATCTTCACACAAATTCTTTCTGATGTAATATTAATCTCAAAATAAATTTAAATAATTTGGAACTCAGGTGACTGATTTTGATCAGAATATTCCAAAATAAAATTTTTTTCCCCCAAAACAACCATCAAGGATCGGGTTTCTCCGACCCGCCGGGTCGAGACCCGTTCAACCGGGGATCTATTGAGTACAATTGCAGGCACCATCAGTCTCGCCTCCTGATATACTCAAGCAAGTCACAGTTCTTCGCCGCCACCGGAATCTCCCGGCCGCCGCTCTTACCCGCCATCTCCGTACACCTGAGCCGCATCTCCACGACTTTCTTATGGGAATTAGAGTGAACGGCCGGCACAAAAGTCGGGCTCGCCGCGGGCCGGTACTCCGGAAACAGTCGGCCCGACTTGTACCGTACGCCGCAGGCGTTACAGAGCGTTTTGGGTCCCATCGGGCCCGCCCGCCACTGGGGCGTTTTCTGTATATCGCAGTGGGAACATTTCCTCATTGATGGAACGGAGTCCAGATCCCTCTTCATCTTCTTGGTTGCAGCAGGGGAAGAAATGGGGGTATTCGATGAAGGGGGGATGAAGGGGCGAGCGGAGAAGGATGGGGGACGGGGGCGTTTGGTTCGGGCTCGGCCCGGGACGGAGGCGGGAGGGGGTGGCGGTGGGCTGATGTCGGTGATGGAGTTGGAGGAGGAGGAGGAGGAAGAGGAGGAGGAGGAGGTGGGGAGGAGGAGGACGGAGATCGGGCTCGAGGAACGGGACAAAGAGGCGGTTTTGTTCTCCGGTTTGGCGTCCGGCGTCGAAGGAGTGGTGGAGTTGGGGATGAAATCGAAGTTGAATTCAGAGTCTTCGAAGAAATTGGAGAGCCATTCCAGGTTTGCAATGTCCATATCGTTGTACTGAATCAACAAACGGATACAATTTTGTAAGAAGAAGATTAATATGACAAAAAATAAAAATACATTTGTAAATAATAATAATAATAAAACTATGTAAAAATAATTTTATATTTATAACTATATTAATTTCAATATAAATTTGTCAGAATATTTTTAAATGGCTTTCATTTTGTGGAGGGATATTATGAAAAAAAAATTAAATTTGCTTTAAAGTGAATAAATATAATAGAATTTTATATTATATTAATTCATTTTTATGAAGAATTTTATTAGAATAATTAGAATGTGTTTTTTTCTTCATTAATTAATGCTGAGAAGGACTATAATAAATGAAACCCATTCGACATAAATTAAAGTCCTTTCCATCAGGACTACTACATTCTTCAAATTAATTAATATAAAATTATTATTATTATTATTATTATTATTATTATTTTAGATTTTACATATGGAGTAAATTAATTAAAAGGTAGAGCAATGCTCCATATAATTTATTTTGTAATTATGACTTTTTTCATGGGAATTATATAATTTGCTGGGAAAATTAAATGTAAAGTAAAATTAAGGTAATTTAATAAATTTTATCATATTCTATATATTATTATATTTTAATCAATATAAATATTATATAATACATAAGTATAATGTTTTATTTCATGAAAAGGAAACAATTTTAAAATTTTTATTGTAAAAAAGAAGGCTTTTTTTCAAAAGTAGTTTAAAAAATTTACTTTTTTCTTAAATTTCAGCAAATTCTGAAAGGGCTTCTATAACGACTTACCAGACCCAGCGCATCATTTTCTGAGCTAATCCCAACGCCGGAGACGGCGGCGGCGCGACCATCTAGTCCGCTGGCAGCACTGCCGACACTTATTCCGCCACCGCTTCCTGCGGCCATCAACGCCGGAGCCGGAGCCGGCGACGGAGCGAGAGGAGCGCAGTCGCCCCAAGCTTCTGCTATTGGGAGCGCATCGTCATCATTGGGGAAATCGAGCAGATCATCAATGGAATCGAAAGGATCTTCGCAGACTAATTCGGTTCCCATGGGCTCCATGAAGGCTTTCATGGCCATTATCTTTCCTTTCTCTCCAGAAATCAGAGCCCTGTACCGCATAACAGGTAAGGTTATTTTTTATATTATCATGATTGTTTCTTATTTTTCAAATATTAATTATTTTATAAATTTATTTTTCAAAGAAAAAAAGAAAATCCATCCACAATAATTTTTTTATTTTAATATAAAAATATGAGCTGTTCAACCTGTCATTTTATATGCCCATAAAAATGTATTAATAAAAGAATATATTTAACATTTTTTTTTAAAAAAAAGGCCAAAAAAGAGCCAAACAAGGTTGGAAAATGCCATGGCAATAACGAGATTAGGTTAATAAATGGCACCAAAACATTGAAATTTTTCAAATTGGACCACCAAATTACGAAGAAAAGAAACATGAACAGAAATTGAAATTTCCAGAAATCCAAAGACTTCGCGCGGTGGAAAAAACTTTGAAAATTGGGCCTCTGGAAACGAAACGAAACGAAACGGAGCTCTGCAACTCAATTTCTACACTTACTAAACAAAGTTCACACACACACACACAAAAAATTGTAGAAAATTAAAATGAGAAGAACAGAATCAATGAAGCCAAATATCCTAAAAATCAATTGACTCTTCGATCACTAGAACCTGAATGCGCGAACAAATAGCACCGAAACTCTGAAAATCTTTACGAAAGAAAGGAAACAAAAACAGAAATCAAAATGTTCCAAAACCCTAAAACTTCGTGTGATGGCAAAATCAGAACCCTCAGAAAGCCAGATAGATAAACCCTAAACTCAAGCGCACTGATCAACTTCCAAGTGCGAGAAGAGATCGAGTGATTGGTGGAGAAGTCAGAAACCCTACCTGGAAATAGAAGCGAAATCCAGCTGACCTCTGAGAAACCGTTAGAAGAAGCAAATACGGAAGAGAGAGAATGCGTGCTCAAGTGAAATAAAGAGGAGCTGGGCGGGGCAATGGGGATGGCTTAAAAGGGAGTGAGAGCAGAGTGTAATAAGAAAAGAGGCGAGGAGATAGAAAGAGAAAAGGGAGAGAAAAAAAAAAAGATGGAGAACGTGAGAGGAGGAAGAGAGAGAAAACGGAAGGGAAGAAGAGGGGGAAAGCCAGAACGAGTAATTGAGGAGCGGTAGTGGTGCTGTTTGATGCAATTTGTTATAAGTTGCTACGGTAGGTGAGGTTGCTTCTCTCATTGCTAGCTGTCCAGCCCAGCTGTAACTGTCGTGATGTTTAAGTCTCCTCCCTCTCATTTCTATATTTCTCTCTCTATCTCTAAATCCTGTGTACTCTCTTTCTATCTCTACTGGTTCGTAGGCCCCCACCATGTTCACTCTTTCTCTCTCTTGATAGTCTGGAATGGAATTGTATCGTTGAAATAGCAGACGTAAGAAGCGAAAGTAGATTGGGAAAATGTCGGCAGAAGCCGCGGAGTTCGCCGCGGGACTGCTCTCTAATTTTCTACTGCGCGTCTACGGCTCTAAATGTCAAATTTGTTTTAATTTGCAGTTGTATTTTTTTTTTTTTTTTTAGAATTAAAAAAATGATTTATTTTGAATTAAAAATTTAAGAAAATAAATGAATTGGGATTTTGATTTCAATAAAAGAATATGAGGCAAATATAATGAGATCAAAAGCGCTTGATTTTTTAGGTGATTGAGCTCTAAATTGGCTCGGGTCGGGTTCGGTTGGTGCGGTTCAAGATGGCGGCTAGCCATTTGTCTCTCTCTCTCTCTTCACATGAGGGCTTGGAGGAATTCAAGATGTGCGGTGGACGGCGGTGGCCTCTTGGCTATTTGAGAAGACATTCGGACCAATATTGATGAGAGGAGTTGGGGTTCGATTTGGGTTCGGGACTAGATGTTGTTATTCGTTTAGAAAGTTTTTAGGATCAAAATTTCTTCGTCGTTATGGCATTGCAATAATGAAGTGATCATGATCCGTTCGTGATTTTTTTTCCTTTTTATTGATTTAATGATGGACTATTTTGTAATAAAAAAAAGTTTGTTTTGTACCAATTTAGTATTAGTTCGAATTTTGATCGTTATGCCTTCCTGGCATTATTGTAACTAAAGAAGGCATATTAAATATAACATGCACACTAAATCTTATTTTGAATGGTCTTAATGTCAAATTTTTGACATGTTTACTCCATTCTACTCATGATTTCGAGATAATCCAGATAATACTTTTGTACTCATTGATCAATAAATTCAATGTCGATGGCCACTGTCACACCACTATCAAGCTACCATTTTCAGCCTTTGATCGACCACCAGCTTGATCATGGCTTGAGCACGTCAATTGGGATAGGTTAGAGAAGAACATTCGACCATTAAGAGAGTGAGGATTAAATTTTAATTGAAGTTTGATCAATTTACCTTCATAGGCTAGTCAGATTTTGGATGTAGTTCAAAAGAAATAAGTAGATCTTCAAGTAAGAACTACTTCACCAAAATGAAGTGTCAAGCTTTATATATTCAATGCAGGGTTTGTTACCCAAGGTTCGTTGGTTGAGGGTTGTCGATTGGAGTAGCTTCAACCTTCAGTGCATCTACTTCAAACAATCCTTCTATCTCGACTCTGCATTCTTCAAAATCTAGAAAGTTCCATTTTTTATGTTGATCTTCCTTCAATCATCTCTACTTGGTCCATTCATGCCAAAGGTGCTATATAGCCATTTCCCATATAGATAAAGTACCATCGTGTTATGAATATCCTTTATCACCCAACAATGACTCTTTTCATGTCTCCATATCATTCTTAGAATCAAACTCTTTCTAGTCATCTTATTGACCTATGTCTGTCACTTTGAACCTAATCTTTTTCAAGTTTACCACATAAACCATATCATTTGCAACTATTAGAATTGATTTCTCATAGCCTATGCATAATTGCCAACCTCAACAAAGGCGCAAATTGATACTTCAATTATGAATACTAATCCATGTGTACCACATCTTCCGTCGCTACTAAAAGTGATCATATCACTCATAGCCTACACGTCACTGTCAACCTCAACAAAATCTCAAATTGGCACTTTAGGTATAAATTCCTCTTTTTCTTGTTGTAAGGGATTTTGGACTTATAGAATTTGAGGTTTTTGAGATTGAACTCCGAAACTCTTACAATCTGGATAGATTAGGAGATAGGATATTTAAGAGCTACACATTCTTCTTTCTTTAGAATAATGATTTCAACTCCTCCTTCTTGGACTCAATATATGTTAACAAGCCAAATTACTTAAATATTTTGTATGTCATCATCCCAAATAACTCTAAAAACTTAGATCATCATTGTTATCCAAGTCCCTTTGATTATTGATTGGTGAAGTAAGTGCTCCTTTGGAGAGGCCTCTTGGCACCAGTCACCCATTAACCATAAGACTAGCTCCTCCTTATTCTTGTTGGAGATTCTAAAAGACCCTTTATTGAATAAGTTAATGGATCCCAACAATTTATCACCACAAGCATTTTAGTGCCATATCAAGCTTCTCAATAGCTTTAAGGATGTGATGACCCTAGTAACATACCACTTAGAACTTACGCTGTTAATTAAGTTTCACTCCCATGTTACAACATGAAACACAAAGGTTGCCTACCCATTTTCTGCCTAACAACATGAAATATTAATAAGTCTAGAACTTAGTGACGAGTTCTTCCTATTTCCTCATTATTTATAACATCAAACTCTATCACTTCCTTATAATAATCCTCGTCACGCTCACTTCTCACTAGAATATTTTTGACTTTTAGAATAATGTAAGGTACTCTATCATTAATCTTTCTATAAAAATAATGTATACATTTCTATCGTTCTTCCACCATAGAAGAATTTCTCTCTCATTCCATGGAATGACAACAATGGCTTCCTCTAAGATAGATAATTCACATAAAAGTTCCAAATTTCTTCTTTGCCATTAGGGTTTGTTTAAACATGTTTTGTTAGGTACAATGAGAAATGTGGAAAAGCTGAGCTCTCATAATGAAGCACAGTCTGAATCACCACATATAATTCATATAGTGGAATGGTAGTGGCTTAGCACCAACTCACCAAATGGAGATTATTTTAGTTGCCTTTCACCCCATTTGTGCATAAATCCTACTAAACTAGCTAAGCAAACTGCTTACCTTTCCAAAATCTCATTGGCTGCGAAATGACCCAAAAACTAAGCTATAAATAATAAATATGGCAATAATAATAGTACCAACGGGCCAACGGCTATGAAGTGGAAAAAGAAAAGAAATCTAAAGGGTAAAGAGACTGCACAACCGAAGGTTGTTTGAGCCTTATTCATATGATATGATGGCCCCTCTCCCCTTCTTAGCTTGTGTTGCACTCCTTGCACTTATAATCCCTTCAATTTGACTCCTTCCTCTCTCTCTCTCTCTCTCTCTCTCTCTCTCTCTCTCTCTCTCTCTCTCTCTCTCTCTCTCTCTCTTCATGATCTATCTTACCTGGAATTCATACATGGAAAGTATAAAAATGATTGGGATTTTGATATTATGCCATATTAGATAAAAAACTTCCATTTTTATTAATGTTATTAAGGTTTCGTTTGTAACAGCTTTCTTAACATTTTGTTTTTCAGATCATAATCATATCTTTTTATTTGGTCACTACTTCTAAGAAATTTATGTGCTAGAAAGTTGTTTTCTGCAGCAGTTTTCAAAAAATTACTTTCTTTACAAGAACTTTATAACTACCTTTATAGAAAGTTATACAGTCATCTCAAACGAACACTAAGATTAATTATATGCAAGATTCAAGAATTTTAAGTATTGAAAGAGTTTCTATATGTCATTTGATCATTTTTTATTTTTTAATAAATTAATAAATAATTAAAATTATTTTAAAAACTAATAATACTTACTCTGCAAAAAATATTTATTATCGTAAATTATAATCAATGAAATGATATTGAGTTAGAGGAAAACTACGTAAGGTGATATATATCAAAATAATATTTAAAGGAGAGTGAAATTTATTTTCTAAAGAGAAGAAAAAGTACATCTTGAAATTATTTAATTAGAATCAATAAAAACATTAAGCAATAATCAAATCTTCTTAATTGTACAATTAAATAATGAATTTAAAGAAGGATTTAATAATATTAGGTAATTACATACTAATTAATGTAAAGCAGCATTTTAAAAATAATTATTTAGTCGCATTTTAATAGATAATTATAGCAAAATCTGTTAATTACATACTAATTAAAATTGCTAAATGATCTTTAAAAGTTAGTGAAAGCAATCGATTTTGCTTAAAGGAAGCAATATAGAATTAGGCAAGCAATCTTGTTATATGAAAGCTACCATTTAACATTCATTGTTGTAATGTAAGAAGGCAAAGGGCAAATAGAGAAAATTTAGGTTTTGTTTGGTACAGCTTTTTTATTGCTTTGTCAAATGATTTTATACATACATTTTTATTATGTGCTTGAATATTCAAGTGGGTACGTACCATTTTCGTTTGCTTTATTGAAGTAAGTCCCAATATCTTAAGACGGTCAAATAAGAATTCATGAAGCTTATTAGTTCTTAATATAAAATTGGTCTTGGAGGTTTAATATCTTTGTTGGTAGCTTTCATTTTTAAATAAGAAAAGCAAAGAGAAGTGGATGATGTGTATGAACTTCACATATTTGAACTCTACATGCTTGAATGATTAATCCACTTACTAGTGTAACACTCAGGTTCAGTATTCAGTTTAACCTATTCTGACTCAATATGAATAAGAGAGCTTGTTAAATTTTTACATTTGAATCCTTCTTCATATGTTTGAAAATATTTTGGGTGCATGTAAGAATTTGTATGCGTTTTAAAGCAAGCCCCGGGAGTTTATTTGCATATTAAAAAAATCTAAAGTTTTTCCCTAGGGCGCCGCGACACTGGATTCGGTGGCACCGTGGCACTAGCACTCTTGGGTTTTTGGCAATTCAATTCAACACGACGATGCTAGCTAGGGGCTATGCTATGGCATTATGGGCTATCTGAAGGAGTGCTTTGGATGTCGTCGCGTGGCGCATAGTGGCACCGCAGCACTAGGTTGAATTTAATATTTAAAATATATTTTTCCACTATTCATTCATTCGTTTGTTTGGGCAGTTGACACTAGAGAGAAGAAGAGAGAATTCCTAGAAGGAGAAAGCTCGTTTTGGGCTACTTCGGATCATTTTCAATTGACGACCCAGTTCTGAAAGTTATCCCGATTGAGAAATTTTCGTCGTATAACTTTTGGTATGTTGTAGAGGCAATAGTTCTAAACATTTAGAGAGTTTCCGAAAAATTTTATAACTTGTAATTCTGAAAAGTGCACCATTTTAATTATCTGGAAAATAATTTTGGCCAAAAATATTATTATAGTATAATTAAAGTCTTAAAACCGTATTTTGCACTATATATGATAATTTGGTTATTTTCTAAAATATTGAATTTATCCTCATTAGGGTTTTTTTTTTTTTTTTGATACAGTTATATAGGACATTTTGTGAAATTTTAGATTCAATTTATTTATGTTTTAATTATTGCAATGCAAGTTATGTATGTGTCTTATTGGTTGAAATAAGAAGTTCTGAGGAGATTTGGTGTGGGAGAAACAAGTTATTCCAGTGCCTACAAGGCATGTTCTAGTCGTTACAAGTCATATTCTAGTGCCTAGAATGTATATTCTGATGCTATAAGCTCTTTTGTTCTGATAATGGGCATCGAGAGTTATAAGAATGAAGTTTGTGATTTGTGATTCTAAGATATGAAGTGTTTATTTATTTACTAGCCTGTAATTAATTTTAAAATTTCTAATTGTAAGTATGATTATGTTCAGTGCATTTTCTATTTTGAAACACTTTTACAATTCAGCTACATATTATAATAAATGAATCATTTGAAAATTCAAATAGATTTAAGTATGGTATGCTGAGCCGTGTTAGCTCACATATGTTTCACTTTTCAGGATTTGGAAAAGAGAATGAGCCAGTCAAGTAGTAGTTTTAGGATCCTATATGAGTCTAGGTATTTCCTTTTTTTATTTTTGCAAAGTCATGTTTAGTCTGTTTTGTGCTACTATGTACTCTGATTGGTAATCATGTACTGTAATATAATTATTGTACATACATTTTGATGAGGAGATGAAAATTAGGTGGATCAGATTACTTACAGTGTTGGATGTTATTAGTAGCTCTACAATAAGTTGTTTGTTTAAAAGTTTGTATTTGAAAAAAGTTCGAATTTTTTTTAAAACTTAGATCGTAGGGTTTGCTTGTTATAAGACGACACGATAGGATCTATTCAGCCTATGGGTCTTATCGGGTTGGGTTGTGACAACAAGTTATTGATAACTTGGTATCCTTAGCAATCAAGTGCATAGGCTTACTCTAGTTGAGCTTTAGCAGTCAGAATTATAAGACCTTGATTGAGCTAGTATTTAAAATCAAACTTCATATTATTCAACCTAAGAATTATTTTTATTAGTTGATGGGTTGTTATCCCCTATAATTAAGATTTAAATTATCAATATAAGAAATTACATAACCATAAGCTTCTTAACCTCTTAAAGAATTTTCCTTATCTCATGTGCTAATGCTTTCTTGGAGCTTAGGATGATAAGGCCTTGGATGGGTGCATCCTATCTATCCATTTTTTTTTTTCTTACAAGAGAATGAGACTATTAATAATTTAAATATTTTTATTTAATTAATTATACAATTATATTATTTATTTATGTACTTTCAAGTTTGTAGTCCTTTCATCTTTTGACCTAGCTTAAATAGAGCATCATATATTATAGATTATTCCTTTCCCAAAACTTTAGGCTATTTGATGAGTTACGATATTTGAATTTGTTCGCCACCAAACTCAAATATGTAGACTATTAATATGCTCTATCGACTAAGGCTTCGTTTGGGACGGTTTTCTTGCTGCTTCTTAAAATGACTTTTTAGTTTAATAATTAAAATTTTTGTACTAAAAAACTGCTTTAAGAAGCAACAAAAAAAGCCGTCCCAAACGAAGCCTAAATAGAACTAAGATGAGCTATATGTTTATGATAGTTAATTTATTTGGTGCATTCTATTAGTTGATATTCACTAATGATGAATAATTGGTAGACTCTGCCAACAAATTAAGTTACATTGAATTTAGTTCGAGCAGAAACATGGCGATGTGGCCTAGCCTAATCAAGATAATTAGCTATGATCGTAAGATAAATCTCAATCTTTTATGTAAAACTAGTATATTTAGCGTAACAAAAGGGCTTGAGTATTAAGATTAACAGTGATCACCAAGGTTCTTTGATCAATGAACCTCACCTTCAAGATATTTTTTTATTAAAATTTTCTATATTTTATTCAATTTTAATTATAGCTCATTTTAAGGGACTACTTACACATTATTATATTAACTTTTTAAATAAAAGAAGACAAAAATACTCTCAATGCACAATATAAAATTTTCTTAATTTTTTTTTATTATTTTTTGATGGAAAGGTAGGACCACGAAGATTTTAGATAATTATTATAAAAATTAACAGTTTCTAAACTTAAAAATTTGCTATTGTTACTTATAAGTGAGAAAAACCCTATTTGAATAGTAATTATTTTTAACATTTATTAAATTTTTACTAAATATTTTGGTCTAAAATATACTTTACTATTTTTTTTTTAAATTTGAGAGTATTTTAGCTAACATTAAGGTCATAATCTCTTCCTATGAAAATGAAAGGGTGACAACCAAATTTTGAGAATTATTACTTTTAAAAAAATTAATTTTCATAATTTTACTAAGGGTAGAATTGTAATTTTACCAATTGCATTGAATTTTCAAAACTAAGAG
The DNA here is from genome assembly GCA_022539455.1 of Dendrobium nobile. Lineage (NCBI taxonomy): Eukaryota > Viridiplantae > Streptophyta > Magnoliopsida > Asparagales > Orchidaceae > Dendrobium > Dendrobium nobile. The sequence continues at coordinate 9,064,506 of CM039726.1, forward strand.
TTGAAAGGAGTCCTTCAAATTTCATTTCAAGAAAATATTCAAACCATTTTGTTGCTTTTAGAATAAATTTTATCTCATTTTGGTGCATTAAACATAATAATATTAATGAAATGGTTAAGAGTCACTCTCCAAGTGATCACTAGCTAAGACATCAAATGAATTTTGGTACAAAATTAAAATTAGGGTTTGCCCAAAAAAAAGGATTAGTGTGCAAACTAATTTGTATTGACATGCTTTTAATTGTGGAATAAGAAAGCCATTAAGCCTTGAGATTAACTTGTGATGGCTTTATTAAATCTAAGGGCTCATGTGTTTTGAGTTTTGCTTATTGTGTGGAGGTTTTTCAAAGACATTTTTCATCATTCGGAGTTGTGTATTTTTGCCATTGGATTGGGTATAGATTGATAACATGTTTGGAGCAAATCATATTAGAGGTTTGGAAGGCATTATTTTCGTATATTCGTTTTTATTAGGGTGATCAAGTAATCATGAGAGTATGAATTGTACTCAAGAAGTCATCAATCATGGATCGCCATAATTCATTTATTATTGGAGATTTGCCAAGCGTTAACTCATATAAAGCCCCAATTGTTAGTACTCGACTACTTAACTGGCCAGAATGATTGTCAGTCTTTTTCTCAACAAGTCTCAGTTCACCTCTGAAACTCGAGTACTCATCTTGAGTACTCGACTATGCCAAGAATAAACTCATCAAGGATACCCTACGTTAATTTGTAACTTATCTGAGATTCTCGCAATTGAAAAGTCACCTTCATTAATAACTAAACTAAATTGTTAAAATATTTTCTTATAATTTTGTCAAGTAACTCATTATAAACTAGTAATCTTGTCATCGTCTATAAACAAAGGTCGAAGGTCATGTATAGGCATTTGATCTAACCATATAATTACTCTTGGACAAAAAATTATCATGCTGAATTTGAGCCTCCACATTGAATCCTATAATCGCATAACATAGATTCAAATCATAATTTTATCGGATTGTCGAACATTTGACGAACATATGATATAATAATAATAATAATAAACTTTTTTCCTTACTAAAGCGCAACCCTCATGGGACAAATTTGTTCTTTTTCTAACTGAGATAATTCATCTAAGGCCTTTCAATTGATCTTTGTTTATTTTATACTCATTCAATAAACTTATATTAGCTTTTTGCCTCATTCAATTTCAAAATCCATCCAAGAAATTATTTGTTATATAAATTATATATTCATAGCGTAATTTGCTTATTGCTCTCAAACATTTGATAATTAATTTCATGCATATTTTTGCTATTCTATAATTTGTAATATAAATTTGCTTTGAAGAAGTGATATATATTTCCTATAGAGACATAGGAGCTAGTAGACTATTTTTTCACAGAGTTTTCGTCTTCTATTTTTATTCTCATATAGATTCTTAGGTCATACCTGTATCAAAACGAGTTGACGAGCCGAGTTCATGTCTGATTTGAAATTAATCTGATCCAATTTCCGTGAACTCGAACCCAACCTGCTTAATAAACGGGTCAAAAATACTAATTCGAACTTGACCTACTAGCAGCCTGAATGACCCAAACCCTACATGTTAACCTGTGTGTTGGTTAAAAAAATTATAAATTATCAAATATGAATTTAGGATATTTGATCAAAAATAATAAAATTATGCATGCATATAAAAAAATAAAGAAAAAAATATGTTAAACATGTCATTTTAGGTTAAAAATGATTCACGAATTAACCGAAATCTAACCCATTTAATAAAGGGGTTAAAAACATAAATTAAACCCAACATGCTTATTAAACGAGTCAATCAAAACTTAGATTTTTTAAGTCGGGTTGACAGGTCGGGTCAGTTATTAGCAACCCTATCTTAGAGCTCACCTGCTAGAAAGGTCAAATATCACCCATGAATCAATCGAATCAAATAAGTAAATATAAGAAGGATGAGATAGAAAAAAAAATAATTATTTAAAATATTAAATTAAAAAAAAAAAATATTGATGAATTAATTGAATTCTCTATAGTTTTAGTATCACATCCCTCCTTTTCAAACATAAATAGAATCTCACCAAAAATAAATAAATAAGTAGGCAAGTTGGAGTGGCAATAACATGTGCACGAACAGGAGAGAAAATATATATTTATTGAGAGGCTTTGAAAAAATAATCAATAAAATAAAAAAGAAATCTCAACTAAACGTGACCACCTTTAGTGTTATTCCTTTGTTTCCATGTTCCATGTAATGCATCACTAATCTTGGATCTAAATAATTAATTCCATACAAATCTCATGATAAATAAATATATTAATTTATTTTTTATGCCTAAAATAAGTAATATTTTCTAATTAAAATGGTAATGGATATTATATCATATTTTTTAATAAGTAAAATATTTGAGATCACTTTTATTTTTTGAATATAAAATTATAAAATGTAAGGCTTGTGTAAGACAGCTTTGTACAAATTAAGAGTTTGTTTGGGATAACTTTCTAGTTGTTTTGCTTTTTAAGCTTTGTTTGGGATAGGTTTCTTGCTATTTCTTAAAGCAGTTTTTTTGTATGAAAATTAAAAATTTTATACTAAAAAGTTGCTTTAAGAAGCAGTAAGAAAGCTGTCCCAAACGAAGCCTTAATCAGCAATCACAAATTCGGTTTGCTATTACTTTTTCATTGATTTTTGAAAATTTATATGATGAAAATTAAAGCTACTTTTAATGACCAGAATAACTATACTGCTTTCCCCTAAGCAGGACGTAGGGTTGCAACTTTTTATAAAGAGCATTATAAAGCTACTTCGAAGAAAATAGTTTTTTTTTTTTTCAAAGTTCTTGTAGAAAAGAACTTCTTAGCACAAACATTAGCAGCCAAATAAGAATTATGTTTGCATTCTAAAAAATTGTCCCTAATAAAACCTTAAATTTCTAACCAACTTTCTAAAAAGCTATAGTCATCCTAAACCGACCCTAAATTATTCATCAATTTATAATGGATAAAGGATATTAAATTATATTTTTAATAAATTAAATATCTAAGATTTTTTTTATTTTAATTTAAAATTAAATTTATAAGGTGTTGTCAAGGAAAGCTTTTCACCTACTTTGAAATCGCATATAATTAGAAAGCACTTCATCATTATGATAAGTAATGTTCTCTTCATTATTTGACATTGGGAGGTGTAATTTGATTGAATAAAAAAAAAATTGAAACTTTTATTTATATAAAATTAGATTTAGAAACAGTTTTAATAGGATATTAAATCGAATAAACCTTTAATTTATTTATTTTTTTATATTTTTTGTTCTGTCTTTCTCAATTTCTTAATCTTTTCTTTCCTTGAGAGAAGCTCATGTGCTAAGCAAGTAAAGGTTATCACTATAATTGTTGTAGCCCATGTGTTTGCAAGCTCACTTAGGTTTGAAAATTTGAGAGGCCATTCATGCCCTCACGTTATGTAATTAAGAACTTTTATTCTCTCTCTCTCTCTCTCTCTCTCTCACAATCAATCAAAAATATCAAAATTAATATTGAACAAAATCATTTTAATAATATTTTTTGAAAAAAAAAAAGATTAAGGATTCATTTGTGATAGCTTTCTTTTTACTTTCTAAAGCAGCTTTTCAGTACAAAAATTTTTGAATTAGAAATTTTGTACTAAGAAGCTGCTTTATAAAGTAGTAAAAAAGTTATCACAAACAAAACCTAAGTGAGAAGATTGTGATTACACAGCTCACATTGGTCTGTTGGTTGGGAGATTTTACAAGCTACGAACCAAGAGGTCTTGGATTCGAGTTTTACGTATGTATGAGTTTGCCTTAATTAATCTAAATATCTCAAAAAAAAAAAGAGAGAAGATTATGATTTATTAGCTTGTCAAGATGAGTTTTAAATTATTGGATTTATGTGTAGATAAATGTAATATAAGATCTGATTTATTAGGCATGTATTGTATTAATTTGAAAATAAATTAAATAATTTTGGAGTATGTCATGATTAATTTTTATTATGATATATTTATTCAAAAATTTTATATATAAATATTATAAGGGATTCAATAGGAGATAATAATTGTTTAAAAATATTAAATTAGTTTTTTAAAATAGGTTTTTTGTCACGCTTTTTTTCATTACATCTACATAACTATGGCCCTATTTTTGTTTTTTTCTTTTTCTTTTTTCATTTCTATGTTCTATCATTTTTATAAAAAAAAATATACTTAATAAAAGTTTTGTATTATTTTGATTAAAAAATAAATAAAATTTACAAATTTAAAAAGAAAATATATTATTAAAAACAGAAAAAATATTAATTTAAAAAGTAGCTATTAAAAAAATAGAGTTCATTTAGGGAAAAAAAATTTCACTATTTTTTCATATTATTATCATCTTTCAAATTTTCTATTACTTTTTTTGAATTTCAGAAAAAAATTTATAGTGAGAAACTACTTTTAATTAATAGATCAATTAGAGTATGATAGTTTTAAGATGTTTGTCGGGTTAAATTTTTTTTAGAGAATTATAATGTTCATAATAATTTTTAAAATTTATTTTTTCTTATAATAATATTTTTATTATTTTATTAAAAAATCAGAGCAAATCTAAAAGAAACCTTAATATTTAAAAAAAAAAGTCTCATGCTTAAAAAAAATTTATTTATATAATTTTTTTTTCTTTTGATACATATAAAGTACTAAAAAATGGATCATATTTTTCCAAAAAAAAGGAAGGGAAATTAAAAATAAATAAATAATTGTCTCAAAATAAAATTATTATAGATATGTTTAAAACCATAGAGTAAATATTTGAAGGGCATTATCGTCATTGCACATTGAAGTTGAGTAGTTACCGAGATTAGTTACCGAGTTACATCACAGCCGTTCAGACAAAAATAGAACGTCCAATCAATCAGACAAGGACGCCTATCGGATTCTGCAAGCATAACTACGACAGATCCATACCGTTCATTTCGAAAAATATCAAAAAGAGAGAATGGACGGTCGTGATGCTGTAGGGGAGTCGGTGCTGATTCGGCAACCGCTGGCATTAAGCAAGGATCCGTAAGTACGTGCTAAACACGGAAAAAATTTTATCAGAAAATAAAATAATTAATATATTATTTAATTTTCTAAAAATAAATTTTTTAATTTTAATTTATTTGTAAGCACGCACGTTCTATACTATAATTGCGAGAATTTGGGCAGCAAAGGTACATTCAATCGGACAAAGAGTCCCTATCAGCTATCACAAAATAATCTTTTACTTTTGATTAAAAAAAAATTATAGATTTTACAAATTTCTTTGCATATGAATAAATTTTTATATTAAAAAAGGGAAAATTTACATACATACCACTTTTTAACATCCTATTTACATATCTAACACCTAAAACTTTAATATTACATGCATACCATCCTATATTATTTTAATATCAAATATACCACTTGTATTTCTTTCATACCACTCATATATTTCATTTCTACCACTCATATTTGAAATGAAAATGAATTATGGGCGGTATGTATGTAATATTAAAGTTTCAGGTGTTAAATATGTAAATAGAATAGTATAAAGTGATATGTATGTAAATCTCTCTTAAAAAAAATTAAGGATTGAAATATAAATTTAATTATGAATTTATGAAAATAATCTTTAAAATATTTACACATTAGCATCTTTTATATATATATATATATACACACACACATATATATATATATATATATATATATATATATATATATATATATATATAATTTTACATGACAATTTATATGAGAAAAAAAATCCACTCAATATATAAAGTCCCTTACCATCAAATTTTAAACTCTCTAAATGAAGCTTTCTCATTAATGAAATTAAGTATATATTATTAGAAATTCATTGTCTCAAGATATGTCTCAATTTCATCACAGTTCAGCAAGATATACAATGTAACAACTCTCATCTCCTTATTGGTCAAATAGTACACAGTGCTAGCGCCTATGGGTTCACCACTTCGACTGAATACAGGTATATTTGAGGAATTATCCACATTTTGAGGTGCAGTAGTACTTCTACCTGATTGTGACGTTGTTTTAAAGTAACATGAGCAAAACTGAGTTATCTTGTACATTAAATATGTTTCATAGATAGAGCCTCCTGGATATGGTTTATTCTTAGTGGTCTTATTAAGTTTATTTAAATATATCTCAAAAGGATACATCCATTGATACTGAACATTTCCATCGACTATAGCCTCACATGATAAATGCACTGGTAGATGCTCCATAGAGTCAAAAAATACTAGAGAAAATATTTTCTCAAGTTAACACATAATGAAAGAAATTTGATGCTCCATAAGAATCAAATTCTCTACATTTAGTTTAGAAGAGCATAAATCTTTGAAGAAGACACTTAATTTTATCAAATGAACTGGTATATAAATCTTGTCAAATAATGCTTTAGAAAATGGCATCATGTTGTGGCAAGAGATTATTAGCAAATTGAATAAGATATGGTTTGGGACAGTTTTTTTCTGATTCTAATGCAACTTTTTGGTTCAAAAAATTTGTATAGAAAGCACTAAAAAAATTGTCTCAAACAAAATCTAAATCAATAGAAGAAAAATAAAAATATATTATCTATACTCAATGGACATAGAGATCATCGTTACAATGAGGTCACTGACATAGTTGAAACAACCTATGAGCAGAAATAATGAAATGATTAATGAGGGCACATAAGTGAGGGTTATGATATTAGCAATTTGCAATAGAAACGATATTCCTATTGTGAAAATATGATCAAAATCATAAAAATTATGTCAAAATTATGAAGGTGTATCAAAAAGAGATAATGGATATATTTTGGGATGATTTTTTTGGCTTTTCAGACAATAATAATTTCATTTGGTTATTGTCATGTTCATTTATAAAGTAATAAGAAAGTTGTCAAAAAACAATGCTTTGTGATTGGGATATGGGAATGAAAGGGTGGTGCTTGACGGTAGTCATTGAGACGCACCGTTGATAGTGCTTTCGAACGTCTTAGATTATTTCCAAATTTCCTCATTTATCATCGGCCACCACAGGAGCCGACATTATGACCGGCAAATACCGATCAAAGTGGCCCCCATCTCATGGCGATTGCCGTTTTGTGCGGAGTGCGAAGGGCATCCGGAGACCAATAAAAATGAGTCACATCACCTCATTGGTGGGTACCCAGCTCGGTACCCGCACTCGATACCGCTGGGTACCCAGTGCTGAACCGGGCGATTCTCCCATCCCGTGTCTGTACATAATAAAAGCTCGTAAAGTTGGGCCAAATATAGGAGTTTTAGTTTTGATTTGAACCTCATTAATTTATTAATTACCCGAGTTATATGGATCATCTTTCTACAACTTTGAGTTGGCTAATCAGCCTACTTATTTATGATAGAAAAAAAGTTATTCAAAATATTCTAGCCAAATTTTTAGCTATGGGTGGACTTATAAATTCTTTTGATCTATCTACATGACTCTAATATAAATTATTTTTTAAGTATTATGCTAATCTCAAAGCAAATATTGTCATTGTCAAGTCTCAAATCTTGGATCGAAAAAGTTGAGTGTTACGTTAGGTATTCAACAACCAATGTAAAATTTGTGATACAATCATGACATGAATCCTTGTATACTAATCTCGAAGTAGATCCATGAGTTATAAAATTCAACTAATAGTTTTTTTATTAGTACATTGTGATACAAATTTTCTATATTTATTATAAAAGAGAAAAATTAGTGGAGACAAGTATTTATTATAAAAAAATATATGAGAAATAATAAGAAATCACTTGATATAAGAAAGCGTGATTTATTTCTTAAATATTTTAATAATTTATTCTTAAAATTTTGAATTATAACATATTTAAGGTGTATTTAAAATTTATTTATTAAATGAGATGGCTCATGAGTTATCAAATTCGAGTCAGGAGTCTTCAAACTTGATTCATTTGCTCATCAAGTTCAGCTCATAAGCTATTCATTGAGTCGAGCCAACCCAACTCACGAGTGGATGCGACTCAGTCACACACATAACCGGGTGGGTACCTATGGATCTGGCTGGTCGTTGGTTCGGATATGAAATCGGGTACAGTATTGAGCATTGGAATCTGGATCGTTGACATTTAATAATATAATAAACTTAAGCCAAAAAAGTTTGATTAATTTAAGCATTAATTAAAGGTGTAATTATGTAAATTAAATTGGTAATTAAATCAAGATCTTATTGATTAAATATTTTTGGAAGAGGAGAGTTGGGAGCATGACATGCTCCACCCCATGTGACAAACTCCTTTGTGGGGCCCTAAGAAAGAACAAGTGGCTATTCTCATGTAGACAACCTAACAATTTTTTTTAATGAAAAGATTTATAAAATCAAATAAGAAGGCTTTGCAAATAAATTAGGGATAGGCTGTTATTTATCAAAAAATATTTTTACAAATTTTATATTTATTTAAATCTTGATTAAAATTTAATTAATTTTTTTAAAAAATTTATAGACTTTATTTTGAGATATATGTAATATAAATTTAATTAATTATTTATATATTATATTTATTTTAAACATGTTCAATTATTTTTTATCTTTTTATTTTTTATTAAGATAGTTTGAGTTAATTTTATATTTTACCATGAAGTGTTTTTTTTTTTAATTAGGGTTTTACAATATCAATATTAAATTGACCAATTATTTGTGATTTTGGCCCCATTTGATGGCATTGGATATCATATGTGTTTATTTAAAATGTGAGTAACATGGCCTAAATTCTTGATTATTAGATTAAAATTTATAATGCTATTTGTTTTGGAAATAAGTGTAAATTAAAATTTAAAGAAAAAATTAACACAATGCAATTTAATTTAATAATTAAAATAAAAGCATCATCATGTGACTAACAAATATAATTATATAAAAGCTCATTTGGTATTCAAATCTCATGATTTTTTTTTTTTTTTTGTATTGTTCAATGAAGTTAATAAATATTGGGTCAAATTAGCTGTAAGATTGATGCTCAAAGTTGAAATTATTTGTTAAAATTTTTAATGATAGTAAAATGAGTTGTTGAACGATCAAAATATAAGTTTAAAAATCATATAATACTAAATTAGTGATATAATTATTTTCTAATATATTATTAATTGAAATATTTAGTTTTTTTAGCTAAATGATATATTTATTTATTTTTATTGTTATTTAATTATTTAGTAGCTTTACTAAGCGATCAAATGCATAATTAAGTAAAATCATACAATAGCGTTTTATTGAAAGCATGAAGTTAGTCTAACAGCACATTTACATAAATAAAGTATATATTTTATATCTTTGTTTTGTTAAGAATAAAATTTTTATATGAAAAACTCAAAAATAACAAAAATCATGAGGTTTGATCGAGTTGTAATAAAACATTATAATATATATGAGATATAAAAATCCTCTCTATCTTATAATTAAAGAATTTTGATTAATTATACTTGAGAATAATTCTTTGTATAGTGTCAATAAGAGGACAGCTAAAGCCCAATAACATTTTCAGATAATAATTATGAAGTCATAATAGTTAGATGACGGTCGTTTGGCGATAGTGACGGTATTGTTGATGGTGGTCATCAATGATGATGGTCTAAAAATGCGATAGATTTATTTAGCTCTCCTAACTATGGAACCTCCTATCCCCATAGAAATGAGGCTCTATTTATAATCTTTTTAAAGTAGACTGAATGATGCCTGACTATTTTTAGATTATTTTAAACTAATTTAAATATTTATAAAAGAAAATCTTATATGTCTATGTTATTGGTTGGTTAATCAAATATTTTAGAGAATTTATTTTTTATGTTACGTAAGTAATTTTTAATGCATCAACTTTGATGATATGCTAAGATTGTAAAATTTCGATGAGTCAAAATACACCGTTCTACTTATAAAAGTATTTTTTCTCTAATTGTGTGAATGATGTAGTCTAATGATGATGTTGTTTCTAATTTTTACGAACATGAAATGATGCATTATTGCACTAGATTGTGGTGATTAGTCAGTTATGAGTTGCCTTATAATGTTGAGGTGCTAAGTCTCATTTTATTTGCATCTCTAGCTTGAGTTTTTTATTCTCCTATATTTTCTCTCAATTTTATTTTCTACAATGTGTATCATGAATTCTTTCTACTATACCATGTTCTAATTAACTTCCCTTTCTAAGGATTATATGTAGTCATGTCTTGAATATTGGTTTTATGTTCATTCAATCTTTGATAATTTTCAATTCAAGCTTATGATGTGTATTTCAATATATTTTTATCATACTTATATAGTTTTTTGGCTACCTATTATATTATGTGAAGATTTATTTGAAATCGTAAAGTGAATAGCCAATTCATTGTGATTGAAATACTGAAACAAATCAAGGGATAGAGCTATCAGCATTATGGTTGTGTAATCTCAATGATCCTTATTTTATACTACGATTTATTGTGCTTAATCTATCACTAAGATGATGATAAATTATACTTTTTTAATCAAATTTTCTAGATTTCTCCAAGACCAACACATGAGGCCCGGACTTCTGCCAGGTCACCACTTGATGCCCAGAGTTCTACCAGAGTACAGCCCTACTACAATGATCTTTCTGACCCTGATCTCCGGCCAACTATAGTTTTTTGGACCCCTATCTCCTGCCAACTATGGTCCTTCCAACCTTCATCGCCTACTACGGTCCTTCCGACCTACATCGCAAGACAATGGTCTTTTTGACCTCAGTCTCCTGTATATTACAGTCCTCTCGACCTACATCACCGGACAATGGTCTTTCTAACCCCGATCTCCTGTCTACTACGATCTTTCCGACCTCTATCCTATCAACTATGGTCCTGCCGTAAACAGGCCTATGTTAATTATTGTAATACCCACCATGTAATGCACTCTATATGATGTACATTTGTGACATCAAGCCAATGCCTTCTCTATAAGAAGGGCATCATCTGTAATCAATTGCAAATACTAGTGGATTCATTCAAATTAAACTGGGCCAGGCCCCGTGATTTTTCCCCCTTTTCCAGGGGTTTTCACTTAAAAACTCTTGTGTCTCTTATAAACGTTACACCCTCTATCTTATCTGCTTGTGTGCTAACTCTTTGTACAATGCTTAGACACATTAAACTATATATTTCTCTACCGTCGCGAATACTCCATGATGCAACACTTCCAAATACTCAACTTCATCATTTTTCCATTATCAAGAATACTAACCATTATTGTGTTAACAATATTTCCAAATTCATGAAAGGTCAGCTCATTTTAATTCATATCAACTCTACGTAGATATTGTTCTATTCTATCCTACGATCTATAATTTTTTTTCGCTATTTTTCTCATGAAAAGTCAATCCCCATCCACAATTTATTTTCCACTTACATATTTCATAAATTCTCATAATCCATCTTTCAAATTTGATGTTCATAATTTCATAATGCAACCATGCAAAAAATTTACCAAAATGCCCAACAGGTAAATTAATTATTATCCTTAAAAAGATAAGTTCGAGGAATTCTCTCAGATGCGGGCCTAATAGCATTCATGAACTAAAGTCAGAAATAGGACAAGGTTGTTGAGGCTAACCGACACCATCTAAAGGTACGGAGCCTTTGGAGGCCCATTTAATTTATTAAGAAAATTAACAATATTTTCATAAAGATAAACTCTAATTTTTTTATATCTACTTTAAAATATATAAAAATATAAATAATTTATATTTCCCATATCTCAAATTAGATTTAAGAACTTAAAATTCATCTTGAGAAAAAAATTGCGTAGACACTTTTTTTTTATTTATTTATATTCATTATTAAACATGTATAGTCAATATTTATTTATATAATTCTTGTTTATATACATTTATTTACAAAATTCAACAAGCTTGAATAAAATTTTTAAATATGTTTATATAAATGTACATATTTGAATATTGGCTTGTTTGTTAATTTATGTTCGTCAATATACTCATTTGTTGTTTTTTATAAATTGCTCGATAAAAATAAGCAAACGGCTCATTTAATGATAACTTAGGCTTTGTTTGTGACGACTTTCTTACTGATTCTGAAAACAATTTTTTAGTTCAAAAATTAAATTTTTATGCTAGAAAATTGTTTTAAGAATCAATAAAAAATCCTCCCAAACGAAGCCTCAAGGCTTTCTTAGTGCTTTCTAAATCAGCTTTCTAATACAAAATTTTCTAGCTCAAAAACTTTATACTAAAAAGTTGTTTTAGAAAGCAGTAAAGATAGCTTTTTTTGTCGCTGATTTTTTGCAGCTACGTAAAAAATTTTGTATAATAAACCTATTTTAGAAAAGCATTAAAAAAATTATCTCAAACGAAGCCTTAATTTTTTATTTTATAACTAGTTCTATATCATTATATCAAATTTCTTAAAGTTTTTCTTTTGAAAAATTATGTATATAATTTATATGTATATATAAGATAAAAAAAATATTAAATAAATAATTATAAAATAGATTTAAATATTTTTATTATTATTTAAACTATATTAATTAATTTAAATAGGACCTAATAAACTATGCCAATTTTTTCATTAAAATTTATAAATTTAACTATGCTTAGTAATTAGGATATATATTTAAATTATTAGCATCAAATATCTAAAAACGAATGATAACAGTAAAAGAATTAACGGACTCAACCTGGCCACCGACACTGAAGAAGATATGACCGGCAATAACCTGTCAAAACGGGCCCGACCACGTGGCGGTTGCCGGTGCAACAATGGCCGAGTGGGTACCTGCCGGTTCGGCGGCCCGTCGGTTCGGATACGGTCTTGGGCACTGGAATCCGGATCGTTGACCCGTTAATACTATAATAAAAGTAAGCTAAAGAGGTTTAATTAACTTAATCACTGATTAATTAATTAATTAAGATAATTAGATCAAGATCTAATGAAGGAAAAAATGTTGGAAGAAGGCGGCATTGCTCCACCCCCATGTGGCAAGTTCCTTTTGTGGGTCACGTGAAAGATTAAGTGGCTATTCTCATGTAGGCCCCTCACAAATCTTTTAATGACAAGATGTAGACTTTGCAAATTAATTAAAATTTTTTGGTGTGTTTAATTTTAGAAAAAAATTAGATGAGAATATTGTGATGAAAGTTATATTGGGATAGATTTTAAAATTATTGAATTTATTTTGGGATAAATATAATATTTTTTTTAATTGATTATTCATTTATTAAATATATTTTGAATAAAATGCAGTAATTTTGTGATTTATTAAAATTATATTTTAAAATTTATTAAAAAATAATTCGTTTAAAATATGTAAAAATAAAAATTATCGACATAGAATTTAATTAATAATTAAAAAATAACATCGTGTGAGTGAGATTGGTTTTTCAATTTTGAAATTATTTGATAAAAAAATAATGTGACAATAAAAAGAGTTATTGAATTACCAAAATGATTTTTTAAAAATCATATAATACTTAATTAATGATATAATTAATATATCATATATTAATAATTAAAACAATTAATTTTGTTTGTTAATTAACATATGGATAATTGATAATTTTTATTATTATTTAATAATTCATTAGCAGTGCATTGCAAGCTAGCTCATACCATAATCATTTATTAATGTCTAATTAAGTAAAATCAATTCATACAATAAGTATATATATAAATAACTAATGAAATAAAAATAATTAATTTATAAATAATAACAATAAGTTTACCCTAATTAATAAATAGTTTTTCTTAATTAAAGCTTTAATCACGATAAGCAAATAAAAATATACATATATATTATCATAATTATTGCATGTTTAATAACCTTCTTATTAAATTATGCATAGCTAAGGAATACCCAAACAATTATTAAGTAAAGTAAGGCAAATTAAAGAACCTTGATTAATTTTAAATAATTAATTAGACTAATTGCTTCATTTCTAATACTTAACAAACTAACTATATGTTTTAATTTTGTCAATGGAAGCCTAATGAAATTTACTATGTCAGAAAATAGAAGTTTGTTGAGGCCAACAGAAACTATCTAAACTAATTTTTGGGCCCAAACGATGGAAGCCTTTGGAGGCCCATTCAATTTATTCTCCCTTTGATTGACGGCTAAAGTTGGCCCACTTACTTTCATCACGCTGTATAGGTGGAAATCTGTGTAGCTTATGAAGCAGCTCATTTAAAAAATATTCATAAAAAATATATTTAAAATATATTAATACTTACAATTTGAAGTATAAAATTATTAAAATGTTTAAAAATTATATCTCATATTTTATATCAAATAATTCTTTATTATTTATTTTTTAATTTTTTTTATAATTTTATTATAATAATTACTTAAATCAAGGTCATTTTCTTCTTTTTTTTTCATTATAAGTGAGTCAGCTCGAACTAGTAAAGAATTAAGCTCAAGCTCGAGCTCGAATTCGATTAATTAATCAAGTTCAAATTCAAGGTAGGGGTGACTCGAATTCTGCTCTACTTATTTACACCCCTAACTAGTGATATTTTTTCAGGGCAATTTTTTTTAAAATTCAATAATAAAAAATTTAATCGCTTAAAAATATATGTAAGAAAAAAGTTTTGCTCAACTATTTATAATTTTTTTAGTTCGGTGGTCAAATAAAAAAATTTAATTAAAATATAAAATCACACTTTTTAGATAAAAAATAAATTTGATTTAATATTATAAATTAAATATATTGTTGTTATGGTACAAAAACACAACTATTTTATTTTCTGTTCAAAGGGTAATGTGATTTTTATAATATTTTTAAAAATAAATATATTTATTACTGCTATTAAAATGAGGTGAATTTATTTTACATCATCATTGTGTTCTTGCAATTTAGATTAATAAAAAGTCTAATAATTAAACATATCCTTCAAATATATTGCATCTCTCCTAAGCAATAGTAGCTTAGAGGTTAAGTGTTCATGAACATCTTTTCCCCACCATTCTCCTTTTGACATTCTTACTTCATAGTGGAGCATATAGCATAAATAATATATGTTGGAATCTACAAGGGCCAATGATAGCTCTATTTTTCTTAAATTACATAGAAAGAAATATAGGACTAATCATTTCATTCCTCATTTGATCATCAATCAGTTTTTGATAGGTACTAATTATAATCATGAAGCATGTAATGCACCAATGATCAGTATACTACAGAAAAATCGTTCATTACCGGCTGATTTTCTAGTAAACATACTTACTCTGGAAATAATGTAACGGCGGACAAACAGGCGAATTTGGTCCGCCGAAAACAAGCCATTTTTTGTAGTGGTATTGGTCTCAGAATAATCACATAATATTTCTAGCATGTATGTTACTGCTATCTTTTTATTGTCATACATTTGCAAGAAAATATTTATGACACAAGGATTATTCATTGTAGATTCATCAACATAATAGTGAACTAATATAGCATTCATCAAAAGTCAACACTAGAAACATAAGCAACAATATTATATTAAAACTAATTATAAATATGTATGATAAAATTATTCATTCTACCTACTCATTGTCATTAGAAATATAATTTATAAAAATTATCATAAAATTATCTTCTTCCTCTTATTTATCATCGCATGCTTATCAACATCATCTTTTTCTTCTTCTTCGTCCTCACTTTGCACCCCCCACACACATTATCTCCTCGACATTATCTCTTGCATAGTTCTTTGCCTTTGAAAGAGCTTAGTCTTTGTTGGAGAGATTAGAAAGAAATAAATTCACAAAACATTGCCTCTATATTAGTTTCCACTCTTTTCAGATGGTGTTGTTGATCTATCACCGTTGCCTAAATAACAACGACATTGCTTACTCCAATGCACTAAGCTTCCTTAGATTCCTTAGAACCTCCATTATCCTTTTGCTTTTACTACTCTTCCAAATTGATCAAAGCCCAACCCCAATTGTTTAACCATATAAATAACTTGAAATTCATGCATCAACATTATCATTAAGTGTTAAAGAGAAAAGAGTATTTGCTTCAATGTAGAATAAGTTGAGTGCACATAAAGGCATGATACGTACAACTATCTTCTCTCACTCATTGTCTTCATCCTTTCCTCCTTCTCGACATTGTTAGCTCTTGACATCAAGGAAAGCAATTACAAACACTCATTGGGCTCCTTGCCACTAGTTATCTAGTTGAGTATATCCATCCTTTCTTTTTTCATTACCTTTCTAGTGCTTTCTATGGTTATTGTTGGTATCTATTTTTGATCTCACATTTGGAAATCTTTTTTTTTTCTTTTTTTGACATAAAGAATACATCATTATATTTTTCTTATTTTAATCAACTCCCTAAACCAGTGTTCTTTTCTGTTGCAAAAGTGGTTATATTTGTATAACGGATCATTTGGGGACTGACACCATCAAAATTTGACCCCTAAGACAACACTTCATAACAACAATTTAAAATTGGGAAGGCATTAAGGCTTCACTTGGGATGGCTTTTTTACCACTTTATAAATCTACTTTTTAGCACAAAATTCTCTTAAAAGAAGGAAAAAACAGTCGTGTAAAGTTGTCCCAAACAAAATCTAAGACTTCATGGCTTATTTTTTGTAGAGAATAATAGAAACAACAACTGATGACGCAGCAATGTTATTTGAAGCTTTGAATCTATTTGATGAGCTTGAGCTAGTCCTGAACTTATATTCCAAGCTTCAACTAGCCCATACTCTAATTGTTGAGCAAGACAATTCATCTATTCTTTCTTTCAACTAGCCAATACTCTAGCTAATTAATGAGCAGTTTGTTGTAAGAGTAGAAGCGCCAAGAAGAAAGACTAAGGCTTATCTTTTGCTTGTTCTAATAATCAGAGCGATCTAAGGCTTTGTTTGAGACAACATTCTTTCTATTTTTTAAAGCAGTTTCTTAGTACAAAAAATTATAATTCAAAAAAAAATTGTACTAAAAAACTACTTTTACTATTTTTTTATTCATGTCGCCAATGTTTCAAGTAATGAGAAGTAGATGAACGTCCATATGCATTTTGCTTGTGTGGTATGGCTTGTTTGCACAGCTCTCCAAGTTCAATAATTACAAAAAAATATAAGCCAAAATAGAAAGCTTTGTAACGCTTAAGCTGGATTTTGATGAGGATTTCTCTGGAGAGCATAAAGGAACACCTGCATGTCTTGATTGATGCCAACTAAGCTTAAATTCCTGGAAGGGCTTAGCAACAGCAATTTTTGGATTTGAAGTACCCCTCAAAGCTTAAGGGAAAATTCTATATGATGGTGGTGAGGCCTAAAAGCTTTATGGTGTAGAATGTTTGTCATTAAAAGAGAAACATAAAATTAAGTTAAGAGTTGCAGGGATGAGAATGTTCAGGTGGATGAGTGGCTGTCGTATAAATAGAGATATAAGTTTCGTTTGGGAAGCCTTTCTTATTGCTTCTCAAAGAAAGCTTTATAGTATTTAATTTTTGTACTAAAAAACTACTTTAAAAAGCATTAAGAAAGCCGTCCCAAATGAAACCATAGTGTAAAACGAGTATATACTTGAAAGGGTTGGAGTAGCACCAATGGCAGGTATGATCGACGAATCACCTTAGATGGTTTGGTCATATAAAACGTCAACCTCATCCGTGGATGACACGGTTAGGAGAGTAGAAGTATTAGATATAGTGTAAAGACCATTTTTCCTCCCAGGTTCGTCCGGACGAAGTTCGATCGTCCGGGACGATCGGTACAGGTTGCGCAGGAAAACAGTTCTGGCTGTATGGTTCGTCTGGACGAAAATCGGATCGTCTGGACGAAATTCTTACCGAGGGCAAGTCATATGGGGCGATAATTAATTTCGTCTGGACAAAATCCGTCCAGAGCCCAAGTCGTCCTGACGATAATTAATTTCGTCTGGACGAAATTCGTCCAGAGCCTAAATCGTCCGGGACGAAGTTGCGATCGTCTGGTACGATCAGTCTTGATATATATGGAAATGAGATATTTTTTGATAGAACAGTACGTCCAGGAGAGAGAGAAACGAAGGAAAAGAGGATTTTTGAGCGACTCTGGTGTGTTTTCGTCCGTTGTTGTAGTTAGAGAAGTTGACCGACTCAAGGTAAGGCACATTCCGCCTTTCTCAATTTTCAGAACCGTGTATTTTGACGACTTTTCTATTCCGGATTTTGTTTCCGTTAGCGAATTTCGTGTGTTATTTTCTACTGCTTCAGGTTTTAACCCGTAACTTTTGGTATGTTTCCGAGATGATGATTGTGCACATTTTGAGTATTTTATGGAAGATTTTTATCGGATATTTTGGATTCCAAGGTGTTTTAATTGAACTGTAATTTATCAGGATGTTGAAAAATATTTTGTCAGTACAATGAAAGTCTTATAATGTTGTTGTGGATGTTCTGTGATAATTTGATAAATTTCTAGATCTATGAATTTTGTGTAAATTCCGTATACTACCGTTATGCCGCTGAATTTTCGTACGAATTCTGATTTTTCTGAATGGATTCATTAAATGAATTGAAGTATTTGTATGATATCAGAAGGGAGTTATAAGGGGCCAGAATCCTTCGAGATTCTGTCTATGTCCGGGAAATCTGCAATCTGAAAATAAGTTCTGAAATCTGAAATTCTGTATATATGTTCTGTTCTGGTGCTATAAGCACAAAAGGGAGCTATAAGGGGAAGTTCTAGTGCTATATGCACAAAAAGGGAGCCATAAGGGAAAGAGGGGAAGTTCTGGTGCTATAAGCACAAAAGGGAGCTATAAGGGGAAGTTCTAGTGCTATATGCACAAAAGGGAGCCATAAGGGGAAGAGGGGAAGTTCTGACATCTGGAAGGAAGTTCTAATCTGAAATTATTTGTTCTGTAAAGCTGTAATGTGATTATTTTTTATTTATTTCTGTACGATTCTGATTTATTCCGTACGATCCTATCTGATCTGTGATTTGAAGCTTTGTGATCTCTGTTCTGAACTCAGATTCTGATATGACTCCAGTTTTCTGTATCCGATGTTTGATTCTGATTGAACTGTTATCTGTTCTGTCTGTTATACGATTTATGTATGATTGTCCGAATTCTGTACGGATACTTTTCTGATATGATTTCTGGTGAGAAGTTCTGATTATTTTGATTGGTGATTGATGTTTTGCTGAGCTGTTAGCTCATCCTTATTTTCTGCGTGGTTTTCATGTTCTGGGAAAGGGAATGAGGTCTTGGACTAGACGTTCTGAGTCTGATCTGTGATTAGGTACTTGATACTTTTAATTTTTGTACAGTCATGGTTTTTCTGTTCTGTTATGTTCTTTCTGTCTGTAAGCCATGTACTGTATCTGTATATGATTATTTTGATGAAAGAAAAGATATATGAACTATTCTGTGTTTGGATGTTTATAGTAGCTCTGTGTTTTTCTGTCTGTGTAATATTTGGAAGAAAGTTCTGAAGCAAATTCCAAAACTAGATCCTGGATTTTCAGCTGCGTCGCGGCCCGATGCGAGCGGGATTCGTCCCGGTCGGGTTGGGTCGTGACATATAGCCTATGTTAAAAAAGGTAGACGAGACACTTGCATCTCTTCTCTCTCTCATTGTCTCCTTGTCCCTAAGTAATAATTGTTTAATTTTTTTTTTTTACATTTTGAATTTATTTTTAAGAGTACTATTTAAGTTAAATTAGTTGAATTTATATTGTATTTTACATTGTAGTAGCCACCGCCTCTTCAAACTTGTGCTTGTTTGTGAATATTTGCTTGCTTATTTATTAACATATGTTTCTTTGATAAATATATTGTTTGATGTTCAATTCATTAACATTTGTTTGCTCGTTTCATATATCAATTACTATTCAATTGTACAATTATTTTAAAATAATGGCTCTATTTTTATTTATTCTAATATGTTGAATTTTATATAGAATTTCTATTAATCAAATACCAACTAAGAAATATCAATTGTTCCCAAGTTCCTCACATCCAATCATGGTAGATTGGTAGCCTCTTAAATACAGCTCAACATTTAAACCTCATTGCTCCATCCTTCAAATTCCAACATATTTGAGAATTATAGACAATATCAACACCTATACCTTCCATTTCATAAACTAATAAAAATACTTTTGGACTCTCACTCTCCTAATCTTCTATATTAAGCTCACAACTTATAAAAACTCTCGTTGTCATAATAGAATCTTTAAAAATGCATATTATATATAATATATGTAGGTCATTTTGACTAAATTAATCTAAATATTCTTTCTTTCCTTTATTTATATTTCTTTTTTTTAATGCTTTATTATGTCCATTTTTCTACGCAATAAAGTCAGTCCTAACATATTTCCCATATACTCAAACCACTTACCTCAACTCTTTCACTTTTCACTATCAAGGTAGAGCTAGATCTCATCATCTTCATGTGTCATAACATTGTCATAATTCGTGATAAGGTTGCTGAACAATTTATGTTGGTTGAGCATCATCACCTTAAAGTTTGATAGTATGAAATCTTACATAATCTTTATTATGAAAGAGGTGAGGGCAAGGCATGGGAGCATATCGCATAATCAAAGAATATGTAGTTGCATGAAGACTACTTTAAAGGTCTTTTATCTCATCAATTGATGATTGAAGATGGACGAATGATGGTGAAGAAGTGTGTTATTAGTGTCATCAAATTTATAAATGATGAAAGAATAGGTTCCTTAAGAATAACATTCTTTATAGGAGTATCATGACTAAAGTTTTTGTGGTGCTATAGAGAACTTTTTCGAGGAGGGCAATTTTCATGGAAAGCTCCAAAAACATAAACTCAAGAAAAAATTGTCCATAAGGAAGTAATTTCTCCTTTATTGTTGATAAGAGGCATATAAAAATATTCTAATGATGATATGTGATTACCAAAAGTCAAATGCTTATCCATGAAGTTTTTAGCCAACTTGAATGTGCAACAATTAAAAATATGAAAGACATAAATAATAGAAAACGCTCATATAAGGGAATAACTATGGTTTAATCCAAGTTTTGACTAGTTCATTAAGAGAAGATCAATGGAGGGTCAATTATGTAAACTATTTTACTTTTTAATATAAGAAATGTAAGAGTTGGAAAAAATATGCGAGAAATATAAGAGATGAAAGTAAAGGAGGAGAAAACATAAAAAGATTTTAGTTGACTCAACACTAAAATATTTATGTCCACCGCAAACGGAAATAAAGAAGATTTTATTATACAAGAATGAAAAGAGCTATAATCTCTTAATATCCCAAATATCACTCTCTTGAGTTACATTATAATAACATGTAAGTTCATCTCAATGATGTGCGTAAAAAGATCCCTCGAGAAGACCAAGGAGGCCATATTTTTGGAGAACATCTCAACTTGAGGAAATTCTAAGTTGAGTAATAATATATAAGCCAAGAGTGATTTAAGCTAGCAACACCAGAGAAAGTTATCTATGTGATAAGCTCAAAGGAGATGAAGTGGTGAGTGACAAACATAAACCAAGTGACTAGTGAGTAAATTGATCCTTGAGAATGATTAATATTAGTAATAGATATATATAAAGCACGAATAAAAGCTTCATAAAATATCATGCAAAGAGTATTTTCACATATTAATAATGAATATTTTTTCGGACTAGAATATATGTGTCGATATAGTTAGAAAATTTACGTCTCAGCGTTGTATGGATATTTAGCACACAAATATAGGAGAATTAATAACACCAGGATTTTTACGTGGAAAACCCTGGAAAGGGCAAAAACCACGGGGCCACGCCCAGTTAAAATAATTCCACTAGTGTTTGTTTGAGGTACAAGAGGCTGACTCACCCTTAAAATTTAGAACGATCATATTATAATGCTACACTTCCGGATTGAAATCCGATTACAAACAAGTTGTGTATTCGAGTTGAATTCAGAGTCACTTAGAATTTTGACGTCACTTGGAAATCGGGCAGAGTTCCGGCGTCACTTGGGCGTCGGGCAGGATTTTGGCGTCACTTGGGCCTCGGATAGAATTCTGACATCACTTGGGCAGAGTTCCGACGTCACTCGGGCGTCTGGCAGAATTCCGGCGTCACTCGGGCTTCGGGCAGAATTCCGGCGGTGGTCGAGGAGGAGTTTCTGCCCTCCTATCATTCTCTTTTTTCTTCTCGTCTTCTTCTCCTCTTCTTCTTGCTTGGGTCCCCTCTCAAGAGAATGAGGGGTCTATTTATAGATTTTTGGAGTGGAATGTCTCGTAAATAGGTGAAAGATCAGGGGCAAAGGTGGAGTGATTTAGATGGACGGCCGATATCCCATGATCGTGTACCGTTCGTCAGACATTTGAAGGTCTTAATGATGTCTGAATTTGGCGATCTTGAGCTCGTTGGATTTTTCTCGTCGAGCCGCTCGATTCGACTATAAGCAAGTCTCAATAGCGCTTCAGGTGCTTGATTTGGACTCATTTGGGCTCAGATTGAGTCGAATTTGTTTCGTTGAGTTCGTATTTCCGAGACGCTCAGTTTGACAATAATTTCGTTGAAATCGGAGTTCAGATGATCCCAGATTTAATTTTTGAAGTTTCCGGTTTGATTTTGCCTCGAGATTCGTGCCCGATCAAGATAATTTTTTGATGATATATCAAATATGATGATCAATGGACAATGATGTCAATATAACATCTAAAAATTAGATATATAGGCAGGAGCATGCGTGTGATGAATTGAGCATCAAGCATAATCGCTCGTTAATATATGATAGTAGATTGGAAATTTTTGGAAAGAAGAATTAGTTTCATCAACAACGAAATTAAGTGTTGAGGATTCACAAAGTTAAAGCAAATATTTAATCCGATAACAAAAATTGATTGATTTCAATCATCTTTATCAAGCAAGGTCGTATTTATACCATCGTTTTTCTCTATTCTTGCATGTTTACAAAGATGAAATGCCATCAACGAAAATTAGGATTTTTATCCGTACATATTTGTAATTGTCACAAACTTCCTTCCACTAATTTTTGTGGTTTTGAATGAATCAGCCAATCAATTTTGGATAATTTTTTTTAATATGTATTTGTAGAGAATATTAGTCCAATTATTTGATTCAATGATAAAATTAGTTGCTGACACCTAATAATCTCTCATGTGAATGCCCTAAAAAAAGCATAAAATAAATAAAATATTTTGGACTACGCAGTCGCACCAAAAACTCTATGCGGCGGCCCTATTTTTATTTTGTTTTTTAGCCCTAATCACGTCCAAAGCACGCCGAGATAAAAGACTCACCTTTTCCCTTCTTCCGTTTATGATAGTTTATTAATTATTTTGCTCGCTTCCGCCTCTTTGTCTTTGTCGTTCGGCTCCACCGCTCTCGGGCTTGTAGCGGCCGCTATCTCTCTCTGTATCTCAACCTCGTTTCTTCTTTCACCATCGAATCTTTCCTGGATGGTCAACCATTGAAAACTTCCGATTGGTTGATTTTGTTTTGTTTGAAGATCGGTTGGAGATCGAGTTGTGTTTAATCGTTTAACTTTTTGGGCAATTTAGCCGTTTGTCTGCATCGGTGAGAAGGTGAGGTTCTTGGAGCGAAAATTGCGTTATTTGCTGCTAGCACTTATGTGATCGGGCCTCTGATTGCTGAAATTTACCCTTTTTTTTTCTTTTGAACGATTCAAAGGTGAGCGTTTTGGTGGAAAAGGCGGCTTTAACTCGCTGAATTTATTGATTTGGTGGAATAAGGGAATGATAGAGGGATCTCTGCTGTAAGAATGTTCTCGAGCCGGCCTTCAGTGCATCCGGTGGAGGCTCCACCTCTCACTGATGTAACTGAGAACCACCCGCCTAGGGTTAGAATGAAGGACATTCAGGGCATGCCGGGGACTTCTGGTGGCCTTGCCCTTCGTTTTTTTCAATTCATGTTTGCTGTGGCGGCTTTGGGCGTGATGGTCTCCGCCAATGATTTTAGCTCCGTCACTTCCTTCCGGTAACTTTATTCGTGGATTATTTTCTTATTTCTTTCCCGTTTTTCTACACATACGGGCTGTTTCGTTGTCAATTGGTCTCACTGAAGTCGAGAAAGAACATTAGAAGATTAGGAGTTAATCTATGGTATTCTGTTTAGCAAATGTAAATGATGATTTTGATAGTCTTAATTATTTCAAATCATTGTTTTTCACTAGGAAAAATGGATTTACTTACTTTTTGTTTTCAAATTGTTATTATTATTATTGGAATAAATGGATTCAAATAAATAATTTAGTTTATTTAGAAAATTATATGGCCGTGGTCTTCAGCCTGTGAATTTAATTGAGTAAAAATTCATAAATTAATTGATTACAGGAGACTTTTGATTAGCATTTGTAGGAATTATAATAATTTGTAGCTTGGAATTCCATCTCTTACAATTCTTAATCATGCTTTATTATATTTATAAATGATGGTTAATTTGATCTTAAAAATAGTCCTTTTATGCCTGCTAAGATTGCTACACTATCATAGAGGAGCAAGATAATCACTTGTAGTATATCCATCTTACTAATCGAACTGGGCTTAAAGTCAAAGAAATAAGATGATCAGTACGGATAATGTTGTTTAAGGAATGTTCATTCTAAGATGTACTTATTTGGTTACATAATTTGTCTAACAAATACTAGTGATTGATGATTTTACTATTATGGATTTGATAAGATATTTTATTTGATAATGATAATGACTTATAAGAGATCCTAAATTATTAGTATTTTTAGAGGTATTAGATTTGACTTATGTTAAGAAAGGTAGGGGTAGACCTAAAAAGACTTGGTTAGAAAATATTAAGAATGACCTTTCTTTATTAGATTTAAACGAGAATTTGACTTTTAATAGGACACAATGGAGAAAAAGGATTCATGTAGCCGACCCCACGTAGTGGGATAAAGGCTTGATGTTGTTGTTGTTGTTGTAGAGATGTAGTTTTTATTATGCAAATCCCTCAAAGGTTAATGTATTTGATAATTCATTTTTTATGGACCTTATAATATTCATCATCAGGCTTATCCTAACTATGTGGGGTTGGTTATATGAATCCTGATGTTCCATTTGATCATACGGAGTACTACTTGAGCTATTGAAGTTAAAAACTGGAATCATTTCATTACTTCTTGCATTAGTTTTATGATTGATTGTCGGCCTAAAATCGAACCCAACCTTTCTTATCTATTGGGATCTAAAACATGTATTAGTTCGTGCTTATAGTGTCCATTTGCAAAATTTACTTCATGTAATGCAAACTTAATTGGGCACTAAATTATTATTAATTATGTTCCTATGAAATTTTATTCTTTTACATGAGTCAAATGGATTAATGGATTCTTTAAAAAGATATAAAAGTGTATGAGTTTAGATTTTTTGCATTTTAAAAAATATAAGGTATTTTATTGTCTACACCTAGAAAATCTGCACTAGGCGATATTCTTGATCTTGGATGAATCCAATAAGTAAAGGATTGATGATTTAGTGTTCATGATGGAATTTTGGATGAGAAAATAATTGTTTAACTGCTATCATTAACTCTTTTCCCAAATTGTATAAATATATCGAAATTTTATACTTTAATTGAGAAAGAATGTAAGTTTAAAAGTCTTAATAAGATTGATCACTAATAAGAAATGTTGTGCAGGATCGTGCAACTACTATGATGCATAATATGCTTTCATGCAAATGAAAATTGAGGATTCATAGATTAGTAGTTATCAATTAAGCCATCAACTCATTTCCAAGCAATATTAGTTTTTAAACATAATTGATATTTAAATGTTCAAAAATGTTTCAAAATTTAAGCAAGTGTTTGGAAAAAAAATTTAAAAAGTATGCAAATTAATTTTCTCAAAATTAGATTTCCAATGTATTAATTTTTGATGAAAATCAAGAATTCTAGGCTAATTATTAACAAATTATGTGGAAGAAAGAAACAAGGAACAAAATTACATAAGTAAAGAAAAATCAAGCCTCCCATTTGTATTGGGAGACGACTTTTGTCAGAACAGATAGACACATTTGCATCTTGCTCGAAAAAAATCACACATTCAGCTTGCATTGAAATTTGAAAATATTGAAAATTGAGAGGAAATTTTCATGCAAGCCATAAATCCTAAATTACATGCCTCAGACGACTATTTATAACCTCCCCATATCTTATTATATTATATAAGATTGTCATAGGATCAATCCCATTATAAATTTAGATTAATTCAAATTTGATTTTAAATTCCCAAAACTTCCCAAAAAATAGTTGAATTCAAGTCAATACACCAGCATCATGCCCTTTAGTGACATATGCATAACAGTCAGAAACTATAAGATGTCCATAGGAATTTTATTCTAAACTCATCCGCAAGAACGCACACCCTTATCTATAACAAACCCTCATGCCACTAAAAAAAAAAAAACTCAGGTTAAGTTAAGCATTGGCCCTCTTTATTAGGAATGAAAACAAACCCGCATGTCCAACATGTCCGGTCACCTTATTTATTTTAATTAATAATGTGAAAGAATACCAAAGGCCATTGTTTTTACAAGCAGCCATCATGATCCATGCAAGTAATTGAGAGTGTTAGTAAGTTAAATCCATTTGTCAGCAATATGGAGTTGGATTCTAACAAAACAATATAATTTATGAATAAGGAAAAAATCTCAATATTTAGGCAACAATCAAATGACTTATAATCAACAAGCTGAAGTAGAGATCAAATAAAATTTGTTCTTTTTTTTTGTAATAAACCTTTATCATTTAAAACAAAAAATTTCAAGGCTTTCAAAAACTCACTGTCAAAAGTAATTGAAGCCAAATGAGTCATAATTTTTTTAATATTGTTTATCTTAGATTTAGCTTTTTAATTGGTAGGTTGGTTCCAATGCAATTATTCACATGTTTTTTTTTGCTTTGTAGATGTTCAAATAATCAAGAGCATTTAAAAAAATAAGAAAACATTATTTATATAGAAAATAATGAAAAATTATTTGTACCATTCATAAAAATGGAGATATAAATAAGGATATAATTTGAAGAGTTAGATTAAGTAATTAAATGAAGAAATTCCTTAGAAATATTATGCGATAAGGGGATATAATGTGGACTTAAATGTAAATTTTATAAAATTGTAATTAGGTCAACCGTGTTGTATGGATTTGAGCATTGATCAATAAAACAATTCGTTAATAACTAGCTGGGCGGAGATGAGAACTTTAAAATAGACGTGTCAAAAAGTAGGAATGGTTACTTTAGGAATTATTATTATATTAAAAAAAAAGGTTGGAATGATATCTATTGATGATAAAGTAGTTTAATGTAGACTGAGGCAGTTTGGACATGCTAATTAAATGCTAGAAAACACACCTATTAGTGGGTCGGGTAAAGTTAATGTTGATGGAGTAGGAGGGGAAAAGAGAATCTAAGGTATATGAATACTAGTTGTTCCTAGGATAAGGTTAATATGATGAAGTTATTATATATAAAGATGATGAAGTGTTTTTTTGAAAGGATTTTAGAATTCAAATATGAATCAATTTCAATTATGTGGCATTGTGGTATGTTTAATTTCTGATTTGTTTTTAATCCAATGGTTATTTCTTTGTCATCTTTGTCCAAGTCCTATTAGCAACGGGAAAATCAAAATCATGGGTGAACATGTCTTTCTTTATAAAATTGAGTCTAAGGAGTCTCCTACGTTCTAATTTTGTTTATAAGTTATAATGATTAGATCATTTATTTCCTTTAGAGCTCAAAAAAGTGAAAACATATTTTATGTAAATACATTCTGAAATCTTTTAGTTGATGAATGTGCATAGGTGAGTTGGTAAATTAACTTATCGCATTTCTTGATGATTTTTCAAGACATGGGAGGGTCATCTGTTACTTAAGAAATGAAATGCTTGGTAGTTATCAAAATTTCAAGTTGGAAGTAGAGTTAATTGGAAGGATTATCAGAAAGTTTCCTGTAGATTGTGGTGGTAGCTATCAATCTGACTTCTTTTTTTTTTTTAAATTTAATGAAGAAAATGGAATTGATATGCACTAAGTTTCTTTAGAACCCTTGAATGAAATTGAATTGTTGAAAGATGGAACAGGACTTGATACAATTAAATCAATGTTAGGCCTACGCTTTTTGGAGTGATTCCCTTCTTTTTGTTGTTAATGTCCTGAACTTGTTACCTTCATAATCTGTTATCAAATTTTCTTATGATCTTTGGAATCAAAAGATGCCTCAATTGAATTATAGTAAAGTTTGGAATTGTATTTCTCATATTCTCATTATTGCCGTTGTAATGATAAAATGCAATCATGAATTAGAGATACTTTTTGTGTTGGTTATTCAAAAATTCTTAAAGGATTTAGTTTATTTAATCAATTAGATAAGACAATCATAGAAAACAAATGTATGAGGTTTGTCGAAGATAGATTTGTGTGCTTCAAATTTTTTGGGTGAAAATTCTTACGTTGAAGAAGTTGATGAGCCTATCACAGTAGGAATCTCTCTTTATCCACTTTCATACTTCAACAGTTCTTGGAAATGCAAGTATATGCAGAGCATTTGAAGAAAGGGAGTGTAGATAGAAAACTATTAAGTTCTTGCATCATTTGAATTTTATATATTTGCGAGTGAAGTTTTTGAATCATTATGATTGAATGAATGATTTTTAAAATGCATTCAAGAAGCTATTGTTGATAGAAATGTTGCACAGAGCAAATCGGTCAGGAAAGATGAAATGTATTCAATATAAAATAATTTAGTTTGGAGGTTTTTTGATGCATCCGATTAGTTCAGCCTATTAATTGCTTATGGATCTTTACTAGAAAGAGGAATTCTGATGGAACATTTGAGAGGTTAAAATCAAGATTGGTGAAAATAGGTTTTATAGGGTGGATTCTATTTAAATATTTCTTTCAACTGCTCGGATTCAATCAATTATAATAGTTTGTCTTTGGTAGCTTATTGTGATTAGAAACCACCATTTTTTAATGGAGCCTTGCTTATGTATCTATATTGAGCAATCTAAAGGAAATTATGAAAAAGAGGTGCAAATTGGAAAAATTAATCTGTGATTTGAAATAAGCATCCAACCAATGGAATATCGGGTTGGGTTTGTTCAGAATCTAGAAGACCCTTATATTTGGATTAGATGTTGGGTTGCATTTTTTTTTAATGTTTTCATGATGTTATATTAGCTACACTGACATGGCTATTTTGATAGAGTTTAAAAATTGATCATTTCATATCATTAAAATGAAATCTTGGTGAAGCTTCCTATTTTCTTTTGTATCAAAATCATTTGAGATGGAATGCAAAGATAATTTTATCTTAAGAGAAATACATTGATACATTATTCCGCTTGTTCACTATGGATCACTTTTTTGAGGGTTCAGGTTCAATTAAGGGAACAGGATGTTGTCTATGAACTGTTTTCTCGATTATTGGAGGATGAATTTGATGAATCCAAATTTTCATTGATTCAATAGTAAGGGGTTTATGTACGCTTTGGGCTTCGTTTGGGACGGCTTTTTTATTGCTTGTTAAAGCAGTTTTTTAGTAAAAAAATTAAAAGCTGCTTTAAGAAGCAACAAAAAAGCCGTCCCAAACGAAGTCTTAATGTGTACCTGCTTTGATGCTTCTTGTAAATGGGAGCTCTCAGAAATTTTCAACCTAATATTGGAAGGTAATTGGGAAGGCGTTAGGATGATATTTCGCTACTTAAAGTGAACTATTATGCTCTAGCCTATAAATCCTCTAACATATAAAGCCTATAAATTATAATTGCCTGGTTTTTCAAATTTAGTCTCGTAAGGTTTGGTGGATACTAAAGATCTACTTTTGGTTTTGTTTTCAGATTTTATGGAATTGCAATTTCTTGGAAAAGTAAGAAGCCGGAATCCATAGCTGAATCTACAATGGAGGTTGAATGTGGTTATTAATTTAAATAAAATAAATTTTGTAACCCTCAAATTCCGTAGGAATTATCAAATCTTACCACGTCTGAATCCAATAATATTTTTTTGTGATAATTTTTTGGCAGTTCCTTTGTCTAAATATCCTAAATGTTACCTCAAATAAAAGTATGCTGAAGGAAGACAACGTTACATTAGAGATATGCTGAAAACATTAACTTCACCTGGAGAAGCTAGCATTATCATCCAAGGAAATTGCTTTACTGCTTATTCTGAATTAGGCAAACCATTCTCTTGGGGTCCTAATGTTAAGGAAAGTGCTATTGATCATGATATAGGGTCGTAAGGTTTATGTGCGATAATGCTCAAACTCAATATACCAACTTGCTAGATATAGTTCCCCCCAACTTTGACCCCTTGGATTGTAGTTAAGCTGAGAAACCTATTGTTGTTTTAGCTTTTGAGCCCTAGCCTTCGTAAGCTACCATTGTTTTAATGGGCATTAGTTTCCATCCCACACTTTCATCTCTGGTATCAACAGATAAGGATGATGAACCAACTGTTTCTCCAAGAGCCAAATTTGGGAAAGCAAATTGCCAGCTTATTGAGGGTGGCACGGCTACTCTAAATCTCCTTACTCTTTTTTACTCATCAACTAGGATATCCCATATACTTATGATCATTATGAAGCAGAGGTTGTTGGTGATTTGAGCTCTAATATCATCAAGATTCTGTCAGAAGTTCCTAGGTTTCAAAAATCGAGCTGATAAAATATTTTAATTTTTTTTCTAGAATAGACAAAAATTGAAAAAAAAAAGAAGTATTTTTTTCATTTTTCTAGGTTTACTAGATTTCAAGCTAAATGCAATGATTCACCAATGACTGATAATATAGATTAGGTTTAATAGGAGTTAATTAGATCCCGATTGAAGATCCTGTTCTCACCATCTAGATTAATATTACTTCCTCAGCTTTCATGCCATAGTGTCTTATTGTATTTTGTTTCCAAGCCAAATTTGTGAAGCAAAAACAAAGATTCTAGCTATTTTTTTGTTAAATTCGTCAGAATATCAATAATCAATTATCCAAATCCTTACATATGGTATTACATATAAAGGAAATAAAACCCTAATTAAGAACAAAATTATCCTTATACTTATTACATTCAGACTAATACAATAATAATAAAAATAATTATAAAGAAAGAAAATATTGGCTATAAGGGGCCAGAGAAACATGAAACTAGTGCCCATTTGGCCTTTTAGTTTCCTAGTTTGACTCATTGTAATTATCCTATTATAACCTGACCTTCTCTGATCCGAATTTGTTGAATGTTCTGACATATTGAAAGTACTGCACTACTTGGTCCTGGAAAGACTATGCTCCAGCTTATATTATCTTCATAAACTTCGTTAGACTCTTTATAAAGAACATAATCTTTTAACAATGGTATTGACTGGAATATGCATGTAGGGTTTGTATGCATACCTAAGGCTATTTTTTTAGCTTTGTTTTAGTTCATTTCAGTTAAATCAAGAGTGAAATCACGTCATAGAAGCATAATACTGTGATTACGGGATCATGCTGTTTTAATGCGTGGAATATAGCTTTTGAACATCAGAACTCTTGGATTTATATGGAGCTTTTACAATGAAATTAACTGACTTCCTAAAGTATTATAAAGGTCATGTCCGGTTCCAAAACCCCACTCAATGGTCAGGTCATTTTTTGCCTGCAAAGAAACCAGCTTTGAAAGTAATTAGTTTCCTAAACTCCCTAAGGTTTAATGCAATTTTTTTACACATCTTTCTAGACTCAATCTTTTTAAATATAGCTGTAATGCATGATTAAGCCTTCGTTTGGGAAAGCTTTTTTATTGCTTCTTAAAGCTGCTTTCTAGTTAAAAAATTAAAAAAAAAATTGCACTAAAAAGTTGCTTTAAGAAGCAATAAGAAAGCCATCCCAAACGAAGCCTAAAAATTGTTCTTTACAGGCACTATAAAAACATCAAGTCTCTTTATCCGTAGAATTCGGTGTCCTGTATCCTGTCAAGAGAATATGATATTTCATTAGTCATTTTTTAACGCGCTTTCTTGTAATTGACTACCTTTGATGATAAGTCGCCAAGAAGTTTGGTTTTATTGTTTGCTTTACTTTAATTCATAAACTAGTATTACAATCAGGGCACTTGGCACTTTTAAATTTAATTTCTGAAATGGGCAGCTGCGCAGTTTATTGTTTATATTAGACGAGGAGAATACTTTTGATTAGGGGTAGGGTCTTCAGTGTGGTTCGGGAGGTTCCATCTCAGCTATAAGCCTAAAAAGTGCTAAGCTTGAATAATTTTAATTTCATGTTTGAAGTGATTTTCATTTCTTGTGTTTTGGTTGCCTTGCCTATGGACTTATCTTTAACTGATTCTTGGTGCATTTGATTGCTCAAGTTTGAAAGAACTCAGATTATAACATGGAAATATATCATATATGTTTGAAGGCATGCCGAATTTGATAGTGCTTTGAACCTTGAGCTTGCTTCCAGTAATGGCTTTCTGATGAGTTAGATCAGATAGGCTTCTCAATCCTAGACTCAAATGATAAGTTGTTACATTTTTTGACCCTTTTGCAGTATGCAGAGTTATTCTTTGTATGAACATGTTCATATATCTCTTGCCTGAACTTGAAATGTTGAGCAATGTCGGATTTACACTTTATATTTGTGTTGATAAATTTACTCAGCTGCTGCAGCTTAAATACCTGCTTGTGATATTTTTTTTTTCTTTTATGAATCTATTACACAACATTGGTTGTGATTTTGAGAATTGCAAATTGTAACTTCAGTTCTTTTGACAGATATCTGGTAGCAGCAGCAATCTTGCAAAGCTTATGGAGCCTTTCCTTAGCTTTACTTGATGTATACGCACTACTGGTTAAGCGCAGCTTGCGAAATCCATTGGTCAACGTATTATTTGCTATTGGAGATGGGGTGAGAAACCGATCTTTGACATAATGGGGATTTGTATTTATTTTTTATTTCCTAATTGTTGTGTATTTCTTACTAGATGTTCCTGTAGGCTTGGATAAATTAAGGACAAATGGCGGAATGAATCACCAAACCATTTCTCTCCAATTCTTATTATAGTATTAGAGCTTCAGACTTTCTTTCCTAGCATTTCTACAAGATTTATTGTTCATCGTTGCATTGCCTAGAACTTGTAAGCCTTTATTGTTGCAACTTCCTTTATTGTTGCAACTTCTTTTCTTTCCACAGAAGTCTTTTCATTTGTAGCCTTCATTACTACAACCTTACTTCTATTATTCGTTTTCTTTATAACCAATCACTACTACGTTTTTCCTATCCATGGATCACAAAAATGTCCAATGTTCTCTTAGTCTGAGGCTAATTGGGAATCGAGACCGACAACCTAAATTTAATGGGAGAATCATTTTTGTACCAAAACGACCTTCAACTCAACCATCACAAGTTTACTCATGGAAGAAGACATCTCAATATATGTAAGTTCAATCAATTGAATTAATCCCTGGCATTGAACCCAGTGAAGGAACTATTGAGTTTGTAAACAAAGATATAAAAAGCTTCAATTGAACATCAATTTCACTTTTTTGTAACATACAAAAAAAAATCATCATCACCAATCATTCTTACAAGATAAGAGATGGACATGATTAAAGAGGACACAACATGAGAGTTGGTGACACTACCAAATTTAAAGAAATCAATAGGATGCAGATCTATCATGCACGGACACGTCGACACGGACACGGACACGGACACGGACACGGGACACGGCATTTTTTAAAAATATAGGACACGGGTGCGGCGTGGGCACGGCATAATAATTTTTTAATATAATATATAGAAATTAAGGTGACATTATATTAAAAATGACAAATAATAATAAATCAATTTCATGATAACTTGTTTAGCTTATAACATAAATATGTTTAGTACAAAATGTCTAGTACAACCACAAAAATATAAGCAAACAACCATTTAGCTGGTGGGGTTCAACCTGCCAGGGTAAGAGTAATTTTGAAGTTATGCTTGTTTTTAAAGTTCGTAAGTTATTTGTATGGAAAGATATCGAGCGATACCGAGCATGTACCGAGCGGTACCAAGCATGTACTGAGCGGTACCATGCTTGTACCTAGCGGTACCAAGCATGTATTGAGCGGTACCTAGCGATACCTAGTGGTACCGAGCATGTACATTAGCTTTTTTTTAGTAAGTTTGAAAAAAACAACAATTAATATTTCAGGCATCGAGAGACAGGCGTCGATGTCATTTATCAGTCACCGAGAGAGGAGATGAAAATACATTCACTACCAAAAAGAAATGAAAATGAGAATATTCGATGATTGGGAATTAAGTGCGGACGTTGATTTGGTGGTGTTGATAGGAAATAAGAAATTTAGTTTAAATCCCGCAAAATACAAGAAATTATATTTAAAAAAATTCATAAATTATTTAAGATACGCATGTCGGACACGCGTGTCCAATTTGCATTTAATATTTTTTAATCGGACACGTTTTTGGTGTGTCCGACACGTGTCGGAGGAGTGTCGGACAAGTGTCGTGTCGGACACGGTGTCGGACACTGCACGCCTTTTTGAGGAGAAGTGTCGGTGCATCATAGATGCAGATGGGTCTTTACTATAAAATCCAAATTAGATGGCTCTCTTGAATGGTATAAAGTTAGGTTTGTGATAAAAGACTACACTCAAATATATGTGATTGATAATCTTGAAGCTTATGCTCCAGTTGCTAAAATGAAAGTTGTTTTATTTTTTATCATTATCATTTAATAGGGATGAGAAGATTAACACTAATTCAATATAAAAAAAAAGCCTTTTTGCATAAGATCTTTATATTACAACAGAATTACATAACAAACCTATTGAAAGAAATAAGCAAGTTGAGATGCAAGCCCATCGAAAGTCCAATAGAAATTAACCACAAAGGATGCTTCATAAGACACAATAGTATAAATAATCTTCTATAAAAGACTTTAGGAATACTTATTTATTTATCATAGAGTAGACCTAATTACCTATGTTTTCAGTGTGCAAGTCATTTTGTTTACAATATGAAAGAATTACAACTTAAAAGTTATACATTGAGTTTTACAATATCTAAAAGGGACTTAAGATAAAGGAATTTATTCAAAAAATGGGGAAGCATCTGACATGTGAAGCCTAAAGATTTTGATTATGCCGGGTCTATTATTTATAGAAAATCCATCCTAATTACCTCTGCTTCCTACATATCCGGCCAAATCTCTGCTTCCTACATCTTCGCCTAGCTATTCCAAATAGAGCCCTCTGTTAGACCGGTCCAGCTAGCCCTAAACTAGGGCCAGCACTCGGTTTACACCAGGCTGACCAGGGAGCCGCCAACCCCTATGTGGGCCCATGAATTAAATGCAATTTTAAATAGGAGGGGGAGGAATTATGAGGGAAATAATTAAGGAGGGCTTTTAGTAATTATGCATTTAATTTGTATTCTCTAAAGAGAGAGAGAGAGAGAGAGAGAGGGGGGGGAATTAAGGTTAGGGTTATGTGTTATTTTGTTGTTTTTTAGTTTTCTCTTAGGTGTTTTGGGCTCTAGCCGTCGGCTAGAGATTGGGGAGCCGGATTTCCTCTCGAATTGAAGATCCATTATGTCCTGCTTGTTTTGTTCTACTTTTCATATATTATCAAGTTTCCCTGGGGTTTGCTAAGGGATTTATCTAAAAAATCTGGTTGAAGATTGCTGAAATTTTCAATTTCAGCCCAGGTTTTATCAATTCACGCACTTGTTTCCTAATACCCTCCCTCCTAATTTGCTTCATGCCATCTCACTAATACCCTCCCTCCTAATTTGCTTCATGCCATCTCACTGATCTGAGGTTCTCCTAAATGTATATAAGTTTAGCATAAATGATCGAAGAAAAATAAAATAAAATGGTCCCTTGACTTTATGAAAGCCAAAATAACCCCTAATTATATTAAATGATCATTTTGATTTTTCAACTCCTTAAAGATGAACTATAATAGTCCCATCGTGAGATTATTTTGATTTTTTTAAAAAAAATTTAGGGTCTAAAATGATCATTTAATACAGTTAGGTATTATTTTGATCCTTCATAAAGAGTCACATGACCATTTTGGTCATTTTCTCAATGATGAAATTATTTCTTGAACTGATAATATGGCAACAATATAAATTTAGGAGAGTTGAATTCTCTCAATTCTTATCACTAATAAATGATTGTGAATGGAGGCTCTGTATCACCATTGCTTTTACAGACATCAAAAGAATTTGCAAGATGAGGTTGTGCTGGTGTTGAATCAGTGACATTCTCTCTTAAGTGGTTCCAGAATGTGATGATTTAAATGACTTCTAAGACAATCGCATTAAGGATTATCTGCATTTATTCTATGTGCAAATGAGCACTCTTGTTTAACACGGTCAACAAGCACTTATATTTTACTTAGTAGAAATAATTATTTTAGCTGTCGTCCTATTGCAGATCACTTCGACACTCACATTTGCAGCAGCTTGTGCATCAGCAGGCATAACAGTTTTGATTGGCAATGATCTCAACATCTGTTCACAGAACCATTGTACAACCTTTGAAACTGCAACTGCCATGGCTTTCATCAGTTGGTTTGCCGTGTCTCCTTCTTTCCTCCTCAATTTCTGGTCATTGGCATCAAGATGAGGTAAGAATTGCCAAGCTTCATTTTATTATTTTCTGTATGAGCTCTAAATTTCCTTGTTTTCTATTTAATAATATCAATTGATCACGTCACAGTTGTACTATTATTCAAGAGTTATATTCTGATTATTTGGTATTATAATCATGTTGGCCATTGATCTGTCTCGGTTGTGACAGCGATGTGCATTTTCAGGTTTTGGCATTCGGTCCTTCTAGGTTATTTTTGAATGTCTTTTGAATTTTTTTTAAATTTTGAGGGGTTGTTTGGTTTGAAGTAAATTAGGTGTAAAGTATTTCAAATGTAAGGGTTTTAAGGACATGGGCATTTAGTTTGAAATAAAACAAATGTAGTGTAAAATTTTGATGCATTTAAAATTTACTCTCTAGTTCATTTTTTGTGATTTTGGAATTCCCCAAATACAATATAAATTCATCGTCTTTGCTGTTGCCTACCATCACCATCCCTAGCCTCCACCATTGTTGTCGTCAGCCACCGCCTGCTGCCGCAGTCATCGGTCGTCGTTGTCGTTGTTGTCCTCAACCAGTAACCATGATTGCCACCATCGATCGCCTTCCACCGTCACTCATCGGCCAGCGCCAATCGCCAATAGCCAATGGCCGCCACCGTCGACCACTGTTGGCCACCGCCCACCCCCATTTGTAACCACTGCCACTGACCACTACCAGCCGTCACCTACCACCGCAAGCCGCTGCCGCTAAACACCGCAACCGGTCGCCACCTGCCACCACCACTGCAACCAACTGCCAGCCGCCAGCCACTACCACTCTCTGATCAGCGATAGCCACCACTGTTGTCGTAGACCATCACTGCCGGCCGCTGCCACCCGCCGCCACAAATCACCACCTTCTTTGAACTTTACATTGTATTTATTTTACTTCAAACGAAACAAAAAATAATAATAATCTCATCATTCATTTTACACTCATCCAAACAACTTTAAAGTAATCATTTTATATTACATTCCTTTTACATAATATATTTTTTTCAGCCAACCAAACAACTGCTGAGTGAAATGGGATAGATCAATATGTAAGGCGTGTTTGAGAAAACTGTGCTGCATTTGCGACAGCACAATAACAACTTTTACCCCCAGATTTTAAACGCTCACAATTACAATAAGTTTCTGCATCTTTTCATCAAACTTTTTCAAATGCAGCTTATTACAACTGAACTCGCCTATCTAGAAAATGTACTTTGAACCCTTAAAACACCTTAGAACATCCAATGGTTCATTAAATGCTTATTCTCCAAACCAACTTTCCTGAAAATTTTGTATTTCGTGCATATTATGCATAAGATAATATGGGACTAGATTAATCAATCAAATTTTATTTTACATTACACTCATCTCTAAAGAAATTCAATAGCTATTAATTCATTCCAACTCAAGAATATTATGAACCAAAATTTCTTCTATCATGCACACTTTCTTTGAACCACAAAAATGTATATTGGATGGTGCGCTTTTATTTGAACCACAAAAATGTATATTGGATGGTGCGCTTTTATTATTAAATAAATGACCATTTTTGTGCTAGTTTTTCCCCTTCTTTTCAGGTTTATCCCCGGTGATTATTCATGTAAGCTGGACCTTGCGACAAACAATTTTGCTGTAGGTTGAATTTGATGTTGTGACCAGCAGCATCTGTAGATATACGCATCCAACACCCTGAAAGAGTGAATTGATTCCTTGTACAGGGTGAGAAGATCTAGGCTTCGTTTGGGACGGCTTCTTACTGCTTCTTAAAGCAGTTTTTTAGTATAAAAATTAAAAGCTGTTTTAAGAAGCAATAAAAAAGCCGTCCCAAACGAAGTCCTAGTAGAACTCAGTATGCTTTACTGGCTCTCACATTCAGCTTGGTTGGGACCAAAAACTATATTTCAAAAAAATTCATTGATGTCATCTGTAATGTATTCAACTTTTACCCCACTTTGTATGGTTTCCAAAGAGTAAAGTGTTTGGTAGTTTTCATGTGTGTTTATTATTATTATTTTTTTTGCCTGTATACTCTGATGGCAAGTACTTGCAAATACTGGAAAAGAGGAAAATTGAGTGAAAAATGCAGCTGCTAATTAAAACTGATTTTCTGTTTTCTGAATTATGTATCTCTATTGCTTTGGACAAAAAAAAAAAAAAAGTGGGGCTGGTCTTTGGTTTTTCTGTCAGACCAATTAGTCCATTCATCTTTGATGGAAAAATATTTCTTACTGCTTCTTAATCAGCTCTTTAATATAAAAATTTTTATACTAAAACCTTAGATCCTGGGTTCAAAATTTACCTATATAATGCGTGTGAATTTCTCTTAATTGACTCAAAGTCCAAAAAAAAAACTCTTCTATCAAAATTTCAGTACAATTACACATAGAATGTAGATTGGTATGGCTTCGTTTGGGATGCTTTTCTTATTGCTTCTTAAAGTTATTTTTTTAATGTCGAATACAATTAATTCAGTGTCGAATACAACGTTGTCAGTGATTTTCATGCTGATGTTTCTATTATATGTTTTCTATCAAATGTTATGACATACATATATTTGTCGATCAATAAGTTATATCAATATCCTATATCATTATACTTATCAATATGCTGTATAAAATAGCCATAATTATCTTCTAATCGATTACAAGAGCATTTTAAAATTTTATTCCACTATTAGAAACGTGATAATACTGATCACATCAACTAGCAATCACAATAAACTTAGAGAATTTGGAAGCCTAACCTTTGTTCTTGAGGACTTTGTTGAACTCATTTTAAACGGTGCAGTACCAATCAACCAGAGGCTATATTAGTCATGTAAGGCCCTTGTAGATTCTTACTCAAGAGAAGGCCAAAAAACATCCCACTTGTGCATGCTACATTAAAGGCATTATATTCATGAATGCTATTGAGAACAGTTTTCTCAGCAAAAGTTCTGTACCTACAAAGCAATTACTTCTTCTCTTTTTCAAACAAATGCACACGCAAAAGATTTGAAAGATTGTGTCCTACTAAAATTAAAAAATAAAGGAAAAGGACGTTGGATTTCACCATATACTATGGAAGAACTACAGCTTCCAACTTTATTCGTTCATGCTCATGCGATTGATGCACTCCATTGGACCATTACAGGCAAATATAAATAAAGAAGTTTAATGGTGCTTCCCCAATAAATCTATTGTTGTTAATTTCTGATATCATCCAATCAAGTGATCCAAGGAAATCAAAGGAGCCTATAAATCTTTCCTAAAATCAGCCTCCTGCAGCCTCTATTGTTACTTCATAAGAATTTCAAAGAAGTGGCAATTTCTTTCTTTCTTGGTCCTCATTTGTAGGGATGAGGAGGCAATCTCAAGACAATGCTGAAGTGATTCAAATCTTGCCAAAGAAGAAAAAAAAAATTGGAGAAGCATTTTACCCATTCGAATCATGCTAGAACTTCCCCAAGCTAACGTCAAATGGGAACCCATGGAGAGAGAGGGCCGACGAGAGAGCTCTCAGTTATGCTCGGACAGGCTTGCAGATGAAAAATGGAGAGAAGGCGTGAAGGGCATCGGGTGGAGACAAACGAGAGCCGACGGAGAGATAGGGCTACAGGGCGAAGCTCTATGTTGTGCTCGAACCAGGTCGACGATGAAAAACGCATGAGAGGAAGAAAGGGCGGAGGAGTCGCAGAAAAATGGGAGCGAACGGGGAGAGAGGGCCACTGCGAGAACTTTTATTTGATCCGGTCATCTAACTAGCACCTAATTACCTCTACGTTGGGACGTCAGTAAATTAGTGCCACGTATTCTTACTATTTATCACGCGGTCCGACAATCCGACCCGAAACGGAGCCGGGTTTGGTATGTTTGCGTATTGCTAAGTATTGCTAGTTATTTGTCAATTTTGCTCGGCAATAATGAGAAATATCATTATGTAAAAACCAATACCGAGCAATACCGAGCAATACCGATCAATATCGAGCAATACGCGAATATAGAAATCCCGAGTTTTTCTCGGTATTGCTCGGCATTTCTCGGTATTGCTCGGTCTTGGTCTTGACAGAGCGGTATTTCTCGTTATTACCTAGCAATACCTAGCAGTACTGAGTAATACTGAGCAATACCGATCAATACCTAGAGCAATACCGAGCAATACGCGAATATAGCAATCTCGGGTCAGGTCGTCGGGCCACACTGTAAAGAGTAAGAGCACGTTGCGACATATTATTGGTGTCCGAACGTAGAGTTACATCAGGTCACCTGACCTAATAATTGTTCCACTGCGAGAATCTTATTGTTGTGCTCGAATGAGGCCGAGTGGCATTTTTGTTATAAATTTACATGCATATCACTTTATTTGATGCTATTTATATATATCTAACATTTAAAATGTTAATATTATATTCCTACCACTCATATAAAATTTAAATATCAAATATATCATTAATATATTTCATTCTTACCACCCATACCACCTAATAAACTTTAATATTTCATTCCATGCACCCATATTTGTTTTATGGATGGTATGCATGTAATATTAAAATTTTGGTGTTAGATATATAAATAGTGTGAAATAAAGTGGTATTTATGTAAATACCCTAAATTTTATTACCATTCATTATTTTAAGTGCAAAATTATAAAAATATTTAAAAAATATATCACTTTATTATATTAAGTGATTCTTTGCTATTTTTCTTTTAATTTTTCATTCCTTTTATTCTTTGATTATAATAATTATATGAATCATATTATTTTCTCTTCTTCGTAATAAATGAGTCGGCTCATGAGCCAACTTGAGCTTGTAGAATAAAATTTAAGCTCGAGCTAGAACTCGATTAATTAAACGAACTCAAGTTTAAGTCAATGATGACTCGAGCTTGACTTGACTCATCTACCCCTACCCTTGGAAAAATTATTTGGTACAAAATTCAGACGTATCTCTACATCCAGACTCCAATAAAATGTCGTCACGTGTGACCCAACGACCCCACCATTTCTATTTATCACATTTTTTCCAACATACATCATTCTTTTTGCAACGATAACATGAATGATCAAAATTGACTCTAAATTTATCATTCATAATTTGTATATACAATATCAGATATGTCATTCTTCATAATTTAATGTACTTCACCATATTACTAGAAAAAAAAAAGCGCTGAATAATTTTATTGAAAAAATGTACTAAATAGAAATGGTGGGGTCGTCAGGCCACACACGATAATATTTTATTAAAATCCGAACATAAAGCCACATTCGGAGTTCGCACCAAATAATTCTTCCACCCTTAGTAATATACAAGCTTGATGAGGACCACCTAATTGAATGTGATAGGTAACATGGCTCTTCATTAGCAATTTTAATGCTCTGAC
Organism: Dendrobium nobile; assembly: GCA_022539455.1. Classification (NCBI taxonomy): domain Eukaryota; kingdom Viridiplantae; phylum Streptophyta; class Magnoliopsida; order Asparagales; family Orchidaceae; genus Dendrobium; species Dendrobium nobile. The sequence continues at coordinate 9,106,501 of CM039726.1, forward strand.
AGAAATGGCTACAATTAATGTATGATCACATCAACTAATGTGTGATCTAAGATACATTCCCTTACATCAAATTCAAACTTATACATTTCAAATATCTTCTCCTATACGATCGTTTGGGATAGCTTTCTTACTATTTTTAAAACAACTTTTTAATATAAAAATTTTGGTTGCGATAAGAAAATCATCCCAAATAAAACTTTAATTGTCCCACCCCAATTAACATTGAAAATGATGAGCCCAGCCCCAACTGTGTAGGGCCTCTACAACCAACACAAAATAAACAAATAAATGGTTAATTCATGAGGAGAAATTCTTGAATGATTTCAAAATCTTACTGGAATATTTATGTATGATGGATTGAAATCCACCAACTACAGGATGGAATTACTAGCACAAAATGGATAACCACTAAGAAGAACAAAAAAAAAAAATTTGATGAGGAAGCTCTCCTAAAGTAAACAATGCACCATCAGAGCTCAAGTGTTCTCAAGTTCTCAAGCATTTCAAGCTCAGGGAAATCATTCTTTGCAGCAGGCGAATTGCTTGACTCAGATACTACTAAAGCTCTTTCTGGAGCTTCAACAGAGGCTTCGGTCTTGGTAATATCTTTGCTTTGAGCTGAAGTAACATGAACAGGTTCTTGATTGACTAGTACTGAATTCATCAGAGCAGTCTCTACTGTGACTTTAGCTGGAGTCTCTTCCTTGACTTGCACTGCAGTTAGAAGGGAAGGTTCTTCCTTTTCTTCTTCGACCATTACGGTTGCTCGGTCTGGCACAAACTTAGCTTGGGTTCCAGAAACTTTGGAAGCTGAAGGCTGTTGTTCTTTCGGTTGAATTGCAGAATGTGGGGAAACTGAAGGAAATTGTTCCTTGAATTGAATCTCATGAAGTGGGGAAACTGGATGTTGTTCTTTTACTTGAATCTGGGTAACCTGGAGCTGTGACGGAAATAATGCCGGCGGAGCTGCGAAAACAGGAACGGCAGGCCTGATATGAACAGGCGGTGCCATTCGCCATGGCGAGTTCAAAACAGGAGGCAAATGCTGATAAACCGGTGGAGGTGGTAACGGAGGAGCTGAGAAAACTGGAACTGAAGTTCTAATGGTCACAGGTGCAGCCATTCCAGCAGAGGACATTCTGAAATGCTGGTAGGACCTGTAAGGTGCAGCTCCAGCTGAATGGAACTTAAGTGGTTGAGCCATTTGGTTTTCAAGCGGGGAAAGATGCGATTGAAAGCAAAAATCATCAGTAGCTCTAGGGGAGCTGGGCCGGGTTCTTGGAGTAGATCTTGGTCGAATCATAGGAAGAATCTTTGATGCAGAAGATGAAGTCTGCAACGAGAGTGGCTTCTTATCAGGATGTACCAGGAACCTTTTAGGGAATGGTGGAGCATTGGGGTTGTTTGCCATGGCTATTTTCTCTTTCAAACGGTAGTTCAACAAAGCTCGAGCAACGGTAATTTGCTCCAGCTCATCATTGTTCTCTGGTTCAGCCGAACTCACCTCTTGGCGTGTCACTATAAAACAAGAAAAATAAGGAAATGAATTTGCTAGCATAAGTAAGAAGGTATGCAGTGCCTACTTGTGAATAAATGATTAAAATGCGTAAAAATTAAATGCCAGCATCAGGGCTTCATTGTTGTATCCATTGCAAATAACAAAGCAGAAGTACTCCTACTCACCACCACCACAATAACAACAACAACATCAAGCCTTTGTCCTACCATGCGGGGTCAGCTACATGAATCCTTTATCTCCATTGTATCCTATTAAAAGTCAAATTCTCGTTTAAAACTAATAAAGAAAGATCATTTCTAATATTTTCTAACCAAGTCTTTTTAGGTCTACCTCTACCTTTCTTAACATAAGTCAAATCTAATACCTCTACTTTCCTAACCGGGTCCCCGTCATTTTATGTGGCCAAACCATCTAAGGCGACTCTCTCTAATCTTATCTTCCACTGGCGCTACTCCAACCTTTTCACGTATATGCTCATTTCGTATCCTATCTCTAAGGGTAAAGCCACTCATCCACCTGAGCATCCTCATCTCTGCAACACTTAACTTAGTATTATGCTACTCTTTTAATGGCCAACATTCCGCACCATAAAGCATTGCAGGTGATTAGGATTAATACTTCGATGGTATTACTCCTAATGACCATTAAAGTAAATTAATTTTTATCATCTCTTATATTTTTTACTATGATATGGATTTTGATATCATACAGAAAGGCAATCAACATACAACTAACAATTTAAACAAAACACATTCTTCAAAGTTTTTTAGGCAATATAGATAAAGTGATATTCTTGAAACTTATCTAACATGCACTAGCTTCATATAACAGTTTAATATCTTTCTTATAAAAACTAAGTTATAAGACATAAAATCATAAAAAACTAACATTGTTTTAAGGAATTCCATGCTGCCATGGCTGCATTTTTTTCAGCTTGCTTCTTGCTCTTAGCTGGTTCGCCAGTGAACAAGATCTCCGCAAGCTCCACAGCGCACGTGAACGAAGTATGGTGCCCATGACCACAGCGAACAGTTTTATAAGATGGTAATGGTGCACCCACTCTCTGTGCAACTTCTTGCAGTAAGTTCTTGTACACACCGGTCTCATCCTGCTCAAATTAGGCACATACAGAGTGAGATACTCACAAAAGCACTCTCACAAAAGCACTTCTGAAGGCCATACAATTAAAAACATGGGGCAAGCATAAACTAAGCTCTTACCAGTGATTTCCAAATAAGCTAATAAACTTAACAAAGGTTTTCCAAAGTCTCTAAAAAAAAATAAATGATGAAGGTTTAGGAAGTCCTAACTAAGCAAGAATACTAAGCCGACAGAACAACTGAAGATACCAAGTTTGATTTAGTTAGATTCAACCTCAACTCCTTGTGCAAATGAAGATGTTCTTAATTTCAAAATAGAAATTAGGATACATTTAATTAAGTATGCATGTGAATACTGGAAATTGGATTTCATGAGTGAGAATGTAATTTATGGTTTTAAATATGTTATTGATCTTCATTTGTCCTCACCAATAATAGAAGGATAGCTTTGTTAGAGTTATTAGGTATATATTTTACCATATCAACACTATCCCATGGATTTCATGTTTATAGTAGGAATCTATAGTATTTATTATCATAATATATCTTCATTGTTAAGAATATTTTCATTTGTTACATTTTTCTTTTTTTTTCTCTAGGCTATATATAAACACACTTATATCAACATATAATTTAATTCAATAGAGGCTATTCCTATTCTAGTTTTCTGTTAACAAAGTGTACAAAATATTAACTTTACTTTCGATGCTTATAGACTAAAAAAATATCATTCATAGACTATTGCACTCAATTCCACCCAGGCCCAAATAAACATGAACACTACTAGCACCATGAATTCTAGAACCATATTTGGAATCAAATCAAAGGAGCCAAGCATCCAAGACATAAGCCGGTTCCTGCTTAGATTGAAATAGGAGACTGGTTCTAGTATCCCTAGAGCATGAGCAAAAGCACATAGAACTAGACAAGAAGAAAATGGAAAAGTGGGAAGAAAGAAATAGGCAATCACAATGGTGATGACGGTGGCTACAACAAGGTGACCCAAAGCATGGTTCAAAGAGAGAACAAAATGAAGTGAGGCAAATATATATATATATATATATATATATATATATATATATATATATATATATATATATAGAGAGAGAGAGAGAGAGAGAGAGAGAGAGAGAGAGAGAGAGAATAGGCTAATATGAATTAGAGATCTATGTTTAATATTGGTTTGTATATGATTGGTGCTAATACTCAAATGCCATAAATCAAGAAAAGAAACAATTTTCTGCCCTAAGTATCCAGAAGCAAGATCTAAAGCATTGGCAATTAAGAACAATGCTAAAACAGTTTGCATGGATTGCTTTTTTTGGATATATTTGCACGCCTTGATTATCCAATATGAAGATTCAAATTTGAACTAAAGAAGCATGAGAAAATTAATAAATTCTAATAATTTAAATGTTTGGTACATTAAACCACTCTAAAATACCAGATGTACCAGGACCATGCCACTAACAGAATCTCATTTATGTTCCTTGTACCAACTTATGGTAAAACTGAAGCATTACCAGGATGTTATAGAAGAGCGCCCTCTTCAAAAGCAAGAAAGCATACCAAAACCCAGTAGCTTCTTCTTATGAAAGTTAAAGGAAAGTGTTGACAAGTTAGCACATTTTCAACGCAATCTCAAAATTGCATATCATAGAGCCATAGAGGATGTGATGTGAGCATACAACCTCCTCATATGCATAACATACAAAATAAGCAAATCATTTGGTGACTTTAAGGTTTAACAAGCATAGAAATGGGTACCAGCTAACTTAATAGATAAAGACCTTCGAAGTTGAAACCGATGTCCCAGGTTCGAATATCGCTACATCAAATTTGTGCATTAGAACACACCATTAAATAAATACGTTGCAGAAAAAAAGATATTACAATTGGCTGGTCAACTAGCTTGATAACATGATAGTTGGTTAGGTATGCATCTGTGTCCAGAATTCAAAAGTTACCACCATTCCATCATCAAACATAAAGTAAGAAATATAAGGAGTCACTAAGTCAAAACAAGAATAAATAATGGGATAAAAATACCTACCTTCAAAGAAATAAGTAACATTGAAAAAAAACCAAATGAGCTTATAATATCACTGTAACTGATGCTACAGGTACGCTAAAAAAATACACAAGCCCTCTATACAATTAATTGACGCCAGATACAAACTAAAGAGTCCAATCTTCCTTCTATTTTCGCCAGAAAAGATCTATTTTGAATAATCATTTCATAGGCCTAGATAAAGCAAATAACTACCACAGAAAGATGAAAGATTGATGTAATAGAGCGAAATTTCTTTAGAAGAAAAAGATCTAAGGTGCAAATTTGGGGCAAAATTTCAGAACAAATAACAAAAAAACAATTCTTTTATCCATTGGAGTAGCATACCAGGATCCTGGCGGCGAGTGAGTGAGAGGGACCGCGTGAGGAGAGGGCATTGAGAGCGATCTCAGCTGCGGCGTGCTCCGCTTGGCGGAGAGTGGTGCAGAAGCTCGGGCTCTCAAAGATCTCGCCATTAAAGTTGACAGTTGCTTTAAACCTAGGCGCGTGATCCGGACCTTCTCGTATACAGGTATAAGATGGAAGGCAAAAGCAGCTCCTTTGAGCGAGCTCCTGCAGCTGGTTTTTGTACATCCTGAACCCTAATCACCGCTCAAAATGAAGCCAATGGCCTGCAGCGCCTTCGCCAGCTTAATATCTAGTGAGGTCGCGGATGCTGCTAGCAACTAAGGTTCTGCTCAGTCGTCCAACTCTAGAGTCTCACTTTAACTCGCTTTTTGAAGCGGCATGATAGGCAGGCGAGAGATCTGCGGAGTAGCCAAAGTGAGGAAAGCCAGTTAAATGAGGGAGCTTTATCAGAACAAAAATCCTTGAAGGAATTTCCTACAAAAATTGGAGAAGGATTAAAAAAATGTTAGGGTTCTATCTTTGTTAAAATATGTATATATATATACATAATACCAAATCACTCTCGAGAAAGAGATTTATTTTTTTAATATTAAAGTATAAAATAGAATATGAACATTTTTTAATAGGTTGGATTCTTTGAAAAAAAATCCTTCATAGAGTACAATTTTTAAAACAAATTAGAAATCTCTAAGGGTTTTGTGGGAGATTAAGCCAAGAGTTGATTTTATTTATGTAGTTTGACAAAATTAATGAATAAATAAATTTGAATTGGTCCAAGCAACCTTTAAGTGGCTCAAAAAATTCAAATATTTTTGCTTTCACTTGAATGGAATAAATTGAGGATTAATCGGGCTTGAAGAAGCCGAGTAGCTACGGGTTGGTTTGAACCATATTAGATTGAGAGTATGTTTGATGAACCTTTCTCACTATAATAGTTTTTAAATTTTTGAAGAGATGTTTTTATCTAAAGTAGTAAAAAATATTTCATGAGTTATTATAAGTCTTGATAAGTCGTCAAAAATTTATCTTAATCGGGCACGAATCTCAATGCAAAATGAAGTTGGAAACGTCAAAAATTAATTCAGAGACCATGTCAACTCCGATTTCAGCAAACTTACAGTCAAACTGAGCGTCTCAGAAATACGAACCCAACGACACCAAATTCAACTCAATCCGAGTCCTAATGAGTACAAATCAAGTACTCGAAGTACTGTTGGAAGGTTCGAACCACAATTTGGGTTACCAAACGGCTTCCAAACATGACGTGCTTATAGTCGAATCGAGCTGCTCGACGAGACGAATCCAACGCGCCCAAGATCGCCAAATTCCGACGCCATTTAGACCTTCAAATGTCCATCAAACGGTCCAAGATCAAGGGATTCAACATCGGCCGTCCATTCAAGCACTCCCCTTTTACCCTTGATCTCTCACCTATTTACGGGCCATGCCACTCCAGAAAATTTATAAATAAACCCCTCATTTCTCTTGAGAGGGGGACCCAAGCAAGAAGAGAAGAAGAGAATAGAAGAGAAGAGAAGGAAGAAGCTCCTCGTCGACCACTGCCGGAACCTCGCTAGACCACCGCAGGAGCCTCGCCGGACCACCGCTGAGCATCGCTGGAACCTCGCCGGACCACCACATGAGTCCCTCACCCTCGTTGGACCACTGCGGAGCCTCGTCAGACCATCGTGGAGCCTCGCCGGACCACCGACGGAGCCTCGCCAGACCACCGTCGGAGCCTCGTCGGACCACCTTTGCGCAGACCACCATCTAAGACCCTCACTTTCACCAGAGGCCCTCACCTTTGTAAGAGGCCCTCACCAGGCCATCATCTGACGCCCGTACTTCTACCGAAGTTCCGCCCTCCAACTAAGGTCTTTCAAACCCTTGGTTTCCTGCCGACTACGGTCATTCAGACCTCCGTCGCCTACTATGGTCCTTCTGACCTCCATCACCAGACAACGATCTTTCTGACCCCGGTCTCCTGCCGACTACGGTCCTTCTGACCTCCGTCGCCTACTATGGTCCTTCCGACCTCCATTAACAAACAACAGTCTTTCAGACCCGGTCTCCTGCCAACTACGGTCTTCCAGACTCCTATCTCCTGCCGACTACGGTCCTCCCGACCTCCGTTGCCTACTACGGTCCTTCCGACCTGCATCGCCAGACAATGGTCTTCCTGACCCCAATCTCCTACCAACTACGGTCTTTCGGACTCCCGTCTCGTGCCAACTACTGCCCTTTCAACCAAACAAACATATATATTATTGTAACTCCCACTAAATAATGCGCTCTATATGATGTACATTTGTACCATCAAGCCAAGGCCTTCTCCCAAGGAAGGGCCTCATTTGTAATCAACTGCAAAACAAGTGGATTCATTCAAACTGGGCCAGGCCCCATGATTTTCCCCCTTTTCAGGGGTTTTCCACGTAAAAACTATGGTGTCTCTTATGAACGTTACATCCTCTCATTTATCTGATTGTGTGTTAGATCTTCATATAATGCTAAGACGTAAAACTATGAATTTCTCTACCGCCGCGAATACTCCAAGACGGAACAAGTCTGAATCATAAATTGTCTTTTTTATAACATATATATTATTGAGGTTTAGTTTCACTACTTTTTTTCTTAATTTTTGGGCATTGATGTAATTGCTTAAGAAATTTATATTTGTTAGTACAAATGATATTTTTTAGATCATTAGATGTTTGTTTTGCAAACAAATTTTACATGAGTATTTTATATATGATTAAATAATTTATAAATATTTTTTTATAAAAATTTCTTTATTTCTGAATTTGGAGATATAAAAGGATTTATATAAATTTTATATTAAAAATTATATAATTAGAATAATTACCTAATATTTTATTATAAAAAACTTAATCCATTATCAAATGTTATTAAAACCTCATTTTTTTCTCATTTTAAAAAAGAGAAAGAGTGGAGAAAGAAAAAAGTCAAGTTTTTGAGGTCTAGGATCTTTTGAGACTCTGTCCAAGATCAAATAAATTTGTGATATGAATTTCAGTTTATTTATATACTCAGTATTATTATATAAATATTTGGTTAGCCGTTATATATGCTCTTATTATTTTGCTCAACATATTGATTTATTATATGGATTCAATTGCTTTTAAAGATTTTGAACAGTACTTTATAAAAGGAAATGTTTGAAAATTTATATTAGTGTTTGTGGCCCGCTAAGTTATTATCGCTCACTATAGTTTTGTTTATGATTTTCATGATCTCAAAAAGGGGAGTTTGAATTACATTTATCGGTATTTCTCTATTTTGATTTTGTATAGGCATGCCTAGCTTTTATTTTGTTCTATTTTTTGTTTTGCAGTCATGTATTATAGATTTATAGTGCAGAACATGTAAATACATTTTGATAAAATAAAAGAGATTTTGTGGAAATTTTTATTTTAGTACTCTGGATATTGCAGTAGCTCTGTCTTCTATTTTTTTATTGTTAAATTAATATTATAAGAAAATTTGAAATCTTTTTAAAACTAGATATTGGGATCTGTCTATCATAGCTCAACATGATAAGAATCTTGCTGGGTTGGGTTATGACACTCCCTGCTTTGCTTTTTAAGCAGTTGTAATACTTTCATTTAACTTCTAATTTTTAAAATTTGTTGTAGTGGAAAGTTATTGTTATAGTAACTAATACATAATTATAATATAAGATTAAAATGCTTAAAGAAATAAAATAAAGTGATATATTAATCATAAAATGTACATAAAGATTAAAATCATATATTAGTCTAATGCATTATATAACATCAATATAAAAGTGAAATTACTTAAATGACAATATGGCATAACAATAATTGAGACAATCTTACTAAAAAACCAAATCTTTAGAAGAAATATTAAAAGTCCAATGATTAAATTCACTATTCTAATCAACCTAAATATAATTATTGAACTGCAGACTACCCCTCAAATCATTGTCAAGATGTTGAGGATCACTTTTCCTCTACAAAGGCTCATCTTGTAAGCTTTTTTACTGCTTTATAAAACGGTTTTTAAGTACAGAATTTTCTAATTCGAAAAATTTTTATACTAAAAAGTTGTTTAAGAAAGTAGCAAAAATGTTGTCCCAAATGAAGCCTTAAGCCCTTGATTCAGATTTCATTTGAGACAGTTTTCTTATTATTTTCTAAATCAACATTTTTGCATAAAATTTATGAGTTCAAAAAATATTTATACTAAAAAATTATTTTAAAAAATAATAAAAAAATGTAGCAAATTAAACTTGAGCCGCCTTGAAATGGATCAAGCTCCCTTGGCTTTCTTTTGATAGTGACACATTTTTTTGTCCTGTTGGGATGTTGGGACATGAGACCATATCTTAACTTTTTTTTTTTTCTTTTTTTTTTTATGGACTAAGGATTATTTTGTGTGACTCTTTTATGTACTATTTTAATTTTCACATTAAGAAAATGATGAAAGTGCGGTTTATATCAAATGCGCACTATAGCTTCGTCCCTCCGGACTCCGCACAGAATTATAAATGGGCTAATGGGCTGGTGGGGGCCTTTGCCCTCATAGCCCTACTATAGCTTCGTGCCCTTGATCCTCATATAAAATTAGAAGTATTGAAGTCAAAATGAGTTGAAGGTCGGGTTCGGGTCTGACATGAAATTAACTTGACCTGAATCCAGTCAACAATCAACACGAACCCAATCTACTGGCAACCCGATAACTCAAGCCTGACACGTTAATCGGTTTTGATAATATACATTTCTTACAAAATGCATGCACTTCTTCACAAAGATACTGCTAAGTTTTCATTTGGAACGACTTTCTTATTGCTACTTAGAACAGTCTACAAATATAATATTTTAAATTTTTTTATTATAAAACTATTTTAAGAAGCAATAAGAAAGCCGTCTCAAACGAGACCTGAGAGTTATACTTTATATGAGAAACTTTGTACAACATTTATTTCATTTTATTAAAAAAAATCCTCAATCCTCTCTATAATGAATGTATATAATATATATCTTTCTTTACACCTTCGCTTCAACTTTAATATTTTTGCACAATACAAATTACAATTTTGTTGCAATTATATATAATAAAAAAAAATTTAGGGTAAATATGCAAAAAAAAGGTGAAAATAATCCGGCGAGGAGTGGGGGTGGGAGATTTCGATAACGGCGCTTTAGATAAAAATAATTAAATAATAGTAACGGGTACCAAACCCCCTTATCTTTGACGCACAACTCATTTTCTATTAAAATAATAATAATTTTGACTTTCTATTTTATATGTAAATTAAAAGGTATTTTCTTACTTTTTTTTATAAATTAAAAGGTTAAAAAAATTCACCTTAATTAGTATAATTTTAATATATATTAATAGAGAGAAATTGCAAAGAATTTTTGTTAAATATTTTTATTAAATATTTACAAGTATAATCATTATTGAATACAAATATGAGATAATAATAAAAAAAGAATTTTCTTTAATATTTGTAAGAATATTGTTGCGTCGTGGAATATTCGCGGCGGTAGAGAAATATATGGTTTAACGTCTTAGCATTGTACGAAGATCCAGCACACAAGCAGATAAGAGAGGGGGTGAAACATTCACAAGAGACACCAGAGTTTTTACGTGGAAACCCTCTGAAAAGGGGAAAAAACCACGGGGCCTGGCCCAGTTTGAATGAATCCACTAGTATTTGCAGTCGATTACAAATGAGGCCCTTCCTTTGGAGAAGACCTTGTATTGATGTAGCAAATATATATCATATATATTGCATTACATGGTAGGAGTTACATATACATGTTTGTTTGGTCGGAAGGACAGTAGTCGGCAGGAGACCGGGGTCAGAAAGATCGTTGTCTGTTGATGGAGGTCGGACGGACCGTAGTAGGCGACGGAGGTCGGAAGGACCGTAGTCGGCAGGAGACCGGGGTCAGAAAGACCGTTGGTTGTTGATGGAGGTCGGAAGGACCGTAGTAGGCGACGGAGGTCGAAAGGACCGTAGTCGGTAGGAGACCGGTGTCAGAAAGACCGTTGGTTGTTGATGGAGGTCGGAAAGACAGTAGTAGGCGACGGAGGTCGGAAGGACCGTAGTCGGCAGGAGACCGAGGTCAGAAAGACCGTTGTCTGTTGATGGAGGTCGGACGGACCGGGGTCAGAAAGACTGTTGGTTGTTGATGGAGGTCGGACGGACCATAGTAGGCGACGGAGGTCGGAAGGAGACCGGGTCAGAAATACCGTTGGTTGTTGATGGAGGTCGGAAGGACCGTAGTAGGCGACGGAGGTCGGAAGGACCGTAGTCGGCAGGAGACCGGGGTCAGAAAGACCGTTGATTGTTGATGGAGGTCGGAAGGACCGTAGTAGGCGACGGAGGTTGGAAGGACCGTAGTCGGCAGGAGACCGGGGTCAGAAAGACCGTTGTCTGTTGATAGAGGTCGGACGGACCGTAGTAGGTGACGGAGGTCGAAAGGATCGTAGTCGGCAGTATTCTGGGAGAACTGTGGGCATCAGGTGGTGGCCTGGTGGAGCTCAAGGCCTCAAGTAGTGGTTCGGCGGAAGTCTAGGCCTCATGTGATGTTCTGGTGGAGCACACGGCCTTTGATGATGATCTGGCGAAGACAAGGGCCTCTAGCAAAGGTGAGGGCCTCTGGCGAAGGTGAAGGCCGTTGGTAAAAGTGAGGGCCTCTGGCGAAGGTGAGGGCCTTTGGCGAAGGTGAGGGCCTCAGATGAAGACGTCAGGCCTGAACGTCGAGCCTTGAGCAAAACGTTGAGTCTTCAGCAGAACGTCGGGACTTTGAGCAGATTGTCGGGCCTGAACGTTGGGCCTTCAGTAGAACGTCGGGCCTTGAGGTGTTGGTCCGGCGAGGCTTGGGTGGTGGTCCGGCGAGGCTCCGGCGGTGGTCCGGCGATGTTCCGGTGGTGGTCGAGGAGGATCTTCTTCCTTCTCTTCTCTTCTTGCTTCTTTCTTGGACCTTCTTTTCAAGAGAAATGAGGGGTCTATTTATAGATTTTATGGAGTGGCATGCCCCATAAATAGGTAAGAGATCAAGGGGTAAATGGGGAGTGGTTGGATGGACGGCCGATATTGAACCCCTTGATCATGGACCGTTCGACAGGCATTTGGAGACTTTAGTAATTTCTGATTTTGGTGATTTTGGGCTCGTTGGATTTGTCTCGTCGAGCCGTTCGATTTGAGTATAAGCTCGTTAAAATCGGAGACCGTTTGGTATCTCAAATTGCGGTTTGAACCTTCCAACAGCGCTTTGGGTCTATGATTTGGACCCATTTGGGCTCAGATTGGTTCGAACTTGGTGTCGTTGGGTTCGTATTTCCGAGACACTCAGTTTGACTATAAGTTTGCTGAAATCAGAATTGAGATGGTCTCTGAATTAATTTTAGAAGTTTCCAACTCAATTTTGCATCGAGATTCGTGCCCGATCAAGATAATTTTTTGCATGACGTATCATATATATATATAGTATTAATATTTTTAATGCGAACTTGTGATTTTAATTTTTTTTAATTGAATTTATATGAAAAAATAAATTATTTGAAAATATATTTTAATTTACTTGAATATAACATCATAATAAAAAATTATAAATTACTTAATTTTATCTTATCAAAATATGAATTGTTTTTATACTACATATAAAAAAAAGTTGTTAATTAAATTAATTAGTTTCATAAGTATGAGATTTGGGGGGCTTATAACTTCACCCTTGATTATTATATATTATAAATAGGAGTGTCAAAATAGATTTATTGGTCGAATTAAGACTCAATATGTGTTAACACGTGTTGGTTAAAAAAATTATAATAGAGTAGACCTACTAGAGTCCTATTATAGCTTCGCCTTAGACATTTATATATTATAAGTAGGGGTGTCAAAATGGGTTGACAGGTTTGATTCAATTTTACCCAAATCCAATTAATCAAAACTTGATCTGCTAGCAACCCAAATGTTCAAATATGGCCCCATTAACTCGTTTTGTTTTAAAAAATTATAACTTATTAACTATAAAATTTATGATATTTAATAAACAAATAAGAAGAATATTAAACGGGTCATTTTTAGGGTAAACCCAAGTTCACGGGTTAAGAACTTAACCCGTTTAATGAACGTGTCAGAAAACCGTTTAAACATGTCTCCATTAAGTCAGATTTTTCAGGTAGGCTTCGGATGAAGTTTACCGATCAGATTATTTGTTAACACCTCTAATTATAAGATAATAAATTATAATGTGAATTTTTTTATGAATATGTGTAATAAAATTAATTTAAATAAATATTTAAATATTTTCTTATAAATTTATTCCTAATAAATTACTTATAAAATATAAATCATATCTTTGTTGTCTTTTCAAACGAATGATAGCTTTTCCACGCGGCTTTCAACCCTAAACAAACACAACTGTAAAGCAAGCAGCCTGAGGCGTCTTACATTGACTGCTGGTCTACCATAATTACACTAATTAATTAATTAATTAAACAATAACCATGATTTACTCGTAACTAATGATCATTAACCAAATATATTCTAGAAGGAGAAACACTAATTGGACGGTCAAGATGGATCATGGATCGAACGAACGGCCTGTATCGTTTCTCGGAGTCACCAGGACATTGTATTCCGCGTAGAATAATTAATTGTAATTAATTCGAGGGAGAAGTTTATTGAACGGCGAGAAGTAGTTGCTGCCACTTGAAGCCTGAGAAGATAGAATTTTTATTTGGTTCGGTTGACCGGTTGCAAGAAACATCCGGTCGTAAGCAAAAAAAATGCGGTACCGAGGTGTACTGAGTTTTTCAAAAAACTCGGTACACCTCGGTACCGAGTTTTTTTTGCCTACGACCGGATGTTTTTCTGCATCCGGTCTGAGGACATAATAACGGCTCGAGAAGATAACGGCAAGAGAAGAAAATTATATTTTACACCTTGCTTTTATAGAAAATTTTTTTATTGAATCTGCAAATATTTTTTTTGGCAAAAAAGTCTGGAATAATCCAATTTGGTAGAATATTGCTTCACTTGTTGACTTTTATTTTAATTTTAAAAAGTAAAAAATTTATTTAATGAAATTATTATATGTCATATTTGGTGCAAAATATAAATTATATGTGTAATTAGAAAAAAAATTTACACTCTTTATTATAATATTGATTGATCTGAATTTATTTAATAGAGATCATTTATGTCGATTGTCTATTTATGAATAGTAATTTTATTTTTACAATATTATAAAGAGATCAACAATTCTCATATATGCATTTTACTTAAGGAGCCATGGAAGATCTTTTATAGCATATAGAAGAAAAGGAAGTCTATAGATGTTATTATAGGTGAAGATAACTACTGAATACCTTTTATACGATATGTTTTTTAAGTATAGTATTCAATGAGGATTAAAGATCTCTGTTATAGGCCTTTCAATTGAGCAATTATTACGTCCGGTCAAATCCGAACGTACCCGAATGTATACCGCGCAATACCGAGTGCTCAATACCGAGTTTTAGGTGACGTGGCGCGTGATTATTGGCCTCTAAACGCATTCGATGACCGGACGTAATAATTGCTCCTTTCAATTAGAGTGAATACATTGATGACAATTTACAACGTAGCTTCTAATTTGGATGATTCACACTGAAGACTCTAAGAAAGGCAAGATATTAGCAATAATCATAATGGAATTTGGATGATTCGTAAGGGTATTTTGATTTGAGAGATATAGTAGATCGAATCATTTTTAGGGCAAAATATGATTTATGGGAGGCAATGCTTTTGTAATCAAGATCACAAAAGATAGGATCAAGTACACCATCATGAATAAATGTGATTATCAAGATTGCTATGATGGAAATTAGTACATTTATTTAGGATAAGAAGTCGGTTATGAGATCCTTAATTTTTTAGACAATGTGACATGCAGGAGAATCGTGTCTAGTATTTCAAAAGTATTAATCGTAGACTTAAAAATGCGAATCTCCTTAAAAATCTTAATCATGATGAAAAAGTTGATAATTATGACGGAGGTACTTATGTTCACAAAAAAAAAAAAAAGATTCAGCTGAAAATAGGGGTCCAAATGCCTGTTAGTAGGAGAAAGTCATTAATTAAAAATTTGCTAAAATTATAAACTTTTTAACTTGAGACATCATTAAAGATGAAGATGATGAAGATTGCCATGAGGTTGATTCCATCCTTATTTCTTAAAGTGAAAGTCCTTTTTTAGGGTGAATCTTCTCTTAGAATGTATCCTAAACCAAGCGAAATCAAAAGCAAAATTACTAAGGTAAGAAAATAATATAAGAATAGTAAAAGAGTGTTAGTTGTCTCAAAACGAAGTTATCGATGCCATATTTCTTTATTTCAAATTCTATTTTTGATATGAATAAAATTTGGCATAAGGGGAACAAATGTAAGTGATTCATATAACCATTAATAAAGACCAAATTACCACCACGAGTATTCAAGATTAACTGTTAAATATTGAGGCACCAATTATTGAAAAAATATCAAATGTTAAAAAAGAAATATATCGTCAAGCAGAACCATTGATTGACAATATACATCAGAATCTGCTCGAAGATCAAAGCATACTCTAAATGTATTAAATTGTTTGTTAGAATAAGAAATAATTTTGTATATGCACAATAATGAATTAACCCCAAAAAAGATCATTAGTGAGACATTTAGTACAATAATCAATATGATAGCAAAAATGTACATTCATTATGAAGTGATGAACATTTACATATCCTTTTATTGCATAGATTTAATATTAAATCAAAGCATCTACTTATTAAAGGGAAAGGTGTTCAGAGGACAATGAAAGGTATTGAATTATCTTTAAGAAATCACTAAAGTGATTATAAGAAGAATGAAAATACTACTCAATTTTTAATTAAAACTCAGCTTGTTATCTCTGCTTAGAGCATCTCTGTAACAGCAGGTTTGTATCGTCCGGGTCGATCCTGGATCGTCCCGGGACGATCAGTTGTAATTCTGCTCCAGATTCTGTACAGAGTTACAGGAATGATTTCCTGTAGGTATCGTCCGGGGTCGATGTTGTATCGTCCCGGGACGATCAGTTCATGGCACAAGTCAGAGTGCAAATCGTCCTGGAAATTAATTATCGTCCTGAGAAATCGTCCCAGGCCGATGTGAAATTGGTCAGATCGTCCAGGACGATCGTGCGATCGGCCGGGCCGATCAGAGTATTTTAAAGCTGAAATCAAGTCATTTTGAAGAGAGAGAAAATCAGATATTTTATAAAAATCAGTTTGAGGAGAGAGAAGGTCGAGGGCAATTTTGGAAAAGTTGATTTGCGGGCAACGCCGGGCCGTTTTTGTCCGACGAGATTGTTCGAGAAAGTGTTGTACGCAAGGTAAGGCACATTCCTCCTTTCTCAATTTTCAGAACGGTGCAATTTGAACGAGTTTTCTGTCCGGATTTCGTTTTTGTTAGCGAATTTCGTCCGTATTTTCCGATTGGCTCAGTTTTTACCGCGTAACTTTTAATATGTTTCTGAGGTGCCGAGTGTGCACATTTTGATTATTTTCTAGAGAATTTTGACCGGGTATTTTTGATTCCGCGGTGTTTTCTTTCGACTATAATTTTTCACGATGCCTAAAAATGTTGTGGCAGTAGAATAAAAGTCTTGCAATGTCGTTGTGAACATTCTGTGATAATTTGGTAATTTGTGATTTTTAGGAAATTTTGTGTAAATTCCGTATACTGCCGTTACGCTGCCGGATTTTCGTATGAATTCTGAAATTGTCCGGATTTGTTCTGAAATGAATTGATATGATTGTGTGCTATAAAAAGGGAGTTATAAGGGGTTAGGATCCTATGAGATCCTGTCTGTGTCAGGGAAAAAAATCTGAAATGAGCTCTGAAATCTGTTTCTGAATACAAGTTCCGGATCCGATGATAAATTCTGTTCTGGTGCTATAAGCACATCTTTTCTGGTGCCGTGAGCACAAAGGGAGGCATAAGGGGCCAGAATCCAAGAGATTCTGTCAGTGTCTGGGAAGGGAGGCATAAGGGGCCAGAATCCGTTGAGATTCTGTCAGTGTCAGAGAATCTATTCTGCCTTTTGATCTGTTCTGAATTGTTATGATTTTCGCTTTCCGTAAGATATAATTCGATCTGATCTGTATGATTATGATTCTGATACGTTTCTGTTCCGTTCTGATCTGTTTTGATACTGATTTCCATACGATTCTGTCTGTTCTGATATGAATGCTAAGCTGATATGATTTAATCTGATTTTTGAATTTCTTTGTATGTTCTGTCAGTTTTGATTGATGTATTTCTGTTCTGTTCTGATTTGATATACGATTCTGTTCTGATTTCTGTACGGATTTCTATCTGATTGTGTTTGATGTGGACTCTGAGGATTTTGATTGGAGGTTTGATGTCTTGCTGAGCTGTTGTAGCTCATCCTTGTTTTCTGCGTGGTTTCAGATTCTGGGAAAGGGAAGGAAGTCCAGGAATAGAAGTTCAGAGTCTGATATGTTATAGGTATTTTGTTTTTTTGATTTTTGTACAGTCATGGCTTTTATGTTCTGTCTTTCTTTCTGTCTAAAAGCCATGGGCTGTAATTGTATATGATTCTTTTGAGGAAGAAGATAGATGATCTGTTTCGCTGTGATTTGATGTTTATAGTAGCTCTGTGTGTGTCCGTTTCTGTGTGTAATGTTCGGAAAAAAGTTCTGAAACAAATTCCAAAGCCAGATCCTGGAATCAGTTCAGTCAGTTTTGTTCTGTCTGGCCGCCGCGACCCGATGCATGCGAGCGGGATCCGTCCCGGTCGGGTTGGGTCATGACAATCTCTCTCATTTTTTATTGTACATTTCTCTAAGTTTTGGGAGGCCCAAAGCTCAACGTTCAAAGGAAGAGGAAATGAGAGTTGTCCATCAATCTCTTAGGATAGCTCTAACATGCTATCAGTATTGTGTGAGTTGTCACACAAAATTTATGCTTCTTGAAGCTATTGTTTATCAGGGGTGTCAATTTTGGGTCACGGGTCGGGTTTGGGTTGAACCTGAGATTGACCCGGCACTATTCAGGTCAACCCGAACCCGACCCCTTTTTTTGAAAACGGGTCGATTATTTGGACTCGAACCCGAGCCGCTTCGTGTTCGCGTCAACCCAACACAACCCGAATGATCCGGTGCCAACAAAAAAATGCTAGTTTTCGAGTCCAAAATGGGTCAATCTCTGGTTATCGGGTCAAAAACGTGTCTAAAACGGGTCAATTTCAGATTGCTGGGTCAAAACAGGTTTTCAGATAAAAAAATGGGTCAATTTCGGGTCAAAAGATCAACTCGAACCCAACCCAATTTTTGAAACGGGTCGAACTGTTGAACCCTGACCCGACCCATTTCGGGTTCGGGTTGACCCTAACCCGAAATTTTCGGGTCAAATTCAAGTCGGATTTTCGGGTCTTGTCAAATATTGGCACCCCTAGTTTATCTAGTACTCCACCATTTTGTGATCAATTTATGAAAAAAAATGTTCCTCTCAAGAAGAAGAGTTGATCCGTATAAAAATAATAAGGTATTTCTACGATTTTTGATAACCTTGCTCACAAGTCAACAAATCTTCTTAATTACTTATATAACTGTGATTTTAACATGAGAATTTTCCCCGCTAAATATTAATATCTAAAAAAGTCATTCTATTAAATAACTTTGTCTTTCACGCATACATATGTGTACACATACATACACATAATTCAAAAGATGGCTCAGATCCTCCAAAAAAATCTCAAAAATGAACTAAGCACTATTTTATTGCACTAATCTCAAATTAAATCTAATGATTTTAAGGCTCATCATGATATAATTTGCACAGCATATTTGCACACAAAATTTTCTCATTTTTAACCCATTAAGAGATGAAATATAAAAAAATGATGTAAGCATCATTGATTTATGGTTTTAATTAAGTAGATTTGATTTAATTTTACCCAAATTGAGTTGGAATTACTCAAGACTAATTTGATTATTTGTGTTTGTTCAATCAAATAGACTATGCATTTAAATAACCAAAAAATCTTATTGAAGCTCATTTCAATCGGTTCAAGTTAAGTCAAGTCAGTCCAAACTAAACTAACTTGATCTACTCAATAACATGCTCCTTTGTCTAGAGAAAAACTCGCCTTACTAAAATAACTACAATCGAAAAATTCATCCCAACCAATAAGTAAAACTTACTAGTTGGCCTCAGTAACTACTATTAAAAAAGGAACGACTTCTCAGGATAAACTATTGATCGATTACTCACTATTTAAGTGTTAATATAGCTAAGCCGGCGATTTCTTAAGAGACAGGCAAATGACTTTATCAAGTAAGACCTTCTCGCTAAGCTAAACAAATATATATATTTTTTTCTTATTTTTTGTATAGTCATATATGTAGCCAATTTTATAAAGCTTAAGCCCTAACCCAAATCTATAAATAGGGGACTGAGGATGAGCTCAATTTATGTAATTTTATGTAATCAAGCAAACCTTACAAAAATCCGAAAGCTTCCTACTTAAGAATTATTCTTTCTCTCTACTTTCATGTTTTCTTTTCAACTCAAAATTCTCGATATAATAGTGCGTGATTTAAGAATATTTCTAAATTCAAAACAAACAAAACTAAGTTATTAAGTTAATTATGGTAAAAAAAATGTACATTTTAAGAAGGTTCAAGTTTAATAACAGCCTAATTAATGTGGTTGTTTAGATTAATCAACTTTAATTGAGCTTAATGTAAATTAACAATGATAAGCTTAATTTAATTGGGTCCCAATTTATTATATAGTTTTGAATGCAAATATATTATAATAAAAAATAAAAAATTATATGAATGCAAGGTAGGAAGTGAAATTAAGCATATTAAAAAACTAATAAAAATTGTTTTCAATATATATAAATGAGATATATATAAATATTTATCATAAAATATAAAGATATTATGCATGCAATGCATTTATTATGTGCTTTTAATTTACAATAAATAAATATAGAAAAGTTTATCGGACTGGTCCACGTTGGGCCTAGTGGGCTTAGTTGGGCTAGCCTCAAATAATTGGGTTCTATGAATTCGAGCCCATTTGAAATCCTATCATCTTGATTGGCCATTCCATGCAATGGCGTCGTCTAAGGTAGTTTCAGGGCATTTAAAATATAACTTTATTGAAAGCAATTTTTTTTAGGGATAGCGCCAAGCACTAAAATGTAATTTTATCATAAATAAATAGATTAGTTTGTTAAAAAATGGTTCAATGATAAAGAGACAAAACCTTGCTCCCAATCATGGGATCATGGAGCTATTGTTGTTGAAAGTAGTTTAAGAAACTTTTAAGATCATCGCTTGCTAAAATATCTGTAATGGTAGAGAAAGAGTTAAACTTCTTAGCACCGGTTACGAAAATATGGCTTTTTGGAATTATAAATCAAATTAGAAAATTCTAGAAATCTTCGTATATTGGAAAAGTAAGATAGACAAACTATCACCTAACTCAATTCGACCAACTTTCAAAACTACGCCGTCAACTAAAAATGGCTCGAAGCAACCTCAATATGGCTTTCTCTCTCTTGGATTCTTTCCCACCCTCTCTTTGGCTAGCAGCCCTTAGGAGAAGAAAATGATATTTTTAGTGGAAATTAATTCTTTTATTAAAATTCGGCCTAGCTCCACGGCGCCCGCCATGTCACTTCTTCTGGGATGCCACAACACCGAAGTGCCGCTCCCAGTGCAATCGTGCTGATTTTTTTTCAAAATTCCAGAAAGCTTGGCATCGAAGAGTTATAGCAAAGGTGTTTAAATGGTCTAGTGATGGCAGTCGAGTGAAGTGTTCAAATGGTGATGTTGGTGATTAGATTGTGGTCCAACGATGAAAGTCGAGTGGTGACCCATTGATGGAAATCAGGCAAAGTTATTTTTAATTAAAATTGTCTATTACTTCTACAAAATTTTCTAAAGTCTTTCAACTTAAAGAGCGAAATAAGAGTTGACATACGGACTCCAATGGGGTGCCATTGACAATTAGATTAATTATGGTTTATTAGAAAAGAAAAAAGGGATAAATAATAGTCACATGATATTGAAAACTTCAAATTTCTTCCATGGAAAACATTCAACTAAAGAGGTATTATTTTTTTAATAGATATTGATATATCATCAAAAAATTATCTTGATTGGGCACGAATCTCGAGGCAAAATCACCAGAAACTTCAAAAATTAAATCTGGGACCACCTGAACTTCGATTTCAGCAAACTTATAGTCAAACAGAACATCTCAGAAATACAAACCCAACGAGACCAAATTCAACTTCAATCCGAGCTCAAATGAGTCCAAATCAACCACCTGAAGCGCTGTTAGAAAATTCGAACCACAATTTGAGTTACCAAACGGTTTCGAAACATGACTTGCTTATAGTCGAATCAAGCAGCTCAACGAGACAAATCCAACGAGCCCAAGATCGTGGAATTCCAACATCATTAAGATCTTCAAATTTCTGACAAACGGTCCACGATCAAGGGATTCAATATTGGCCGTCCATCTAAACCACTCCACCTTTGCCCTTGATCATTCTCCTATTTACGAGTCATGCCATCATAAAAAAAACTATAAATATCCCCTCATTTCTCTTGAGAGGGGACCCAAGCAAGAAGATGAAGAGAAGATAAGAGAAGAAGAATATGAGGGAAGAAAGTCCTCCTCGACAACCGTCGGAATTCTGCCCAACTTCCACGGGATGCCAAAATTCTCCCCAACTTCCATAGGATGCCGGAATTCTACCTGACTTCCACATGACGCCGGAATTCTGCCCGACTTCCACAAGACGCCAAAATTCTGCCCAAGTAACGCCGGAGTTTTGCCCGACGCCGAAACTCCACCCAAGTGACGTCGGAATTCTGCCCGACTTCCAAACGACGTTGGAATTCTGCTCGACTTCCAAAAGACGCTAGAACTCTAGTCGACATTGTAACTGGATTTCAATCCAGAAGTGACTCATTGTAATATGATCGTTCTAACTTTTACGGACGAGTGAGCCTCTTGTATCTCAAACAAACACCAGTGGAACTTTTTCAACTAGACGTGGCCTTACAGTGTTTTCCCTTTCCAGGGTTTCCACATAAAAATCCTGATGTTTCTATTTCTCTCATGATTGTGTGCTTAATATTCGTACAATGTTGAGACGTAAACTTTCTAACTCCATCGCCGCGTATATTCTAGCCCACAACGGATATAGTTAGTATATATTCCATTTTTTGAAAGAAAATAGGAGACTCTTTCTAATCCTTTGAGTATCTTTACATAAAAAAGCAAAATGTTAAGTCTTCACAATATATATTATTATATCTTTTTGTGGGCTATGATATTATTTGTTCACTACAAGAGATCTTATACAATCTTAAAATTAATTGTATGTCCCAAAATTCATAACTTGTTATCAATATAAATAGAGCTTTAAGAGGACATATTCTACAATCACAAACAAATAGAAAACGGAGTGGAGTAAAAGAGAGTGTTAGCTTACTAGAGACAAATACAAAAGAATTTAGGGCACTTATTAGAGAGAAATTGTAAAAAAATTTCCAAAGATAATGAAGTGTTGCTAGTTTTTTTTCAATCAAAAGTCTAAGCTTTTGATCATAGTAAAGAGATACTCTTACAATTGAAAACGGAATAGATTGATAGCATAAGAAACACATATTCTTCATGTCCATCCACTCTCTTCTTCAAGAAATTATTCTGTGCGTGCACTAGATATAGTTATGTCCAGAGGCGAATCAAAGAGCGCCACGTTATCCGGTACACAGCTCGTACACAACAAGAAGGTGACGTGATGCGCTCTAATTTGCCTCCGGTATCCGCAGAGAATAACTAATCATCTTCTTCATAGCAAATGATTGTGTTCCCTCTCAAACATTTACATAAAAATAGTAACATATTTTCTTATTACGTTCAACTTTGTATGAAGAGAAATCATTGATGTATAACATTTTTTTTTTTTTTTTTGTAATTTAATGGGTATTTGATCTTCATACAATTACAGACGTATGTGGATCTTATTGAACCTTGTATTTATGATCCCTACCATGCTTATTCTATCATCTTCTTCTTCTAGTGTTTGTTCAAAGTTTTGTCGCCATCATAATAAGTGGTGTTATCTTCAATATATCATCATTTCACATCAACTATTACATAATTATTCAAATTATCCTAAAATCTCTATGCACATTAATATTTTTATGCAAAAAAAAAAAAAAATAATTCCATACATCTAAAATCAAATTGCTATATTAATAAAAAATCACATCATATATTTTTTTTAAATATACATCATAAAATTTAAATTACATATTACTAATAAATAAATATAAAAACTAACAAAAAAAAATCAAACTAGACTCATTTAAACGTGATAAATCAGGACGTGCCACGTTATTTTTTACTGTGTATCGGCGATGTATGCCGCTATGCACCGAGGTGACATGACGTATCCGAATCGATTCTGAACTATTCGATGACCGCACGTAATAATTTGTATATTTAAATGTCCACTTCATTTAGATTCAAATGCTAGATGCCAAGTCAAAAAAGCTCCTTTTTTTTTTAGCTTGAAGCAATTTCCAAAGGGTCCACACTCCATTCTGATCATTCAAAGCTGGACCCATCAATCAATTACCCTTTCAGTTTTTTATTCCAAACTCATTACTACTAAGTCTGCTTATGCTCTGATGCTGATGGATTATAAGGCCATTAGATTTCATTTGGTACGATTAGATTTTTTTTTCTTAGGAAAGTAGATTGTTGGATTAAAATATTGATTAATTTTCTTGAACTCGTAACGTGCTGATTGAAAATAAATTAGAGAATTCTGATGGGCTGATTTAAAAAACTCATCCTGCCTAAATTATATATTTTTTAAATAAAAATATTAAAATATTTCATAAAATAAGTATTCAAGATTAGCTTCTCAGCATCCTTCAAAAAATTAGAAAGTTTAAGTTTGAGGAACTGTTTGAGATGGGTGTTAATATTTGACACGATATGAAACCCCGACCCGGACCCGACTAGAAAAATCCGGGTTGGACCCGACCCGATTTCAAAACGGGCCGGATTCGGGTTCCAGAAATTGACCCGTTTGAAAAACGGGTCGGGTTCGGGTTGACCCAATGGGTTGTCGGGTCAACCCGCGAACCCGTTTAATTCAAAAAATTTCGAATCCTGCCGCTGCCCGCCTGCACCCGCCCTGCCCGCCCGCGCTGCCCCTGCCCGGGCCATCGCCCGCTGCCCAACGCGCTGTGCGCCCGAGCCCGCTGCTGCGCTGCCCAGCGCTCCCGCCCACGCTGCTGCCCCCGCTCACGTCCACCCCCGCCGTCCGCCCACTGCAGTTCCGACGCCGACAGAACCCAAAACTTTTTTGAATGTTATTGTATAAAACAACTTCCTAGCATAAAAATTTCTTAAAAACAGCTAAAAAACAGCGACCAAACAAAGACTATGATTGCGATCTGCAAAATAAAGTAATAAGAAAGCCGTCCCAAACTAACATTAAAATTCATTGATTAGTTAAACATTATATTTATTATTTTAAGGCAAAACGGATTAAGGATTTTGTCTCCTTGTTCCAAATGATTAATTATTGGATTAGAGGACAACAAATAAAGATTATAAAAAAAATATTCTTAATAACATAACCATGACATCTGATTTGTCAGCATTAACACTAACGATTGGTTAATACCATTTTATTAGTTGACAAGGAATATTTTTTAATAATAAAATGGCATCTTATCAATCAATTAAGATAAATTTGAAAGGGCAGTAGCTATCATGCCATGCAAAACTTAGTATCCAAGATGGACAACTGTGATGTCATGTGACATGTCGGTGGCTGATCTTACTTAGATTTTTCGTGGCTTGTACAATGAGGGGGAGGGATATTGGGGGTGAGCATGGATCTTATTATTGAGTATTATTCATCAAAATTAGGTGGATGGCCCTCAAAGTGGAAAAATTATTGCGTCCTCCCAGCTGACGTAGAGATACGTTCTCCCACCGCTAAAATCGCACTAAAAAATGAGAAATACTGAGCAATATCAAACAATAACGAGGAATATCATCATGTGAAGACCAATACCGAGTTATACCGAGCTATATCGAGCAATACCGAGTAATACAAAAAAATACCTAGTTTTTCCTAGAAAAAACTCGGCATTGCTCGGTATAGCTCGGTATAACTCGGTATTGGTCTTCACATGATGATATTTTTCGTTATCACCAAATAATAGCTAGCAATACCGAGCAAAAACCGAGTTTTTTAGCGGTGGGAGGACGTATCTCTACGTCAGGTGGGAGGACGCAATAATTTTTCCTCAAAGTGGCACATGCATAACATTTGCTCCAAATATGAGTGATATTTTTGAATAAAGATTAGTCATGTTCTTTTTAAAATAGATTATATTATAAGTGTTTATTTCTTTTTTCTTTATTTTTTTGGTATTTTTGTGATAGGTAAGTGTCTGTTTTTGGGATATTTGGCTTCGTCTTTTAATGTATCAAAGTACGATTTCTAATTTAGGTTAAAATTGCAATCGATGAGGGTGCCCATCAATTAGAAGATTGTACTTTCAAGTTTTGTGTGTTCTTTATGAAAATCCAAGAGTTAAGGGGTTGGTTTGCAAATAAATGGCAATTAAGTCAAGCCTCTAGCTGTCCCCATGGTGATAAAGAAAAGTATCGAACCCTTGAAAGAATCTAGAATACATACTTGAATGATTGTGTCTGGCACTAGATTTAGTTCCAATAATATGTACTTTAACTCCTCTGCAATCTCTATATATGGGATCACTTCAATCAAATCTTCATATTAATGGAGTCATATATGTGCTCGAACATAATATGCTAGTGATCTAAAGTTTTCTTTTTATCAGCAGTTGGGAGTATTCGGTTCAACTCAAGCTTGAGTCACACCTAATTCAAGCTCGACTCAACTAATGTCCCGTAGGAGCTTGAGTTGAACTCACTAGCAAAGCTCAATTTTGTGATTGATAAAATAGTTGAGCTCAATCAGTAGCTCATCAAACTTGACAACTTAAACAAGCAAGATCTATGGTCCTAGAGTAAGCTTGTTTGGCATCTAATTGGAGGAGCTGGCAATGAAAAAAAAAAAGTGAAGGAAAAATAAGAGGGATGGGAGATTTAAAGGAAAACTAGTGAATTTTATTATATTTTGTTCATCTATATTGAAGATGTTAGTTTAACATAATAACATAAATGATTAATATTATTCCAAGGGCAAATAAAAAGATGGGATCTCCATATTCAAAATTCCTCCGAACATTAATGATAATGTCCATGAAATCATTACAGTTTGACCATAAATTCTTGAATTCGATTTTATGTCTTACATTTAAAAAGTTATAAGTGAATAATTAGGATTGAATGATCATATGATAAAGATAACAATAACATATAGTGGGTATTTGGAGACATATCAGAAATTTGGAAATGCTTTATTTATTTAAGGTTTCAAAAGAAAATTTTTGTTTTTTTGTTGTACCAAAATTAAAATACTCTTAGCAGTGAAGATCCAGAAAGTCATATTGGATACTACAGATGTTAAACTCCATATGAAGTGGAGAGGGACTTCTTATGCCAAGATAACACCAACCATGGCATGGAAAGCATGACTAATAATTTCAATAGGTGAGTTCTAGAGTACATTCCTATATAAAGTCAACGAAATCTTGAATAAATTGTGGTTATGTAGCAATGGTGTGGAAATAAATTTTAGATAAGTTCAACTTGATCAAAATTCTTATGCCAATAGATTAAGAAAATTATGAACATTTCTTTCATTTTGAAAGGTTTGAATTCTTCAAAATGAAGAGGACCGTCTCACATTTTTATTTCCAAAAGATCAATGTATTGAGAGAAAACACAATCCCACATTCAAGGACTATCTCTACATCATTTAGCTTCTTATAATCCATGCGACAAGGGTATAAGAATGTCATGGTAAAATAATCATGTGATATAGATAATGGATTAAGAGATGAAATTTTAGTAACTCTAATATCTAAGTTGGAAGGTGGACTGACTTCCAAGTGGGTAGTAGGAAGGTGAAATGAAGGTGCAAAAGAGGAAATTGCATGCATATTATTGAGAAGTAGAGTTAAAATAATAATTATTGTCTATATAAACAAAAATTTAAGAGTGGTTGTGGGAAGAATTTGGAAGAGACGGAATGATAGTTTGGGTATAATTTATAACATGAGTGCTTTAGGCAAGATTTGGGATAATGGGAAACCTACTATGAGCATGCCATTTTTGAATATTGCTCTCCAATTTTTATTTCTATCATAACAAAACAAGGGAGAAATCTATGCTCGAGAGGTATGAGACAAAAGCGTGACCGATTATCATGGGAAAGGTTATACTTGTGGAGCATACAACTAAATATTTAACACTAACTACATCCTGCAAAAACTTCCTCTTACTAAAGTTATTTAAGATCTTATTGTGGAACGAGGAGGAATGAGTCGCCTTAATGCATATCCTAGCAAACGAGAGATGAAACTTGAAGGTAGTAAACTTATTTATTATAAGGGAATTTGTATTTTGTTCGCCACCTTGAGATATCTTCTTTGTTCCCATAATAGGGAGGGAAATTAAGGAAGTTCTCCAAATTTTAGATTTCAAAGAAGTCATCTTTATCTAATTTAAATCTCATTACCATTTTCTTAAAATGGAGGGCTTATCATTGATAAATCAAGGTCCCTCATCCTAAAAAGTCTCATACTACTCTATACATACAAATTTGAATGGGTAAATGACTTTAAGGAGAGTGAGAAGATATTCATTATCTTTGGTTTTACATAATTTATTGATAATAGCTGAAAGAGATCTATATAACGAGTGTTTATCGATTGCATACCTAACAAAAGCAAGATTTCAATTCTCTTAATCGTCTTCAAGAGATTTTTTTTACTGAAATGGAAACATCCTCCTAAGTGTTTTCTATAAATGAGACAGATATATCATTAGAGATAAAGACATGAGTGCCTAGAAGACCCTTCTAAGAAAGACACATGCAAATCCTGAATATAAAGATTTGGAGAAATAGGAATTGCTCCCCAATAGGGACAAGAGGTTAGAGGGATTAAATAGGGGGTAGGAGGGTGATATGAGAGTTGGGTAGCATGAGGGCAAGTGAAAGATCATGAAGAGGAAAGTTTTCAAACAATAATGTTTCATGTAGGTTGTAGATAAATGAGATATTTATGAGGGGAGGGAGAGTATAATCAAGATTGGAGCCCTTGGCATTAGTCAGAGGTCAAATGAGGTCCAATCCATGACAAGGAAAATGGAAGAACAGAGCAAGAGCAACAAGATGAAAGAAATTTGCATCAATCTATAAGAGATAGGGCTCATGAAGAACCCTTAGAAGACTAAACCCTAGCTAAAAAGTGCCCAATTATTGCAAGTGTATGATAATCTCACCATATTAAATAAAAATTTGACGTATAATAGCATAAAAATATATTTATGATAAGACATAAGTTATCACAAATAATACAAGCAAAAATTTTAACAAATATAATTATATATGATATTAAGATTAATTTTAGCATAATTTACATTTTTCGCAAAGTAAATAACTTTAAACTGGGAGGAAATAAAAGCAAAAGGCAATGAGTTAGAAGACATGACTAATTTTATTTCATATTTTTAAAGGATACATTTTTTTCTTGAAGCATATAATTTGGTTGAATGCCACTAAAAATTTATATATATTTCAATTCTACAAACATAATCAAAATCTCTCAACTTTAAAAAAATTATTTCCACATTCAAAATAAATGAAAAAATATCACTTAAAATATATTATGAATATGCATGAAATCAAATGAGTTTTATTTTTCAAAGCTGAATATAAATTAAAAACTCTATTTTTCATTAACAGATCTCTTCTCACTTAGAAATTTTCACTTAATCAACATTTTCGCTTACATTGGGAAAATTTTACATTATTCATGTGTCATAAATCATAAATATCTCTAGAACCCTCCAAAGAAAATAGATATCAATTTTATCTTCACAAACTTGTTCAACCATAATGGAAGATTGAAAATCATGAGAGTTTGTCATTTTAATTTGCGACATCTAAAAAATTCACTTTATTGGAAAAAAATTAGGTTAATGTATACTTTCTAATAAATTTTTGATTAGAATGAATTTCATAGTCTTTGAATTAACTTTAAGATGAGTGAAATACAAATTTTAATCGATTAGTTATGTATTTCAGTACTCATCTCCAAGCTAAAATAAAAGCTAAAAAATCATCCTGACCTAAATTACATCAAAATATTGTCTTAAGTTTTTTTGCTTCATTATCACTTATTAAAGCTAAGTTGGGACCATGAACTTTGTATGATCATAAAATTATTCCCTCAAAACTTTAGTGAAGAAATGTGGGATAATCTCTACTATTTTTTTTAAAATATCCGATATAATTTAAGTTTCATTTGCCAAAACAAACCTTGGCTTATATCAACTAAAAAATGTAAAGTATATTCATCTTAAAAAGATGGACATTTTTGTGAATTTAGCTAAAACCAATATTCAAGCTCGATTAAGAATACTTTACTTGAAGCACCAATGTACTCTTGCTTAACTGATATACTCATAGTTCTTAAGAGCATATCTCAGTGGTTTGATTTTGACTTGTTTGTGATTTATGTTAAACATTTCATGACTTTTTATATAAAATTATATCTATTTTTGATTAACCATTTCTCACTTTTATTTATTAAATATTTAGAATAAATTTCTATCCCTTTAAAATTTATTTTTTTTCATTGTAGGCATCTCACAAGAGCCAAACAATCAATTAAATATCACAAAGTTGCCTCTTGTGTGACAAGATAAAGAAAAGGATGCTTTTGAGCTACTCTAATTTTGTGTGAGAAGGGATATTATTGTTAGCCAAAGAGAGGAATCCCCTCAATCAACCAATGGAAAAGAAAGAGGAAGATTTGGAGCCTTGCTAACAAAAAGGTATTATAACTTGTGCTTATAACATAGTTAAGGACGACATTTATGACTGTAATTCTATGGTTAGATTGCCTTAATGCTACTTTGCCATCTGCACTATTTTAAAAGTCATACAAGTAGGTGTAAAGCTAATAGTGTACAAATGTGTTACCTATGTTTTTCTTACTAAGTAGTTTCAAATAGCATTGCATTGATATAATAATGAAAAGTATTATAGTTAGAGTAAGAATAATAAAGAAATATTAAAATAATATTCTAAGATACAATTAATCGAGTAATATAGTAATGCTATTACTCGTAAAAAATAACAAACTAACCTTTGTAATATAGATATCATTTAGTATGATACGAACTCATATGATAAATGATTATTCAAGATGATAATAGTTTTAGAATTTAGGAGACTGAGAAGATTGAAGCGGAGAATAATAATAAATTAAAGGGAGTTCATTAATATCGAGTATTATGTTATGAAGTGTAGAAATACCCGTATAAAAACTTCTATCCCTACTACTATTACTTATTAACTATCTAATAATCCTTAACACATGACCTGAACTAATAATTATAATTATCATTACAAAGATATCCCTATCAGAATATCACATAGTAACATGACAGTGTTACAATGGAATTTATGACTGATTGCCCATCCGACATAAAATTATTAGCTCTTAAAAATCAATGAAAAATTCATGGAAAATTGCAATCCCCACCACGTAATAGTGCCCCTATACGTCTTCATCGACGTTGTTTTTTCACCAGAGGACCTAGAGCGAACTATCGAGACTTTGGACTATCTGGACACATACTTCGAGAAATGTTTCATGCTGTGATGGATTAATGTTTGGCATCAATGGAAAAATTGCTATCAAGTAGAATGCATTAAGGTTTTTATGCTCATTATTGCATAAACCACTATAGAAAGCTAGCTAGACTTTGCAAAGCCATTGTGCCTTCTTCACTTCAACATTAATATTAACTCTCATTATTTATATATATCTATTTTGATAAATGCAGCTAAATCATTAAAAAAAATACCTATTTGACTATACAAATTTCTTGCTAATTTTCAAAAAATTATATGTGGTCCATACATGGTAGCTTAAACAATTTATTGTATGATTTCTTAACAAAAAAAAAAAAAATTAATGCTCATATCAATAAAAATAACAATAAAATTTTATCATACAAATTCTATAATAATTAATCCTATAATACTCAAATGATCTTATTTATTAATTTTAAATAAATCATATTTTTATGCTTATTTACATATTACACAATTCATATATCTAAAATTTAAATATTATATAAAAATATATAAATAAATAAAAACAATGTGATATTTATGAAATGTCCTCACAATAATAATTATAATAATAATCGAGGACGATTTTAAAAAATGTACCATCACACGACGCACTTGCATCAACATTCCGAGGAGGCAAGGACCAATCATTCCCAAGCACCTGGGCATGCAATTCCCTAACTAGCAGGCGGGTACGATTTTGGGTGCATCCAGTTACGTGCAAATAATTCCTAAGATTTTCCTCTTAACGCCGTACGTTGATAGCGACCGGTTAGACGGAACCGCGGAGAGCTGGGCCCCACCCCACGGCGCCATACTCCTAACGCGGCCCCACCACCCTTCAAATTCATCGCTCTTCCCCATGATAGATCAATAGGTGCGCCCAGCATAAAAACCCAAACTTTATCCCATCCAATCATAAAATCAATCTCCCTCTCATTTATTATTCGTATAGTATCTTTGCATATCAACAGTCAAATATCTTTTTTGGTAACTATAAATGAGAAATTTATATTATCATTTTTTTTTTGTTTCAATTGATGTAGAATAAATGAAACAAAGTTAAATGATGCTTGTGGCTGTGGCGGTCGGTGACAACGGAGGTCGGCAGGCAGGGGTGGAATCAGCCATAATTTTTAGAGGGGGTAAATTTATAAGGCATATATATTGGGGGTCCAAGAGGGCAGCACCCCCCTGGCGGAGTTCGACCTGTTGGGGGCAATTACCTAAAACTATCGTATTTCAAAATTTTTAGGAGGGGGGAGGGGGCAGTTGCCTAAAAATCTTGTAATAAAGACTAAAAAATGGATGAAGATGAACAAATTACCTAAAAATCATATAAATTAAAAAAAATTTTTTTTGAGGGGGGCAATTGCCCCCTCGACCCCAATGGGGTTCTGCCCATGTCGGCAGGGGTCAATAACGAGAAATTATTTCGTGTGGAGTCAGGACGGGAAGAACAGTCCGGATTGTGAGTGTACACACTGTGTAAAACCAGTGTGTACAAAAAGTTGATACACGTTATAGACAAATTTGTACACAGTGTGTACAGTTACATGTCTGATGGTTCTTCCTCTCCGAACTTCGCGCATAATAATTTCTCATTGGTAACCGGGGGGGGGGGGGGGGCGGTCGATTATCAATGACAGGAGTAGATGATAGATGGCGGCAAACGGTGACAATGCTGCTAGCATGGGATGAACAATGACAATGTAGTTAGCTTGCGGTGAAAAAATAATTCATTTAAAATTGGATGAGTTTATAATATATTAAAAATAAATTAGAGTGAAAAAAAAATCACTAAAATTTTATAATTAAACAATAAAATTGCAAAATCTCCTATATTTCTTTTAGCAAATCAAACAAGTAGTACCTAATTTATCATAATTATTTATAAATTATATTTAATTAAAAAGCTTTTTACCTTTCTTTTTACAGAGAACTGACACAACTTTTTCTTTTTAAGAGAATATTTACTACATGGAGTAGAGATAAAAACGGTAAAACAAAAAGATTTTTAATTTAATAATATTATTTTTTTAAATGAACTATGAAAATTTAAAATCAAATTAAAATTTTGATTTTAAATTTCAAATTAACTGCTTTGATATAGTTGATAAACAACACGGATTGAATTGTTAAAATTGAAAAGATCATATTTTTTTTCAAATAAAATATATTATGATGACTATAATTGGCATTTCTATAAATTTTTAATTCTTTTGTATTATTATTATTATTATTATTTTTTGGGCTTATTTGACTAACAACTTTAATTTATTTTTGAAATATTAATAAATTTTAAGCCAAATCTAAATGCTTTAATAAAAATATTATTTACAAAATAATAATATAAAAGAGAAAAGTTAATGGATTAAATATTATTTAAAAAAAGATCAATAAATATACTTTGAAAATAATATAATTAAATAAAAAACAGGATGCTAGAACATTTCATCCAATTTTCTTTTTGGGTCTGCTTAAGTTTTTTTCTTTTTATTTTTTAAAATTCTTTTATTAGTCTCAACTTTAATTTTTTTTTCTTAAGCTTTGTGTGGGACAACTTTCTTTCTGTTTTATAAAGCTATTTTTTTAGTATAAAATTATCTTGAAAGAAGAAAAAAGCAGTCTAAAGATATCCCGAACAAAACATTAGGCTTTGTTTGGGACGACTTTCTTTTTGCTTCTTAAAGCAGCTTCTAGTATAAAAATTTTAATTTTTGTATTACGAAGCTAATTTAAGAAGCAACAAAAAAGCAGTTCTAAACTAAGCCTTTAGTCTCACCACCATCGTTGGTAGCCACCACTGACCGCCATCGCCACTAATCATCTATTTTTGGACTCCGCACTGCATTTATTTTACGCTCATTCAAATAGCTTTAAAGTATTTTCAAATATATTATATTACTTTTACAATGTATTTTTTATATTATATTTAATTTTTAGTCAATTAAGGGCATCTCCAACCGAACTCCAAACGCTTGGATGGAGCTCCCGGCCAGCTCTAGCCGAACTGCAAAATTTCCGTTATATGGCTGCGGGTGAACAATGGGACGCCAATATTGGCGTTGCACTATTCATCTCCGCCATTTTTACCACTCTACCGAACTTGTCGCGGGAAAAAAAGAGGCGACAGTTACCTGCAAAAGGGTGAAAAATGCGTTCGATTGGAGATGAAATCACGACGTTTTGTAGTTTCCGACATTTTGGAGTGAAAAATGAGATTTTCGGTTGGAGATAATCTAAATAGCCTCTAAATAGATTTGATATGATAAAAAATATGTTTTTTTTTTTTGGTATAATTTGAGATAAAAAAAACAATATAAATTTCGTCCTATAATATGTACAGAAAAAAGAAGTAGTGAATGCTTAGAAAAAGATGGCGGCCTATGATTAACTGCACAAAAACTTGACTAACCCACCAAAATTCTCTCATTTACGATCGCTGCCGTGTAATAACGCTGGTTCTTACCCATTGATCGTAGTAGAAAAAATAAAGGAAGCAAATGGAAGGTTAAAGCCGACAGTAGCAACCCCTTTCTCTCTCTCCCTCTCTTTCTCTTTCCATCTCTTTCTCTGTGTTCTGAGCTCAAGAGCTGCTATCGAAGTACGGTTCTTGATCCAAGTCGAGAAGAAGAGCAGTAAAAGAAAGAAGGAAAGAGATTAAAAGGAGAGAACCCACTGTGATACCTGATGGGAGCTGCAGGAGACTTGGGCGCACTGGTGATTTGTTCCGTGTTTGTTTGAACTTCATCGTCGGTGTTTATCTTTTCTTTGGATTGCCTTCAAATTTGTTCGACTACGCATAGCTTCTTCCGCCTTATATTGCCCGGGTTCTAGAGGGAAGATCTTCCTTTGTCTTACACTCTTCTGAACTAGGAGCTGATTGCTCTGGTGCTGGGTGTTTTTTGGACCAAACTGGCTTTGGTTGAAGAAAGTTGCCAACTTTTACGAGAGATTTGGTCGGAAGCTTGGTTTTTTTTGTTTTCTCAAGCTGGAAGAAAGTTTTAGGGCAACTGTTTGCCTGATCCATATCCCTTTTGTTTCTGTAGGAGCTGATTGGAGAGGAAGGGGGAATAGTTTCGGATTTTAATGTGTTTGGGTCTAGAGATGATGGCATTTTTAGCAGGGGAGAGAAAACCCATTTTTAGCAGATGGAGCATCTGTGCTGAAGGTGTACTAAGTTGCTGAAAAAAACAAGCAACTAGGTTTGCTTGTTCTGCATCCGTAGTATTCGGTGTCGGTTAAGATGAGGCTCTCGTCATCTTCGTTGTCTTCTTCGGATTTAACCCAACAGCCGCAAGAAGGTGAGCTAATTTAAGTTTTATCCCTTAGACCAGGGCCAAGATTAAAGGAATACTTGTCGCTGACAACTTTGTGGTCATCTGTGCTTGATAATCTATGTATTTATTTTGTCTGATTTTCTTACATGCTAATATGGGATATTTGGATTTTAACTTATTGTAATGAATGAAAGAAATGGGAGTAAAAATAAAAGCTTGAATTAGTAGCTAATGCTGCAAACTTCACATAAAAATAGCTCTGAACCAAAGTGCGAGTAATTGAAACATTGCATTAAATATTAAGATAGCATTGCAATTTATAACAGGACATTCGACCTAAGTAAATATCATGACTGACTTAAAGTTGTTCCTTTGGAATTTGTTAACCTAAGAAGTTGGAATTTTGTTGGTATTACCTCCCTTTTTGACAATAACAATGTAGCAGTTTCTGAAGAGGTCTTCTGTTTTCTGGATTCATTTCAGCCATATTTCTGAGGCAGATTCTTCGTAAAAAATAATATTTTTTTCAAGTTCATCAGTGGTATCTTTTGTTTGAGCACTGCTATATTGCACTGCTTGCTGAGAGCCTCAGAGAATATATAGTGGATTCACATATATGTTTCTAAGGATAATGGATAAAACCTTTGTGTATTTTATTCTTGGTTCTTAATTGCTAGGAGATTCATTTCATTTAAATGTTGTATATTCTTAAATTTATCTTGGAAATGTTTCCAATGACTTTACTATCGAGCCTTCTTTCAGCTTGTTTGATTTCTTATTGCCCCAAAAAAAACCTTTGCAGGTGAACAAAGGTGTTTGAACTCTGAGTTATGGCATGCATGTGCTGGTCCTCTTGTGTCTTTGCCTGTGGTAGGAACCCGTGTGGTGTATTTTCCACAAGGCCATAGTGAGCAGGTCTGTTGAGCTGGAGTATTATAACTTTCAAGCATGGCAGGATTGAGGAATCTTTTCAACTGTATAATGCAGTGTCTTTTTACTTATTTGTTACTTGCGAATCTTTCAAAGTTATTATGTAAGCTAAAATACATGTAGTCGATCCTCTACTGGGTAATGCAATGTTTTGCTCATATTTACGTTATTTATTTATTCATTCTTTTTTAAGAGGGTGGAAGGAGGGTGATGAGTAACTTAAAACCTCTTACCTCTAATATAAATAGTAAGCTCTAACCGACTTCTTTGACCTTTATGCTTCTTGCTTTGTTATGTTCCAGTCCTACAAGTCGCTCTTGCATAATATGTGCTAGTTTTATGCGAATCTTTCGGCATATTTCCATGAATAGACCTTTTTATGCGATTAAAATGATTTTGCACTTGATTTCTATGATATTTGCAAAAATTGCATGTATCTTATCCCAATCTGATTGGACCAGCATGAGAATAATTGTTCTTAAATATGCACATGTCTTCTGTAGGCATTTCCCATGCCTGGTGTAGATATAGCTCTTTTATTCTTGCTTATTTTGACAATTAGAGATTTAGCTTCCCATTTGAATGTGTCTGTTCTCTGAATAAATGGTTACTGTGCTAGTTTTGTAATCTGAAAGTAGGGGACCAGGAATTTGAAGTATATATTGGTTGATGCTGCGTTGTATCCTCATTAGTCAGAGGAGAATCTGCGATCCTCTGTATATGTTTTTACAAATCCTTGATTTTCATTTGTAAAGTTTTAAATTGAAGAAATTGCCTGTACTTGATCAGGTAGCTGCATCCACCAACAAGGAGATTGATTCCCATATTCCAAATTATCCATCTCTACCCCCTCAGCTAATTTGCCAACTCCATGATGTTACAATGCATGTGAGAATCCCTAGATCTATTCCTACTTTATCATGTTACTTGAGCTTACAGGCCTAACTTTCCAATGTTTTCTGAGATTCATTATTCAGGCTGATATTGAGACTGATGAAGTTTATGCTCAAATGACTTTGCAACCGCTGAATCCGGTAATTTACTTTTGTTTAGAGTTTGGTAAGGTATTAAGTTAGTCATGACATGATTTTACATTATAATGGCTGTAGCAAGAGCAAAAAGATCCATATCTTCCTGCTGAATTGGGTGCTGCAAGTAAACAACCAACCAACTATTTCTGTAAAACGCTTACTGCAAGTGACACAAGTACTCATGGTGGATTTTCTGTTCCGCGCCGGGCAGCTGAAAAAGTCTTTCCTCCATTGGTAGTTTCTTCTGGACTATTTTTAAACTATCTTTCTTATAGACCTTTGCTGCGCCGGGCCGCCTGCCGTATTTATGGATTTATGTCTTTAATTTTGCTTTGTTGTTCTGGTAGGATTTTTCTCAGCAGCCTCCAGCACAAGAACTGGTTGCCCGAGATCTGCATGGAAATGAGTGGAAATTCCGTCACATTTTTCGAGGTAAGCACTGAGAAGGAAATTAATATGGCATGCCATAAGCCTACCTCCTCTAGTTCAGATTATTTGGGGTTCTCTCTAATCAGAAGATATGTTATCTTAGACAAATTTCTTGATTTGCATCAGCAATCAGTACTTATTATCATAATATTTAGGTTTCGTTTGGGACAGCTTTTTTACTGCTTCTTAAAGCGGTTTTTTAGTATAAATTTTTTAATTTTTTACTAAAAAGTCGCTTTAAAAAGCAATAGAAAAGCCGTCCCAAACGAAGCCTTAGTTATGGGGATACTTTTAAATTAAAAAAAATGAATGCGGGGATTTTAGGTTGAAATTTAGTAGAAGCTTACGTTGCATTATAGCTATGTTTTGAGGAGAGACGCTCATTTGAAGCACAAGGATTACCACTTGACCATTGGTGAAATAATATTGAATCATCTAGGACAAAATCAATTTTTATTATTGTTCAGTTAGTGTTCTTTTAATGCAAGGATCATCCTTACAAAATGAAATTAGGATATTTGGTCATAATTATTGGAGATGCATATTTCCGAATAAAAAAGCTCTCCTACATTAAATACAACAAAGCCAACTGCTAAGTTTGATGATGGATATGAAAAATAATATGCTGAAAATTAGAATGTAAAGAGATGGATAATGTCCCTCTTTTATAAATTATGATGCGTTACTTATGCTTCCCCATAGTCACCTATGAAATTTGGACTAGTCTATTAAATATATTCTATGATGGAAGTGATGAATCACAAGTTTCACCTTAAATCAAAAGATATTCATTACCAGGCAATGTGGTAGGTCTTTCTAAATTTTATGGAGAACTGATAGAGAGTTTTTTGTGAATTGGATCCTTGTTGTATGGTTGTCATGAAAGATCTTGACAGTATTTTAGCATACCGAATATCCATATTGAGTTACTACGAGTGCATATTGACCCTAGAAACCACGCTTTATATTTTTTTAGAGCCCAAAATAACCAATTTCTTCGCTGTCCACCCTGCAAATTTGCGAAATCACGTGATTTTTCACGTGTTGTTCTCATATGAGAGCTTGTAGGGGATGGCGATGTGCGTCCGGTCGTTGAGCTTGTAAAGCAAAGGTGGAGTATTTTATGGCTTTCAAAGGTCTATAGATATACCTCATCACACATTGAAATTATCTAAGCATGATTATTGCAATTTGCAAGTTGATTGGGTGAGGAAAATGACAAGCATTTTAAGCATTTGATAATCTCCTAAAGTAAAATCATCTAATGCATACTCCTACATTCCTCTTAGATCATGACAAAATTGATCTTTAAAACTTATTTAGAGGGATCTAAATGAGGATGAAGTTTCATGTTCTACTTAAGAACAAATGACTTCCCCCCCTCATGACATTTAAAATATAACCTTTATATGTCCTTATGACCCTCCTATTGAAATTCATCTTACCTTATTAGGTCACAAAGTTCTAAGCCAAACCTTTAGGTGATTATGTCTAAGAGGGGATAAATAAATAATGAATATAAAAATACTTGCTTACGGATGCTACTTAAAACCTCCCAAGGAGGCATGACCAATATGATAGAAACAAGACTTGACACTTTAAGTGCCATACAATTCTTTGATGTTTCTTTGCCTTTTATAGGAACTGTTTTCTAACCCCTATGTTTTGCAATTTTGAGATTTTTAAATTTTCAAATTTATTTAATAGACTTAGGAAGTTTGTTTAAGCTTGTTGATGTAGAATTAAAATGCGTGTGTAAATATGTGATGCTGAAAATGCACGCTTGTTAATTAGAGCAACAATAATTACGTTTACTTTTAGCGATTTAAACAAATATTAAAACAACAAAGAGGTGATTTAAGCTTAGGCTAAATTACAAGATAAAAGTTAGAATCATGATTATTCACGAATAATCAGTTCCAATCACAATTAGCATAGCATGGAGGAGTTCAAAGAAAATCCCTATGTTAACATATAGATTAGGCACTAATCAGATCCGCTCACTCACACTCTTGATGTGAGCTAAACAGAGATAGACTACATAATCTTTATGATGCCACAAATAAAAGGGAAAACTTAGAAAACAAAGACTTGGAGAAGAGGCTCACATTTAACAAGTTTTGGAGACAATTCACCACTGAATGGGGGAAAGTTTGTCGATTGCGACGGCGAGGGAGAAGATGGTCATTTCGATATAGTCTTCAACGGTTTGATCGATTTCTAAGTTGACGTCGAAGAACGAAGATTTGAGGATATTAATTTGTCCTTGATCATTGTAGACAAATCTGTAGTCTTGTTCAGGATCCGCCATACAATGGAGAAAGGAAGTAGAACATGAAACTTCATATTTTGTGGAAGTGTGGTAGGGAAGACATCAATTAGTAAATCTGAAATTAATCCATAGGAGGAATAGTTGGGAGGAAAATCACTTTGAAAGAACAAAGAGGAAGGGGGAAGAGAGAGGGGCCGGCCGGTGGCTAAGGAGAAGGGGAGGGGAGTATTTCCTAAAATCAAAAGTTTTAATTTCAGATTTGATTGGGAGGGGAGAGGAGGTTTTGAAGTTTGAATTTCAAATATGAGGGAAATGAAAGGTGCTCCTTTGACGGGGGAGTTAATTAGAGCTCCAAAGGGTGAAGAGAATTAATGTAGGATAGAGAGAGGGAAGGAGAGGGGCGGCGGCATGCTTGGGCAAGAGGGGGGCTTTAGGTGGGGATTTAAAACTTGCTTTCTTGGAGTCTTAAATTAGGAAAGATTATTTCAAATCAAATTCTATTTAAAATTCAAATATATTTGATTCAAGTAACTTTCCTAAAATAAACATAGTAGATTAGGAAAGAATTTGAAATTTCA
The DNA here is from genome assembly GCA_022539455.1 of Dendrobium nobile. Classification (NCBI taxonomy): domain Eukaryota; kingdom Viridiplantae; phylum Streptophyta; class Magnoliopsida; order Asparagales; family Orchidaceae; genus Dendrobium; species Dendrobium nobile. The sequence goes on from CM039726.1 coordinate 9,146,951, forward strand.
AATGAAAGGAATAAGCTTTTAATACTTTCCTAATGTGATTTGGACATAATATGGAAAACAATAATGTGGTAATTTGAAATTTGGAGGCAAATGGGGAGTAGTTGTAGGCGACGGCTAGGGTAGGGTTGGGGTTGGGGTTGGGATTTGGGTTTGATGTGTGGACCGGCAGCTATGGGGGAGGGGCAAGGCCTTTGTGGACGACGGCAAGGAGGAGGGTGGTCTAGGGGCCAGTGGTTAGGAGGGGGAGGAAAGGGGTCTTATTGGGCCGACAACTAGGAGGGGTGGAGGGAAGAAAAGAGATGGTGGAGGAAGAAGATCACGAGCCCGGATGCTTCCCGTGGCTGGTGGGTGTTCTGTTGCCCTCGCCCAGGGTGAAAGTTCGTTAGGGATGTTAAGCCCTATAGAACTGGCCCAAGCTAACCAAGAGGGGGGGTGAATTGGTATTTTAAAAAATTCTTTTCACAAAGAAGTAAAATCTCATAAACCAAAATCACACCAAAAAAAATAAGTGCGGAAATTTAAAGTGCGGAAGCAAGACCAAGAACACAGAGATTTATAGTGGTTCGGTCAACTCGACCTACGTCCACTCCTCGGAGGCGCCCTCCGAGTATTGCACTACAATCGTGACTCTCCTTTAGCCCCCACAGCTAGGTGGAGAAGCCTTTACAAAGAACCTCTTTTTGCCACCCCGGCAAGGCAGAGAACCTATCTCCTTTTGCTTCCTCCTGAAGCTGGCAGAGAACCACAATTAGATGCTTAATCCTTACCTCCACCGACCCTTCCACGGACGAGAAACTCTAGACGAAGAAGAAGCAGAGCGATCCTTGAAGCAACCCTTGTGAATCCCCTCACAAGATCCCCCTTACAAGATCCTCTCTCTCTCCCTCTCTCTTTCTCTCCTCAAGGTCTTCTCAGGTCAAGGCAGTAGTAAAAGATTGTTCAAAACGTTGAACAAGAGCTCTTAAATAGAAGAGCTTTAAAGGAGCTCATTAATTGCAAGTTGCTGACAATATCGTCCAGGCTGATATGGACATCGTCCTGGCCGATCAGTACAAATCTCAGAAGATCGGCCAGAGCATCGCCCTGAATGCAAACTGGACGATTTAAAATTGGCTTGATCGTCCAGGCCGATCTCACGATCGTCCAGGCCGATCAGTTCAAATCAGAGGAAAATCGTCCAGAGCATCGCCCTGAATTTGTGCTGGCCGATATTTATCGTCCAGAAGTAGGTTTTTGAATAGATCGTCCTGGCCGATCCTGCGATCGTCCAGGACGATATGATCGTATCAATCATCCTTAATTACTTCCTTGATTTGTCTGATTAATTGAAGCATAATTGTGAATATCGTCCAGGTCGATCCAAGATCGTCCTGGCCGATTACCAAAAATTACAGAATACCTTAATTGTTTATGGCGGCAACTTTTTGTTTTGAGCTTATCGTCCTGGCCGATACACGTATCGTCCAGGACGATCTGTTAATGACGACTACCTTAATTAAGAATCCCGAATAGAATCTCTGTTTTAAACTAAATCGTCCAGGCCGATGTGAGTAAAAACAGAAATTCTAAGTCTCTCAAGTGTGTGTGTGTGTAGGGTTACTTAGAATCAGTCTCTTTGAATATTACAAATAGACTCAAGAAGAAAAAAAAACAAATTACAGACTGACTCAACTCTAACCTACGCAATCTTGAACTGACTTCGTTTGTTCGTCCGATCTTTGATTCCTGAAAAGTTAGAAGTAACAGACAGTCCAAGAGAATCAATAGTGTTTGTCAATCATCAAAACATAAGTCATAAAAATAGATTTGCAACACAGGGACTTCAAGAAAGCTCTCTCAAGAACTCTCACAACTCACAAACAAAGTGCAGGAAAATTTTATTCATAATCATCATTAACCATCACAAGGATAAGAGGAGGCTATAAATAGCCCAAATTACAACAATAAAATAAAAGACAAAAGTGCCCCCTGGGGTCACAAGCACCTACTCCCTCAAGTGAGGGTAAAATCAGAAAATAAACAACAATAAATCAAATACAACTAAAAACTCAAAAATAAAGTGGTGCGATCGTGGTCGTGGCCATAGATCGACGACCCCGTCTCTGGTAAACTCTCCATAGTCGGATGTCCTCATCACTTGTGGGATACAATTATAAGAGAGATGAATCAGAATGATTAACCCTTGTGCGAAGCCTTGGATGCATCTAGAAGTTTTAGATGCATTTAGAAACCAAAGCTTAAAGACCTATAGGTTGAGTCTGTACAACAACAACAACAACATGCCTTTATCCTACTAAGTGGGGTCGGTTACATGAATCTTTTGTCTCCATTGTGCCCTATTAATGATCAAATTCTCATCTAAATCTAATAAAGAAATGTCATTTCTAATATTTTCGAACCAAGTCTTTTTAAGTCTACCTCTACCTTTCTTAATATAAATCTAATATAATAAATCTACTTTTCGAACCGGGTCTTCGGAAGGCCGCCGTTTTATGTGACCAAACCATCTAAGGAGACTCTCTTTAATCTTATCTTCCAATCGAGGAACTCCAACGTTTTCATGTATATGCTCATTTCGTATCTTGTCTTTAAGAGTAAAGCCACTAATCCACCTGAACTTCCTCATCTCTGCAACACTTAACTTAATATTATGCTTCTCTTTTAATGGCCAACATTCTGCACCATAAAGCATTGCAGGTCTCACTACCATCTTATAGAATTTTCCCTTAAGTTTGAGAGGGACTTTTCTATCACATAACAAGCCCGATGCATTCCTCCACTTCAACCTTCCAACTTGAATTCTACTAATAATATCCCCATCTATTTCACTATCACTCTGAACAATAGACCCAAGATATCTAAAACATGTGCTATTATTAATGATTTGATCGCCCAAAGTCACAATCCCTCTACTAGATCTATTATTGCTCCAAATCACTTCTTTTTTTCATTTTCAGACTCAGCCTAAAAAATATAATTGGGTAGTACAAGCAAACAACTCAGCTGCCAATTATAATTATAATAATTGGAATTCACACTTTACTTTCTTGCTTTGGTTGATTATACATATATACATGATTGATTGTTTACTAAGTGCGTATTAGAAATGCATTTTTTTTCTCTTAGGTTTCTTCACTTATTTGAGTGGGAGTGGCTTGGACTTGTTATGCGGTTGACTCTTAGGACAAAATTTTTTTTTCTTTCAATTAATATGTAAACAATTTAAAATCAAATATATGATAATTAATTTTCTAAATAAGAAAAAAATTGGATGGCTCACTCTAATAAACTAAATTTTGAAAAAAAAAATGATCATATATGGCCAGTGTGTATCATATAGAAATCTCTCACATAAGGAACATGTAATAAAAATATATATTCAGTGATACCAACATGGTCAAACATCTTGGCCTGAAATTCAAGTTGTAAGTCCTATTATTTAAATAAAACTTGTCTTCCTAATATTCATATGCATTTAGATTGGATATCATGTTTTTAAAAGCATTTAAGTGGGTTAATTGGCAGTCCTTTTTCAGGTAGGGTTATAAGTTTAGAGGTTGGGCTAACTTATGACTCACGTGAGGTTTAGGTTTGTAAGTCTCTTATATTTTTTTAGACTTATGTTCGAGGTATTACCTCTTAGTATTCATCTCCTCTCCTTAGATCTAAGATCTGAGGCTGAGGTTGACTCCAGTTACCTCATAATCCCTCACAATTTTTTGGCATTTCCTTTAACCTATATTTTTGAAATATAAGCTGTAACTTTCTAAATCAAATTAGTCAAGTTAAATAAAAATCAAATTTAAAAATGTGAAGCCTATATATGATAGTTTGAGCACTTCTGAGTTTCTCATAATTAATTTCTCCTAATTAGTTTCTCATAGTTTGAGCACTTCTGATATCCATTTCTAAAATTTGATTTAAAGTTGATAACATCTCCCTTGAAATTCTCAAAGACAAATTCTTTGAATAAGAATTTCCCAAATTCAAAAAATGTAAATATTAACCAATGTTTTGATGACTATAAAGAAACCGCTAGTTTAATAAAAAATATTCTCAAGTAACAAATGCTTGAGATGTAATTAATCATGTTGCCTTGCTTTATGAGGCATCTGTACCTTAGAATAAAATAAACTTTATTCAATCAAATATTAAATAAGAGGAAATATCTGGTAAAATGTAAAATTTTGAGTTTTGTTATTGATTCAATATCAAAATAATATTTTATCCTTCAGGATAATAGATAATTTTCTATGTTATGCTCGATCACAAAATATCTCAACCCGTTGAGGATGAATGACAAAATTTTTCCAACACCACCTAAACTTTTTGGGTTCAAGAATATGATTTCTAATAGCTTTGCATATGAAGTCATACCCATAAATCACTATTTCATGTTAGAGCAAAACCATTTACTGCTGGATTTCCTTACTACCATTTGGTAATATGGATTTATGCTGTGAATAAAATAAATCGCTGCCACTCTCATAGTGGTAGAACTGCTTTGCAAGTACATTTTTGGGGCGCATAATGTTGGAAGGGAGTGAGCGCAAGGTTGTATGAATTCCCAACCTTTGTTATCGGCTCAAATCAAATTGCATTGTGGTTGAGTTGGGAAGAGCAATGGAGTTGAAACACTATCCTAACGAAGCATTTAAATATACTTTTGTCTAATAGTGTGAAATTAAGAAGAAATACTGTGGAGTTGTGGACTTATTTTCATAACACGAGTTATGATGAATGTTCTATAGCACAGTGCTTTGAAAGATAATAGATATTTGAAGCAGCTTTATTTGAATGGTATTAAATTAATAATTGGGTATGCCTATTATTATTCATAAAGATAATCTTAAATGGTTGTGATAAGTCCAATGAGAATGGTGTTTTTCCTAAGTTGATAATGTGCCAAAGAAAGCGATTTTCTCATTAACAATGTCCTAAGCATGTTGAACAGATTGATAATCGGACTTTTCCATTCTTTTTGTTGCAGGCCAGCCAAAGAGACATCTCCTTACAACAGGATGGAGCGTTTTCGTAAGTGCAAAGAGACTTGTCACGGGAGATTCTGTCCTTTTTATCTGGTATGGATATCCACCTAACATATTTTTCTCCAAATTTACTTCTTATTTGTTATCTAATCTATTCAGTCTGGTTTGGCTTGAATCCATCAGGAATGAAAACAACCAACTACTTCTCGGTATTAGGCGTGCTAATCGCCCGCAAACAGTAATGCCTTCGTCGGTAATTTCAAGTGATAGCATGCACATAGGCCTTCTTGCTGCAGCTGCTCACGCTGCCGCTACCAATAGTCGGTTTACTATATTTTTTAACCCAAGGTATAAATGATTAATTCATAGTGATTTGTATTTCCAGAGGATGCTTATTATTATATTCTCAGGGCATGCCCATCTGAGTTTGTTATACCGTTAGCGAAGTATATTAAAGCAGTCTATCATACTCGTGTTTCCGTGGGTATGAGATTTCGAATGCTGTTTGAGACAGAAGAGTCGAGCGTGAGAAGGTACGGCGGAAATAAGTTTCGTTTTTATTACACTAGCTAGAACTTTGTGAATGCCCTGTATTGTATGTAAAAACACGGCTTCGTGTTTCTTTTTTCCTCCCACTCTGGAATGTATTCTTAAAACTAGAGAATGTTTGGTTGTCATTTATTTAAATTGTAGCTTTACACATTGAAGGGTTCATATTTTATCATAGTTGTTTTCTCTTCTTTCAGGTACATGGGCACAATCACGGGCATAAGCGATCTGAATCCTGTCCACTGGCCAAATTCTCATTGGCGTTCTGTCAAGGTAGAATATGTTTCTATTCCTCAAGTTCTTCATCTTAATGATGTCTATTATGCACAGAAAATTTTGGCTTAAATTTTAAGATTTGTTGTCATTCTAGCAAGTAAATTCAATCCTCATCTCTCAATATTACATCATATACTATCATTTTAGCAGTTTCTGTTGATTTTGACATCTTAGTATCATAATTTGTAAACTTATGCTTATTATTGGATGTAGGTTGGCTGGGATGAATCAACTGCTGCTGAGAGACAACCAAGGGTCTCCCTTTGGGAAATTGAACCTCTAACTACATTTCCAATGTATCCCTCTCCTTTTTCTCTCAGGCTCAAGCGTCCATGGCCTCCAGGGCTTCCCCCTCTTTATGGTGTGCTTTATTCGTGCACTTTCTTATTTATGCTTAGATTGCAATTCACTACTAAGAATCACAACTAAAATGTTCTCAACTTTCCTCCCCGAAATCCGAATTTTTCAACATGACAGCATATATCAGCCATCATTAATGTTCACCATATGTAGGTTGTAGGATTCTGTTACGCCGGTCCAGCATGGACCGGCTCAACCTGGACCGGCCCAGCCGGTCCAAATCTACGCGAGGCGGAGACGGGCCAGGGAGCAGGCGGAAATTTCAAAGGGGGCTGGGGTGGGGTCCACTTGAAATTCAAACATGGTTTAAGTGTTTTTGGAGGGAGAAGGAAGGGTAGAGAAGTCCTTTTGCTTTTATTTTGTATTAGATTGTTTTAATAGGGAGTTATGAGGGGATTTAGGGATCATCTTGATTTGAAAAGGAGTTTTGTGTTCTAGGTTTTCTTGTTTGGGCTCTTGGCGTTGCCGGAGATTGTTGGAGAGTTGTTCTTCCTCTCGAATTGAAGAACATTGTATCTTGCTTTGAATTTTATCATCTACTAAGGAAATACAATTATTTGCTATTGTTTTTTCCAAAGTTTTCTCCCTTTTCTCTCAGTTTTTCCATTGTTGGTGGCTGTTTTCTATTGAAAACAGTGAAATATCGGTGAATCGGTGAAAATCCGATAGGAATCGCTTGGAATATTCAAGTGGTACCTATCAAATTGGTATCAGAGCGAAGATCCGGACGGTGGGGGGCTGTTTTCCACTGTTTCGCTGCAGATTTTTGCTTTTCGGAAGAGATCCGGAGACCATTTCGTGGTTCCCATGGCATCTAAACGTGTAGAAGTCTTGGAGACCGAAGTGGGTCAATTTAAGGCGGATCTGGAGGAGAAGATGGCGACGTTGAGTGAGAATATGGAAGGGAAATTCATGGCATTGGAGGAGATGATGAAAAAGTTGTTGGAAGGGCAAGCAAGAGCTGTGCCAGCGGAGGAAAGAGGAGAAGGTAGTGGGAGCAAGGGTAAGGAGAAGGCAAAGCCGGAAGGGGAAGAGGAGGTGGAACTGCTTGGTAGCAACGGAAGAATGCTGCATCGGGAGTCCATCAGGCGGGAAGAAAGAGAGGATGATTGGCGTCGTCGGAGGCCCGACCTAGTGGACCGGCCATGGGGGATCCATAACCACCATGGCGGGGCGCGAGGGGAAGATGGCTATCGACGGCCGAGGAGGGATGATGAGCCCCGATATGGAGAGAGAGGAACTTGGGAAGATCCCATTGCCTGGGACAGAGGAGGCCATGGGTGGAATAGGGCATACGGGGTGGACATGAGGGCCAGAAAGCTGAAAATGCCAGTTTTCGAAGAGGGGAATGTGGATGAGTGGATCCACAAGGTGGAGAGGTATTTTGCAGTGAATGGCCTGATGGAGGAGGAGAGATTGATGGCGGCTAGTATGTGCTTGGAAGGGGCGGCTTTTGCTTGGTTCAAGTACATGGATAAGTGGGATCCGGTGAGGACTTGGAGGGACTTCAAGGAAGCTATCAGGGAGAGATTCAGGGGGAGCAGCCCATGGGAGATATCAGAACAGTTCTATGCCCTCACTCAAGAGGGAACAGTGGAGGAATACAGGAAGAAATTTGAGAGCTTGGTGGGAGACATGGAGGGCCTATCAAACAGTACGCTGGGGGGAACTTTATGAAGGGCCTCAAACCCGAGATCAGAGATGCAGTGAAGGTCATGAGACCAAGAGATCTGAGGGAGGCGATGGAGTTAGCTCAGTTGGTGGAGAACCAGAAGACCAACGCCCGCACGTGGAGGAACAATCACTCAGGAGGGCCCACTAGGACAACTACCACTTACTTGGCTCCAAAGGGACCAAGCACCATTCTACCTAGAGAGAGTGGAAAGGAGAAGAGCGGGGTGACTAGATCTGCTGGAAGCTTCAAAAAATTGACTGAGGAGGAGATGCAGGAGAAGAGGGCCAAGGGCCTTTGTTTCAGATGTGAGGAGAAGTTTGTTCCAGGACATAGATGCAAGGATCGCGCTCTTCGGGCTCTCACCGTCTATATAGACGAGGCGCCTGAAGAGGGTGATGATACTGATGAGGAGCAGATTGATCCACAGTTGGAGGTAGCCGAGGTCTCCCTCAATTCTGTGATGGGATTCACTCCTAGCCATACAATGAAGGTGAAGGGGGAGATTCGGGGGAGAGAGGTTGTGGTTCTGATTGACAGTGGGGCAACCCACAATTTCATATCCACCCAGGTGGCGGAGGAGCTAGGGATGGAGCCTACTGAGACAGGCAGCTACGGGGTGATGATGGGGACAGGGAAGATTGAGTCCAGCACCGGGATCTGCAAGGGGGTGGAGATGAAGCTACAGGAGATCAGGGTGGTAGAGGATTTTCTGCCCCTGAAGTTGGGTAGCACAGACGTCATTTTGGGCATGAAGTGGCTACAGACCTTGGGTGAAACCAAGGTGAATTGGGGGACCATGGTGATGGAGCTGAGCGTAGAGGGGAAGCAGGTAAAGCTGAGGGGAGAACCAGGATTGTCCAGAGCTGGAGTGTCACTCCGATCCATGGTGAAAATCATACAGGAGGAAGGAGGAGGATTCTTGGTGGAATTGCAGAGCTTGGAGGAGCAGGAGGAGGGGGAGGGAAGACCCATCCCCACTTTGGTTCAACCCCTGTTGCAGGAATTTGAGGATGTGTTCCAACCTCCAGTTGGACTACCACCTGACAGAGAGCAGGAGCACCAGATTATCCTGAAAGAAGGAGTATCTCCTATCAGTGTGAGACCTTACAGATATCCTCAGGTGCAGAAAGATGAGATTGAAAGATTGGTGGGAGAAATGCTAGAAGGAGGGATCATTCAGCCCAGTGTGAGTCCTTTCTCTAGTCCAGTGCTGCTTGTGAAGAAGAAGGATGGGAGTTGGAGGTTCTGTGTAGATTATAGAGCTCTCAACAAGGAAACTGTGCCTGATAAGTTTCCTATCCCGGTGATTGATGAGTTGATGGATGAGCTACATGGAGTAGCTTTGTTCACCAAGGTCGATCTGAAGCCAGGCTATCACCAGATCAGGATGAGGAAGGAAGATGTGCAGAAAACGGCCTTCAGGACTCATGAGGGTCACTACGAGTTTCTGGTGATGCCTTTTGGCCTCACCAACGCTCCGGCAACATTCCAAGCTTTGATGAACCGGATCTTCAAGCCACACCTCCGCAGGTTTGTGTTGGTATTTTTTGATGACATCCTAATTTATAGCAGGACTGAGGAGGAACACCTAGAGCACCTGAGAGTGGTGTTGGGTGTACTGAAGGAGCATCAGTTGAAGGCCAACTTCAAGAAGTGTGACTTCGCTCAGGCACGGGTGGAGTACCTGGGGCACGTGATATCCCAGAAGGGAGTGGCTGCAGATCAATCCAAGATAGAGGCAATGCTGGCTTGGCCTCAACCCAAGACCTTGAAGGGACTCAGAGGGTTTTTGGGAATGAAAGGCTATTACAGAAGGTTCGTGAGAGGATACAACACCATAGCATGGCCTCTGACAGAGCAGTTGAAGAAGGACGGGTTTTTATGGGGAGAAGCAGCTTCAGAGGCCTTTGAGAAGCTGAAGAAGGCCATGATGACGGTGCCAGTGCTTGCTCTGCCAGACTTCAGTCAGGTGTTTGTGGTGGAGACAGATGCTTCAGGTTATGGATTGGGAGCAGTGTTGATGCAGAGGCACAGGCCCATAGCTTACTTCAGTCAAGTCCTGTCAGCCCGGGCTAGGCTGAAGTCGGTCTACGAGAGAGAGCTGATGGCGATTGTACTGGCCATCCAGAAGTGGAGACCTTACTTATTGGGCAGACACTTTATTGTCAGAACTGATCAGAGGAGCCTGAAGTACTTGTTAGAGCAGAGGATGGTCACAGAGGAGCACCAGAGGTGGTTGTCCAAGCTGTTGGGATATGATTTCGAGATACACTACCGACCAGGGCTAGAGAATAAGGCAGCGGATGCCTTATCACGCTGTATGGGGGAGCTCCAGGGGATCGCTGTATCAGTACCAGTATTGATAGATTGGGGAGCCATCAAAGAGGAGAGCATTCAGAATGAGGAGTTGAGGAAGATCAAAGAAGAGGTGTTAGCAGATGAGAACAGCCACCCGGGCTATTCAGTTGTGGGAGAAAGACTGCTCTATCAGGGAAGGAGTGTGATTCCTAGGTCTTCCATCCATATTCCCCAGCTGTTACAGGAGTTTCATGAGAGTGCCATAGGAGGGCATTCAGGAGTGCAGAAAACTTATAGCCGGTTAGCTGCTGAATTGTACTTGAGGGGGATGAGGAAAGACATAGAGGAGATGGTGGCTAAGTGTGATACTTGCCAGCGGAGCAAGTACATGACAATGGCACCAGGGGGATTACTGCAGCCTCTGGCCCTACCAGAGAAAGTTTGGGAGGAGATTACTATGGACTTCATTGATGGGCTCCCAAAATCAGAAGGCTACACAGTTATACTGGTGGTGGTCGACAGGCTGAGCAAATATGCTCATTTCATTCCTTTGAGACACCCGTACACAGCAGTGTCGGTAGCAGCAGCGTTTGTGAGGGAGATAGTCCGCCTGCATGGGGTACCAGAGTCCATTGTTTCTGATAGGGACAAGGTGTTCCTGAGTCATTTTTGGAGGGAACTGTTTAGGATGCAAGGCACCGTATTGAAGAGGAGCACAGCCTATCATCCACAGACTGATGGGCAGACAGAGGTGGTGAATAGGAGTTTGGAGACATACTTGAGGTGCTTCGTGTCAGATACACCGAAGCAGTGGGCCAAATGGCTAGCCTGGGCAGAATACTGGTACAACACCTCGTCTCATTCGGCTACTAAGATGACACCTTTCAAGGTGTTATATGGTAGGGATCCCCCACATCTGGTACACTACAGCCATCAGAGCATTCCAGTATCTGCAGTGGATCAGCATTTGAAGGAAAGAGATCAGGTGTTGGCCGAGCTCAAGAGGCACTTACTTAGAGCCCAACAGATTATGAAGAAGCAGGCAGACAGCAAAAGGAGAGATATACAGTTTGGAGTCGGGGACAAGGTCTATTTGAAGCTCCGACCATACCGACAGAGGACTATGGCCCAAAGGAGAAATGAGAAACTCGCAGCGAGATATTTTGGCCCTTTTGAAGTGGAGGAGAAAATCGGGGAGGTGGCATATAGATTGAGGCTTCCTCCAACAGCCAGAATACACCCCGTTTTTCATGTCTCACAGTTGAGGAAAGTGGTGGGGGACAGGGGGAGCATGCAGTAAGCCCAGAGTTGCCCAGCACATTGAGGGAGGACATGGAAGTGACACTGGAGCCTATAGAAGTAGAAGGAGTGCGCATCAATGCGAAGGGGGAAAAGGAAGTGAAGATTAGGTGGAGCGGCCTCCCAGACTATGAGGCCACATGGGAGCCACTGGAGAGGATTGCAGAGCAGTTTCCGACCTTCCACCTTGAGGACAAGGTGGTACTTTGGGAGGGGGGTAATGTTACGCCGGTCCAGCATGGACCGGCTCAACCTGGACCGGCCCAGCCGGTCCAAATCTACGCGAGGCGGAGACGGGCCAGGGAGCAGGCGGAAATTTCAAAGGGGGCTGGGGTGGGGTCCACTTGAAATTCAAACATGGTTTAAGTGTTTTTGGAGGGAGAAGGAAGGGTAGAGAAGTCCTTTTGCTTTTATTTTGTATTAGATTGTTTTAATAGGGAGTTATGAGGGGATTTAGGGATCATCTTGATTTGAAAAAGAGTTTTGTGTTCTAGGTTTTCTTGTTTGGGCTCTTGGCGTTGCCGGAGATTGTTGGAGAGTTGTTCTTCCTCTCGAATTGAAGAACATTGTATCTTGCTTTGAATTTTATCATCTACTAAGGAAATACAATTATTTGCTATTGTTTTTCCAAAGTTTTCTCCCTTTTCTCTCAGTTTTTTCATTGTTGGTGGCTGTTTTCTATTGAAAACAGTGAAATATCGGTGAATCGGTGAAAATCCGATAGGAATCGCTTGGAATATTCAAGTGGTACCTATCAGATTCTTAGTTAATGTTTGAATTAGTACTCATTATTATTGTATTTTGTATTTAGGAGGAAACATTGGTGATCTGGGACTGAATTCTGCCCTAGCCTGGCTTCGAGATAGTGGAAACTTGGGGGTACAGCCATTGAATTTTCAGGGAATTGGTGTTTCACCTTATAATCAGACAAGATTTGATAATTCATTTGGCTTGAAGCCTGATATTTACCAGGCTACGACTGCAGAGGCGATTCAAGATATGAGGCCTATGGAGCCCTTGAAACAGGTTCCTACCAATTTGCAGTTTCAGCATACTCCGAGCATTATTAACAGGCACAACAATTTACTATCAAATCAAGCTAGTCAGCATTCTCAATCCCAACAACCTTTTGTTCAAAATTCTCAAGAAAACCAGGGCCACAACCATGCTCAATCGAGTTTCCTTCTCCAACAATTGCAACAATGTCAATCATTTGGTGATCAACAGCAGCAGTTAAAACAAATCCAACAGAATCCACAAGTCCAAAGACAGCAACATCAACAGCAACAGCAACAGCAACAGCACAAACAATTTTATGATCAGGTAATTTCTGGTATCATGCTGGGTCAGACTATGCAGCCATCCGTGTCTCAATCCCTGTCTCCGTCATTGCAAAAAATTTCTTCAATTTCACACCCTCTAAGCTTTCCTGATTCCAATGGTAATTATGTCTCCACACCAGGGACATCATCATTGAATGGTGTCTTGCAGCCATTTTCATATGAAGAAACATCAAACCTTTTTAGTTCACCAATGACTAGCCCACTAATCACTTCCAGCCCCTGGTTGTCTAAACAAACTGCACTTGAGCCATTACTGCCATCTGGAGCTCAGTGTGTTCTCCCGCAGGTGGACCAGTTTAGTTCTCTGTTTTCTGATATTCCGCGAGATACTACAATGCTAGCACCATTTCCAGGTAGAGATTGCTCCAATAACCATGAAGGTGTAGATCCCCAACACCTGCTTTTTGGTGCCAACCTGGAACTTTCGCCATTGTTAGTGCAGAATGGAGTGTCTGGCCTTAGGAGTATAGGATGTGAGACTAATACAGCTAGAGTGTCCCATGCTGCAAGTAACTTTTTGAGCGCGACAGAAGTGGATTTTCAACTTAATCAAGCACTAACCAATTCTGGTGGGTTAGAGGAGTCAGGGCTCTTGCACTCTCCAGATAACATTGGTCAGGAGATTTCGCAAAATGGAACATATGTGAAGGTGAGCTAATATCTGTTGTTATGTTTTGTTTGCATATCCTTTACCATAGAGCTCTTGATATGAAGTTGAGTCTTTTTCAATTGCCTGCCATTAGCCATTTGACGATTTTAACTTTTGTTTAGTTCCTGACATGCACATTTCATATTGCAAATAATTTGATAATGGTATATGCAACTAGATCAATTCCCATGTGCTAGGTTTTATCATATTACCATCCTCGTTATGCTTATGTAAGAAATGTTTTTTCAAAGTACTTAAATATTTCTGTTTGTATCCATTATATTGTAACAAATGGATTTATCATGCAATAAGGATCTTCAGAATGAATATTTGATAATATGTCTGTTGGTTTATGATAGGAAACATTTGAAGGTTTTAAGTAAATCCTATCAAGAGAGCAAAAACGGCGAGAAATCTCCACAATTCCAATGGAAAACTAGTGAAAAACAGTAATTTTATTGCAAAAAAAAAAAAAACTATGGAATTAAATAACAAGATACAAGTGATCCTCTATTCGAGAGGAGGATCTATCTCTTCCAAATCTCTAGACGCCGCTAGAGCCCAAAAGAAACCTAAACCTAAGAGATCTCAAATTTCAGCCAAATTCAAGATGATATCCTTACCCTTATAAGAGAAACTATTTAAAGAAAAGAAGATTACAAAATCTCTAAACAGCCCCTAATTCAAATTTTCCCTCTCAAAGCAATATTTAATTGAGTTGTTCCTCCCAAAACAATATTTAATTGAGTACCTTAATACAAATTGGACCGATCTAACAGTTTATATTACACCTCCTAGCCTGTCTTACAAATGCTTGTATTGCCGCTTGCTCCCAAATGTAATGTTTGACAATTTCTATGGTTGAAATATTGAAACATGCTTAGGTGGTTTCATTCTACAAATCTTTTACAAAAAGCTTAATAGTTTTAAGCTGGGTTTTTACAGAACTATACTGTTATTTACAGTAATACTTGAGAAATATGTACTTGAGGATGATAGTTGAAGACTAGTTCTTATAGAAGAATAGGTTTGAATATTCTGTTATATAGTTTGAATAATTTTTCTTTATTTTTGTTGTTCAGCCATGAGAAAGTCAATTGAATGCTTAATTCTTAATAAAACATTTATGTCAAATGGGAAAAAAAAAACATTTATGCCTTTCTACTTGGGTATACAGTTGTCAATTCTTGGACACCAAGGGTTGATAGTTTTAGTCATTTAGACGAGTAGTATCATATCTGCAAATCAGAAAGAGATTCAGTGCCTTGTCACTGTTGCTGATATTCCTTCTCAATTTTTTGAAATGCTCCTCCCTTTATCCGTGGCCAATAGAAAGTGCAATATCTTCAGTATCTGTAACATGTTATCATGGCACTTGCAATAACTTGCTGTTTTTGTATTATAGGTTTATAAATCAGGTACCTTCGGAAGGTCACTGGATATCACCAGATACAATAGCTACCCTGAGCTACGAAGTGAGCTTGGGCGCCTTTTTGGCCTTGATTTGGAGGACCCTTTGAGATCAGGCTGGCAGCTTGTATTTGTCGACAGGGAGAATGATGTTCTTCTTGTCGGCGATGATCCATGGCCGTAAGTTCTTTTACAACATTTTGAAGCTCTTTTCAAAATTTTTTGTTCATTCATTGCATTTTCTCTTAACAGATTCTCAACACCAGAAAATTGTTATGTAGTGTAATTGTAGTTCAGGTATTAACTTTCTTAGTTTCCTGGTGCTCATCGGTGAGACATCTTGTAAGCAAGTGGGAAGTTATTACAAAGAAGAAAATGTTTAGAATATAAAAAGGCTCATAATCAGAAGTACAAAGTTGAGTTTATGACATGTAATTTTATACGGGTGATATTAATATTATTAATTAATGTTATTAGAAGATATTATTAATATCTACTGATATATATATATATATATATATATATATATATATATATATATATATTGGATTTATTATATAGAAGATTGTGGATATAAAATGACATAACTTGTAAATGTTGAGTTAAAATGGAGATCTGTCTTAGGAGTTGCAATAATAGAATTTTATGGTGACTTGATTAAAAGTGGTTAGAATGGCTATTTTATGTTGTATGAATTTGAATATTGAGCAGTACATAATTTTCTAACAGCAAAGTTGATATTGTGGTTATATGTAAGTGATAGCAGGTAACACTTTCCGCTTATGATAGTGAAAGTTGAGGAAGTTTCTCTTTAAAATATTGATTGATTGTTTGGCAGAGAAGTGACGCTTTCTTTTTTTCATCGTTTGGTTATGTAGGAAGTGAAAGATTCTAATAAATCTAATTACATTATATATATAAATTAAGTTTTAGTTAAATAAGAGAAAATTTTATTACAGGTGAGGACACTTATCTTATTAAATGATTGTTAAGGTTGTTATTGGAAGGGGCATTTGACTACATCTTATGTTAATAATGATTAGGAAGGGAAAGCGATACATATAGCTGTAAAAAGAATAAAGTTAACAACTATACAAAATTCTTATTTTGCTCTTTATTCTATTCAGTTTTTTTTTTCTCTTCTTATGTTTTTTCTTCCCTATTAAAATTTTTCCTTCAAACACCCATTGTGTCTCCTAGGATTTTTTCATTGAACTTTGAGTATTTTTCTTCCTCATTATATTGGAGATTAGATTCTATGTGAGTGAAACGACAAGATTGACACGAGGTGTCAAGTCAGAGATATGAGGATTGGAATTTTTTTTGGGACTAACAGGGCACTAGAAGGCTATAGGTTAGCGAGAGCACCAAATGATAAGACCCTTGGGGATCGAGGGAGAGATACAATTTAGTTCGTCAGCAACTCCATGAAGACGAAGGATTGAGATAAGGGAGATGATGAAGAAGAACATATGAAGTGGGGGTTGTCATCTCATTTCTTGAAGCCCTAATACTCCTAAATAGGAGTATTAACAAATTATATAGATAAATAAATATATAAATAAAAACCTTACTAATGGAGGATCTCAATGAGAGCACCAAATGTTACATGTCAAACAACAATTCTCAAGGGGAAAAATCTCAGAGAGATGCGAGATACAATGTGTTTAAAGACAAATTTTCAACAATAGAGAAGAGAAGAACACATGAAGAAGGAGAGAAAAACACAGCATGAGAGAATAAGAAAGTTGAAAGAACTCTATATTCATTGTCTTTTCACTATCCTCATTAAAGCGTATCCCTTCTTCTTTTTAATTATTACTAGCGTAGAATATAGCAAGTGTCCCTCTTAATAACAACTTTAACAATCATATAATAAAATAAGGACAAGCATCTTTCTCTATAACAAATTTTGTTCTTATTTAATTGACTCTAATTTATTATTCATTTTCTTACCGTCCAACTAGCTACTGTCTAAAAGAGTAATTCTTCAACCAACATAGTGCATGTCTCTCCCTCTATTTTTGCTGTTGCTTAGGTTGGATGGAATATTACTGTCGTCGACAATCATATCAATCTATGGCTAGTTAGGTTGAAGTATTATAATTATTGGTGATGTTCGCGCTAGTTCCCATTTATGGTCGGTGAATGACCTTGTCCTCAATGTCAAGATTGGGGTAAACTTTGTGCAACTCATCAAAGATCCAGGTGGCTTCAACAGCTGGAAGATTTTGCCTTTAATCATTATATGTTGGGTGGTAGTGGTGTTTCCCTAAGGTGATGGTATTGTAAAATGTGGTCAAGCTGTGGAATGGGGAAGCTCAGCCAAGTGTCTGGAAAAAAATGTTGAATAGAAAATATGAGATTCATAGATTTTGACGTTGGAGCTGAGCTGTTTAATTCTATTAACTTTAGGATAGTTTAATTTCATTAGGTAGTTTGTATGACTATATAGATATAGTGTTCCTTATGGTGTCATGTAGCCTTTTATGTTGCTTTAATTGTCCATTAGATAGTTTGTAGGGTTATATAGATATAATGTTCCTTATGGTGACATGTAGTATTTTATGTTGCTTTAATTGTCTATAAATACTTGTAGCCAATGCTTGTAATGGGAGATTAGAGATGAATAATATTTGAGTTTTATTCTATTGTTTTGGGTTTCTGTATCCTGAAGGATTTCAGGTGGTGATCCCCTCCCAGGGAGTTCATGGGTTATACGTGGGCTGCCAGTTCCTGCAGCTCGCGTGTCGTATCCGTCGCCGCACCCCCCCCCCCCCCCCCCACCTCGTCGACGTCAGATTTGGTTTGTGAGAGGGTATCCTCAACTCATTTGGCTACGCTGGGTTTGTATTCCATGGTATAACTTTCCAGCTACTAGAGCCATCCGGATCTTTGATAAGGAGTTGTGCGAAGTTTATCTCATTCTCCCATTGGGAATGGGGACTGATATGAACATTACTGATGACAATAATTTAGTTCGGCCCAACTAGTCATAAATTGATATGAACGTTGACAATGGCAACAAATTTCTTTTAGTTGAAATCTCTATGACAGTAGAGGGAGCAATGTGTATCACAGTGGATGAAGAATTACTCCAACAGTGAGTAATGAATGTGCAAAATTCTCTCTTTTTTGTTATTCCTTTCTATCCTTTTTCTCTCTCTTGTTCTTTCTGAAAATTTCTCCTCTGTTGCTGAATTTTTCTTGTCAAACACTTGGATATGAAATCTCTTATCCACCTTCCTGTTTTTTTGCTTGTTTGAGTGACATTATAATTCCAAAAAGATAAGCCCATCACGATTAATTTACTTCAGGAAGTGTGAATTTGTAGCATATGAGCTTGAAGTCAAAATGCTAAGACCTGGGATGAAGTCACTTCCTACTTCCCCCACCAACCAAATATCTATCTGAAGTGGCCACTTCCCCTCGAGAAATTATTCTGTGCGGAGACCGGACACAGCTCTACTTCCGGAGGTGAATCAGGTACAGCCATGGCAGCGGTACCGAGCTACGGTATCCAACGAAAGGGTGACGTGGTGCATTCCGGTTGGTCTCCGGATGACGTTCCCGCACATAATAGTTTTTCCTTCTCCTCACATCATAATACTTCTCACTTCTTACCTGTAAACAAATTGTCTGTGATTGGTGAAATTAGAAACTAAAAGTAATATATGATATAACTAGAAAATATCAATTGAATGATTATATCAAATGGATGGTGATAGTAATATCTAGTTAAGAAGCTAAAAGTAATTCTTAAAATCACTTGTTTTTAACCAGTTTTGCTGGATTGTTTACCAGGGAGTTCGTGAACAATGTGTGGTGTATTAAGATACTCTCCCTACAGGAAGTGCAGCAGATGGCCAAGCAAGGCGTTAACCTCATAAACTCTGCACCACTGCGAAAGCTTTCAACTGGAAGCTGTGACAATTACATCGCTCAGCAAGAATCGAGAAATCTGAGCTCCGAGATCATGCCTGTAGCTTCTTTGGACTATTGAGTCTTATTGCTCTCTAAAAACCTTTTCTGTGCTTTGACTATCCTTTCTGAAGACATCTAAAGCTATATATATGTGTATCTACAATAACTTTATTGTAACTTCAGAAGACTCCTTTTGTAGACTGTAAGACTTAATTATCTAGTTTACTCATGGTAACTGTTATTAGTCCATTGCTTGTATTTTTGCGAGAGCAATTGCATCAGAATATCCTGATAGAATTTGTGACTCTGTGTTAGATGATAAAATGCTCAAAACTAGAAGATAAGTGTTCAAAATTACAAGGAATTTAAGTTTTATGTTACAGAAAGTTGCTCACTTGTGTTTGAATGCTTTCTAACTTTGAAGAGTATGGCTTCGTTTGGGATGGTTTTTTTACTGTTTTTTAAACTAGTTTTTTAATACAAAAATTTTAAATTTTTGTACTAAAATAAAAAAAGTTGTTTTAAGAATCCGTCAGAATTTATAATATTCACAACTAATCGGATGAAAGTCAAATCAAGTCGACGTAATAGATCAATCGAATTTAACCCTTTTAAAAATTTAACATTCAAATTTATAATATTCTAGTTTATAATTAACTTAATAACAACATTTTTATTAATGAAATTATGCACTAAATAATTTTAATTAGAAATAAAAAAATTATTTGTGTTATCAAATAATCTATCATTTAATGAAGAGGATTAAGAAAGTGGTATCTATTTATGTTAAATAAATACACTCATGATGATGTAGCATAAAAAGAAATGTTGTGGCTCATCAAATTTCTACTTCAATAAAATTTCATGGAGGATAATCACTTTCCATTGTCAACTTTCCCTTGCAATAACTTATAAACTTAACTCTCATCCTTATTCAAATACAAGAATACCTTCTAGTTGTAGATGAGCAAACATTATAAGTTTTAATTGGTATAATTAATTTTTCAACTTGTAATAATGCAAATTTCCCAAGATAATCAAGGTGTAAATGATTTATTATCTTATGATTCTACTCATTTTAGTAAATAGTACATTCTTCTATTAATGATATGTTTATATAGAGAGAGAGAAGGGATAAAATACCCCCTCAATTCTTTGTGGGATCAATTTATTTACTCAACTTCTTAAAACAGAGTATTTTTTTTCTAAACATCAAATTTTAGGCTTAATGATGTTAAATTAAGGGGTATTTTAGTTATTTTTAATTAAATTATTTATAAGTAATAGTAATTTAAAAAAATTTCTTCAATATTCCTTTAATAAAAAAATTTATTACTAATTCTAATTTCAATCTAAGATCATTATAGAATAGAATTATTAATAAAAAACTTTATTAAAAAATGTTTAATATGTATTTTTAAATTTTATTTTTAAAAAATTATATTTAATAAAAAAATTAATTAAAAATGACTACAATACTCGTTTATTTAATACAATTAATCTAAAAATTTAATGTTAGGATAAAAAATATTATTTTTTTAAATAGTTGAGAGATCAAATTGATCTCTTATAAAAAAAATAAGGGACCATTTTGATTATATATAAATATTACATGCACAAAATGTTAAAAAAATCGTTATGTTAATTATAAGATTAATTATGGACAGCAAATTATTTAGTTCTCTCTGCTCCGTTGCCCTTGATCAATTATTAGGTCCTTTCACTGGATGTAGAGGAAGGTTCAGTTTTAGACAAAAATAGGTTAAAAAGTGCAAATACCGAGTTTTTCAAAAAACTCGGTATTTTTTCAAAAAACTCGGTATTTGCACTTTTTTAGGCAAAACCGAACCTTCCTCTAGGTCCTTGCACCGGACCAAATAAAAGTTCGTTGCCCTTACACCACTCTCTTTAACCCTACCGGTTCCGTCAACATACTCCGACCAGTTAGTTGTGGTCACCTCTACAGAAAAAAACTCCGTCGAAGCTTGTGGCGATGAGCTTCTGGAACTACGTGGTGACGGCTCACAAGCCCACGGCCGTCTCCCACTCCTGCGTCGGCAACTTCACCAGTCCCCAGGAACTCAACCTCATAATCGCGTAATCGCCGCAACTTTCTATTTTACTAGTGGTTTTCGTTTTCTTATGGCTCGAGCACGAAGTTTGAAATTTTCCTTGTGATCAACATTTGCTCTGGCTGCTTTCTGGTGGGGGTTTGTTTGGGCTTTAGGTTTGGGTCTTGTTCCTCCATGCTTCCTTGTATCGGCGGCTTCCTTTGCAATCATTATTATTTTTTACGGGTTTCTTGCATTTTTATGATGAGTGGTTTTCCTGAGCGAGAGTTCGTTGCAAATTTTTTTTTGGTTCCGTCTTCCGAGCTTATGATGTTTTAGAATGTAATCTTTCTATTTTATGTTCTTATTGTTGAATCGTTGTTGTTTTTTTTCTTTGCTATTATATATTTTTTAATCCATGGTGATTTTCTCATGACTTGTAGCTTTAATGGTTTTTTTAGCATAATTTTCTTTGAGTCTTATTTCTTAGTTGTCATTTTGACAGTGTCAGTTGATGAAGACGAATTTATTTTGACACTTCTAACTCAGTAGTAAAATCCTTTTTTTTGGTCCTTCAGTAAATGCACTCGCATTGAGATCCATTTGCTTTCTGCTCATGGTCTGCAGGTACATAAATCATTTCTCTATGATTAGTATATTCATATCTTCTGTGTTTGTTATTCTTGCTTCCTGTACACCTACAAAATATGTTTACCAATTTTGTTTTCTAGATGCATACCATTTTTGTTCTAAATATGTATAGCATTTGCTTGTTTTAGCTTCGAAATTGTATCACTTTCAGTAAGCAATTAAATTATGATCTTAGCATTGTGTACATGACAGTATTTACGATTCAAGAAATGGCAAGTCGTCTATTCTTTCAATAGAAAAGTTTTTAAAGTAGTTTTTAGTGCTCATGTCTTTAAGGATGAAGCTGGCATCACGTGTGTTGCATTTTGATTTAGTTTTCATGGTTGAACTGAAAGATAGTGATAATCACAGCAATTTGAAACATGATACATAAACGACTGCATTATTGCAAGTGCTGTCATTTTCCTTTCAGATAGATCTTGATAGCTTCGAGTATCCAAAGTTATTTTTGACTGACCTTGGCTTATCTTGATTTATAAATTAGATAGCTTCCTGTTTTTTCAAGGATATGAAACAGTAATGCTGAATATTGCATGTGCTTTTATAAACTTGCCAAAGAATTCTTTTGAAACATTTGGTGCCGTGCAGAATTAGACAAATTAACTTGAATAAGCATTAGAGAAGGAATAGAAAGGATAAACCAAGTGAAATGCTTTAAATATTACATTTAAGTTATGTTTCTGTTATCATCTTTGAGAGACACTATTATGGCATATTTTTGTTGTCACTCATGAGAAGCATGGTTCGAATATGTATGCAGTTTCTATCCAAAACCTGCACTTGTATTAGACAGCTATTACTAGAGGTGGGCGAAGGATGGTAGCCTTGAGTTGGGCCAAGTGAAATATTGTCTGATGACTTTGAATCTTTGACCAAGCTAGGCTAGGGATTTAGATTGGGTCCGAACCTGGTTTTGCTCTAATTTTGTCAGGTCAACTCAATTACATACACCTACATTTGTCTAGTTCTTTTGGATCGCATGGAGTTTCACTTGCCTATACCTGACATGAAACTATAGTTTCACTAGGTTGTTCATGTCAATTTACACACTGGGGTTCATTTTTCTTCCCAAGCTTGTCATATAGCTTAGTTAGACTTATTGGGTCATGTCAGTCCTTGTATTCATGACTAGGTCTACCCATAGGGTTCCCTCATCATATTGGTGGTTGAATTTTTTCAAAATTCTAGTTTAAAAGCTAAATGATTGAAGAAATTCTATCTCTTAGCCTTTAGAGGGTAGGCTTGGAGCAATAAATAGGTTTGCTTGTCTTACACTTGAAAGGTGATGTATTTTATTTGGTAAACAACAGTTGAATTATGCAAGGAAAGATAATGTAAATTGATTGCTCTTTGAAACTGTATTAATTAGAGCTTTGTGTGCTCAGATATGGAATTTTTTTTTAAATTCCTTGTCATTTGTTTCAACTTTTGTCATCAAACAAACTGGTTTGCCTGAAACGGTCACCCCAATTTCATCTTCAATTTAGCTCTTTCCTTTTCATGTTCTTATCTGTTATTCCGTTACATTGTTGGTTGCATTTTTTATTTGTTATCTTAGTTTTACTTTTCTTTTAATTTGTTCCTTTTTTTCTTTCTTAGCTTGTTCCTTAAGTGGATGCCCGTCTTGAGGGGCATTGGACCTTTGAGGTAGTGAAGATTTTTACGTGTGTATAATATAAAGAAATAGTCTTTCTTCACAACCAAAGCTCAAAAGTTGATGTATTATGGTGTAGTTTTACGAGACCTCTATTGAGATATTGAGAATTATGGGTGATATTGCTGTGAATTGTATAACAAATCATTTAACGGAATTTTCTAGGCTAACAAGATGCAAATGATTTGATATGAAATATTTTGGTACCAACTTTTAAGAATAAGGGAAATATTTAAAATTTTCATAATTATAAAGGAGTCAAACTTATGCATCATACAATCAAGTTATAGGAGAGGATAATGCAACATAGGCTTAGAAAAATTCCACTGTATCGGAGAATAAATTTTGTTTCATGCTAGGAAGATTCATAATGGAAGTGATTTTAATGTCAAGATGATTAATGGAAACTTTTAAATAGCATAAAAGATATTTTTCATATGTTTTTTATTGATACGAAGAATACAAATGATCTAGTACTATGAAGGTTAATTTGATGTGCATCAAGGAAAAATTATCTTAAAAGTATTACATTGAAGTTATTTAATATATGTAGGATGATTATCAATTAGTTTTAGTAGTTGTGAAGCGAGCAAATAAATTTTAATTACAATAAAGTTACATCAAAGATTAATAGTGGTTATTGTCTTTTCATATTTGTTTTTGAGATAATTGCATATTATATTTAAAGTGAGGCATCAGTTTTGTTTCACTATCGGCATTGTTCTAATTAGTAAGGCATCTGTTGAAATAAGTGAAACATTAGAGCAATGGAAAGCATATTTTGTAGAAAAATGTTATAAGATTAGTAGAACAAGGATTGTGCATATGATTTGCAATTTTAATGAGTATGATTCATAATTATCATCAATAGTATTATAGCATAAAGTATTATTTAGTTGTCATGTTTAAAATTGTGCTTTGATGTGCTCCCAGGGAGGCACATGCAAAGCGCCTTGATGCTGTAGCCTATTGCGGGGAAATAGAGACACACACCTTAAACTAGTGATACATGCCTTAAGTCATACACCTCTATTTTCATTTTTTGATGTGTTGGGTTGAAAGAAAAATAATAGTTTAAAGTCCAAATGTCTCAAGCGATTTTTTTAATTTAAATAAAAACTTATTTTTATTCTACTAAACATTACAAATTAAATTAAAAAAGTAAAAGAAAATATCCGTATAAAACTTTATTTAATATAAATTATAAAAGATCACTATTGTCATTATTTTAAATAAGTTTTGTATTGGATTTAGTGATTAGGGAAGGCAAATGCGATTGAGATTGATGATGAAGTAGATTGAGAGAATGTTGATAAAGTGACAGTGAGGAGAACAAGAAAGCAATCAATTATGATGATTGCTCTAATGAAAATTCCTTAAGTGATGAGAGTGGAAGTTATTTTTTTGAAAATTTTTTATGTGTACTTATTTATCTTAGATTTCTCACTTATTATTGGGTGCTTAAATGACTTTTTAGTTGTTATATTATGATATAAAATTATTACTTTTAAATGATTTATTTTAATATTTTTAATCTATTCATTGGTTTTATTTTGAGGCTTACAGCTAGTTTCACAGAAGTATTTCCCTCAGAACCCTATTGCACAATTCTAAACCTTGTTTAGTTCTGGTGGGCTTAAGTTTCTTGGATCTATTATTATGTAAAAGAGTGGAGATATAGATGATGATGTATCTTCTATGGTTAAGCTTGAGTAGTTAAAATGGAGAATTATCTTAAGAGTATGAATTGATCAGAGATCATGATGGTATAAAAATAAATTTTATATCATTTTTATTAAGTTGGTTGTCTTCTATAGATTTGATTTTTGTGTAATAAAGAACTTGATGACAACCAAATTGACTGTGATGTAAAAGAGAATGATGAGATGAATGCATGGTAAAACTATAAAGGATAAATTGATAAATGGCTATAGTGGATGGATGGTGAGAGTTGCATCTATTAAAGATAAGACAATGTAAAATATACTTTAAATGGTTTGGATTTATACAATGATGAGTAGAAAATGCAGCTATTATATTGATAAATAAAATTAACATTGAACGATTTGGACGGAAGAAGGATAGATGGATAAAAGTTATTTGCAAAGATTTATATAGAATAGATTTAATAAATTAAATAGCACTCAACATGAATGAATGCAAAATAAGTATTTATAAAGCCATCCTAGATAGTTGGGACAAGGCTAATTTTGATGATTTCTTACCAACTATGCTATTATAATGGCTATCCATAAATGAATTGTGATCTTTATTGCTTTCGTTCCTATCTTGCTGTGCATTTTTCCTATGTTACTTTTATTTGTATTTTACTTTTGCAAAATAGTTCAAGATTGTGCCCTTTTGTGGCTTTGGCTCAATTACATTTTTTTTTGGCAGCCTATGCTAGATGTTCCCATATACGGAAGAATTGCAACTCTGGAACTTTTTCGACCTCATGTGGGTTCCTTTGTTTGCATTCACCTCTGGTAGTTTCAATTGTTTTCTGCTATATTGCTCTACGTGGTACTTTTGTTTATCCATTTTTTTTTTCTGTTTTTTCCTTCATCAGGGTGAATCTCAGGATCTCCTCTTTATTGCTACAGAAAGATACAAATTTTGTGTGCTTCAATGGGATGGAGAAGCATCAGAGCTAATTACAAGGTAGTAAGTTAGACCAAAACATGTTTCCATAATTCTTTCATTTATATATGTTTGTATTCTATTTTATTTTCACTTTATTGTGATAATTCATGTCAACTGGCATGGCACTTATAATTAAATTGTGCTAATTCTTTATCTTGTTCTTGGGTTGTTCTAGTTGCCTAGATATTTTAATAACGGTGCAAGTTACTTGAGGTTGCGAGTTAACTCTCTTTTTGATAAACGATTCAGATGAAATATACTTATTTATCTACTATTTGAATTATATCCAGAGATTTAGAGTATATGTTATGCTTATGATGGTTTAGTGGGCATGTTGACGTGTTCATCCGCTTTCAATCTATCTCCTTTATTCTATGTCTCTCAAAATGTGATTTATTTTGGAATTTTTGAATCTTGTTGATGTGTTTGGACGTAAGTATGTGATGTTCATAATTCTTTGATGGTATTTGGATTATATATCAATGATCAATAATGAGTCCGCATCTTTTTATGATGTTTGAAAATGCTCGCAAAGAATATTCATAGTGAGGTCATGGTGTTATTCTTTTTCTACATAATATAGTTCTAAGTGCTTGGATTTTCACTAGAATAAGTAAAAAAAAGAAAAAGAAATAGAACAAAAATGTTTGGGAGATAGAGGACTTAAAATTAGTAGAATCAAGATTGAGTTTATTGTATGCAAATTTTGTGGTTTTGATATTAATAAATTTTAATCAATATTATTAAATAAAGTAATACGGAGGTGCAATAGGTTTAAGACCTTGAATATATTATACAAAATAATGGAGGTATAGATAATGATATAGCTTCTAACATGTAAACGCTGGATCCTTAAAATAGAGAAGCGCCTTTGGAGTATTATGTGTTGAGAGGATATTTTGGAGACTTAAAGGGGAATTTGTAAAATTGTTATTAAGTTGGCAATTTTGTATGGATCCAACCGTTGGACAATAAGAAAGTTATTGATATCGAAGTTGAGCATGTTAGACATAAGAATGTTAAGTTGGATGCATGATAAATTTTGGTAGAATAAATGATAGAATACATATATTAAAGAAATGGTTTGGAGTAACATCTATTAAAGATAAGTTAATTGAAAATTGACTTGGGTGGTTTGAACATGTATAACATAGGGTAGAATATGTTTCAATTGGATGAGTAGATATAGTTAGTATTAGAGGATTAAGAAGAAGGGGTTGATGTTTGTTTCCGTGGATGAAAATTTTTCAAAATGATTTGTGAAGAATTAGTCAAAGAGATATGAGAAGTAAAGATCTAGTTTAAGTGTAATTAGTGTATTAGGGATAAAGATCAAAAAGTACTTTTTTTTTAATATGATATTCAACATAGATGGATGAGATATTTTGATAAACTTTTCAATGAAGATTGTGAGAATATAATTGACTTTGGTGACCTTAGCACCCTGAATGAAAATATAGATTTTTATATTTATTGTCATATTAGTAAAACTGAAGTTGGAGATGTTTTAAAGAAAATGAAGTGTGGAAATTAGTAGAACCTAAAGATATTCTAATAGAAGTGTGTGTAAGTGCTGAGGAGATCAAAGAATTTCTTAGCTTACTAAACTTTTTAATATTATTTTGAAGACTAAGAAAATACCATATGAGTGAAGGATTGTGTTGGTTCATATTTTTAAAAATAAAAATGATGCACAAGTGTGTGCGAATTATAGAAGATTTAAGTTGATGTGTCATACTTTAAAATTATGAGGGAGAGTAATTGAGCATATGTTACGACATGATACCTTTCTCAAAATTAGTTTGGATTCATGCCAAGTAGGTCTACTATAGAAGCTATACATTTGTTGAGAGATTTGATGGAGGACAAAAAGAGTAAGAGGATCTACATATAATATTTATTGATTTAGAGAAATCATATGTTCAAAATTTCAAGAAAAGTGCTATGAAAAGTTCTAGAAAATAAATGAGTTAATAATGCTTATATTCAAGTCATTAAAGATCTATATACAGTAGTTGTTACTTGTGTTCAAACACGAGGTGGTTTTACCAATTATTTTTCTATTTCAGTTGGATTACATCAATGTTCAGCTTTAAAATCATATCTTTTTTACTTTAGTATGGAATGTTCTTACTAGACATTTGCAAGAGGATATAACTTGTTGTATCTTTTTGCTGATAATGTTCTTCTTTTTTATAATACTTGCAAGGGAATTGGTGAAAATTTTGAAATTATGGAGGTTAACCTTAGAGTCTAAAGGTTTTTGTTTGAGTAGATTTAAAATCAAATACATGGACTGTAATTGTAGTAGTAATAGATCTAGTGGTGGGGTTGTGACATTGGGTGATCAAGTCATTAAAAGAGTACATGTTTTAGATATCTTGGGTTTATTGTTCAAAGCTATGGTGAAATAGATGGGATATTATTAGTAGAATTCAAGTGGATGATTGAAGCGGAGGAATGACATTTTTTATTAGATTTAAATGAAAATTTGACTTTTAATAGGACAGGAGAAAAAGGATTCATGTAGCTGCATGTAGTGGGACAAATGCTTATTGATGTTATTGTATATTTAACAGCTCAACAATGTTCAGTAGGAATGAATGGAAAGTGAGGATTCATAAAGCAACTTCAAATTGTTAGGATAAGGCTAATAATGATGATTGTAATTCTAAAAGAAATCTTGTATTATAACTAAATAAATGTGATTTTCTCGGTTTCAAATTAGGTTTGCATTTGTTCTTAGAGGGAATGCTTGTATCAATTTCTAGATTTCTACAATGTGATGAGATTATGGTTTTGAATCTGGTGGGGGTAAGAAATATAGGGAGCTTATACCCCTCGCCCACACGGGAGATTTTTCCTTAACCCAACGACAACCCACTGAATCACGAATGATGCGACTAAGATGAGGAAGAATAAACTCTTACATTTCAAATCTAAGACCGACTTAGAAATTAAAAAAATAAAATAAAATTACAACGACTTACAATTTTGACTCGAAATCAAAGACACCCTAAAGTTGCTTTACTTAGAGACGAAAGATACAGATGGAGTGGCACTTGCGGAGACACGAAAGAGATTAGAAATCGAGACGAAAGGTTGGAAAGAGCTCGCAAGATTTCCGGAGGGGATGAGAAAGAAGACGGACAAAGCTCGCAAGCTTTTCCAATAACCCGCAGGTTAGATTCCAAAAATCACATAACATTCAACTATCTTTAAAACATTACAAGCCCCTCATATATATAAGTATGAAAGGGGAATACAAAAGGACACACAACATTAATTTTCTCAAGAACCTAAACATCACAAGCATGGAAATCCCCCCATGCATTCACGGAAAACCGCCCAAGCCCAGGAACCGAAGGAGCAGCCGTGGGAGACAAGGAGGCCGTACGGAACCAAGGCGCCACAGCCATGGGATAACACCCAGGCTCAGAAAACCAGCAGCTGGCCGGAAATCCAAGGTGCAAAGGCACAAAAAACAATAGCCCATGGTGGAAGCCAAGGAGCCACACATGGGAAACAACACTTCATGGAATTCCAAAGGCCGATTTGGAATTCCAAGGGACAAACATAATTAAAGACATGAAAACAATAAAAAGTACATATAATAAAAGATAACTATGAACTAAAATGTTAGCTAATAATGAGCTAACCCTTAGTTCAATAAGTGAAGTAAAGACCAGCTCATAAATGAGCTAAAATTTCAGCTCAATTTTGATTGAGCTCGTAAACTCGAGGGAGGCCAAAATTGATTTATTTTGGACATGAGTTGACCCCCCCTTTGTCTTAATTAGACTCCCCTTCTTGAGGACTCAGCTCCCAATGAGTTAGTTCTGGTTGTCTTCCGAAGAGGAGAAGACGGAGCATCCAATTCATTAATCAGGTCTTCATATTTCTTAATGATCTCATCTCGTTCTTTTAGAATTTATCTTGTAAACGCTGCTTTTTCTTGAAGTACCTTTCTGTACGTATGTGCATCCATGATTGAAGTTTGTATAGTTCATACTCCAGAGGATTTGCTGACTTTGATGGAATCCACCTATCCATAGGATCTTCAATTTCTTCAGGTTTGCTTTCTTCTGTCTTTTTGTCTTTTTTCATTTTTTGATGACTCAAACAAGACTCAAAATAAAGACTCAAAGAAAGACTCAAAAGACTCAACCTAAACTTAGACTCACAATTCTTGTACGACTCAAGACTCACAAAACTCTCGATAAGACTTGACTTGACAAACTAATTTGACAAACCAAAATTTGACGACCAAATCCTAGGACTTCCTAACTTGCTCTTATACCAAATTGGTGGGGGCAAGAAATATAGGGAGCCTATACCCCTCGCCCACACGGGAGATTTTTCCTTAAACCGACGACAACCCACTGAATCACGAATGATGCGACTAAGATGAGGAAGAACAAACTCTTACATTTCAAATCTAAGACCGTCTTAGAAATTAAAAAAAAAAAAACAAAATTACAACAACTTACAATCTTGACTCGAAATCAAAGACACCCTAAAGTTGCTTTACTTAGAGACGAAAGATACAGATGGAGTGACACTTGCGGAGAGACGAAAGAGATTAGAAGCCGAGACGAAAGGTTGGAAAGAGCTCGCAAGATTTCCGGAGGGGATGAGAAAGAAGACGGACAAAGCTCGTCAGCTTTTCCAATAACCCACAGGTTAGATTCCAAAAATCACATAACATTCAACTATCTTTAAAACATTACATGCCCCTCATATATATAGGTATGAAAGGGGAATACAAAAGGACACACAACATTAATTTTCTCAAGAACCTAAACATCACAAGCATGGAAATCCCCCCATGCATTCACGGAAAACCGCCCAAGCCCAGGCTCCGAAGGAGCAGCCGCGGGAGACAAGGAGGCCGCACGGAACCAAGGCGCCACAGCCACGGGAAAACACCCAGGCTCGGAAAACCAGCAGCCGGCCAGAAATCCAAGGGGCAAAGGCAAAAAAAAAATAGCCCATGGTGGAAGCCAAGGAGCCACACATGGGAAACAACACTTCCTGGAATTCCAAAGGCCAGTTTGGAATTCCAAGGGACAAACATAATTAAAGACATGAAAATAATAAAAAGTACATTTAATAAAAGATAACTATGAACAAAAATGTTAGCTAATAATGAGCTAACCCTTAGTTCAATAAGTGAACTAAAGACCAGCTCATAAATGAGCTAAAATTTTAGCTCAATTTTGATTGAGCTCATAAACTCGAGGGAGGCCAAAATTGATTTATTCCCCCCCCCCCCCACATCAGAATCCCAAAATAAACCTCCTTGAAATTTAGAGATACGACTAAACAAATTTAGTCCTTCACAAAACAGACTTTAGCAAAAATCTCATGCATTGGGTTTCCCCTTTATTGTTCTTAGGGACTGTGTTTGATTATTTAGAGCACAAGTGCTATTAGCAATTTTGCATCTATTTCCTTTCATATAGGAACACATTATTATTTAGTAAGCATTTTGTGGGAATAATACTGGAAAAATTGAATAAGTCGAGTTAATGGTCTGTTGCATGGATGGAGAACCTATCGGTCATATTATTTGATTCTAGAGGCTCTTCAAATTGGAAGAATTGAACTTTCTTAGATAATTTATCCAGTGTTTTTTTATCTTGAAAATGATTGTTCTGCAATTAAGAAATACTGTACAAATTCTTTACATGTTTCAAGATTTAGCCACAGAAGTCTAGT
This sequence comes from Dendrobium nobile, assembly GCA_022539455.1. Lineage (NCBI taxonomy): Eukaryota > Viridiplantae > Streptophyta > Magnoliopsida > Asparagales > Orchidaceae > Dendrobium > Dendrobium nobile. The sequence goes on from CM039726.1 coordinate 9,178,442, forward strand.
GACAATAAGAAAATAAATGAAGGTAAAGTAATTTTGGAATTAATACTATAGATTTAATACACCCAGTCAAAAGGCTTGCTAGAACAACTTATAATCAAATTGAGAAGTAACCCATGAATGGTAAACTATCCAAAGTAGTGTTGTGACAAAAGTAAAAGCAGAACCAGGCCAATCAAGGTTGTCTTACCAGATCAATGGTTGAGGCTTGAAAACTTCTTTTTCTTTCCTTCATTTTTCTAGTTTTGAAAGATTTCTTTCCATTGATATGATATTATTTATATTAGGTGCTATGAATTGTTATTGTGAAAAGGAATCTCATAATTAGGATTTTCAAGTGTAATAATACAAAATAGCCATACCACTTGTGATTTGCAGAGCAATGGGGGATGTTTCTGATCGTATTGGTCGACCGACAGACAATGGGCAGGTAAATTGGCCTTTAGTCTCCTTGTTTCTTATTTCTTATTTAAGTGAGAGTTGATCTTATTAAAAAAAACTCAAAGTGTTTGTCCTGTTCTGTGGTTTGCGTGAATATTGTGCTTTATGCTACTTTTAGATTTGACTGAATTGTGGTTCAAGGAACTATATTTGACAGTCTCTAGATTCTGAAATAATTATTTATGAATCGTCTGAAATGTAAATTCATCTCAATTAGACTGAATTATAGTACATAAATTACTGATGATACTGTTATAGGCTTCTGGTTGCAGGGTGTGATTTACTTCAAATATAAATATGTTTGGTTTGTATGAAATAAATGAACCCAATTTAGATTTTTGGATTTTGTTCGAATTAGAAAGGAATAGAATTTAGATATATTTTGTTATAAATTAACCATATCTTTGTACAACTTCTATTATTTTTCCTTTTATATGAGTGCAATCCTAGCTTCTTTTTAATAGTATTCTGAATGGGCTTTCAAGTTTCAAGTTCAAACTTCACTTATCCTAATAAAAGTTTGAGATGCTCACTTCTATGTGGTCCCAAGCTTTTACTTCAGCACCTAATATAATTAGGAAGAACCAAAGTGACACCTGGAATCTCTCTGCAGCCAATGCTTGCTCATATGGTGCTACTTATGTTTCTTTTTCTCTGGCTCTATACCTGATCAAATTTATTTTTTTGAAGGCACAACTAGATGATGTTGGAAAAATTTTGTCATTCTCAATGCATTGAGATATTTTGTGATTGAGCGCGACATAGAAAATAATATATTATCCCGAAGGACAAAAGTATTATTTTGCTATGGCTTTGGCTATGTATCTTAATTCCTAGGTGGATAGGGTTAGTTTTAGGAAGTTTTTTGGAAGTCTTAGGTCAGTTGGTCTAAGTTCTTAAGCCTAGTTTAGTGTGTGCTAATCTATTAGGGTCTAATTAGGTGAAATTGCCCTATTAGATTTTAAGATTTACTACCTTAGGTTACTTAGGAGTTCCTTAGGTCTATGCAAGTCTTAATGCTGTCATTATAGGCCTAGATTAGGTTGAATTAGCCTATTATTATTCCTTAAACTATAGTTTGACTTATTTATGTTTAGTTTTTCTTGGGTTCACCATGGATCACCAGTGAGTCTTATGGTCCTATAGGGTTTCACTAGCCCTTATTTCTGTTGCCAAGATAAGCAAAATTGTGGTTGAGTCCTAGATAGTGATTTAGGATTTGTTCTGATCTAGTTATGTTAGGTTTTGATTTTGGTTAACTATGGTCTAAGGTTGCTATTGGTAAACCTAGGTTCCTTGAGGTTGGGTTGACTCAGGTTAATTGCTTTGATGTATTTGACCCTGTTGACTCCACTAGAATACTCAGTGGGGATCCTTGTGTTCAATCTGGGGTTAATTTTACTATGATTTAACCTTTGTCAAATGTTAGTCGAAAGTAGGTTAGAAGGCCCTTGGAGTCTACAGGGTTTAGTTTTCCTATAAGGCGTAGCTACTGGGCCTTTGTGTGGAGGTTTGACCCTTTGCTAGTAGGACTGATGTCTGGGCCTTCGGTTTGATGATTTTGGTCTGGCTAGAATATCAAAACAGAGATCAGCACTACTCGTGAACCATTATGATTGCAAAAATGTGCTGTTCTCAATGCAGATTGGTTTGGTTCAGTTTTGTATATGCAATTACTTGGGAGCTCTGTTTGGATGCAGGAAGTTTAGTTCAATCAAATGAAAAAAGTTTTGAAAATATTGAAGTAGTTAATATTTATAATAGGTCACAAGTTGCCCCATTTAATTTAATTTCTTCCACTTTTCTTTACTCCAAACACATATTTGTTGATTCTTTGGTTTTGCATTTTATTTTAGTTTTTGTAGTTGTAGGTTGTTATGCTGAATTTGTGTAGATAATAGGACCATTAAACCTTTTGTGTGATGTATCGTGTTTGATGAGGTTCCGTTGTCTGAACTCTCATGTAAAAATCTTTTGGGATGCTTGGTATGTCTGAAACCTCATTTTCTATGTAGTTACTAAAGAAGATTGTTTTGCTCATGAAATCTACTAGGCAGAGAATTTGATCATTTGTCAAACACATTAGGTTAGAAATCACCTTTTGGCCTATGAAGCTAATGTTGTCTGGTCGTGACAAGTTGATATTCTTTCTATTCCTACAATCATAGGTTATTCTACATGTTTCTTTTGTCTCTTTTGATCTTTTTTGTATATAATCTTGCTTATTTATATTTGATTCGATGCTCGTAGATTGGCATAATTGATCCTGATTGTAGATTGATTGGTCTCCATTTATATGATGGTTTGTTCAAGGTACCCCATGAATGCGGACTTATCATTTTCTCACTCCTTAGTTGGATCATTATATAATATTTCGCTGACTGCAGTTTTTTTGTTTTATGAGGTTATACCATTCGACAACAAAGGGCAATTGAAGGAAGCATTCAATATCAGGTACTGTTTTTATAATCTGTGCTTGCCTGCTAAGTTTTTGTGTGCTGGGTTAAACATCATGAGGATAACTATTATAAAAGATAAAATAGCTGTTTATGACTCCCCTCTTGGTACATGTGTTTGTGTGTATGTTTTTTTTTTTTTGAAAAATTGGACAACGTAAGCATTATATATATAACCTCTATTGTTCGACCCAAGCTTAATATTCAAATTACTGAAGTGGTGAAACTTAATAATCTACTATTACTTTTCAGAATTAAATGAAAATGAATGGATTGATCATACATGTTAAGGCGATTGACGTCAGTGTATATGAGGAATATCTGAGGAGCAAAATTGGTTTCTTATATACATATATAATTTAACAATACAATATAAATTTACTTATAATAATTTTTATTTTTTTTCATATATATTTTGTCCTTGATCTCAAGATTTAAATCAAAGCCATATGCAAGTTTTATTTGTTGGTCAGTTATGTTAATAAAATTATCAACTAATGTAAGTGTTATGAAATAACTTTTTTTTTTCCTTCAAATTTTTACTTAATTTGCATTGTAAGTTGTTGTTTATGGGAAACTTAGTAGTCAGGATAAAATCGTTGGTTTGATTTTTGTAATATTAAAATTTGCATTTTTTTAATATTATTCATTTTCATTTAAAAATTTGAATATATGATAATTAATATTTTAAATATTATTATTTCTTACTCCTATTTGATACCAATTTTATATATCGAGATTATTAGCTTTGATTGGTGGTTTGATGGTGTCACGACCCGACCGGTGAGCTCGCATGGGCGAGGCGGGAACAAAGGTCGTATGGAAGAGCATAATTAAACATAAACAATTTCATTAAAGACTTTAATATCAATACACAAACATCGTCCAGAAATGAAATAGCCACTAAAAGACATCAAAATGAAATGTTCCAAATTGTTCATCTTACATAACTACTAAAACTTTTAAACCATCAATTACATGAACTCCAAATTACTGTTCATTACATAGATACAAACTCAAACTCACAAACTACACAGGAACAAAACAAAGACTCAAACATAAAACATAAAAAGGAACCTTTCTTCCTGAGGTCCCTTATGACGATACGTGTACGGTCGTCGTGCAGCCATCACTTCTCTTCTGAAAAATATTTCAAACGTAGGATGAGCTTACTCGCTCAGCAGGTAATTCATAACTCAGTTAATTTCATAAGATACATATAACAAAAACTTTTATAATTGAAATCAGTTCATATCATTTGCAAATCATAACATTTAAATTCCCATTCTTACTTTCATTTTTTCTTTCTTTAACATTTCTTTCTTTCATTCTTTCCTTTCACCATTTTCATATGCAATATAAATGCAAAAATGCTTATGTCAAATGTATACACCCGTCCCGGAAGTACCAGTGTTCGTACTGATTAGGTACGCAGTCAAATTTTGGCCATTTTCTTTACCATTTGGCTCCGTAGAACCCCATTGCCATTTGGCTTTTGTAAACCCCTTTACCATTACCATTTTGGCACTTCCGGATCAACATGTACATGAAATTGTTATTTAATTTAAATCTTTCAATTATGCTCAAGTGTCTTTCATAAGCTTCATAAATTTATATACTTAAGTGTTATTCATATGTTTTAAATGCTTTTCAAATAATACATAAAATAGGAACATGAAATTTCAGGGTATTCTTTCAATCATTTAATATAAAACATTTAACAATAAAAATAAATGCATAACATTTCATTTTAAGCATAAATAAATTTTGCACTTATAAATTTAAATGGGTATGAACTCCTACCTCTATTAAGCACGGTATGTCGCTTCGACAAAGTTCTTTCACCTTACACTATAACGATCACAACTTAAGAAAATTTATAAAAGAGACGTGTCATAATTTAATAATCAAATTCCTAAGTCTAAATCTTTCATTTCCCCTTAACAAATCCCAACGACACTTAATGAATTTTTAATTAAATAAACCTTAATTTTCAGATTTATTTAAATCTAAAATTTTGGAAAATCATAAATTTTCAATTTCATCAAAATATCGCTCCAAACCTAATCCTAAACATATAATAATTATTATTATATTATAATTTTCGGATTAAAATAATTATGAAAATTATAAAAACAAAATTTTCATCAAAAGTCCAAATTCATGCTTTAAAAACATTCCTAATATCCTTAGGAATAATTTTTGTAAAAACATCTTTAAGGAATTAAAGTTTTCGTAAAAACCCTAACTTTTGATTTTCAAGATTTTCCCCCAAAATCATTAAATTTTATCGCTAAAATGTCTTTCTAATCGTCACCTAACAATTCTTTAAAGAAATTTTGGAAGAAAATGAAAAATTTGAAAAAATCCTAGAAAATTCAATCTCAAATATCTTGAGATTTAGAAAGTTTTGTCTTAAATTAATGGTACCTAAATGTTCCTCTCATCGTCCTCTTAGATTTGGGCTAAATCTCTCACCGGAAGATCGCCGCCGGAGCCGAGCCTAGGCCGTCCGCCCCCTCTATCACGATTTCGGTGTTTCGTTCGGCCGAATTGAGCGAATGAGGGAGAGAGAGGGTTCGGTTTGATATAATAGGGAGAATAGGATTTGCTAAAAGTCAATTATACCCTCACTTAAGTAATTTCGGTTTAAAAAAATCTTAGGGGCAAAGTTGGCATTTAAAGACTTTGATTAATTTTAATTCTTAAAATAGTCAAAATTATGTATGGGTTATATATATCAAAATGATCAGAATTTCGTAAGAAATTTTATAAAATTATTTTCGTTGAATTCCGTTAACATTGAAAATCTAACTTAAAATTCGTCGCGGCGCTTTGAAAAGCGTGCGAGGTCTAAAAAGACATTTTCGGGTTTTACAATTCTCCCATTCTAATAAAAATTTCGTTCTTTAAATTTAAAAGAAAAACTAAACAGTAAAGCCATACCTTAGCCAAATAAATGAGGGTGGTTCTCCCTCATTTCTGACTCTTTCTCCCAAGTGGCATCCTTCTCTGAACTGTGCTTCCAAAACACCTTAACATAAGGAATCGCTCTACTCCTCAACTGCTTAACATCAAAATCAAGGATTTTCTTTGGTTCATTAACAAAAGTCAAATCCGGTTGAATATCTACCACTTCAGTACTAATCCTATGAGCCTCATCTGAAATATATTTCTTTAAATAGGAAATATGAAATACATTATGCACTCCACTCATGTGCATTGGTAGAATCAATCTATAAGCTACCTTTCCAATCCTTTCTGAAATCTCAAAAGGACCTACAAATCTTGGACTCAGCTTTCCCACTTTGCCAAATCTCTTCACTCCCTTCATTGGACTGACTTTAAGAAACACAAATTCTCCCACATCAAACTCAACTAGTCGGTGCTTGGAATCATAGTATTTCTCCTGTCTGTCCTGCACTGCCCTCAATCTATCTCTGATCAACCTACCTTCCTTCTCCCTTCTTCCTCTCGGCATGGTTTCCTCTTGGCACAAAGCTTCTCACGTGTTTTGCTTTCACTGGAGTGAGCGAAACGAAGATATCTCCCATGAGGAGTCATTACTTTTCACTCCAACTCGCGTCCGTTCACTTGATCATGCGATCCAACCCGTCCAGGTGTGCTCACGCACGTGTGTGGTATGATCGACTTGCTCATATGCGGCTTTGTCCGCTTCTGTGCTCGTGTGGCTGCTAATTGTGGTTTGATTCAGTTGAACTAGATAGGCCTGGTTCTTACACAAGCAATGGTGAAATCATACTTATCGAGGGTAGTGGTTCAGTACATTAGGCATAAACTTCGAAAATATGAGTTCCTCCTTGACATCTTTATTGAGTAAAAGTCACCTTATCCCCATCCCATTCCACACTTTATTCTTATTCTTCTTCTTCCTGGCACCTTTGTTTCTTCTCTTCCTCCCATCAATGCAGGCTATGGAGAGGGTTTACTATAACATTAAAAAAGAAGTTATTTTCATGATTTGAATTTATGGCCACCATATTATAATGGAGGCAACTAACACTTCTCTAGGTTCACCCTCTTTCCCTTATTCCAATATATAAAAGGCCATTTGTGGATATTGGTTATGGCAAATGTTTTTTTTTGTTTTATATTTTTGCATTTTTATAGAAACTGTTGTAGATATCATTGTTCTAAATTATTAACAATCTCCCTTAATTTTATTTATCATATTTGTTTTGAGTTGGTCCCTTCAATTGAATGAAAATCATCTCTTCCTTTGGTTCTAGTGCATTAATGACACGGTTATTAAGTATGACAATTGTCATCTTCTGTTATCTTGGACCTGTGAGTCAGTATTTAAGTTTTTTTTTTGTCTTTTTATGATGATTTCGTGTAAAATTTGAGGTACTCCGTTTCATTTGGATCTTGCTAAGTGGGACTTCTGAGGATGTCATGCCTCTGTTTATTGTTCCATTTGAATTGTTCGCCAAAATTATTTTCTTAACTCACCTTCTTTATGTACTGGAGTTGAAGTTGCATGCCTACATTGTGCTTGCTTTGATGTTATATGGCTATTGGACTTTTTATTACTTCTTTAAATATTGATCACTTTGTCATGTACTCTTTCTCTGACGTGATTACAACATCTATGATATTATTTGTTTTAGACTCGAAGAACTTCAAGTATTGGATATCAAGTTTCTTTATGGGTGTTCAAAACCTACGATTGCAGTCCTCTACCAGGTTTGTTTATCATATTGGTTTTTGTTTATCAAATTGTACACATTCTAGCATATGTTTGGTATCATTAATTAAATAAGACCTTTAATGGCAATGATACCTAGAAATTTGATAGCTTGCAAGCGCTTGATTGTTTTGATATGCTAAGCTGAAATTTAAAATAGAATTAATAATACTGCATCTTTCATTATGTCAGGATAACAAAGATGCCCGTCACCTTAAGACATATGAGGTTGCACTCAAGGATAAGGATTTTATCGAGGGTCCATGGTCGCAGAACAATCTTGATAATGGGGCTGGTCTGCTAATACCTGTTCCATTGCCTTTAGGTGGTGTTATTATCATTGGGGAGGAGACTATCGTGTATTGCAATGGTTCTTCATTTAAGGCTATCCCTATCAGACCGGTACTCATATATTCCTTATTTACATGAATCCTTTCTAAGCTCTTAGCTACTTTATACATCCACTTCTTGTTGACCGTACAAATTTATTTTCTCGGTATCTTATTTATAGACATTTATTGTCTTCTCAGTCAATTACCAGAGCATATGGCAGGATTGACCCTGATGGTTCTCGATTTTTGCTTGGCGATAATTCAGGACTTTTATATTTACTTGTCATCTCCCATGAAAGAGAGAGGTATGCGATAATATATGGCATTATAGATTGTAGAATAATTGTGTGTAGACAACTTCATTCAAAAGTAGTAATATATTGCTTAGTTTAACTTGCTAATGATTCTCTTTTGGAGACTAAGGTTTTTCTTGTACTGCCAGGATCACTGGGCTAAAAATTGAGCACCTAGGGGAGACTTCAGTTGCATCATCAATTTCATATCTTGATAATGCAGTTGTATATGTTGGTTCTAAGTATGGAGATTCACAGGTTTGTATGAAGTTATGCTCAGCACTCATCCTTTTTTTGCTATGTTTGTTTACTAATTTGTGTATGCCTTTCATGTATAATTGAAGTTGTATTGAAAAGATGGCTCGTGATTGCACCCTATAGTTTTTATTTCATGCTCATTAGGGCTGCACACAAATTTTAAATTGTAGTTTTATGCTTTCTTTCAAGAGCTTCTGTTACGATGATTTCATGTTCATGATGCTTTCTTGATTTTCTGAGTTATTTGCCTTCCATACTGAACCATGCACTGCTGACCCTTAAACAGCTTATCAAACTTAATCTGCAACCAGATGAAAAAGGCTCATATGTTGAAGTTCTTGAAAAATATGTCAATCTTGGCCCAATTGTTGACTTCTGTGTTGTGGACCTTGAGAGGCAAGGGCAAGGTCAGGTGGTCACTTGCTCAGGAGCATATAAAGATGGTTCACTTCGTATTGTTCGAAATGGTATAGGAATAAATGAACAGGTTTGCTCTTAAGTGTCTTTAATACGAAATATGATTGAAATTTTTATCAGCTTTTTCTTTTGGAGTTTCCTTAGCTATAGTCCATATTTCATCTAAATCATAGGCGTCAGTAGAACTTCAAGGTATCAAAGGGCTATGGTCTTTAAGATCTTCTACTACTGATCCAAATGACACTTTCTTGGTGGTAAGCTTTATCAGTGAGACACGTATTTTGGCTATGAATATGGAGGATGAGTTAGAAGAAACTGAGATAGAGGGCTTCTATGCGCAAGCACAGACTTTATTTTGCCAAAATGCCTTGCATGACCAGCTTGTTCAGGTGCTGATATAAAAAGTCTGTTTTTCATAGTTTTTACAAGTACTGATGCATGCTTTATGCCTACTACTTGTAAGCTTACTTGAGTTCTACTTTGACTATATAAACCATATTCTTTCTACTTGTTAAGATCACTATTTTTCTACTTCTTTATGTGATTTATGGTCTTCTGTTCAATGATCAATGTTTGCTTTGTCCCAGGTTACTGCAAGTTCTGTTCGTCTTGTGAGCTGTACATCCCGTGAGCTGCAAGATCAATGGATCGCTCCTACTGGTTTTTCAGTTAATGTTGCTACTGCAAATGCTACTCAGGTCTTAATTTTTGTTTTATGAATTTTCCTTTGGTGAAGGATAGGGGCTATATTGTGTTTTTGGTAACATTGGTTAGCTGGCATTGGCTTGATTTAATAATTTGTTCTTGAATCTTCTTTTACACTTTGATTAGAACAGTAGACCTTGCACTTTGTTTCAAAAAGTATAGAGACCTTAAACAATTTCTAATCTGTTTTTATTGTTTGTATTGGCAATTTTATCTGTTTTTGTTCAGAACAATTTGATCAAAAGAGATTTTGTCATTGGCCATTACAGGTTTTGTTGGCTATTGGAGGTGGTCATCTTGTTTATCTTGAAATTGGGGACGGAAAGCTGACTGAAGTAAAACATATACAATTGGAATATGAGATATCATGTCTAGACATAAATCCAATTGGTGAAAAAGCTAATTCTAGTGCTCTGGCAGTAGTTGGTATGTGGACTGATATAAGCGTCAGAATATTTTCCCTACCGAGCCTGGATCTTATTACAAAAGAGAGCCTTGGTGGAGAAATTATCCCACGTTCTGTCTTGATTTGTTCATTTGAAGGAGTATGTTATTATTATTCATAATTGGCCAATCCTAATAATTTAGGATCTAAAAAAAAACTAATTTAGGATCTATGCTGACCATTTTTTTTGCATGAATGTATCTTTATCTTTCAGATCTCATATTTGCTATGTGCCCTTGGCGATGGTCATCTATTCAACTTTTTATTAAATTTAGCTACCGGTGAGTTGTCTGATAGGAAGAAGGTTTCTCTTGGAACACAGCCAATCACTCTTCGAACATTTTCATCAAAGGATACCACACATGTGTTTGCTGCCTCTGATAGGCCAACAGTTATTTACAGCAGCAACAAAAAGTTGCTCTATAGTAATGTAAATCTTAAAGAAGTCAGTCACATGTGTCCATTTAATTCAGCTGCTTTTCCAGACAGGTTCTTTCAGTCTCCATTGCTTATCTTCTAACAATTTGTGAAAGTTTCTTTTGAATAATTTGAGTTATATTTTATATGTATATCACCCAATATGATTTTTAGTATTAAAGAATTGTTGATCAAATTCATTAGAAGAATGTTTGGGAAACTTTGCCCCGGCCTTGGAACCTTCTTGATGATGAATGCTTCATAGAAATATTTCATTTAGGAAAAAAGAATGAAATATTTGCATTAGATATATTGTGATCAATAATATCAGTCATGTTCGTAAATTTGACTCCTTTGCGTATATTCTTTTTGATATTGTGACTAATACTCTGATCGCTTGCCTAGAAGGTTGTTGCTATAAGCATTATTGGTTGGTTTATCTCACATTTCTATTGATGGTAATTCATTCAAATGCAGCCTTGCAATTGCAAAAGAAGGTGAACTTTCTATTGGAACAATTGATGATATTCAAAAACTTCACATTCGCTCGATCCCACTTGGTGAACATGCTCGGCGTATCTGCCATCAGGAACAGTCTCGAACTTTTGCTATATGTAGTTTAAAAAATTGTCTGATTAACAATGACGAGACAGAAGTTCATTTTGTTCGTTTGTTGGATGATCAAACATTTGAGTTCATATCAACTTATCAATTGGACACTTTCGAGTATGGCTGCTCTATAATTAGTTGCTCCTTTTCAGATGACAACAATGTTTACTATTCTGTTGGTACAGCATACGTTTTACCTGAGGAAAATGAGCCTACTAAGGTAAGGCTCTGCTTATTTCTTTTCTCTTACATAAATTTAACTTATAATACTGAAATGTAATTTATCTTATAATACTGAATGTAAGGAATATCTAATACTATTATAACTTACTGAATTCTCCTTTTAAATGATAATTTTTATTGTTGGTTATTAGATATAACCAGTAAATGAATCAATTTTTTTGGTAGAAAGATGTTTTATTATTCATATTGGTTTTCTCCAATGCTGCGTGTATGCTCAAATTTTTTTTAATTGCTTTGAAGTTCCCGAGAAATTGGTTCCAACAGAAACTATTTCATGAATTGATTTTAATTTTCGAGATTGCACTTTCAACTATTAAGTCAATACTTCCAGCTTAATTTCAACTGTCCAAAGCCAAGAAACTGGTTGGGATTTTGTTAGAGTGCATGCTTGGCATACAACTTTTGTAGGTTGAGAAATTCTTGAATTAGTATTATTTGATGATGAAACCATTAAACTAACGTAGGTGCAAACTATTTTTGTTTGCATTCGACTTCATGCCTATGGAAGTGAGAGGTGTTGTAGTGCATGCCACATAAAGCCCAATCTTATGTCTCCAGATTCTTACATAAGATGCTATATTATCTTCCTTATACGATTGGGAATTCCATGCATGAAAGCTTGACTCCCAAAGAGCATCTTTTCTTCCCTTTTTTTCTCCTTTTGAACTCTACGGCAATAGTATTTCTTTGTACTTTGTTGCATGTATGATGCAAGTATTTTAAAACCTTATAGCTTGGTTATTTGCTCACATGTTATTTAATTTTTCAATATCCTTAGTACCTGTTGTTTCTTATAAATCGCATGAATAATATTTTCTTGTTTGAACAATAAATTTAGTGATGTTTAAGCTGTCACATGCATGTTGATCAAATAATTAAACAAAAAAGAAACAAATTGTACAGAATTGAGGAATCAATTCCTCTTTTTATTTCTATTTATATGGCTAGTTACCTTCTACCATTAGTTATAAGGAGAAAACTATTATAGGAAAAACCTTAATCCTAATTAAATTAAGAAAAGAAAAAGAAATAACCCTACATTAATGTACATCCATGGGTTGGAAGCTAAGGAGACTGTTTATACATGAGATTTCACACGTGAGAATTCCACAGATGAAACCTAGATTTCTTGGATTTTCATAGTTGATTGCCACATTGGAACCTTGGATTGTTGTCAATTTCAAACTCCTAAAGATGGAGAATATATATTTTCTATTCTCAGCTTTCAAGTAATTTTTTGGAGATCTTAAAGTAGTTGGTCCTTTCGTCATGCCAACTTCAAGTTGATTGTTTGAAGGATATAGAGTGCTAATTGAACCATTGTCCAATTTTTTCTATAATGAAGTGTGTCAATCTCATATATTTTTTGTGGTCATATTTGATAGGATTGTGAGTAATATTGATTACATATAACAACGCAGTCTCATAGATCTGTCATACTTGATATAAGATTATCAATTATAATTTTTAAGGCATAGGATTTCAGAGATGCCTTGAGCCATGGCTTTGAACTTAGATTTTGCTTTTGAGCTTGCTGCCATGTTTGCTTCTTTATCATGTAATGGTAGTACCTAACTAGTTATTAACCTTCTATGTTTGATTGATCCAACACAATCAATATTCGTATTTAATTCTAAACTACGTTCTTTATTTTTCTTGAATAAGATCTTTCTGATGCATCCTTTAGCTATCGAAAGATTTTATGGACAACTGAGAACTGTTTCCCTTTTAAACATGCATGAATTGACTTACTACCCCAATAGCATATATGCAATATCCGGTTTTTTGTTTCAATTCTGGATTTCAGAAATCCAGGATGCGGTCAAAGCCTTATATTTACTAAATCTTGCTCGTTACAGGATAAATGAAATCTGGAAGTCGAGGCTTCAAGGATTTAGTATTTAAGAACCAATGAAATTTTTTAATTTAACACTCAAAAGGTTTTCTAAGTCCAATTTAATTATGAATTTTATTTGACTTGAAATCCTACTTGCTATCAAATAGTCCCCAATAGTTTTTTTGACCGACTCAAAATGAAGTACCGCATTGAGAACCTTATATATCATCCCAAACTCATCAATTCGACTCTTCATCCGCTCAATTGCTAGTCCAGCATGACATACGGTTCTTAAACTTGTTTCCTCATTGTAATTAACGTTGTTTGTAGGAATATTCTCTTACATCTTTTTAATGAAAGCCCATTAGAGAAGGGATTTGGAGCAAAAGCAGCAAAGGAGGAATAATGGAAATAGAGTATAAAGTTTTGTTTAGAACTTTGTATTTAACCCTAATAAAATTTACATTTACGAGTATAACTAATTAAATTTTTGGATAGTTGACTAGCTCTTTTGATGAGACTAGCTTGTTGTGATTGGCTCAAACTTGACCTTGTAAATGGTTGAGCTTTTTTGATGGATCACACTTGAATCTTCGTCTTTTAATGCTATATTGTGAATGCCAATAAGCTGAGAGCTTGAGCCGTTCCTAGAATTTTCATCCATATGACCATCTGGTCAATTAGGCAAAGTTTTTGCTGGAGTTCGGATTATTTTAGGGAGTTTTTTTTATATAACTTCGCTGCTTTGTAAAACAGCAATCTTATCAGTCAATGGAACGTGTATAGGAGCTTGAAGTAGCTCTATGACCAATTTCATAGTCAAATACTTAAGTCGCAATCCCAATGGGGCTTCTTGGCTTCTGATTCCACCTTCATATTTGAATGTGGAAGTAATTTTATATGAAAAAACGTAGGTGATTTTTGTCTACACGCATGAAAATGTGGAATGCAACGTTAAATTATATTTTTATATCTAATTTGTATCCTACTTTTGCGTCTTAGTAGGAATGTGCTATGAACTATTGATGCATTTGTAATTGATTTTAATGATTTGTATCTTATAACTTACATGATTTATAGTAATTTATTCTCAGTTTTGATAGTGGTGATTCAAGATTTTGTTGTTTACTTTCAAGTTGAAGTTTTGCCATTCTTCACAAACTTTAGTTATGGTTTCCCCTTCTTGTTTGTTTATTTCTACCTGTCATATTCCCAAGTCTGCAATGAATCATGCGACCTAGTTTGTTTCCGTATACATCCTTCTAAGTGATTAAGAGTAATTTCTCATATTGGTGATTGATTGTTCTCAGATCATTGGATAATTGTTTAGCTACTTCCATAGAATGTGTCATTGTAGCAATGCAATTTTTTATTCATTAAGAAATGCCTTTTGGGTTTATGAGTATAGGGACGTATCCTAGTTTTTGTAGTTGAAGATGGTAAGCTACAACTAATAGCTGAAAAGGAAACGAAAGGAGCTGTATACTCCCTCAATGCATTCAACGGGAAATTGCTTGCTGCAATCAATCAGAAGATTCAATTGTACAAGCTGATGCTTCGCGAGGATGGAACACGGGAATTGCAATCTGAGTGCGGACATCATGGTCACATACTTGCTTTATATGTCCAAACCCGAGGTGATTTCATTGTGGTTGGAGACCTGATGAAGTCTATTTCTTTGCTTTTATATAAGGTAAACAACCTGCTAACTCTTTTACACCTAAATTGTAATTTATGCCATCATCTTGATTCTCCTTATTTAAATACTTTTACTTTTGTTTTCTAATCCACAAAAATAGTAGGCAACATTGTAACGATCATTTGTTCATGGAACCTATGAATGTTACTGGATTATAAGTTCCTTTTTTAGGGTTCTTTTATTAATATTATTGTCATTGTTTTTTTTTTAAGTATATTATCATAACTAACAAATGATATGAGTACAACTTGAGCAATTTCAAAGAATTGGCAAATAAAAATTGGCAAATAAAAGGAAAAATATATAATACAAGAAAAGAAATCATGATGATGAAAATGGGCATCCAAAATCATTAAAAAAAAATTCAAAATATACTAATTTTGCATGTCTAGTTTGAAGCCTAGTTAATGCAAGGGAAGGATTGATAGAATTTTTTTATTCAGGTTCTTTCTCCGTTTGGTACATATGATTTGAAACTTTCTATTCACCGAAGTATCAACGTTTTGAATGCTCTCATCTTAGTCACAAGGTTGTTGAGGGTCATGATCATTGATTTTTTCAGAAATTAGCATGGAAATAAGGTGTTTAAAGAATAGGGAGGTCTATGTCAATGATATTACTTGTAGCTGATGTGGTGAATAACAATGCAGGACAAGCCAACAATATCTAATTCTAAAGGAGAGTTTACTATTGGTTCCAAGTTCTGTGTGTATACCTAATATGTTGGAGCAGCAGCAGCCACCATAGTGGTAAGAGCTTTAATCTAAATGTTGGGTTTATTTCTCTTGCACTTGTTAGGTTTCCTTAGGTATGGGCCTTGAAATATTCAGAGAACTCATGTCCAAAAATTTTGTTGGAAGAGCAATATGATGTAATGTCTTCAAGTTCAGCCCTTTAGCAGTATGAAGAAGATGAGAACTTAATATAGACCTCCTTTTTGAATTGAGAAGTAACATACAATTCAACCAGATTTCTACTAATAAAAAACTTAAAGTGATTAGTAGCAGCATCTACTTGTAAATGTTTACCAAATATTGAACCTAAAAGCAGATTGATTGAAATAATAGACATGGGCAAGAGAATAGGCACTTGGGAAAAAAGTCAATTGTAATTTGCTTCTAAGAATTATCTTATAATAACATTATGAGGGCCAATGAATCCAAGAGAAAATTCATTAACTAGGTGTAAATTTATCATGAATTTGCGAATAACTTCTAGTTTGGGGTGGCTTAATAAGAATTTACTCAGGTGAATAAGAGAGTGGTCTGCCAAGCAATGAGATCTCATCTTCATTGAAAATATGCATAGGTTTGTTTTGATATGCTAATGTTCCTTAATGTTGATGAGTATATGACTCTAATTAAAAAAATAAAAGAAAATGGTAGGATGGAGAGGAATGTAATCTTGAAAAATTCTGCTCACTGAAGGAGTGAGCAAAGAGAGCAATAGGAGATGCAATCATTGATGGTGTGAGAGCGAGAGAGGGAGCCTCCACCCATTGGAGTAGGTGGTGGTGCAAAAACTGATTTGAGGATTCAATTGAAATCTTAGTAGCAACCAATGTGGGAGAAGAAAATGTTGTAATATGTTTAAAAGCTTAAGACAAAAGAAGGAAAGGCAATATGAGAAAACTCCAATTGAAAGTCGGAATGACATTTGTGGTACCATATGGATTCAAAATACATGATCTAGAATGACACTAGATACAAGAGGATGACTAGAAATTCATGATAGGTGAGGGAAAAATAGAAGACAATGAAAGTGTTGCCCTCGTTATAGGAGGAATTGAGCTTGAAAGCCCAAATTAAGGCATGAAAAATGGGGCACAAACGCCATAAGGTATTAGAATGACATCAAATATAAGATGTGCAAAAATTCACGATAGATGGAAGGCAACAATGGCTGCCCTTATTGCAGTAGGAATTGAGCTCAGAAGCCCTAATCGAGAAGCATGAACAATGGGATACTAATGCCATAAGGTGCAGCGCCAAAGAGCGGGTAGACACACCATGCTTGAAGCCCAAGAGGCGGAGATGCAATTGCATGACTAAGAAGAAATGAAGAGCGAGACATGTGCATGAGGTCTTGAACAGGCATGATACAAAGAGATTGCAGTGACCCATGTAGGCAAGCATGAAGTTGCGTGACAAAGCTACTCGTCGATTTTGTGTCAAGATGAAGTAGATTGTGAAGCAATTCTGCTTGTCAAAATCGAAGAAAACTCGGATAATAAGAAGCGGAGCTAGAGCAATATGCGAATACACATGGTTAAATCAGACATTGCTGCGTATGATATCGAAGCGGGAGGAGTATGCAGAACGATGGGATGCAGGATTGTGAGGTCTTGGATGTGGTTGTGAGGTCAAAGAGGACTCATATGGATCACTAGGTTGAAGCGAACTTGTGCAGGATCATGAGATCGAATAGTACTATATTGAGAGGGTAAGCAAACAATGGGATTTTTTAGGGATCTTCATAGAATCATGATTGATAGGATGGATCAAGGGAAAGAAGATACACACCTTAGGAAACCCTAGAGCCTCTAATAACACAATGTAAAACATAAAAGACTACATCTTTATTATTATTATTATTATTTTTGCTACTTAAGGTTTAGAGTTCCTTGATACGATTATGTGATGTATTGCATGAAAGTCATTCACACGAAATCAAACTTTGGGTTCACTAATAAGCACTTAGAATAAATATTTTAGTTTCTCTTACTGCAACCCCAGAGAACCCCAAAGACATGTAAATTCTATGTATTCGGTAATCTAATGGCATTATAATAGAAATTATGCATAGATGTTTAAGATCATAAAAGTTATGTTTCACAATAATTTAAAAAATAGGTTATAAAAGATTCAACCAACTTAATCATGCAGGTAAAAAAATAAATAAAACTATAGAAAAATAACGAAGAATCTGCCAAAATTAAAAATTCATGCCTTGCACCAATATAAGGTGGTGACATCCCCTAAAAGTAAGTAGTCACCACTTGCATCACTCTAATATTCACATCCAACTAACATTCAAGCATAAAGAAAATAAAAAATTCATTAAACTACAATTGTCTTCTACATGCCTGAATAACCCAATATTTGTAATCAACACATTCCCTAATTGTAGCCTCTCAAAACTTTCTTGTAACAAATTCTGTCCAAAAGTCATGTAGAGATTCCACACCAAGCACCCACAGAAGGATGCAAATGACAAGATCACAAGAGTGACAATGCACGAGAGCGTGAAACCAAGAATCACATATCTAGGCATAGGACATTGAATCAATGAACGAAAAAGGCACAAGGCACTGAACCTGTGCACCAGTTGAATAAGGGTAAATCCATAGAAAGTTGTACTAAGCCAAGTAAATCAAATATGACCAAAAGACTCACAAAATTAATGAATGCAACCTGTTCTCATAGACTCGTCATAGGCATGGATAAGGCGAACTATGTAAAAAATTTAAAGAAGTAATATCAATTAAGATAAAATTAAACTCAAAATGTCTGCTTGCAAATCTCAATGCACTATCTTGCATTATCGAAGAGTATAAACTATCATTTGTATTGAATTTACCTGACTCGGAAAAATTAGATGAATTGAGCATTTGATTTCCATCTAAAAAATATAGGCATTACTGTTACATTTTATGTAAAGTCATCTAATAATCATCACAAGTAGGTCTGTCATGCCATTGCATAAGATCCCTCCTGTATAAATCATCTGTGGTGGACATATTAAGAGAAGGGAAGCGAGAGTTAGAGAGTGAGAGGAAAGAAGACTGACTACTAGGAGTTAAAATGAGAAACTGATGATTCCCCCATAGTATTTATAATAGTTATAATTTCATGAATTTTCTAACCTCACTAAAATTGTAGTAATGCATATATATCTAAAATGACTAATGGTCTTTTTTTATTCTTCATATTGACAAAATGACAAATAAGAACAAATGTCATAAAATAATTGATTTTTTATTCAAATAAGATGTCATTTATAAATGTAAGCACCCCACGCATCAAATTTTTAGTGATATAAGTGATATTATCAGGAAGCGTTTTTGCTCACAATATGATTATTTACTACATGTGATTTGGGCTGTAGGAATGCTACGAGAAAAAAAAACGTTGCTATGGGATTCTTTTTCTTTTTTTTTAGCAAAAATCATGTATGCTATTGTTGCTATGGGATTCTTGACTTGATAACATTGGGGTGAATAGGTTTGCAAATAAGTCCAATTCAGATTTGCCAGTATGCATTAATATGCTGTTGATTGAAGTAATTTGCCTTAGAAGGCATGTGTAAAAGGGTGTGCCTGGCCCGTGTTGTTCTTGTTAATTTAGTGTCAGGAGAGGCTTAATTTACAAAACAATACCTCTAGATTACCGAGAAGCTGCTTCTGTAATTTGAACCCATGATCCTAAGGCATCATCGCTCCAAGCTTCCCTTTCCATTTAATGGAAAATCTTGTAGCCAAAACGGCAGTTATGCAAAACTGAGCCCTCCAGAAAATAAAACGAATTTGACCTTCATCCGGATAAACGAGCCTGAAACTTGTCTTGTCTAATTGTGGCCTGCAAAATCGGCAGAAAGTCTCGCAGATGCAAGAATGACTGAAATGTTTTTGGGTTAGAGTACCAATATTTAATCCTGTAAACCAGAATGATAGACTTGGGCCGGTTGCAATCACCAAATTTTACTATTATATTAAAAAATATATATTACTCTTCGAGGACAGATGGGAACTCCAAGCTTTGAGATTTGATTACCTGAAGTTGCATTTGTTTGTCAGGAATGCAAGAAAGTTTTTTTTCCAAAAAATGGTGAAATAGATTGACAAACAACTTGAACACAACAGCAATTAATTCAACCAACCTCATCTCTCCACCCTCAACCCTCAAATAACCTGTGAGGGATGGTTGATTTAGTTCCTATTATCGCCCTTACGATTTCTTTCAGAAGTATATGCAATGCTAAGAAATTATGAAACTGTATTGATGGCGTTTTAGAATATTCAAATTTTTTATACGTAGGGGATAAGCTATATACCTCATAATTGTTCTCCCATTGATGCAAGATACTAAAAAAAATAGGGATTTTTATCATGCGATCGTTAGAGACTACAAATGAACCATTAATAAACAGCTAGTTCAGGTCACTGATTTTCTTGGTTGTATTGCTCTTAAATTTGGATTTTTTTTTTCTTCAGCATGAGGAGGGCGCCATCGAAGAACGAGCCCGGGACTATAATGCAAACTGGATGACTGCTGTTGAGATCCTTGATGATGATATTTACCTTGGTGCTGAAAACAACTTCAACCTTTTCACAGTGAGAAGAAATAGTGATGGAGCCACTGATGAGGAGCGTGGCCGTTTGGAAGTTGTCGGCGAGTACCACCTGGGCGAGTTTGTGAACCGGTTCCGGCACGGCTCCCTCGTTATGCGCCTTCCAGACTCCGAAGCTGGCAACATCCCCACTGTCATCTTTGGCACTGTCAATGGTGTGATTGGGATTGTGGCCTCTCTCCCTCATGACCACTATGTGTTCCTTGAGAAGCTTCAGTCCAATCTTGTCAAAGTTATAAAAGGCGTCGGCGGGCTCAGTCATGAGCAATGGAGGTCATTCAATAATGAAAAGAAGACAGTTGATGCAAGGAATTTCTTAGATGGTGACTTGATAGAGTCCTTCCTGGATCTCAGTCGTAGCAGGATGGAGGAAATTTCTAAAACAATTGGGGTATCGGTTGAGGAGCTTTGCAAGAGAGTTGAGGAGCTGACGAGATTGCATTGAAGGGGTGTCATGGAGGAAAATATTGGCTGGCCACACTTTGCCAACTCTTGTAAGCCTTTTTTTTCTTATATGCTGTTGTTTCTGGTACAGGTAAATTGAAAATTTGTTCCATGAAAGTTTGGTTTATCTGTCCACTTTTGAAGTTATGATTGGGCGCATTGTTACTTAGGGACTCATTCTACTCTGTTCTTGTTCACTGTAAGTAAAATTTATTCTTTTGTTAGTGTGTTATTTTATAGTGGAACTTTCAGTAAAAACTTCTATACTCGGAGACCAATCCGAGTGAGCCACATCAACAATAACGAGCGTGATACCGATGTGACTAATTTTGATTGGTCTCCGAACGACGTTCGATATCCACACAGAATAATTTTTTCGCTATGTGGGGAATAATTGTATGCTTTTGAATGATTCAATCATGTATTCTCCGTATGCGTTGGCCTTGGTTACAGTAATTTTCTACTGGTGTTCAACTACTGATTAATAATTTTTTATTAATATTCAATTAATTATGAATTTTCACTTTAAAATAATTGAAAAACACTCACTTAGGAAAAGTCTCTGATTACTTTATGATTTAATTTATTTTATAGGAGGTATTAAAGAAAGTCGGCACTTACCATAGCTTAAACCAAATTATATTATTTTGAATATCTTTGGTAGGATCTCAACCTAGCAATGAACATATATATGATCATAATTAAAAATAATTAAAATAATAAAAATAAAGTTGGACATGTTATTTAACCTGCTTTTTAAAGTATTATAGGGTGATTGATGAGCGAGTACGGTTGGAACTCTCATACCGAATTCAAATCCTCTACTACGATCTTGCATCTTCAATGAGGCAAAACAAGTGTGGGCCTGATGCCGGTGGGTGGCCTCCTTAAGTTCCGCTGAGGAATTAATTATGCCGCCAACCGCTCTCTTTAGAGTGAGCGTGACTCGTTACTCCTAAATGTTAGCTTTGACAATGTGCTGGAACAAAATTGCATTTTAACCACAGATCTTATGGCCTCATTAGTCCAAATACAAAGAGCTTGAAAATGCTAGAAAGCTTATCAAAAATTCAAAATCGCTAGCCATTTGCTCCATTTCAATATGCTATAAATATTATGAGAAATGCAATAATTTGAGTCTTATTGATGGATAGAACTGTGGGCAATTAGTGGATTTTTGAAGTTTTTTTTGGCGATCTTGTGGAAGAAGAGTAATTTGCGTGAATCGCAAAGCAAAGGATTGGATAGCTTGGGTTGGGGAGAACTATACAAGAACTAACGACTTCAAAATCCTCAAAATGCTACCAGCCATACCCATCAATAAGTCCAAATTTCTTCACTTGTCCTAATATCTAAAAGATGGTTTACTATATGACACTCCTGCCTTAAACAAACTTTATAGAAATCTCTAGCAAAAATTGTTAACCCACATGAGGAGTGTGACAACAAGTACATTTAGGCTTCGTTCGATTATTATGTACCTTCTTTAATAGGTAGTTCTAAAACTATTTTTGAGATAACAAAATTTTCTATTGGAGAAATAAGTATCTTAAAACTTTTGAAAACAGTACAAAAATATAGATCTCTAAAAAACATTTTTGCAAAAGTGACACATCCAAACAACGACAACAAAATTTTTTTGCCATTTCGAAATTGAAAAGGTGAAATTAAGCCGTCTCAAATGAGGCCTTAACCTTTCTTGAATGCTGCCTGTCAAGGAATTTCATTCTATTTTACTTTTTAAGGATGTTTGAAGTTCATTTAGGCAACTCAACAAACATAAGCAGAGTTCTGTCGACAACTAACAAAAATATATTTAGCATCACTGCAGAATGCAGATAGTAGCTTTGAGAGAAAGCCAAGAGTTGGGAAACATGGCTTCTGGACTGAAATTGCTTTACAAGATATTCTAATCGAAATCGAACATGGGACCTGTTACAAATTATCTCAGTTTTCTTAACGCCTCATTATACTCTTTTATCTAACGTATTTATATGTTGTAAGAATTTCTTACCATTTACAACGATAACAGGTGCCGAAATGCCCATAAAAGTATAGCACAAATTGATTCCAGTCAGAGAGCATATGGAGCAATGTTCTGCAGAAGCTTTAGCATAATTCCTGAGGCGGCAAAGTCCAGAACAGAGCTTCAAAAACCAATATCTTATCAATAGCTAGTTTTTGGAAATGAAGCATAAAAGACCATGTGCAATAAGCTACCAACTTAGATTAAGACTTTGTTTGGGATGACTTTCTTACTGCTTCTTAAAACAATTTTCTAGCAAAAAAATTTTAAGAAGCAGTGAGAAAGCTGTCCCAAACGAAGCCTAAATTCTTCACCTACTTTCTTTAATCTATATTAATATAAAAAATAAAGTAGGAGTTCAGGGTATAACAGACTCACAGCTTCAATAGGTCTCCAATGAATAAAATGATAATGAGAAAAATGTTTTCAATACTTGATTGGCCCATCCAAGCTCCCCGAAGCAAACTGCAAGCAATTTACTGTTCTTTAATCTATGATCATTTTACTTCAGAACAAGATGAACATTCAGATTATATCAAGTGAATGCAATAACGCCTTTACCTGCTTAACTATTGGATTTGTTGAAGTAGTGAATTCCTGAGTCATTCCTTCCCAAACAATCGTTCCATCATACAGAAAAAGCAATCTGAGACATTGGGGTTTGAAGCAGAGAACAATGCAGAAGCAGAGGACATCAAACAAAGAAGCTAAAATGAGTGGTAGAATGAAGTACCTATCAACAGCTCTTCTAATGGTGCTATGTTGATGAGTAACAACAACATAGGATGCGATCTTTCCGAGCCTTCTAGTGGTGCTCTCTCCTTTCAGATGCACTGAGCGGATGAGATCTTCAACAACAGTGGAGGCAATCGGATCTAGACCTGCAGTGGGTTCGTCATATAGTAGTACCTGTAAGAAAGTATATTCTTCAGGTAATGAATTCAATAAAACCACTGGTTTGTGTTATAATCATTTTTTTAAGTAACTATCATTATTTTAGCATAAGTAACTATAATTATTTTAGCATAAAAATGTAAAGCTTTTGATTTTTTTTTTATAATCATTATAAGCCTCAATAGTAATTATCTTTTTGCACTCTTTAAAAGCATATTTTCCTTGACACAGTTTTGCATCTCTGTACTCCACCATCTCCTTAATAATGCATGATTTGTTTATAGAATCTTATTAAACTTCCACAAAAATCTCTTGATAGGACTAGCTATCATTTTCCACATTAGGTTTGGAATTAAAGAATTACAAAGTGCCTTAGCAACGCATTATAAAGGAGTAACAACTTTCTCACCGTTCAAATTTTATCATCATATCCTAGGGTAATTATTTGTCTTTATTCTTTGCTTGATACCTTATATATATGCATCTATGGCTACTATTCTAAGAAGTGCAGTCAAACTTTCTCATAGAATTAAACATTTTATTCAAAAAAATTTCTTTCCTTCATAGTAAAAGAAGCATATTTATGATAGGATGACTGCACTTTTTATGATTAAGTGCTATACTCATTTCTAAGTATTCACTGTCGAAAGATCATAGACTATCTTGAAGTAAAGTACAACTTCTCCAATTACAATTTAACTCTTATTGCACGCCCACCGTCATTTTTTTTTTTAATATTTTTTTTATGCATGCCCACCGTCAATAGTCTTATAACCAAAACTACTAAATCATATATACTCATATAAGACACCCCTAATAGTTATGCTTTCTTCTTCACGTATCATCATCATTATGATCATTATAATAGTTTGGGGTTTGTTTTAAAAATCATCATTTTTCATTCCAGTTAAAGCTTGATATTGTTGTTGTTGTATTTTCATTCATTCATGTAAAGTGTTGCATGAGGTATTAAACCTCTTCTTAGCAATATTTTTGAAGAACTTTTATACATATTACCTCAGGTCCACTCATTTTTCCTTCCTAATTGCTTTATATTAACTTTATAGATACATAAAAAGAGGGCATTTTATACCATTTGTTGTACTTGTCCAAACTACCTAAGACTATTTTCCACTAACTTCAATAAACAATGCTCCAACCATCCAAAAAACATGATCACTCCTTAATTTATTGTTTATAATTTTGACAAAATTATATCTTAACAATCTTATATCATCAATGTTCAACTTAGCTATCAATAAAATTTTTACTGTCTAACACTAATATCTATAAAACATAGCTAGATAAACTATAATTTAATAAAACTTATCTTTAATTCTTCGTGATATTCTCTCGCACAAAATAATCTCAGAATATTTCTCCAATTTAACCAGTTAATCATAACTCCAAAGGTTATGCCCTCTTCTATATTCCAATTATTTTGTACACTATCAAAAAATATAAGCCTATCACACCTAAATACCACTTTATCTTCTAAAAACTTTAATTAATAATTATTGATATCCCACTAACTAAAGTCACAAATATATTTAGCTTTTATTCTACAGATTATAAGTCATTTATCTTCTAAATTTTTCTTTATTGTTTTAGCCTTCTAATTAATTCAACAAATGTCTCACCGAGCAGAACTATCATATATGATAAGAGCATAACATAGAAACTCACTTAGAATGTTATTAATAAGCATCTCCATAGCCAATACAAAAAAAATGAACACAATGTTGGATAATACTGTGGGCATAAAAAGCAAGAAAGTATACCTCTGGCTCAACTATCTCCTTTGTATTGTCATATATAATAGATCGGGCTAATGCCACCCGTTTCTTCATGCCACCAGATAACTCAGAAGGCAACCTATCCTCCACCCCCTGAACATATTAAAATAGAAAATTTACGGTAAATAAACCGCAGGACAACATACAACCTGAGAACAATTCTATGTTCCTGATTATATCCGTGATAAACCAATGTAAGGCTTTAAAAACATTGATCTATTGGCCTTAACAAAATAGTAAGATTAGTATCACATTTAACATCTCATAATCTCAAAAACTAAAAAAGATTCAAATCATGAAATGCATAATTGACACTAAGTTGTTTGGCATGAAAGTTGTAGAGCAAGCTCATAAAACTTATCATAAAGGAGCATTTTCAATGAAAGGTTAAAAATGGAAACCCCTAATAGTATTTTCTACAAATATTATATATGTGGGCTGAGAAAATTCTCACCCAGGCTCTGCTGAGAGAGTTTTAGCATTATGGGTGAAATTTTTAGAAAGAAAATTACAATGAGATAATACACTATCCAGATATTTCATCCTTCTTTTGATATTACTTTATAATTTGATTCCAGGTTTTTCATAGATGCAAGCCTCTATGATTAATTATCCCTCTCAGTGACGAGAGAAAGTTTTTAATTTAAGCTAGTTTCTAGAAGTTAAATACTTAGCAAATATTAGTAGCGAATTTAGCTTAGGATTGAGAATGTAAGGGCTGGTTTACCCTGGCCAGTTCAATTGAACCAGCCGACCAACCCTATTAAACCCCGCGCTAACAGAGACGAAACAGACGGAAGAATCACAACCTGGGCGAACCGAACTCGCACGCGGAAGGGTATGGATGGTTCATTTCACTATTTTGAGCAAACGATCGTTTTTGGGGATAATTTTTACCAACTCCTCTTAACTCATTTTCATTCCTATCGCTAAAGAAAGTGGAGAATAGGAAGAGATGAAAGTGAACGTGAGGAATGATTGAGAGAAAGAAGGAAGAAAATTTGTTTTCCATTTTTTATAAATCTTTCCCTATTTCTTCATCTAATCAGTGATGGATATTTAATTGACGGCAAGAGAAGATATTGAACGCGAAAAGGATGAGATTTTGAGAAAAAGAGGAAAGCAATAGGAAATTCTTTTCTTCTAAAAGTTGAATAAAGTAAGTAAACTATTAATTGAGTTAATTTATATACGAATTTATATCCTCAAATGCTAATTGAAGAAATCAATTTATGTTGGAAGAATCCAAATGATATAAACTTTGGTTTGATGGTGGAGGGAGAAAGATTTACAAAGAAAGAAAGGAAAATTTTATGAGGAAATTTCATGTGGAAGAAATCAAACGTTTATTGAGACATTCAAAGTGAGATTTAATGTTAATTAAATTATTATGTTATTGGGAACAATTAAAGGGTTTCAATACAAGACGAAGATTGGAAGAGGAAACTAAAGTGGATAAATGATGTTATTTTAATATTTTCATTATTTTATTTTATTTATACAATATTCTAATTATTTGATTATTTGCATAAACTACCAATGTTGAAGGTATAATTATTTCATGATTATACAATTTTCTGATTAGTGCATATTACAAATGTTTGAAAGTTTCATTAAAGTGAAATGTAATATATATATATATATATATATATATATATATATATATATATATATATATAAGATGCAATGTATGAATAATAGTATATACTTGGGAAATGGAAAGAAAAAAAAAGACAAATTATATATTGAAATAAAACAAATATAAATATAAAAAGGATAAGAATAAGCATGCAAATTACAGGAGTCACCCCTGAATAGGAGCAAAGGTTGGGATGGTGAGTAGACCCGAGGGAGGAAGAACTTGGTCTACACTAGACTACAGCAAGGAGCGAGGACGCGTGAACTAACTCAGGCAAAAGGACAAAAGGAGATGAGGAGATCACATGACTATGTAAGCGAATAGAGAGGCAGAGTTCAAAGAGTAGTCACGATCTAGAGTTGGTGGCTAGTAGAAAAGAATGTTTTTGTTAGGCATAGACAAGAATATGAGATGGGATTGGATGACACATCAAGCAGCAATGGGAAAGCACAATGGGAGAATCAATGGCATTAGAGAAGATTTGATGATAAAAAAAAAGATTTGAGAACATTTTTTATTTTAATTTAATAATATAATTATATATAGGTAACTAAAATTCTTTTTATTATGTGTACTAATTGTTGCTTGCACATTTTTGTTTCTAAAACATGTCAAAATTGTCAATCTCGTCTCTTATGTGGGTAAATTCTCTAATTTTTTTTGGTATGACGACCATGTAATATGGGTATTCTTTATGACTATTTTTAAAATTTTGGAAATTTCGGCATAGTCTATTTCGATAAATGAGCACTCTTTAGCAATTTTGATTGAGATCATGGTATTTCAAAACAAATTTGCGCCACTTTGCACCATAGTCCATCGTTTTGTTTGTGTTTGATTAAATCAATCGAGCAACGTCGTTGGGGGGTCGGTCCTTTCTTAGTAATTTTCATGCCCCAAACATATTAATGCAGTTTATTTTATGTAATGGATGATAATCATGCTCTTTTTATCTATGTGACATCTAGGATGCACAAACCCAAACACAAGGTTTTAGAGACAACATACATATATGAGACATGTTTATTATTGAAAATATAGAATAAAAAGACTCCTTGGAGATGACATTATTTTTTAATAGTTTTAAAATTAAAAATAACACATAAATTAAGCAAAATAAATACAATAAACTTATACAAGTATAGCAGTGTTCATTATTTTTTATTACACAGCACAATGCACATAAAGATATAAAAAAAAAATCAAATAGCATAACTTAAACAAATGACAAAAAATCATTGCATGAAAATTGAAATTATTTGAAAATTCTTTTATTAATAATGTTTCATTCTGCAATAAATTTATAAGAGTTTAGCTCAAAACTATTTATTTGAAGAATTTATCTTCATTCCTTTTGATTATTTAGTGTTAGTTTGGAGAACATGGGGCTTAGATAATGGGAGAAGAAGATGGCTTTGGCGTCGAGAGGGGGAAGGACATCGGTTGCGAACTTTGGAGACGAGCGTTGTGTGAGAGCTCGTTCCTTTGATTTGCCTTCCAAGATCTGATTTTCCTTCCAGGATCGTCTGGGCCGATTTTGGATCGTCCTGGGACGATCAGATAAGACAAAAATCTCGAGAGCAAGGGTTTTTATCGTCTGAGAAAATTAATTATCGTCCTGGACGATTGGATTTTGTTCACATCGTCCTGGATGATGTGGCGATCGGCCGGGCCGATAAGGCTTGTTTTAAAAGGAAATCAGCTCGTTTTGATGAGAGAGTAAATCATTTTTAAAATCAAAATATCTGAGGAGAGAGAAAGAGAAGGAAAGCAAAGGAAAAGCTAGTTTTCGGAGGCCGCGGAGCGCTTTTCGTCCGTCGCCGCTGTTGGGAGAATTGTTTATCTCGCGGTAAGGACTCCGAATCCTATTTCAGTTTTCGAAGATGTTGAGTTTTGGTCGTTTTGTGCTCAGATTTGTGTTTTCGTTACCGAAAAACGCGCACCGTTTTGTATTGACGAAACTTTCACCGCACAACTTTTGATATGTTATTGATATGATTTTTCTACACGTTTTGAGTATTTTCTGTAACGATTCTACCGGTTATTTTGGGTTCTGTGCGATTTTGATCGAATAGATAAATATCAAGTTGTTGATTGATGTTGCTTCAGTAGAATAGCAGTCTTATAATGTTGTCGTGCACATTCTGTATTAATTTGATAAATTGTGATTTTTAGGAATTTTTGTGTAAATTCCGTGTACTGCCGTTATGCCGCTGGATTTCCGTACGATTTCCGATCTTCTGAAATTGATGATTTGAATTGATATGCATCTGAATGTGAATATCTGCTTGATATACTGAAAGACAAGTGAAGCCTGGTTGAACCGTTGGTTGGAGATCGACTTGACCTATACAGGATGGTTGGCCGACGGGCTTTCCTTTAAACTATTGATCATTGATATAACGATTGGGAGTCATAAGGAGATTAATATGCCGACGGGCGGCCGACGGGCACAGAGTGACGACTCTTATTGAAACCAACGGATGGATATCTACAACAGCACTATGAATTTCTACAACAGCACTATGGATAATAGCCAGCGATGTACTTGTTCAGTAAGACTATTGTATGGATTTGCATGTGTACTGTATTGACCTGTTGATTTCGTTTTGGATTTATAGATTTATTGATATCGATAGATTTCATCGGCGGATTTATTGTAGTGAATTGATTTATTGCTATCGATTATGGATTTACTGACGGATTTACGGGTTTATTGATATTGTACGATTTCATTGATATTGTGTATGGTCCTGTCACTGGAGATTTATGGATACATACCGACATATATGGATATTGTATTGATTTATGGATACCGACACCGACATTGATATGGATATGGTATTGATCTATGGATACTATTGATACGACAGATACTGATACACTACTGATCCATTGATACATTGATTCATCGTACCGAGCATTGATTGATTGATTGGATTGATTGATTATTGATATATTGATTTGATTGCTTATTGAGTTGATTGCTTTATATGATTTTATTGTATTGATTGATTTCAATTGACTTTGATGATTTTATTGATTTGATTTCAACTGCTCTGACGATGTGTTGATTTGATCGTTTTATGGGATTCTCTGTCGATTGATATGATTGACCGGACTTTAAGTGCTTTACTAATTTGATTGATGTGATTTCACTGATGTAGCATCGTTCGTGGTCGTCATCGGATTGTTCTCGTTGTGGATATGGATACATACGCTGTCGTACTGATATTAAGCAAGTGGTATTGAATAACTGATCGATTTGCAAGTGTATGTTCTGATACGATTCTTCTATTGATTTGACTGATGTTATCGACTGATATGTATTGATATGATAAATGCTATATTGATTTGACTGATGTTATCGACTGATATGTAAATTGATATGATAGATGCTATATTGATTTGACTGATGTTATAGACTGATACGATAGATAAGACGACTAGACGACGATATTGATGTAATTGATGTTATCGACTGCTATGATAGATACTGTAGAGATTTGATGCACGCACTGATGTATTGAACTTTATAGATTTTCTATTGTTTACGGATTTCTCTGAGATTTGACGTATATTGATTGAGCTTGATGGATTCTTTTTCCGACCGTCTATCGATTCTTCTACCGCTGCATTGATTACTGATTTCCGTATCTGCATTGACTCGTTGATCATGTGCGACTGATTGATTTGACTTAATTTGATTGACTGACATGCATATTGTTTCCAGTACCGTGCTTTGATTTCAGTTGTAGGCTTTGGTGACCTGCTGAGATATTTAAGCTCATTATATGTGGTTAACAATTTCAGGTCCGAGCAAGGGAGCAGGAATGGAGATTGATCAAGACTGTCGACGAATCCTTTCACTATGGATGCCTGGGGCGTCACACGTTGGCCTCAAGAGAGGAGAGGAAATTGGGAGACGAGTATGTGAGAGCCGAGTTTTGGAAGCTCGCGACTGGATGTATAGATTTGGCAATGTCAACCCAAACCAGTGTACGAGAAAGGAAAAGTTCGGCTGGGAAGATTTGCGAGAGAAGTGCTAGAGAAAAATGAAAAAAAAAATAGAAAAAGTAAAATTTTATAAATTTTAACTAAGTTTTTATGACACGAGTGTTGGACAAGCATGTATAATTTTTAATTATCTTTTTAATTGGACACCTGACAGATGTGCTTAACACGTCTCAAGCCTGGTTGGTGTTCGACAAGTGTCGACCACTGTATGTAACCTTAATATGAACTGTCGATGCATCATAATGTGACCAACTTCAAAACAACCTCATGATATTATGCATCGGTTATCCGTGACTTCCATAATGTTTAGCTAAGTTGGATTGCAGTGCAAATATCTGAGGTCAATATAATCCAAGCACAAATTCTACAATATGATTATTCAAGCACATCCTTCATCAATTCTAGCATTTATCTTGACAAAAATATCCATTCTTTAGATGGTTAGGTATGTTCAAAGCTGCAAGTTACCGCAGATAGATTCCTAGACAGAAACAAAATATGGACATCTAACCACTAAAACACTGCAAAGACTCCTATAATAGTTCATTTGTACTTTTCCATTAAAAGTTTAAAAAATGCTTTATATGGAAGCAGAAACAAAACAGCCTGCTTTTTTCATGACTGGCGTCTATTTTTAGCAATAATTTAAAGTGGGGCAGATGCATTTACAGTTCCAAAATCTTACCAAGGAGGATAAGCTGATTACTAGTTCAAGTATAAATACTGCAAAAGCTAGTACAATGAATTTGAGAATACAACACAAAAGCAGGCACATAGAAGTTATTTTCTAGCCTAGAATTCTTTTTCATGAAAAATATTCTTCCGCAACAAAAAGGTTCATAAAAAGATGTCAATTCACTCCTATTATTCCAATAAAATATAGAAAAACAAATAAAATAAACAGACTTCTGACAATTTTCAAATACCTTCAGCCCAACAGCAGCCAGATTTTCCTTGACAAGCTCTGCGATTTTATCTTGCGGCATCCTTGCATTTTCATACCTTTGAACAAAATGGGAATTAGAAATATATATCATTATGCAGGGCAAGCCCTGAACGCATAGCTAATTGAAGCTTTAGATTTTTGACTGTTGAATATGATCTAAAAGAAAAGAGCATCTCTTACAGTTGGAAACCAACATTCTCACGAACTGTAAGTGAATCAAAAAGCGCTGCACTCTGAAAAACCTGGATGAATAATAATGAACAAAAAAAATGAATGAGCAAGATTGAATCAGAAACATAAGATAAAAACCATCACTAATGAATGGGATTGAACCAGCAACATAAGCTAAAAATTATATGTTATAACAACAACTAGGCTTGTTCTACTTTTAATTTGCATTTGAATGAAGCATCTGCCAATGATTTTTTTTTAATGCGATCTGCTAATGATCGGAAGATAAACTTCCATACATAATAGATTTCATCAGTAATTAGTTAGTAGATTGATGATTTTATCTTCCCTCTTAATAGTAAACAATACTGACCAACTCTATAAGGAAATTATAGCATTACGGCCAGAAATACAACATTGAAATGATATAAAGGTCAAGAGGAATGAGAAGTTTAAACATGAAGGACGCAGACAGCGAAGGACAAATTGATCATCAATTCTAACAATAAAGCGGCACAAACCATTCACCAGCTAGAAGTTCATTTTGACTTCTGAATAACGTCAAAATCTTAAAAAAGGTAATGTAAATGTCCAATGTCATCACGGTTGTATTTGTGGACATAATCTTTGTAAGAGAATATTACTCTAGCAATAAGCCTGCATAAGTCCAAAAAGGAATATCTTCAAGAAATGCTAAGTAAATAACCCTTGAAAATTGATTAGGAGTTCAATAAAAATGTGGGCTCCAAAAGTTTGCACCCTGACTCTGCTAAGAGACTTTTAGGTAGATTAGGTTGAAGATAGGATACAACCTAAAGATTTCACCCTCATTTTGAGGTAGTATTTCAATGTAGTATGGTTTCCAATAAATGCAAGCTCCTATGTTTAATTAGCCCTCTAGTGACGAGAGAAAATTAGCTATTAGAAGCTAAATATTTAACTTATAACAGTAGTTCAACAAACTCTTGTTCATGCTCATTGGCAAACTATCAAGTTGTATTCTTGCTCGTTGGAGATGCATGGGGGTGTCAATTCGGGTCAGCGGATCTGGTTCGGGTCGAACCCGACTTGACCCGGGCATAAATGGGTTGACCTGAACCCGACCCATTTAGCTAAATGGCTCAAGATTTCTAACCCAAACCCGACCAGCACGGGTTGCCGGGTTGATCCGACCCAACCTGCAAACCCGCGGAAACAATTGCTGAGTCGCATGAGGCAGAGTCGGCGAACAGCGGATTCGAGTGAGGCGGAGTCGACGGAATTGGCGAACGGCGGAGACGTCGAGTCGAGTGAGGCGGAGACGCAGAGTCGGCGGACTACAAAGTTGAGTGAGGCGGGGGATGCCCGAAAAATTTGGGATCAAGGTTAAATGGGTCGACCTGCAGTTTGTCGGGTCAACCCAAACCCAACCCGTTTTTAAAACTGGTCTGAAATCCTAACCCGGACCCGACCCGTTTCACAAACTGGTTGAACCCCATATTTTTTGGGTCGGGTTTCGGGTCGGGTTTCGGGTCGTGTCAATATTACATTTTGACTATTTGATATTTCATTTTTGTTGTTTTACAATTATATTTTTATTTTGGTAGCATTATTGAGTCCAAAAAGTCATTTTTATTTTGTTCTTTATAAATTCATTCATTGAAAATTTCGTCAATCACTTGACACCTCTCCCTCATAGGAGAAAACTACAGGGAGTCTAGGCTTGCTTACCATATCAAGAAAAGCATATATAATCAATGTTATAAGATATCACAGCCGCGAAGATTTCCTATCCCATCATACATAAAAAAATGTGCATGTCTTCATATACAAGTTTGAAAATTGCAATATTTTCTTGTCATATTGAAACAATATGCATAAGTACTTAGATTAGAATGTCCATATTATGCTAAGAAAAGCGCACACATGGCTTACCCACTCAATGGCGAGTGTCAACTAAGAATTTTCTCCATCATGCTAAAAAAAGCACGCATAGATTCAAGTCATCATGTCAAACGCATCGAAATCATGATTTTGTGAGTTTGCAGGTTTATACCTTCATGCAAGAGATAGAGATATTGAAAATGAGGAGATAACGAGGGAATTTGCGAATACAAAAATTTAATCCCTTCTTTTTTTATTTTCTTTCTCTTTTCTCTTTTTTGCTTGTCTTTATTTTTTTTAATGAAATGGAGAAAGAAAGTGAGATGGGAGAGAAATAGAGAGAGAGATAATAAGAGAAGAAAGAGGGTATCTTTGGGTGTTCACTCTCTATATAGAAAGAGAAATTGGGCGATAGACCATATAGAGAACTAATGAGAGGGGATAAAGAAAGAAAGAGGGATAATGGGTTCTCTCTTTATTTAAAGAGAGAAAGAGAGGTTAGAGAGAGGACTAGAGAAAGAGAGAAAGGGAGAAAGGAGAGCTAATGAGATAGATATTTGTTTAGAGAGAGAAAGAGAAGTAGAAAGGGAGAAAAAGAGAAGAAGAAAGGGTTGGTGGAGGTGGTGATTTGCTTGGCACAATTTCGAGGATTTGAAGGATATTGGGGATTTTTAACTTTTTAAATTAATCAAAATAAAACAAAAGAAAGAAACAAAATAAATATAAATCAATTTTTTTCATTATTTCTCGTTCCTCGTGCATGTCAAATTCATGTCATCGCTTTGTGTTGCGTGATAGGAAATTTTACATTTTATCTTTGCGTGAAAATCCGTGCAATATTAATATCCCACTTAGGTAACTTTGACTTTTTGGATATGTCTGCACAGTTTATTTCATGAACAGGCAATTTTTAAGTGATATTCATGTGACATCGAGTCAATCATTCAATGTTTTTGTCTCACCCAATTGAGTTGAGCACAAGATGTAATTCTTTGCGGATATTGATGCTCCGGACGTGTTGAAGCAGTATGTTTTGCGAACAAACAAAGTTTGAGTGACTTCAATCAAGGTTGAGGTTTTTTTAACTCTATTCATGCAATTTTTAACTCTATTCATGCGACGTTGCATTAATTGGGCATTCTTGTCATGTTTGCTAGAGTCAGTCGCAAGACACATGCGGAGATTAAAAATATTATACATTTTACAGTGAATTTAGGTAAACGTGAATTACTTAATTGTGATAATAAGATAAAACAGTTCATACAAAGTATGTTCTGTAGTAACTTATTGTTGACCTGTACCAAATAAAAAAAATCAGATCAAATCCTACGTACCTGTCCCCGGCCACGAGTGTCGTCGTGCTCGCCATACTTCGCACGACCCAACGTCACTTCCTCCACGAAGTCATTGTGTCGTTAAAACTAGAGATAAAGGAGGTTTTTGGCTCGCTGCTCTCCAACTCACGACCCCCCTCTCACAGGGGAGTTCCTTCGGCTCCTGTGTTGATGCCTGACTTCGCTCCTTCGACGACACCTCCTGTAGGATCGGAAGCTACGACTTATTGATCGGAAGCAAGGGAGCTCGCTCGCTGTGAGGGCAACTCTCCCTGATCTCTCATGCCGCTTCTCCAGCTCCTTCGTTGTCGTTCGACTTCGCTCCTCCAGCGACCTTCCCATCCAGTCGGATTGGAAGTTCAACATCTTGATTGGAAGCGACCACGGGAGCTCACTGTGACGTTAACTTTCTCCCTTGCGCGCTTCTTTGGCGCTGCTCCCCCGATGACATTCCTTCCTGCGGGATCAGGAGTTACGACATTTTGAGCCGAAGTTAACTTTCTCCCTTCGCACGCGTATTCGACCTAATACCGTAATTCCGCCGGGCCGAGGGGTTTATATATATATATATAATTTTACTTAATAATAACTTATTTTAATTAATTTAATTAATTACAATTATTATTTTTAATTAATTTTAATTATTATGATTTATTATAGTTAATTTTAATTAATTGTAATTAGAATTAATTTTAATTAATTATAATTAATCTAAGATTAATTATAACTAACGATTTAATTAATTTTAATTATTTTAATTAATTATAAGTAATTAATTAAAAATAATTTGTTAATTAATTATAATTAATTAATATTAATTCAAAAGAAGAGGACCCTTCTCTTGCCTCGGTCCATAAGTCGAAACGCCGACTGTCGTCGACGACTCCAGCAAGGTATAAAGTTCTAAATCCCACCCTCGATGCGCTTGACGCGCCGATGGACCCCCTATACGCGCTCTTGTAGCACGGTGGGGGGAATCCGGTGCGACAGGTGTAACGAGGCGGATAAGCCCTATACATGCTCTTGTAGCTTGGTGGGGACTGTCCTCGACCTCGACATCAACACCGCCGACACTGCTACGAAAGATAAAATATTTCATATCCCACTTTCGACGTTTGTGGCGGACCGGAGAACCACTTATACGCGCTCTCGTAGCGCGGTAGGACGGAGCCCGGTGCGATGCATGCGAAGAGACGGGTAAGCCCTATACACGCTCTTGTAGCATGGTGGGGAAGTCACCGATGTTCTTGTACGGATACCGTTGAAGGGCCCATACACGCTCTTGTAGCGTGGTGGGATGAAAAGATGTACAGCCGCGATTTCTAAGGACACCTATCATACACGCTCGAGTAGCTTGGTGGGAAGGCTCGGTTCCCCTACATTTTCCCCAAACGGGAGATATGCCGAAGTGCAGCCGAAATTTTCACTGAAGTACATAAAGCTTGAACAATAAGAAGACCTCTCTTGGGCAACAATACAGAGGACCCGTACTTGGACATGAATGCATAGAACTTGAACTAAATGTGCAGAGGACTCGTATGAATAATAGGGGACTTGGACTTGAACTGAACTACAAGAAATGGAATACCAAATCCTAAAATGTGCAATCAAGATCAAAGATCAAATGCCAAATAATAATTTAACTCATTCAAACAAATACAATCAAACAAGCAGAGGACTCGTGGTGGAGAACTTTCAGATGCAATTGACTTATAAGCGGCATCAGTTCACTACATAATGCATAAGTACCACCCATATACAGCAATCAAAGACATGTTGAGCAAGCAAGAAATTGGCCCGTGGATTAAAGAATAAATGAATGATAATTAGCTTGCAATATCATAGCAATTGCAAAACAAATATCAACCATCAATGCCTGAATACACTGCATATAAGGAATGATGCGGGTTGATACATGATGTACGTAGTGGACTCCTACAACAGTCCTTACAAAGTCAATGCACTATACTTGTTAGCAGCAACAGACAGTTGCAAAGTGCACGAGTACTACCCACATGCAACAATCAAAGACCCACCACGCAAACAACAACTACCCTGTAGATTGAGAAGATGACATTGGCAATTGATGAATAAAGACTCCAATGCATACAGATGATAAATGATTATCAAAATGAGTGACTACAAACGAGATGCAAACGAGGATAATCATCTATACCTGAATATATGATACACAACAAATGATGTTGATAGATACAGTGGACTCCTACAACAATCCTTACAAGTTTGCCTGTAGATTGAGATAGAAACACTGGCAATTGATAGTGAAAGACCCATGCTCACAAACAAGTACAATCAATGATCACCTGAGATTAATGAAAGGTGGATATGATACAGGTACAAATGGCTCTTGTACGAACACTTCCAAGAGATCGTACTGAATACAATCAGTCCCTATTAACAAGTAGTAGTACAATCAATGACCACCAGAGATTGGTGAAAGGTGGATATGATTCAAGTACAATATGCCCTTCTACAGGTATGTCCGGGAGATTGTAGTAAACATAATCATTCCTTGTGAGCAAGGACGGATGATACAATGCACTTGTGGATAACAATAATGGCTATACTATAAGTACAATGAACCATTATGGCCACAAGTATAGATAGCACCTACAACAACGATGATTGAGATACTACGAGTACGTCGGGAATGAAGACAACTCGATGTACGAAGAAGGGCAACTCTTGTTAGAAGGAAAGAGATGTTTGAACAAATTTGAACTAAACTTCCTGGTGTTCCAAAATTTCTTCCTTGATTCTATACTTGGGGAGAAAGCAGTTCAAACATCCACGGACATTGAAAATAACAAGTGGGCCCGGATACCTCTATTCATTTTGAAGGCAACAATCACCAACTTCAAAGTATAGGGCAACAGTAAGGATGCAATCATCCAAGGTTGAAATGATTGATTCTTTATTTAAGCCAACAATGATGATGGCATAATCAAAAAATCACCTACCAATTCCTATACGAGTTCTGGGAAGAGAAAGCTAAATCAAATCATTATGAATTGAATGAATCTCATTTCAATCAGGTTCTGAACATTGAGTTGGATAAGATTATTGAGAATTACAAGCTTCTTGATGAAAGATGGTCGTGCACACCATCTACGGGAAAATATAGAAGGATTACGACAAACACATGCTCCTACAAGCTATCATAGGAGACCTGTAGTATATCTGCTAAATATCCCAAAATATCCCCACACATGCACCGTAGTTTGTATGCACATAGATACACGAAATGGGTAAATGTATAATACACCCACATGGGCCTCGGCGAGCATGTTGTAGAAACACATGTGACGTCTAGTGATGTTGTGCGGGTCAATAAGTTTGAATCTGATCCTCCTAAGCAGGTAAATAGGAGTCAACATGGTTCAACAAATAATTACAAAATACCCCCAAATACCTGGATGGGCCCCGACGAGTATGTTATAGAAACACATGTGAAGTCTAGGGATGTTGCGCAGGTCAATAAATGAATTCAAGTTCAAGCCCAATCCTCCTGTGCAGGCAAATGGGAATCGACAAGGCTCAAACCCTTAAATAAGTATCTGGTCGTGAGGTTGATCGGGATATTTATTTTATACATTCATATTAGGCTTTCAATAAAGAGAATTCACAAACAAATGTATAAAGTCTACGAAACCCAATCCTTTATCAATAACTCGACGGAGTCGACAAGGTTCATCCATAAAATGCAATTATTTTCAAATGGAAATGACCCCATATTTACTACCCCGACGATGGCCGTGTTGAATGAAAATCTCAACCGGAGGGGTCCACAAATAATTTCAAATGCCTTCCAAATTTCATACCAAAATACCTGAAATCCAAAAATCCCAAAATTCTGAAATATTTAAAATTGAAACATAATCATCGATCACTTAAAGCAAAATATATCCACCCTTCGCAATAGTTTGTCAGGGTGGACAAATTGAAATATACTTCAGCTCACAAAGAGCTAATGCCTAGTGGAATATATCACTAGGATCCATTCTCAAATAAATTTCTGCCAGTAAGGACGTTGTACGTGTCCTCTAACCGGTGGTTTTGCCAACAAATGACACTGCAGGATAAACGGTTATGACCCGGGACCCTCTGAACCGAATGGTTTTGCCGCCAAATGACACAACGAAATATCGGTTATGGTCAAAGCCAATACGCTCCTTAGTGACATCAAATCCTTGAGATATGAATCAATAGGATATGATCGATAGGGCACAAAGCCCTCTGTTAGTTAAGGTGGATTTAAATTCGTCCCCTTAGAAAAACATTAACCGCATGTCTACAAAGTCCCCTTGGACGAAGCAACCCATGGCTGTCGACAATGATCCTTCTGTCAAATTGGGTCGACTACCTCCTCCGACTAAGTAGACCATGGATCACGATGGCCCAGGACTACGAAACCATGGGATCTTGATCGGGTCCATCATCCATTCCCCCACCATCCGCTTTAAGTGTAAGATGATGAGATTTTCAATTTTAAATATCAAACTTTTCGAATATCTCAACCATTTCCAAATACCTATATCTATGCTGCTACTATATGCCAGATACTAAGTATCTTCTACGTATCTGATCAACGACTAGCCTTAATCGAAAGTTCTCTCTCATGATTGGGAGGGGTAATTAACTATAGGGGCTTGCGAAACCATAACTCAGATCATAAAGTTCTCACAAAATAAGGGTGAAATCTCTAGGCAGTGTCTTATCTACAAACCCATCAGCCTTTCCAAAATTTATCCCAGAACTTAATCCGTTAAAACTCCTCCCTCGAAGCAAAAAAACACAGTCGGGCGGAGGCCGGGGCCGAATTTTCGAAGCCCGCACTTATTCTATAGACCTCAGTATCAAGTTTCAAGGTGTGGAGGTAGAGGATTAGGTATTATGGATGCATGTGACAATGGAAGAGCATAAAAAAGAGACATTATAATTGCATATCAGTTAAGATATATCATACCAAACCAATTCGAAGACCTGCTATCTCCTCATCATCAACTAATCCATGTCTTTTCCTTCCACATATGAGAACTTCCCCCTGGAAAATGAACAAGTAGCAAGTATAAAAGAGATTATCAGAACAGTAAAATCAAAAGATGTAAAAGCAACCACCAACCAATTGGTTGATGATATTGTATTTGATCATCAAAGTGGAGGTCATACTAGATTGAAGGATTGAACCTTGCAACAAAAAAGAAGAGCATATCATGGCAAATTAATAGAGCTTTTTAAAAGCAGACAGCACTATTTATGATTAATACCCTGTCTGGAGCTAGCAGTCCAGCCATAATCTTGAGCACCGTAGACTTGCCAGTTCCAGAAGGACCAATAATTCCCACAGCTTCGCCATGTCTAATCTGAGAATAAAAGTAAATAGTAAAATAGTCATGCATAACTTAAGACTTCACGCTTCTTTGCAAATAACCAGGACTATAACCCCACCAAATTAACATAGGATGAAGAAATAAATAGCAAATGCTAATGGACCTTTTCCAAATTTGTGGCATAGGCATGATTTATTTGCTATGAACTTCCCTACACAAAATAGTCTAACAAGCTAAACAAAAAATAATTTCATAATGAAGTTTATGTTTAAGATATATTCCAACATCAAAATTGTCATTGTTGGTTATTAGTCCTGATGAGAAAGGTTAAATGCTAACGTGAGGTCAACAAGTAATCATGAAACTTAAGAAAGAAATCATGCAATGAATCCAAATTTAAAATTTGCTAGTGGTAGAGAGGTCTTGCAAAGATAATAGTAAGAAAACCGAAAGCTATAAAAATTGACGATTCATATGACAAATAGTTAAAGGAAGGAAAACAAGAAATATGTAAACAAGTTAGAGAAATAGATGAGAGGTCTAGAGAAATTGATCAAATTAGATGTATTAGAAGCAAAGTTAATAGGATCATAATTAAAGATGAAAACATCACCAAAAAAAGAAATGTTTTTTGAAACATTATTAAATGAGAGTTCCGAGGGAAAAAATTTATTAGAAGAATAAAGAGAATAGAACTAGAAACTGTAATTTAGATTAATCCAAAAATAAAGCATTAAGACAAAAACCTTTTGAGATTTAGAGAGTTATGGAAGATAATAAACTAGTTTGGTTAATAGTTATATTCAATAAAAACATAAATATTCAATGATGTCAAATAATTTGAGAATGAATATTTTATATCATAACAAAGGAGATGCACGGAGTTATATAAGTTAATCAAACATATTCATAAAATAAATTTATCTGAGAGCAATGGCATAATCTTAAAAAATACATTGGTATTAGAGAATCTATTTGATCCAATGTTGATAAAATAGACCATTAAAGCAATTTTTATGCTAAGGCTATTAATTAAAAAGCATAAAGCTACAAAAAAGAAAATATGTTATTTATTAATCTTGAATAGGCATGTGATCTAGTACTATGAGGTTTGATTTGTTTTGTATTGTGTAAGAATATAATGTGTGCCAAGGATGTGAAGAAAATTTTAAAAAAATGTATATTAAAGAAGTCGATGTGGAGTGATCAAAGAATTCCTAAACATATAATGCTTACATCAAGTATTGACATTAAATCAGAATCTTTTTAAATTGGTTATAGATATGCTTAAAAGGATATTTAAAATAAGCGTTAGATTTTACTATTTGCGAATAATATAACTCTAGTAATAAAAAACTCTATGGAGTGGAACATTAAAACAATGTGTGAGATGTTTAAAATAGAAGGGACCTAGAATTAGAACAAAAAATAAATATTTGAGATGCAACTTCAATGGGTTTGGAAATAAAATCACGAGTTAATATTTCTAGTAGATTAAGTAATTTTGAGATGTAAAAGGCTTAAGTATCTCGGATATATTATACGAAAGAATTGAGATATAAATGAGGATATAACTTAAAAAATTTGGATGGCACAACGGAGAAATGCCCATACCATGCAATAAGAAAAATATCATAAAGAATTACAAGTAAATTCTATGAAAATGTGATTAGCCCAGCTATGTTTTATTGATCTGAGTGTGAGACAATTAAAGAGTCATTAATATCCAAGTTTGGTGTTGTAGAAATAAGAATGTTTAGCCTCATCTTTGAAAATATTAGAAAGAATAAATTTAAGAAGGATTAT
Source organism: Dendrobium nobile (assembly GCA_022539455.1). Classification (NCBI taxonomy): domain Eukaryota; kingdom Viridiplantae; phylum Streptophyta; class Magnoliopsida; order Asparagales; family Orchidaceae; genus Dendrobium; species Dendrobium nobile. Next base: position 9,220,935 of record CM039726.1, read on the forward strand.
ATAAGAGAATTGAAGTAGCTCCAATGAAAGACAGTCGTAGAAAATAAATTTAGGTGATCTAGACATATCCAATGAAAGGTAAAAAATATAGACAAGAAGGTAGAACTAGTGCAAAAAGAGTAGGTAATAAAAAATATAGATCAATGATATAATGAATAGAAGAATGCAAAAAGATTGAATAGCGCGACACTTTATGCAATACTCAGCAAGAATAAATGAAAAATAGTGCAATACCTTAAGCAACACTCAGTTAGAATAATCTAGAGAGTTACCAGTAGCGCATGTATGGACTATCCTATTAGAGTAATAAAGAATGTTTAGACCTCTACGAGGTGCTCTTATTGTCTTGTCCAGCTTTTGGCATATTAATTCTTAGTTTTTTATTTATGGACGGTGAAGTGTTTAAAGCAAGGTGAAAAGATCATGGCCCATAAAGATAAATGGTCATTTTTGTAAGGCTTTTTCATATATGTTCATCAGGAAATATCCCAATCCAAATGCTCTAAGAATTCTATTTAAAAGCATATTTGGGGGGTTTCCTTCACAGATGTTGATGTGAAACGATGGGAGTTACTTAAGAAATTAAAGAGAGCAATTTAACAAAGTATTCCCAAAATAAAGTTATTACTTATAACACGGAATGATCCTCGGATTTCTTAGTCTTTAACTTGCTTAGGCAAAGAAGAGCGAAGTCGATTAACCAAACAATTCAAGAAAATGCAAAGAGTAATTGTAAAGCTACGACGGTAAACAAGAATCCACGATTTAATAATGGGAGTTTTCACCTTTGGAGCTCATACGCTCAAATAGTCTAGGCTTTAGCGGAAGAAGAGTCTCCACATTAAAATCGAGGTCACTCCGAGGAAGAAGGAACCTAGGATCGTCGTTCTTGGAAAGGTGGCCAGAGTGGTAGAGGAAGATGGTCGTCCAATGATGATCCAACGTCCCTTTGACCTTCGCTCGTCAATCACGTCAACTAATGTGTATTGGATACGGTCGATGTATTCTTCAACGGTGTCGTCGAAATCAAAGCCCACGTCAAAGAATGGCGATTGGAGGATGTCGACTTGATCTCGATCGTCATGCACAAATCCAAAGTTCCATTCGGGTTCAGCCATACATGATGAATTGAGAGGAGGGGGGGGGGAGGAGGGGCGGCTAGGAGAGGTGGAGAGGAGGCTAGGGTTTTGGTAGAAGTTAGGTTATGATGGGGGTGATGTGGTTTAATCAAAATTCTGAAATTAAGATCAGATTTTGAATAAATTGGGAGGGAGAACTTTTAAAATTTGAATCCAAATTGAATGCAATTAAGGCATTAATGGAGGCTTAATGGGGTGGAGCCAAAGAGGGGCCGGCGGTACGGAGAGAGATGGGTGAGGGGTTTCAAAACTGAAATTAATTTCAATTTTAATGAGATTGGGGGGAAAAATATTTGAAATCAAATTTTGGATTTCAAATAAATGGGAGGAGCATTGAATGAGCATTCAATGGGAAACCCCATTAAGGGGCCGGCGTCATCGAGGAGGGAGAGGATTGGGGACGAGGAGAGGAGGTTTCCAAATAGGTAAGGGTGACTAGGAAAGAAAAATAATTAAATTCAATTTGATTTGATTTAAAATTGGATTCATCATTAAAATTTTTCTAATTTGGAAAGAATTTGAAATTTGAAATTTGAATTTCAATATGGGGGCTATGGGGGAGAAGGGCTGGCGAGTGGGAAGGTGGCCGACGAGTGGGAAGGTGGCCGGCGGCTTGTGAGCCCAAGGGGGCCGACGGCAAGGGGGGAGGGGCTCGAGTTCTTCCAAGGAGTTCGGTGGGGAAGGATTTCTTGACGGAGAGGATCAAAGAAGGAGGTGTATGCGAAAATAAAATCACTAACCTCAACACCACATCCACAAGAACTCACAAAGAAATCTAAAGCTTTCTCCTCAAGAACTCACAAAGAGATCTAGAGGAGTTTTGGAACTCACAAAGAGATCACCAAGATAACTTTTCATTCATCCAATAATCATCTCATACATAAGAAGATGGCCATATATATAGGCCTCAAAATGACAAATAAAACAAAAGACTAGAATGCCCCTTGGGCTACAAAAGCGACCAACTACCCATAAGGGCATAAACGGAAAAACTGAAATAAAATGATTAATACATAAAATGTTAATATAGAAAATGCATCAAAAGTAAAGACTCTCCATCATGGCCATCAATCTCTAGTGTCGCCTCTGATAAACGCATCGAAACCTCTTGTCGATGTCCCCATCATTCTCCCCGGGTGGGAGAAAACTCGACCCCGTCGAGTGAGTACTGTGGAAGTTCTCGTATAGCTCTAGAAGGTCTGGATCCAGTCTATGTAGCTCCTCTCGATCAATCCACTTGTCCTCTGTTTTCGGTGTTCCTTTCCAATGAATTAGGTACCTTCGACACCCTCCTTCCTTTGTGGAAATAATCTCATCATCTAGAATTGCTTCGATCTTTTTCGCTATGGGTGAGTAAGGTAAAGTGGGGAGTGGAACTAGGTTGGGGATTTCACCAAGTGGGGTCACACAAGGCTGATTATGGAGTGGATTTTGGGGGTTAAATTCAGGTCCTTTAAAGGCTACTAGATCTTCTATATTAAATGTAGGATTCATGTTAAAACCTCTAGGGAGGTCCAGTACGTAGGCATTACTATTAACCTTTGAGATTATCTTAAACGGTCCGGCGCTTCGAGCATGTAGCTTCTTTACGGCGCCAAGAGGAAAACGCTCCGGGCGGACCCGTACCATCACGAAGTCTCCAACTTTGAATTCTTTGAACTTCTTTTGTTCTCAGCAATAATTTTATAATTAGTGTTAATTTGTTCAATTTTCTTTTTAATCTCAGTATGTAACTCCTGGAGATGAGATGCAAATGTGGATGCAAGAGACCGGGTATGCATGATGAATGATAAGAATCATGAGCTCACACAAAAATTTTAGACATAGACAATTTAGGGAGACAACAGACTACAAAACACACACACACAACATACTAACTCACACGAACACATAGCTAGAAAAAAGGTGGACAAGTCATGAAAAGAGGGGGTCTAAAGTGTTTGGTCTAAGGGAACTGGTGTAGGGGGAGCAATTAAGACATTCTTAGCTACCAGGGCACTTCTATAGGAAGTTTCAGTTAAGGTCGTAGGTAGTCTCCTAGGATCAACGATGTCATCTAGTAAGTTCATTTCACTAGGAGAGAGATAGTCCTTGACAGGGAAGGACAAGAAAATAGCGGGTAAAACAAATGAATCATGAACAAGATAAGATGATGGATCTTGACTCACAGTTATAATGGGATAACCCAAAGAGTCATCATCAGGTATGAGACTTAAGAAATTGGGTAGGGTATCCATAACAGAAGTGGGCACAACAGTTAGAGTTGTGACAAGAAAGTATGGGCTAAGACTCTCTCTAACATTAAAGTCGATACGAGGAGTGGTGAGACAAGTCCAATCAAGAAAGTCACACTTTTTCAAAGGGGCCACTCCTAAAATGGGCTCTAATAAAACACGAGGATGCTCAATTCTCCAATTAGATTCAGAACCACTCAATGTCAAATCACTACCTTCCAAATTCATACTAATATTCTCAACAGGATCAGGTATGGTCATAACCCTAAGATCAATAGGTTCCAGTTCAATTAAATCAGGTAATAAATCCGACCGACTCACTTCCAATTCGAGATTATCCACGTCACCATCAGAATTATCAAGAATTGAATCAGAATCATCTCAGTAGGAGGTATGATTAAGTCAGAAACTTTCGAATTTAATTTCATGGTGTTCGCAGCCAGATCAGCTCCTTTCGAGATTAAGTTAATATCATCCAGGCAGACCTTATCCAACGAGATATCCTTGAGGTGACTAGGATCGGGGTGGGCTAAGGTGTCGGCGTTTAAAGGTTCTAACTTTCCTAGCTCAGGGTTTAAGTCATGCTGGGAGTCAATCACTTTTGTTTCATCCTCAAAGAATTCTTCTTTATCAGTGATATCATTAGCATCCACGAAATGGATGCACTCAGTCTCAGGTTCTGGGGACCTTTTCTTTTTAATGTCTTTCTTTATTATAATCATACTTGCAGGATCAAGAGGTGGGGAGGCTAAAGGTTGACGGGGATGGCTAGGAGTCGGCCCAAGTGGGGAGTCATATGGGACCGATCCAACAGAAGACCCAATAGAGGGTCGGTGAGGACCTACAGGGTGGGGCAGCAACCCTGATGTTACTAAAGGATGGGTGACCATAAGTAGAGGAAATGTATTTTAATCCAAGTTCTAGTCTCATGTTTTTCCAATCGGAGGTAGGGTATTCGCCACGAGACTCTTTATGATCTTCCAATCTCATCCAAAATTGAAGAGCACTACCGCTCAGGTGTGACCTAGTAATGCTAAACCGGCGAGAATTAGGAATATCATGCGATTCAAAATAGTCCTCTAATTGTCTAACCCATTCCCTAAAGTTGTAAGGGTCCAAGGAACCATCAAAGGTGGGTAGACGGTCATGTGAATCTAAGTGAGGTCATTGTGACTTAGACTCAGGTCTAGGTTGATAAGCAGAGTGGGGCACGTAATTAGAGTGGGATAGTCAACAGGTTTCTCCGTCATAATTCTAGTCATAGTGCCCACTAGGTTAACGATCTCATCTAATCTCTTTTGGAGTCTTATCGGGTCCATTGGGAAGCGTCAAGTGACACTCAAAGATGATTGGGTGTAAGGGACGTCATTGAGACACAAGTAGACTCACTTAAACTCACTAAAGGGTGCAAAAATTGTTTGGACAGCAAGCTACACTAGTGCGTTAAGTAACCTAGGCACTTAGGAAGGTTGCTAGGTTGAGGACAGCACCTAAAAGCTTAAGAAACTAGGCTACAGTTCACTAGATGTGTGCAGGAATAATGTGGACAGCAAACTACAACAAGGCATAGAGTCTAAGTGTTTAGGAAGATTTCTAGAGTGTGGACAGCATCTAAACACACTGAATTGCTCACTAAAAAGGCACCAATACCAGCAGGAAAAATCAGGACAGCAAACTCAACAATGGTCTAGGTCGTCTAAATGTTATAGGGATACCACAAGGGGGAGGACAGCACCTAGACACGACTTTAAGCTCACTAAATGGTGTATAAAAGTTGCTGGAACAGTGAGGACAGCAGCTTATATGGAGGGTGTAGTTGTCCTAAGCACTTAGAATCGTTATGGGTTTAATGGCAGCACTAAGACACTAGCTAGAATGACTTAAACTCTACTAAATGCGTGCAGGAAATGCAGGAACAGCTGTGAAAACAGTGAATAAATTTTAACTACGCGATAATATGCATGCAATATTTAAACTATAATGAAAGGCTAGATCCTAGGATGTTTTTCTAAACATGAGATGCATGTCAACCATCCTCTGATACCAAAAATGATGTGAAACGATAGGATTTACTTAAGAAATTAGAGAGAACAATTTAACAAAGTATTCCTAAAATAAATTATTACTTATAACACGGAATGATCCTCGGATTTCTTAGTCTTCAAATTGCTTAGGCAAAGAAGAGCGAAGTCGATTAACCAAACAATTCAAGAAAATGCAAAGAGTAATTGTAAAGCTACGACGGTAAACAAGAATCCACGATTTAATAATGGGAGCTTTCACCTTTGGCCCATACGCTTAAATAGTCTAGGCTTTAGCGGAAGAAGAGTCTCCACATTAGAATCGAGGTCACTCCGAGAAAGAAGGAACCTAAGATCGTCGTTCTTGGAAAGGTGGCCGGAGTGGTGGAGGAAGATGGTCGTCCAATGATGATCCAACGTCCCTTTGACCTTTGCTTGTCGATCACGTCAATTAAGGTGTATTGAATACAGTCGATGTATTCTTCAACGGTGTTGTCGAAATCAAAGCCCACGTCAAAGAATGTCGATTGGAGGATGTCGACTTGATCTCGATCGTCATGCACAAATCCAAAGTTCCATTCGGGTTCTGCCATACATGATGAATTGAGAGGAGGGGGGGAGGAGGGGCGGCTAGGGTTTTGGTAGAAGTTAGGTTAGGATGGGGGTGATGTGGTTTAATCAAAATTCTGAAATTAAGATTAGATTTTGAATAAATTGGGAGGGAGAACTTTTGAAATTTGAATCCAAATTGAATGCAATTAAGGCATTAATGGAGGCTTAATGGGGTGGAGCCAAAGAGGGGCCGGTGGTATGGAGAGAGATGGGTGAGGGGTTTCAAAACTGAAATTAATTTCAGTTTTAATGAGATTGGGGGGAAAAATATTTGAAATCAAATTTTGGATTTCAAATAAAGGGGAGGAGCATTGAATGAGTATTCAATGGGAAACCCCATTAAGGGGCCGGCGGCATCAAGGAGGAGGGAGGGGATTGGGGAGGAGGAGAGGAGGTTTCCAAATAGGTAAGGGTCACTAGGAAAGAAAAATAATTAAATCTAATTTGATTTGATTTAAAATTGGATTCATCATTAAAACTTTCCTAATTTGGAATTCCCAATTTGGAAAGAATTTGAAATTCGAAATTTGAATTTCAATATGGGGGCCATGGGGGAGAAGGGCCGGCGAGTGGGAAGGTGGCCGACGGGTGGGAAGGTGGCCGACGGCTTGTGAGCCCAAGGGGGCCGGCGGCAAGGGGGGAGGGGCTCGGGTTCTTCCAAGGAGTTCGGTGGGGAAGGATTTCTTGACGGAGAGGATCAAATAAGGAGGTGTATGCGAAAATAAAATCACTAACCTCAACACCACATCCACTAGAACTCACAAAGAGATCTAAAGCTTTCTCCTCAAGAACTCACAAAGAGATCTAGAGGAGTTTTGGAACTCACAAAGAGATCACTAAGATAACTTTTCATTTATCCAATAATCATCTCATACATAAGAAGATGGCCATATATATAGGCCTCAAAATGACAAATAAAACAAAAGACTAGAATGTCCATTGGGCTACAAAAGTGACCAACTACCCATAAGGGCAAAAACGAAAAAACTGAAATAAAATGATTAATACATAAAATGCTAATACATAAAATGCATCAAAAGTAAAGACTCTCCATCATGGCCATCCATCTCCTGTGTCGCCTCTGATAAACGTGTCGAAACCTCTTGTCGATGTCCCCATCAGATGTCCTTTGGTTATCCAATCAGAAGTGTTTCTTGGGTGGATGTTTGAACTATTTTCAACCAAGTGATTGATCGAGCTATTTGGGTACTCCGCACAAGTGACTTCCTAAATTCTCTCCTATAAAAAAGGTTTCACAATGATCTAATTCTACTACCTTACATACTTATTATTTTATCTCATCACTTCAAAATCTAACTTTCACATCTCCATTGTCCATTTATTCATCTATCTTGCATAACCAACTGATTTTTTGCTCAATGCATTAGCCAATCACATTAGCTCTACCACATTGATATTGAACACTCAAATCACAATCCTTAGTCAACTCCAACCATCTCCTATGTCTCAAATACAATTCTTTTTTAGTAAAGAAGTACTTCGGACATTCATAATATGTGCACATCTCACATTAAATTCTTTATAAATAATGTCTTCATATCTTCAATATAAATATAACAGCACGGAAATCTAATTCATATATTTGATAGTTCTTTTTATCTGGTTTCAATTGTCTATAGATATATCATGTTACTATGTTGCATCAATGCATAACTCAGTCCTCTGTAAAGAAACACTAAAAATATGAAAAACCTCCATTTCAGAAGGAATTGCTAATATAGGAAAAGAAACTAAAATAACTCTTCAATTTCTAAAAACTTTCATCACATTAAAAGTTAACTTAAATAGAATTGTCTTTTGTATCAATCAAATTAAAGATTCTGCTATCCTTAAAAATTCTTTCACAGACTTCTATTACTATATTGCCATAAAACTCCTAATAAAAGATATAATAGTAGGTCAAGGCCATTTTGTCACTAGAAGAGCATTATCTGGTGTCATCTATGATCTATTAGGAAAAGAAGAATTGCTTTTCATGAAAAATGAAATGTACTTATTGATTCAATGTCATCCATTCGCAAAGTCATTTAGTCATTTGTGAAGCATCCGCTAAAAACATTATACTCAAGTGCTTTAGCTACTACTACAATAACAATGACAAGTCTTTATCCCACTACGTAAGGGATAGCTACTTGAATTATTTTTCTCCATTGTCCTAATAAGAGTCAAATGGAGAAAAATGGATTGGCCAACCCCACATAGTGGGATAAAGACTTGTTTTCGTAGCAAAAGCGCTTGATATAATCTTTTTTTAGTGGATGATTCAAGTGCTTTAGCTATTTAAAAAAAATATAGAAAAGGGCAACAAACTATTTTCCTTGTCTAAGTGCACCTTACAATTCTAATTTTTTCTTCTACATTCAACTTATATTATCTTTATTTCTATATTAAATGTCAAAGAAAACTACTGCTAAAATATAACAAATCAGTAATAAAAAAAGTATCACCTTGAAGCTCAAACCTCTTAATATTTGCTTCTCTCCAAAGGATTTGTGAACATCTTTGCACTCAATTAGAATGTTGGTTTCATCATTGACATGTGTACCTTCCAATGAATTCTCACTAACATTGGAGCTCTGAAAACATGAATAACACATTCTCAGAATACATTATGGATCTAAAAAGCATTTTATAAACATTTTGTACAATCCAAAGTTAAAGCCATGAAGCAAAAAATAAATTAAGTTAGATAACAAATGTTATTACTTGAAAAGTTCTATGGAACCTATGCCACAAGAGCTTCTTAAAATATGAATGAATCTCCAATCTTCAAAGTTATCCTAAGTTCAATGTGAAGCAACAGTGTTACAGACTTAAACTCCATTTGTTTCTAATTCCCATAATGACAGTTTTAAATCCCAAAGACCCAAACACAGAGGCTTTAACAAAAATTCTACGTACTAGCACTACTGAATGAATATAAAGACTAGATATGTATCAAAATAATAGACAATGAAACCTTTAATATTATTTACCACTTGCTTCAAAGTTAGAAAAGACTGCATGATGTCATGATGCCTAAAGACTGAGAAAAATTACAAGAGCTGTATAATTAGATCGAATACTTATTATTAAAAATAGAAATATGCAAAACTGGAGTTTGATTACAAGTTAAAAAGGGGGAGAGATGGAGAGAAAGATAGGGAGCGAGAGGGAGAGAGACAGGAAAAGTGATAGTTAATATTTAAAAAAGAATGAAGTGCAATTGTTAACCATCAAACTATCATAATCATTAAACTCACTAATACTACGAGAACCAGTGATCTATTTATCTCAATTTACTAAATCAACCACTAATATACAACCAGAAGCAATGTATAATAATACAAATAAAAGAAGAGCAAAGTATCTACCGCTGTCCAAGCAGCCAAAGCTAAAGAGAATGAAATCATCTAAAAGGAATCAATTGAAAAAAAAGTTATAACAGAATCATTATGCGTTGTTCTGTTAAAACAATATCGTATATTATAACCATCTAACAAAGCCTTAAAATAAGCACAGAAATTCCCAATGAAGTAAAACCTAAATAATAAATAGGTAATAGTCTTCACTATTCTTTGAAATTGCGTATAAAATGGGAATAGCAAACTTGGAAGCAAGCCTATAGTTCTCTTGCTAGGAAATAGCATTGCAGTGCAGATAAACCTAGCATGAAGCAATCAGTTATTACTACTGCATGCAAATGTGTTCAATAACAAGATTTTAGCATAGAAAAATTAATTCCAGATCAGAAAGAAAATTGTGCTAAGTTGCTTCGAATCCAAGAAGAAGTGGACTATAATCGTGTTGTACCACCGTGCACTTACCTTCTACAATTCATTTACATAAATCTAATCGTGCATATATGAACCACGACGTCCAATAATTGTCAAACAATTAGTACATGCTTACATCCCCACATGCAACATGGTTTATGTACATATTTATGTTAAATTAATGTACTAGCTTTTTAAAGAAAAAATAGCAATGCAGCGACTATTTGAAGAAATATGGGGTAAATAATAAAGAATTTTGGAAATATGTGACTGCTTTTATGTTTAATTATCACGTCTATATCTGTAATCATTATTTTAATTTGAAAAAAAAAAATTAATGTGGAAATAGCATAAATACAAAAGTTATATGCACCTTCTTTAAAATAACTTTTATTCCCACAATCATTTGGACATTATAAAGGGGAAAAATGCCTCCAAAAAGAAATAACTAAAATTAATTTGAGCCAAAAATGAAGCAAACCATAACCCAGTGTAAGATGGAGTTGTAGCCAGGGCATTGACATTGCCCTCGTGAAGATAAAGCGACAGTTAACCCTCAATGAATTATTGCAGCATGATAACTGAACAATGTTCAAGTAATCTTGCAGAAACCAAAAACATGAGAGCTGTTGTTATGATGTGGTTAAAATTAATCAATTTGATAATGATAATTCAAAGTTGTATAAAATTTATCAATAATAAGGACCATGAAGTTCTGAAATTTGAGAAGTTAATAGATGATGAAGCTCAATTGGAGCTATGCAAAGAGGGAAAAAATTGAGGTAGACCTGCTGCTAAAAGTTTGATGCTAGTTATAGGCCTTCAGAAGCAGGGTTCAAAGACATTTGTAAAGTAAAACCCCTCAGAATAAGTTGCTAGGCAAGTAAGTGCAGATAAGTGAAGTGTTACATAAGAGTAAAGCTTAGAAACATCTAAGAAATGCATAACAATATGATGGGAAAAATCCTCAAATTCATGTAAAAAAACCAAAAGAACATGGTCTTAGGGAAACCCTTTCCCACTCCAAAATGCAGTAATTCATCTCCAATAAACTCCATTTCTTTCTCCTCTTTCGCGCGCTTCTTCATCTCGCTACGAAGGTAACCATCTATCTCCTCTTACGCGCGCTTTTTCGGCAAATGGCAAAACCCAATTTTTTGGCGTTGGTGAATAGTGCGTCATCAATATTGGTGTCGTACTGTTCACCTACTGAATTTTGACGTGTGATTTAATGTTCGAATAGAGCGAATGCTGGACGGCATACCACCGTATGCAGTTCAGTTGGAGATTATTTTTTATGATTGAATTAAATATTAAATGAAGTAAAAGTCAGCGCTTGAAGAATCTTTGATCTTATGCATACCAAGATATGGAGTACTAAAATAAACAGAAGGAACTGAGACTCAAAAGAAAGGAAGATGTCTGCTGGGATATTTAAGTTCGGAGAAACACGATAGGACTCAAGGAGTACTTTAGTTTCAGTTCAAAAGGAATACTTCACCTGAAGTATAAAGCATACTAGTAATTTTTCCTTGCAAATGTTCATATCCAACAATATCATATTCAGCACAAAGCCATCCAAACAGAGGTTGTGCTGAATGAGTCTTTGAGGCGATATCAAAGATTAACTAGTTCATCAGCGCATGTAGGTTCAACATGTCTTCATGACACACGGAACATAAAGTAGGGATACAATCAAAGAATTGTTTTCTCAGTGTTCTACTCCCTATAGTTTGAACCTAACTAACAGTTAGCAGACATTTCCTGCAACTTCCATTGAGCGCAATTTGCCAATTGGACTAGAAAGAACATTCTTAGCAAAACTCCACAACTGGTTTGAGGGCAATAGCAAATGCTACACAAAAATCAGCAAAACAAAGGATGCTAGCAATATAAAAGCACCAATTTGAGATTCTTACGTTGCTTTCTAAGGAAGCAAGCCCGTCTCCCAAATTCCTTGGAAGCGCCGTGGAGGCACAAAGAATCTTCCTACTAGACGAACATGAACACCAGCTCCTGCAGCCTGGCAATAAACCCCCCAAGCGCGAGGCACGCTGGAGACCGGTCATGGGCATGCTCCAAGCATTCGCCCAATACACCACTGAGCTCGACATCTTCGAGATGAGAGATCAGAGATGGCGAAAGCGATGTTTAAGTAGGTAAAGAGCTTACTTTAGGTAGAACAGGAAAGCCAATTTTCATGCGACTATGAAAGATGAAAGATTTGTTTTAGAGGAAGCTGGTTTCGTTCCATTACCGGACGGAAAGGGAAAGCAGAATCGAATCTGGAGGATCTACGACTTGATATGACTAAGGAAGGAAGAGGCGTCGGAGAACCGCCTTGTTAACGTTTGTTGGAAGAAAAAAAGATGAATATAAAAATAAAAAAATTTGGTAAAAAGGTATTATTTTATTAGATCATGAATGAAAATTATATTTTAAAGTTAAATGCTTTTTTTGTCATAAATGTGAATAATGGCATGCTTCATTGAACTTAGAGGGTATCAAAGATGTTGAGTGGGATTTGGAATGAGCTTTGATGAGACCTAATTTATATATAATTAAATAAAGGTTCATAATTGTAAAACATATATTTTTAGATAATTGAGAGAAATTAACTTGTTTATCATATTGAATTTGTAGGCATTAAAGTTATTCAATTTAAACATTCGAAGGTTGGAATAATCACAAAGGTGAATCAAGATGATCTTGGATAATTAATATGGTGTGCGACAGGTTCTCAGGCGGTCTCTCTGTTGTACGCAAGGGGAAATTTGGAAGTCCGCCACCAACGAACTTCATAGGGATGAAAAATCAACACCCGAAAAACTTATTGCCTAATGATATATACAATGACCTTCAATCACTCAAATGTACATTATTGTTATGCAAATTATCATGAAAAGGTGTGTGCTTATCAAAATTAGTACAAATTTTATAAGGCATCAATTCATGAGCAATTTGAGGCAAAATGTTCCTCTAAAGAAGAGAAGTATATACATGTGAAAACGGTTGGAATTAACACCATTATTGTAAACCCTAATTTAGAGAGTACAAACTTTTTTCTGTTTATTCTTCTCAATCTAGTAACCAAAACATCACGATAAAAGCGGAGCCAGCCTTAATTTTCAGGGGGGGCAAACTTATAAGTAAAATTGTATTTTTTTTTTGTTCATATCCTTGATCTACACAATGTGTTTAATTATGCTAGGAAAAATTGCCTAAAGACCATAGTATTTTAAAACTTTTAGAGTGGACAATTGCTTAAAAACCCTTATAATAAAGATAAAAAAATAGATATAGGTGGACCAATTACCTAAAAATCATATAATAAAAAACTTTTATTTTTATTTTTTATGTGTGTGTGTGTGGGGGGGGGGGGGGGGGGTGGCTTAAGGTGGATCCTCCAGGATACATTCGTGTTGTTGATATATTCAATGAGATATATTTTGTTCGGCAATCAATAAATTGTTGATAATGGTCTCAATTGGATCAACATATCAACTAGTTCAATCTAGGGGTGTTGTTATCCAATCAAATTTTGACTTGGAGGGTACATGATGTGACGCCCCAAGATCTAACTTGGAAAGAATGTCAATCAAACCAGCCATTTATCAGAGTCATCTATAGTCTCCAATTAACAACAGTCTATAAATTAAAAGTCTATAAATTTAAAACATCCATATACAAGTCGATTCATATCTCAAATCATCATATACAATACTCAGGAACTATACTAAACCCACAAGTACTGAAATCTATCCTGTCCTGAGTACAAAAGAATCAAAATCATCAAAAGAACTAAAACCTGAAGATAGATCCAGATCAACCTCAATCTCCTGCTCCCTTGCCCTGACCTGAAAATATCAACCACATATAATGAGCTTTACAAAGCCCAGCAGGTCACCTAATACCTATAACTGGAATCAAAGCACGGCGATGCTATCAATATGCATGTCAATCAATCAAATTCATATCAGTCAATGGTCAATGAGTCTATGCAATACGGAAATCCATAATCAATGAAATCAAGTCTATGCAGCGGTGGACGAATCGATAAATCCATCTCAATCAATACACGTCAATCTCGAAGAAATTCGTACACAGTTGAAAATCAATCAATCCGTCAAATCTCAGGAGAATCCGTCGATCAGTCAAATCAATCGTATCGAATCAATCGATTAAATCAAATCAAATCTATGCTATTTGATCAATAAAATCGATCGGAAAGGCAATACGATAAATCTCAATCTATCCTATCAATAAATCAAATGTAGCAAGTCAATACAATGCAGAATCAATAGTATCAATAAATCTATAAGCAATATCAATAAATCTATAATATCCATAGCATCAATGAATCAATACAATATATATATCCATCCATGTCAATATCTATGCTCAGTAATATCCATGCTCAATGCTCAATCAATGTTCAATATTAATCAATCAATGAAATTGTACAATAAAATAAATTCGATCAAAATCAATAAAGCAGAAATCGATAAAGCAGTAAATCCGTATGTCAATACCGTACACATGCATTTCCATACTATAATACTGAATAAGTACAATCAATGGCTATGTTGCTGTTATAGAATCCATATTGCTGTTGTAGATATCCATACGTTGGTTTCAATAAAAAGAGTCGTCACTCTATTGCCCGTCGGCCGCCCGTCGGCATTTCTATAAACCCCTTATGACTCCCATCCATAGTGCTGTTGTAGATATCCATAGTCGATGTTTAAAGGAAAGCCCGTCGGCCCACCATCCTGTACAGGTCAATTCAATCTCCAACCAACGTTCAACCAGGTTCCACTTGTGTTTCAGTATCAATAGTCAAGTCAATAGTCAATTCAATAATCAATTCAATAATCAATATTAAAGCAATCTAGAACAATCATATCAATATTCATACGCATATCAATTCAATCTATCAATTTCAGACAAATCAGAAATCATACGAAAATCGGGCAGAATAACGGCAGTCTATCAAATTTACACAAAAATCCTGCAAAAATCACAATTTCCCAATTTCTCCAAATTACAAAAGAATATTCACGACAACAATATAAGACTATTGTTCTACTGAATCCATATCAAATCAAGTCCTGATATTTTTCTATTCAATTAAAATCACGTAAAATCAATTCCGACCGGTAAAATCATCGTAGAAAATACTCAAATCGTGTACAATATTCATATCTATAACATTCTAAAAGTTGTGCGGTGAAAGTTGTGTCAATACCAAATCAGGTCCAAAATTCGACTACGAAAATACAAAATAGTGCACAACTCGGTCAAAACACAACATCTTTGAAAACAGAAATAGGATTCGGAGTCCTTACCGCGAGATCTTCAATTATCCCAACAGCGGCGACGGACGAAAAGCGCTCCGCGGCCTCCGAAATCTGACTTTTCTCTTTGATTCCTTCTCCTTCTCTCTCCTCAGATATTTTATAAAATATCAAATGATTTTCTCTCTCCTCGAATCGAGCTGATTTCTCATATAAACTCAACAGATCGGCCCGGCCGATCGCCACATCGTCCTGGCCGATCAGAACAAAATCAAATTGGCCCGGACGATTTTTCAGGCCGATAATTATTTTTCCTTGGACGATAAAAACCCTTATTCTCTGGATTCTTGTCGTATCTGATCGTCCCCGGCCGATCCAAAATCGGCCTGGACGATCCAGTCTAGAATTCACTCCAGAAATCATTCCAGAACTCAGCTCTTTCAATGCACTGATCGGCCTGGCCGAACTCAACATCGTCCCGGCCGATCCTGGGAGGAAAATCCAATTCAGAGAGGTAAATCAAAGGACAAGTCCTCACACATGATCTTCTACATCTTCTATAAATAATAAAGAGGAATATTCATTGTAATGACTATAATTTCCTTTATGAAAACCATATAAACTCCTAACTTTAGTTCATTAGAAAATATTTTTTTAATTTAAGAAGATTGTCTAATTCCTTAGAGATATCATTCGAATAGCACAATTATGGTGAGTACCTTCACCACAACTTTATCTTGCATTACAACTATCTCTTACAAAACCTATGACATAACTTTGTTTGCATTATAGTTATCACTTGTAAGACTTGCATTATAACCTTCGCTTGTACCACAAATGTCTCTTTGAAGACTTTGGTTGCAATCTAGGGGTGTCGTTATCCAATCAAATTTTGACTTGGAGGGTACATGATCTTCTACATCTTCTACAAATAATAAAGAGGAATATTCATTGTAATGACTATAATTTCCTTTATGAAAACCATATAAACTCCTAACTTTAGTTCATTAGAAAATATTTTTTTTAATTTAAGAAGATTGTCTAATTCCTTAGAGATATCATCCGAATAGCACAATTATGGTGAGTACCTTCACCACAACTTTATCTTGCATTACAACTATCTCTTACAAAACCTATGACATAACTTTGTTTGCATTATAGTTATCACTTGTAAGACTCGCATTATAACCTTCGCTTGTACCACAAATGTCTCTTTCAAGACTTTGGTTGCAATCATGTTCCTTAAGATCTACACCGCAATTATCTCTTCTAAGCCATAATCATCTTTTACATGACTTAGGTCGCAGATATCCCTCTTAAGACCTACTTCACAACCAAATATTGCAAAATCTAAGACTTCTTACTCTCTCTTAAGTTTCGATAATTTACTTTCTCAAAGATGACAAAGAATAATTTACTATGGATTTATAGTCATACTCTATCACATCTCACTTCTCTTTATATTCATAATTTAAGACAAAACAAGCACAACTTGGACTACATTTAAAGGCGTATGTCACCCAAGATGTGTAGTAACTTTATTACATGGCATCAAGACATTCAATAAAAAGCATAAATGTATAACAATCTTACTGTGTTGAATTTGTGTGGTTTCACTATCAAATAGTATCGTAATCCTAATATACATCATACTCTTTACTACACTCAGTCTATGGGTGATACAAACTAAAAAAGAAAATTAAGAAATTAGCATCACAAATTGTCGCCAAATGACTTATTTCTATCGCTTATTGTATATCCATTATGTCCATAAAAGGACCCTATTCAAGGAAGTTATGTTGGATTGGCCCGACCATCCCTTTTAGAAGATGGTAAGGAGGACTCCAATCCAAATTAGAATAAGATGGGTTTTAATTGAAGTCGTAATTGAAATGGGATTGCCCACTAAAAATTGTACTTGAACAATAGAGTGTTTGAAATCGATAACTAAAATAGATAAATAATTGGTTAAGCATAATTATAAAAAATTGACCTCAAATTGTGAAAAAACTAAAAAGGTATCTCATATGTCTACAATTATATACTAGAAACTCTACAAGTATATCCTATAATCAATGAAAGTTCATTGTAGGAGACATGTAAGAGACCATATCAAGCGATGAAGAGTTATGGCAATGAAGGTTAAAGAATTACTTGCTCATAAAAGTAGTATTCAAAGTTGAAGAGAAATATGGATAGGGCTTTTTGAAAACTTTCTATATAGATCACTTGGAATTCTTATAAGGATATTTAAGGCATAATTTTGAATTTGATGGTGTCATCCCAAGGAGTCATAATGGTATAAGTGATGGTAACACTCAAAGTAAGTCTGATCTAAACTAGTTAGGCTTAGTCGGACTTTGAAAATTTTCAAACAAAGTGAATTTATAATGTTGGGGATGGGTAAAGGGAAGTATTTATTATCTAGACTATTTGGAGATTTATTAAGAATTTAAAGAGAATTTAATTTGAGTTTGAACAAGAATGGTTAATGAAGAAGCCTTTCTTGATTGAGAACCCTAATTAGGTTTTAGATGTTTTAGGGAGTAGTTTGGTGGGTGATTAAGGGGATAAAAACTCTTGAAATATATAAATGAATGTTCTTACTAATATTATTAGAGTTCAAATGTGTGAAAACATAGTTGCACCAAGACTAGCCCACTTTAGCTCATGTTTGATTGAAATTTTATCTTCGACTAGAGCTACTCCAACCTTTTCACATATATGTTAATTTTGTATCTTGTCTCTAAGAGTAAAATCACTCATGCTGAGCATCCTCATCCCTGCAACACTTAAAATTATGCTTCTCTTTTAAGGGCAAACATTTTGCACTATAAGGTATTGTAGGTCTAACCACATCTTATAGAATTTTCCCTTAAGTTTGAGGGGGACTTTTCTATCACACAACAAACTCGATGCATTCCTCGACTTTAACCATCCAACTAGAATACTACTAATAATATCCCCATCTATTCCACCATCACTCTGAACAATAAACTCAAGGTATATCTAAAATGTGTACTCTTATTAATGATTTGATCACACACAGTCGCAATCGCCCCACTAGAACTATTATTACTAAAATTATACTCCATATATTCAATTTTAGATCTACTCAAATGAAAGTATTTAGACTCTAAGGTTAACCACCACAATTCAAATTT
Source organism: Dendrobium nobile (assembly GCA_022539455.1). Taxonomy (NCBI): domain Eukaryota; kingdom Viridiplantae; phylum Streptophyta; class Magnoliopsida; order Asparagales; family Orchidaceae; genus Dendrobium; species Dendrobium nobile. The sequence goes on from CM039726.1 coordinate 9,239,178, forward strand.
ACCTTCAACTCTCTCTAGTCTTATCAATAAGAAAGAATATCATCAGCAAAAACCATCCACCAGGGTACAACCTTTTGCAAATGTCTAGTGAGAACATCCAAGACTAAAGCAAGAAAAATATGGGTTTAAGGCTGATCCTTGATGTAATTCAATTGAAATAGGAAAATACTTGGTCAAACCATCTTGTGTTTGAACACAAGTAACAGCTCCTGCATACATATCCTTAATAACTTGAATATAAGCATTATTAAACCCTTTCTTTTCTAGAACTCTCCATAGCACTTCTCTTGGAACTTTATCATATGTTTTCTCTAAATTAATAAATATCATATGTAGATTCTCCTTACTCTCTATATACTTCCATCAAACCACTCAATAAATGTATAGCTTCTATAATAGATCTACTTGAGAAATGTTAAAATCACGTCGCAACCTATGCTTCACAACTCTCTGCTATAGTTTTAAAGTATGCCGCATTAACTTAATTCCTCTATAATTTGTACAATCTCGTGCATCGTCTTTATTCTTAAAAATATGAATAAACATACTCATTTTCCACTCATCTGTCATATTTTTAGTCTTCAAAATAATATTAAAAAGTTTAATAAACTAATAAATTCATTCACCTCCTAAGCATTTATACACCTCTATTGGAATATCATCATGTCCTACAAATTTTTCACATTTCATTTTCTTTAAAGCCTTTTTATATTCGGTTTTACTAATACGCAGATAAAAACAAAGATCTTTATTTTCATTTAGAGTGCTAAGGTCACTAAATTCAATCGCATTCTCATAATCTTCATTAAAGAGTTTATAAAAATATCTCATCCATCATTGTTAAATGTCATCTTTTAATAAAAGTACTTTCTAATCTTCATCTTTAATACACTTCACTTTAACTAAATCCTTACTACTCTTATCTATTTGTTTGGCTAACTTATACATATATCTTTCACTCTCCTTAGTATTTAATCTATTATATAAATTATTAAAAATCTTTGCATCACATATTGCTTTTTTCTACTACTTGCAGGCTTCTTTATATCATTCTCAATTATCAAAAATTTTACATCTAAATTAATTTTTACTACAAATCTTCTTATTTTTAACTTTTTTTTGCACATTTTGATTTCACCGTCAACTATTTTTACTATTATGAGTTTTTTCCTTTAATACTCTAAGTACATCTTTTATAATATTTTTAATATCACTAGCTATTTTTTTTTCACATAATATTAGCTTTCTCATGCACAGATAAATCCTTAAGATCTAATATTTTACTCTCAAAAATATTATTTCTAATATTCTAAAATACCCACATCTAATCCAAGAATAATGTTTTACTTTATTTTCTATTTTCTGACCGTTCATCTTAAAGTTCAAAACTAATAAGCGATTTTAGATTCATAAACTTTCACATGGAATAAAAATCTTTATAATATAAATGCCTATTTTTTTTATAAGAAAATAATACATCTAAGTTTTGATATATCTATTCTTATAAGTGATGAGATGTTCACCTTTTTTCTTAAAAAAGATATTAGCAATTACAAAATCATAAGCTAAAGAAAAATATAATATGATCTTATCACCTTCATTAGTCGCTCTAAATCTATAACCACCATGAATGCTATTAAGATCTTCTACCTCTCTACCAAACCCTTTGAATCTCCTCCAATATTTTCTTTTTTCAAAAGGTATCTTTTGTATTAAAATTTTTAAGTCATTCTAAATTTTTAATTTTGAACTCATATATAAACCTACTTAAGCATAATCACTTATAATATTAATAATATTAACATCACCAACAATCTTTAAAACTACAATATTCTATCTCCAATTATATTAATATTTACAACATTATCCTTTAAACTCTTATTTATAATTACACATACACCATTTCCAATGAAACTCTAACTAGAATATCATAGTTTAAATCCTAAACTATTAATCTCCTTAGCATTCTCTCCAACTCATTTAGTTTTCTGAATGTATAAAATATTTATTTTTTCATGAATCATAATATTTATTAATTCCATTAATTTACCTGTAAGAGTGCCTATATTCCAAATTTTTATCCAAATTTTAATTTCATGGACTAACTTGTTTACCCACATTCATCCATGACATGAAAACCTTTTGCATATTTAACACCGCACTCGAGCACTAGTGCAGCAGATATAACTAAATTCTAAATTGTCATGCCAAACGAAATGTCAATAATATTTCCAAGCTAACCATCCTTGAGACAACAAAAATAACCTTCAATTTCAAATCTCCTGCAATTCAAGTGATCATCAAAACCTCAAGCTTCAATTACAGCAATACCTTCACATATGAATTATAACGGTTCATTTGGTTGTTTGAAATTAGAAATCAAGTTCTGAATCATTATTCCAAGCAATTTCCTGGTCGTAAACAAATACAGCAGTCCAAAAGAAAAAAAAAACTCATTCTTCGACATAACTGGATTGATAATTAGCTAAACTTGGATAAATTTTTATAAGCTTTATTTATTCAATGAGCCAAACACGAAGGTCTTGTTTGATAATGCTTTAACTCAACGGTAACATGACTTCTAACTAGAGTTTGCATTCAACTTATATTTGACTCCATAACTATATGAGCCGAACAACATTTGAGCTCGCTCAAGATCCATTCCTTTACACCTTCATGATTTGATTGTAGAGTATACAGATCTGACCACTGGATTTGCTACTGCATATATACACGCAGCGTTAAGAAAGAATGCCATGATTCTTCTGTTTCTACTCTTCTGCAGGCGGATCGACCCAACGACCGTGGTCTTTTATGAGCTGTATCAGGGCTTCAGTTGCACCTTCCATGGCGATACCTCTCTTTACAACGGTCTGCGAGCAAAACAGGGTCCTTCAAATGTTAAACATCTAGGTAGAAGCAATAATCCATGAAAAAATTGTTGAGAGTCCAAATGGAAACAGGAAGAGGAAGTGCATTGATCATCTAAATCAAAAGAAAGAATTATGAAAATGACATATATAGATTAAAAACTACGATCATAATATAATTTCTATATTTTGAAATAGAGAACATTTACAATATCAAAATTCATTAAAATCATTAATTTAGTATATCTTTTGACTATTTTATTTAAATTTATTACATATTGCAATTGATGTAGTCTTACTTTCAAGTGTAGATTTATTTAAGGTGTGTAATATTACTCATAAAACGAGCTACATATGTGTAATGATGGTAATAGAATTGGGATTTCATGTGAAAGAGAGCGCAAGAGCTTACTCTAAATATAGGATAAAACTTCTATAGTATTATAATTTCATGAGAATTTAAATATTAAATTTTCATATTATACTTAGGGGCTATTTGGTTGGATTACTTTATGGTGTTAAAGATTCTAAATACATGAGTTTTACAAATTTCGGAATTTGATTGGAATACAAAATGATGCAAAGTAAAGCATAGTAAATGTAATGTAAAATGAAATTGTTCATTTTGAAAGTAAACCAAACACTTCCGATTTTGAGTGAAAACCGTTTACACCACAAGCTTGCTTGACCGCTAACCGTTGTTGCCACCGGTGGCCACCACCACCATAACTGGCCGCCTGCCACCGGCTGCCCGCCGATCGCCACCGCCGGTCGCCACCATTTAGGACTTTCCATTCATTATTTCTAACCAAACAAAAAAAAATCATTTACCTGCATTTACTTTACATTCATCTAAACAACTCCACATTATTCCTTTTACACTGCATTCTTTTTTCAGCCAACCAAGCAACCTCTTAGCTATATAAACTTTTTCTCGAAAATAATAAATGAGAGAGCCCTAACTCCTCCCTAATTCCACCACTACTTACATGGACTAGATCAAAATTCAAATAAGTTTTGCATGTTGAACTAGTGCTAGCACACAGCCATTATTTTGAGTATTGATGATCTATTTGAAAACAACAGCAAACTCATTTGATTAACATAAAGATGAAGTTACCTTTCCAACATAAAGGTCGATCTTTCCTGGAGCACCACCTACATAACCAAAGTCGGCATCAGCCATCTCGCCAGGTCCGTTAACAATGCAACCCATAATAGCAATCTGCCATAATAGACAAGAAACTTATCACACTTCTGATTTAAAGTTTCCATCTATTGAGCACCAGCTGCAACTGAAATGAACTGGAACTTACTGAAACACCAGGTAAATGGGAGGTCTTTTCTCTTATCTGAGCACTAATATCTTGAAGGTCGAAGAGTGTACGACCACAAGAGGGGCATGACACATATTCCTATATTAAATTTTTGTTATATTTTTTACAACAATAAAACTATATAATTTAAGTATTATTTGGGACGGCTTTTTTACTGTTCTTAAAACAGCTTTAAAGTACAAAAATTTTAACTTTTGTACTAAAAAGTTATTTTAAGAAGCAGTCAAAAAGCCGTCCCAAACGAAGCATTAATCTTAGCAACTTACAGTTTTTGTATTGCGCATCCTGCAACCTTGAAGCAAGTTAAACGATGTATCTCTCAAAAAATCAAAATCATGGTCCTGAGCTTCGATAAGAATGCCATCGCCAAGACCATCCACTAGTAAAGCACCAGCTTCACTTCCAGCTCCGATGACTAGATCATCTCTGTGAATAAAATGTGTGGAGTAGCAGGAACTTGCTCCATTAAAATTCTTTTTCAGATCAAGGATCTAGTAAATTCTAAGGGAAATTTTTTTATCAGAATATTAATATCCTCATCAAAATAATTAGATTAGTTTTGAGATTAGTATAATAATGACTAATAATTAATTTGGATTATATAATCATCTCAACAAATATCTGATAATTTTGATATTACAAAGAAATTACCTCTCTGTTCCATCCGGGAACTGTAAATGGTGAATTACAGGGAAGTTCAATGAGTTTTCTTGTAAATACTCAAACAACCTGTCATCATAACCAAAAGTATTGATAGTCAGAAAATGAAAACCAGCACATCCGAAAAGACGCTAGAAATTGAAAGCAAAGCACCTATTACAATTTAACACTAAGAAGGTCAACAAACATTGGTAGCAATGCAGAATTATCTTTTACCTCCGAGAAGAATGAACCCTGCCAACCTTCTCTTCACTATATGGAAGGCACTGCAACAACATAGTGATGTCGGCAACCTTCATAAGGATATCTAACTCCTCATATCGTTCGTCCCCGCGAACAGTTACTGCTAGCCTTGTGCCTGAATAATAAAATGGCAGAAGTTAAATGTTCATGACTTTAGTAGTAGCAATAAAATAGTCACTTCCCTGTTGGTTCAAAATTATGTAAAACTATAATGTTAAACTAATCCATGATACTAATTTTAATCAAAATTAACTCATTTTTTATAAGGTAGGAAAATATATTTAAAGTGGCTTCTGATTGGTTAATGACTGAATTAAAAGTGGCTTACATGAACCAACACTATAACCACATTTATGGAGTAAGCAGATTAAAATTAAGCAGGGGAAAGGAGCATATCTTATACAGCTAAATGGTGGCAAATTTGTCTTAATCTACGTTTGGGACAGCTTTCTTACTGCTTCTTAAAATTTTCTAATATAATTTTTTTAATTTTTAAACTAAAAACTTGTTTTAAAAAGCAATAAAAAAGCCATACCAAACGAAGCCTTAATTGGCTTAAAAGAGGCCCTTCTAGAGGCTTTTTGGTGATTAGACGATTTAACATGTATCAATCTGTATTTAATCCTGAAACAAGCAACGCCTCAAATCCTACCTTCTGGCAATAGTTTGTAAGCACCAGTTGAAAGCTCCTTCAGATTAACAAGAACAATGGCATTCTGAAGCGGTCTTGTAAGTTGTTCTGACAAGGGAACCAAAATGCCCATGCTTATGTCAATCAGCCGTTTAAGAGCTAATCTCTGGTTAGAAACAATAAAATAGAGTTAAGTGGAAACCCTTGTAGGAATAAATTAATCAGCAAAGCATCTGTAACAAGTATATGACTGCAGTTAGCATCAAGTGAATTGGGAGTAATGTTAAGTTTTAACGCATGTGCCTATTAATATGATGAGCTTGTTTTGACTTTTCATGAATATAAATATATAAGTGGATGTACTAATGCTCATATTATGTGTTACAAGACTGAGAAACTATACAAATGTTGAGGCGATTTTCAACATATTTTGAGAGAATGATCAAAATAGTCCCTTGACTCTTTATGAAAAACTAAAATAGTCTCTAACTAATAACCATTTTAATCCATCAATTCCTTAAAGAGGAACAAAGTCCCAACATGGGACTATTTTGATTCATTTGAAAGACTTGAGGGACCAAAATGATCGTTTAATATAGTTGGAGGTTGTTTTGATACTTCATAAAGAGTCAAGAGATCATTTTGGTCATTTTCTCTTTATCAAAAACACAATATGATGACCCGCAGATTAAACAGAATGGCCTCAAAGCTTGAAGATCTATATTTACAATCTTTTAAGTAATTTTATTCTGAGTCTTCTTGTAATTACAAATTTATGGACTTCATGGCACAAGGTTTTAATGAACTCTCCCTAAAGCAAAAAAAATTAAGCAGAATTTCTTCATAAATGATCAAAAAAAATTTTGAGAAATAAAGTAATAAAAACTATTTAACTAAAACATTAAAAAGTGATACGTCACCGAAAATTGCCATGATAAGGGAACAAATATCGAGGCATCAAAGTTGGAAACTTCCGAAATTAAATTTGGGATCATCCAAATTCCAATTTCAACAAACTTATAGTCAAACTGAATGTCTCAAAGAAACGAACCGAATGACACCAAAATTAGTCCAATCCAAGCCTAAATGGGTCGAACCAAGGGACAAAAGCGTATTTGGAAGGTTCAAAGCATTAATTTGATGACCAAATGATCTCCATATATGGCATGCTTATAGTAAAATCAAGGGACTTGATGAGACGAATCCAACAAGCCAAAGATCGCTTAATTCTGACATCGTTATGGCACTTAAATGCTTAATGAATACTCTATGATCGAGGGATCAATATGGGTTGTGCTATGGAGCACTATAAATTTGCCCAAGATCTTCTCCATATTTACGGGGCATGTCACTCTCAAAAATTTATAAATAGACCCCTACTTTCCACATGAAAGGGGTCTTGGACCTTTACAAGCTTGGACCATTTTGGCTGGAGATTGGAGAGAGAACTAAGGCTTCAAGGATCCTAAAGTTCTACCCAAGCACCACCGCCGACAAACCTCTGTCACCCACCATCGGACTGCCAACCTTCGCCAAACCACCGCCCCTCCACAGACCATTGTTGGATCACTGCACGTCCGCCGATCACTGTCAAACCTCTGCCCGACCGCTAACCACCATCGAACATCCGCCCAGATGCCATCGACACACCACTCTGACCACCGTCACCCGCCGACTACAGTCTCTTGGATTTCTGTCGCTTGCCGACTACAGTCCCTCCAACCACTGTCGCCCGCCCTAAGTCTAGAAGATTATTCATTGGTTTTCTGTTCCAATTAATAGGATAGAAAAAACTTGGAATGTGGTTTCAAATTCAAACGTTCATGCAATGATGTATTGGAAGCTTCTGGGTGTTTTAAAATAACATGCATGAGGATATATGTTGGTTTTATGCTCCAACAAACAAGGTAGAAGTGAAAGGGGCTCCAAGCTCAAATGATTCATGCAATGATGTGCTTGGAGTCTTGAGAAGTCCAAAATAATCATGTGTGAGAGAGATGATTGTTAGTTGATTTTATGCTTCAACAAACAAGAGAGTAGAATGATTGATTATGTAATGTAATGATTTGGAGCGTTGAGATGCTCCAAATCATTCATGCATAAGAGGAATGGATAACTTAGAATTTATTTCTAAGATCCAAAGACTCATAGCAAGACATTTGGAGCTTGGAGGATGCTCCTAAATATCATGCATAAGAAAGAGTATATGATTGTTGATTTTGGATTTCAATAAACAAGAGGTGAAATGAACCTAGAATTTGGCCCTAAGATTGGAGGACTCATGTAGTGATATGTTTGAAAGCTTGAGGAACCTCAAATCATTATTCATGAGAGGGGAGAAATGTTCATTCGCTAATTTCATGTTATTAGCAAATGAAAGGGTGACTTGGGATTTGGTCCTAAAGTTGAAGTCACGATGATTCATATGATAGAACATTTAGAGTTTTAGGAAGGCTTCAAATTATCAAACATGAAAGATGATATGTGCAAACCCCGAAGACGTGCTATGTTATATTATGTCTTTTGAGAAAATCAACAACATCATGCACAAGGAAGAGCGATGATAGCTCCCAAGGAATGCTAAAGATTCATATAATGAAGCCTTTGGAGCCTTGAGGAGGCTCCAAACATCATGCATGAAGAAAAAAAAAACATGCATTTGAAAGGGAGTTCCCTAATCTTCTGTGAATGTTTTGGCTTCATTGGAAAGAGAGACTGTTCATTTGAAAGCTTCTAAATGGATTCCAAAGATTCATTTTGGCATGATCTAAGAAGAACCTAAGAGAATATGCATGTGTAGGCTTGTCATTTTAAGGTGCTAACAAATATCCAAGTCATTTATTGTTGCCTATAGCCAATTAACATGCAAACTACATTAAAAATGTTTAGCAAATTTCAATGTGTGGTGGAAGTACATCTATGAGCTCTTGAAAGCCACAAAATACCCCCACATTTGCTTTACAAGCACTTGTAAATTTTATAAACATGTTTTGTGATTTTGCAAATCTTAGGCATGCAATAATCTTAGCAAATGATCTTCAACATGTGTTCATATTTGAATGATGCAAACTAATTTGATCAAGTATGCAGAGATTTGGATTAACGCTTTTCTTGTTTCGTCTCTCCAAATTTGGAAGAATCATCAAGGATGACTTCACAGTAACCTATACATTATGGAGTTTGAAACATCAACGTGAGCATTTATGAAAAACTCCACCAATGTATAAACTACTTTAAGCGCACACTTGGATGTTTAGCAAGTTTAGAGAAAGTCACAAGTGTTAACAATGCAAGCCTCAAACGCATGTGTGTTAATTTTGTCATAACACACTAATCTAAGAGATAAAACAATGCATGCGACCTTGGAGAGGATATACACCTCAATGTTTGATCAATCATCAAATGAAATCTCCTAAACTTAAGGGTTTAGTGGTAGGCGACGGAGAAGATACAACATGAATGTGACATCATACATTTTGGAAGGTGTTGGACACCAATCCAACACCTCTACGCACATCGGCATCCTCCCCGGACTCTCACAAGTCACAAGAAAGCCAACAAATGGAAATCAACAGATTTCCACTGTTTTATAGAGAAGGCAGTAGCTATCTTGGGTTTTAGAAATTTAAATGCAAGGTTTCTATGGACCTAAGGGTTCGTGGGACATCAACCTCAACAAATGGCCAAAGAACCTCGGGGTTTCCTAAGTTTTAAGGGATTTTACCTTGCCGGGTTGTCAAGGCGCTAACCACAGTCCACTCACCTTGTCAAAGGCAAGAAAGCAAAAGATGGAGGAAGAAGACTGCTGCCGTGCTCCGGACTTCGCTGCCGCAGTCCAAGATGCTCCAAACTGCTGCCTTCGGTGTTTGGATTGCTCCCGGGGGCTGATTTCACCTTCAAGAGGTTGTCGGATATGAAGGAAGTGGTGGAAGGAGTCTCCACAGAAGATAAACAACCTCCAGTTGTCTCCACTATCCTCCTGCACTCCCTCTTTTACTCGAGAGAAGGAAAAGAGCATGTCTATGCTCTTCCACTTAGGGAAATGGAGGAAAACAAAGAGGTATTTCCCTCTTTTGGTCCAATGAAGAAGAAAACAGCAGCAAGGGAGCACACACAGGTCCAACCTCGGCTAGGTCATGCACACGCAAGAGCTATTTGACCCAGGACACGAGGATGGGAGCTCTCAGACGTTTGACTCCCTCCCTATCGTTCGCTCAGTTACGCACACAAGCAAGGAAACCTGGCCAAATCTCCTCTCTCGGTTCTCTGGGACGGACGCACGAACAAGAGCATACAGATCGTTTGCTCACCTCTCTCATGCTCTATTCGAGAAGCATGCCAACAAGACAGGATTGTGGGCTCCGAAAATTCGGCCCCGGCCTCCACTCGCTTTTCTTATTCGGCGAGGGAGTTTTAACTGAATAAGTTCCGGGGTAAATTTTGGAAGGCAGATGGGTTTGTAGATAAGACACTACCCAGAGATTTCGCCCTCATTTGGTGAGGACTTTATGATCTGAGTTCTGGTTTCCTATAGGCGCAAGCCCCTATAGTTAATTACCCCTCCCGATCACGAGAGAGAACTTTCGATTAAGGCTAGTCATCGATCAGATACGTATAGAGATACGTGTATCTGGCATATAGTAGCAGCAATGGATTTTGGGATTGGATTTGAGAATTGGGTTTTGGAAGATTTGGGAAAATTTGGAGAGTTTGAAAATTTGGGCAGATTTGATATTTAAAATAGAAATTGCACCATCTTGCACTTAAAGCGGATGGTGGGGGAATGGATGATAGACCCGATCAAGATCCCATGGTTCCATCGTCCCGGGCCATCATGGTCCCTGGTCTACTTAGTCAGAGGAGGTAGTCGACCCAACCTGACAGAAGGATCCTTGTCGGCAGCCATGGGTTGCTTCGTCCAAGGGGACCTTGTAGACCTGGGGTGAATGTTTGTCTAAGGGGACAAATTTGAATCCACCTTAGCTGACAGAGAGCTTTGTGCCCTGTCGATTATATCCTATTGATTCATATCTCAAGGATTTGATGCCAATAAGGAACGTATTGGCTCTGGCCATAACCGGTATTTCGTGGTGTCATTTGGCGGCAAAACCACTCGGTTCAGAGGGCCCCGGGTCGTCGTAACCGTTTATCCTGCGGTGGCCATTTGGCGGTCAACCGCCGGTTAGAGGACACGTACCACGTCCTTACTGGCATGAGATTGTTTGAGAATGGATCCTAGTGATATTTTCGACTAGGCATTTCGCTCTTTGTGAGCTGAAGTAGTTTTTGAATTTGCCCGCCTCGGCAAACTGTTGCGGAGGGCGGATGGATTTTGCTTTAAGCGTTGATGGATAGATTTCAATTTAAATATCTCTGAAATTTGAGATTTTAGACTTTGGAGTATTTGAGTGGCATTTGAAAAATATTTGTGAACCCCTCCGGTTGAGATTAGCGTTCAACACGGCCATCATCGGGGTGTTTGGGGTCATTTCCATTTGATTGAACCCTGTCGACTCGATCAAGCTGTTGATCGAGGATCGGGTATCTTGTAGGCTTTGTGCCTTTTATTTAATGAATTCTTTTGATTGTAGGCCTTGAAGGCCTAATATGAATGTATCGAAACAAATACATTGATCCCCACAACCATGTATTTGTTTAATGGTTCGAACCCTGTCGACTCCTATTGGTCCGTATAGAAGGATCAGGTTCGAACCTGAATTCACTTATCGACCCGCGCAGCATCCCTAGGCGTCACGTGTGTTCCAATAACACGCTCGTCGGGGCCCATGCGGCTTATTTTTTTATATACCCCTTTTAGTGTACCTATGTGCATACAGTTTTTAGTGCACGTGCAGGGGTATTTTGAAATATTTTGTAGTTGTGCATGTATTTGTCATTTGAATACACAATATTTGATTTCAGAGCTTATACACGCCTTCTGTCCGCTAGTACGAGTGTTGCGGATCCGGTGGCGTTGGATTGTAGGTTATAGACGCCTTCTGTCTGCTTGCATGAGTGTTGCAGATCCGGTGGCGTTGGATTGTAGGTTATAGACGCCTTCTGTCTGCTTGCATGAGTGTTGCAGATCCGGTGGCGTTGGATTTTGATGTTGACTCCCCCTTTCTCAATCACCGGGGATGGATTTCTTTTAGACTTTGGAGTCTACTGTTTTGAGGAGAACTCCTTTTGGGATCTTCGGCATAGTGAACTTGCTATTTCCGGTGTTTGTGGACACCCGAACTGTTCTCTTCTTTATTATAGAACCAAAAAGAGACTTTGGAACACCAGGAAGTTTGGTTCTAATTTGTTCAAACATGTCCTTCCTTTTGCCAGGGGATGTCTTTATTCGTACATCGGGTTTCCTTTGTACCCTGTGTACTTGGAAATTTTGATCACCGCTGTCGTAGATGATATCAATACTTGTGTCCACAGTGGATCGCTATGCTTACGAGACTCTCACTGTTGTTATCCACAAGTGATTTGTAGTTATTTGCAGTGACCCGTTGTATCCACTACGAGCACCTGAAACTATTCGTAGGAGACCCATTGTTGCCTACATCATGCCCACCTGTCACCAATCTCAGGTGGTTTGATGTCTGGATTTGTTTGTAGAGTACGAGTCTTTTTATTATTGGTCTCCCATATTGCCTTCTCAATCAACAGGCATTGTAGGAATTGTTGTAGGAATTCTTGCATCGAGGTCTTACAACATACTTTGTGTCACTACTGAACGTACGAATGTCCTTGTAGTTTGAATTCCCTCATGCGTGATTTGATCTTTTGTCCTTTTGAATGCAGGTCCTTTATCATTCATATCAAGTTTCGGTCTAGCTTGAGTTCAGTTTGCGTTCCTTGCTCTCCACATCTCGTTCCAATTTTGATTTCAGAGTACGAGTTCAAGTTGATTGTTCAGAGTCTTCTGAAGTCTTTGCAAGTTCAATTGAATGTTCAAGTTGACTTGAGTTTGGTTCAAGTATGATTTCATTTTATTTGAGTTTGAATTTGAACTTTTTAGAAATCATTTGGAGTTTGTTCAGGTTCAGGTCCACGAGTCCACTGTTCATCGTATAGGTCCTCTGCTCATTTAGTTCAAGTTCTGTACATTTCTATTCAAGTACAGGTCTTCTGCATTGTTGCCCGACCAGGTTTTCAAATTGTTCAAGTCTTTGTATATTTCAGTGAAAATTTTGGCAGCACCCCGGCATATCCCCCGTTTGGGGGAAAATTGGGGAGCTGGGCCTTCCCACCACGCTACTAGAGCGTGTATGGTAGGTGTCCTTAGACACCACGGCCGTACAAAATTTCATCCCACCACGCTACAAGAGCGTGTATGGGGCCTTCAACAGTACCCGTACAGTAGAACAGCAGTAACTCCCAGAACAGCAGTGACTCCCCACCACGCTACAAGAGCGTGTATAGGGCTCTCCCACCTCGTCGTATGCGTCGCACCGGGCTCCCTCCTACCGTGCTACAAGAGCGCGTATAGGTGGTTCTCCGGTCCGCTGCAAACGTCGAGGACGAGAGTAGAGTTAGAAATTTATACCTTGAAGTCCGGCGGAGGTGGAAGAGGCTCGAGGACAAGATTTGGAACCGAGGGTCACTCTCCTACCTTGTCGTAGGTGTCGCGCCGGTTGCCCCTCCCACCACGCTACAAGAGCGTGTATAGGCAGACCGCCGACTCGACACGCGGGACGAGGTAAGAGATAGAGCCAAGGTTTCAAAACTTATACCTTGAAGTCCGGCGGAGGTGGGCACGGAAATCGAGGCAAGATCCGAAACCAAAGGTCGCTCGCCTACCTTGTCGTAGGTGTCGCGCCGATTGCCCCTCCCACCACGCTACAAGAGCGTGTATAGGCAGACCGCCGACTCGACACGCGGGACGAGGTAAGAGATAGAGCCAAGGTTTCAAAGCTTATACCTTGAAGTCCGGCGGAGGTGGGCACGGAAATCGAGGCAAGATCCGAAACCAAAGGTCTCTCGCCTACCTTGTCGTAGGTGTCGCGCCGGTTGCCCCTCCCACCACGCTACAAGAGCGTGTATAGGCAGACCGCCGACTCGACACGCGGGACGAGGTAAGAGATAGAGCCAATGTTTCAAAACTTATACCTTGAAGTCCGGCGGAGGTGGGCACGGAAGTCGAGGCAAGATCCGGAACCAAAGGTCGCTCACCTACCTTGTCGTAGGTGTCGTGCCGGTTGCCCCTCCCACCACGCTACAAGAGCGTGTATAGGCAGACCGCCGACTCGACACGCGGGACGAGGTAAGAGATAGAGCCAAGGTTTCAAAACTTATACCTTGAAGTCCGGCGGGGGTTGTCGGCGACTCTGGCGGTGGCTCGTGGATCGAGGTAGAGCAAGAGCAAGTATTATTATTTAATTAATTATAATTAATATTAATTAATTATAAATTAATTAATAAATTATTTTTAATTAATTACTTTAATTAATCATAATTAATTAAACTAATTAATTAAAATTTATTAAATTTAATTAAAATTATTAGTTATAATTAATCCATAATTAATTATAACTAATTAATTTTATTTAATTTTAACAAATTGTAATTAATTAAAATTAATTAATAATAATTAATCTTATTTTAATTAATTAACATTAACTCTAATTAAAATTAATTATAATTAATTAAATTAATTATAATAATTTAATTAGAATTAAATATAATTAATTATAATAATTATAATTAATTAAAAAATTTAATTAATTATACTTAATTAATATGATTATAATTAAATAAATAATAAATAATAATAATAATAAAATTTTCTCCCTCTCTCTCTCGGGTTCGACGGCTCTACGGGATTTGGCCGAAGAAGCATGCGAAAGGGAGATAGTTACCTTCACCTCCAGCGGGCTCCTGTTGCTGCTTCCGATCAAAATGTCCTAACTTCCGATCCACAGGAAGGGAGTCGGCAAAGGAGCGAAGTTGGACACCAACGAAGGAGCTGGAGAAACCTTCCAAGGGGAGAAAGTTACTTCACTGCAAGCGAACTTAGCGTCGCCACTTCCGATCAGAAGTGTCGTGACTTCCGAACCAGTGGGAAGGGAAAGTCGTCGTCGGAACGAAGTCGCCCAGCCACGAAGATGTCGGAGAAGCCGCACATAAGGGAGATCGTTAGCTTCACGGCGGGCTCCCGTCGCTTGCTCCGATCAAAATGGAGTAACTTCCGATCCGTCCAGGAAAGTCGAGGAAGAAGCGAAGTCGGACGTCCACAAGGAGTTGGAGCGAGCTCCGTTGCTGGTTCCGATCAAACTGTCGTAACTTTCGATCTCACAGAAGAAGAGAACGAGAGCGGGCGAGAGTCGGGAGAGAGCGCCGAGAGAACTAGCCCGCGCAAATGACGAGCTCGATTTCATTTTTAACGCCGAGACCGATCGTGCGTGAGGAGACATTGATGTGTGGAGAAGCGACATCGGTCGGGGCTACGACGTGCGGAGTTCGGCGCCGGACAGGTACGTTATTATATTTTTTTTTGTATACGGTTACAGGTCAACAAATGCCCCCCAACAAATGTGGCATGCGTCTGGAGCGAGCCACGTTTGTTGCATGCTAATTGACCATATGGATCTCTAGATATTTGTTCTAGATGTCACACTAGGGTTTTCACTTAATGGATTTCCAAGAATTTGCTTGGATGTCATACTGAGATTTTCTTTTAGTGGATCTCCAAAATTTTGTTTGGATGTCACACTACTCTCTTTTCCTCTTAGTGGATCTCCAAAAGTTATTTGGATGTCACATTAGTCTTCTTTCTCCACTGCTCTTTCAGATATATCCACAGATGGTTAGTATCTTATCTTTGTAGATTGACGCTAGTGAATAGCATATGCTCAAGATTCTTCCTTCATCTGGTTGTACCTTGATAGAATTTTAAATATTTATTTGGGGATCTCGGCATGCAGTGTGATGTCGACCCAAATAAATATTTAAAATGCCCCCAGTCTTTAGAGACATTTGTAGATGTCATTCAGGGAACTCATTCTTCAACTTTAGCTAGAGCCCTGAGATTTTGATCCTTCTGTCCTGTGCTTTGTGCTGCGGACTTGGTGAAGGGTTGTCTGATTTGTCTTTGCTGACTTGTCAGAAAGTTTATTTGCCTTCTGCCCTTTGCTTCTAGCTTTGGCGGGCTTGATGAAGGAGTAGATGCCGGTGACCTAAACCGATATGTTTGTGGTAGGTCAATGGCGAAAAGTCATCGGTCCAAAGCTTTGTGCATAACGGACTTGTTGATGACAGAATCCACTTAGTTCAGCCTAAGGCTTTTCATAAACTTTGGGATAGTTTTCTTCGGTCCTTTGCTCTGTGCTTTGGCGGACTTGTTGAAGAAAAATTCCTTCGATCCTCGCTTTGTGCTTGACGGATCTGTTGAAGGATTTGTAGGTTCTGGATTCAATTGATAGTACCGAACGTAGGTATTATCTTGATCCTTGCCCACTTGAGAAGACTTTAATCTGAATCACTTGAGTTCATCAGATCGGGAGAGCTGGGATTTGACAGCTCTTCGTCCTCTGGTTGCTGAGATGGGGGTTCCTCTACTGCGGCCTTTCTTATGGCTTGTTGAGTAGATGGAGCTGCCAGTGATCCGGCCATATTTGGGCTTGTTGGATCCGACCTCTTACACCCATTCAGGCTTCAGACTTGAGCTATGGGAATTGCGCTCCCCAATGCTGATTTTGCTGAAGTTGACAAATTTGGAGTCATCCTTCGCGGTTTTAGATTTTGGAGCCTACGAACATCTGATAGTTGCTTGAGACTTATCCTTTCACTGGAATTTGATTCTCCAATCATTTTGGAGAATTTTGTAGACTACGATCACTTGAACTGGTCGAGTCAAATTAGCCTTCGTACTTTCTACAGTCCCTACTGACGGGTTGACGAAGTGGGGATTCCGCTACTACGGCCGTTCTTATGGCTTGTTGAGTAGACGGAGCTGCCAGCGATCCGGCCATATTTGGGCTTGTTGGATCCGACCTTTTACACCCATTCGAACCTTAAGCTTCAGGCTGTCGAAAGTTTTCGAGCCTTTTTGGTTCAATTTTGTAGGAGTGTGTAGCCACAAAAGTCTCTTTCTTGACCTTTGAGTCTTGGTTTGTTGAAGAAGGTGGTCTCGATCTTTTGAAAGATCACCTGCATAGACTTTGAAAAAGCAATCTTTGTATCATTTAGCATAAAATAGCATTTTGAATTGATAATTTTAAATATTTATTCGGGGATCTCGGCACGCAGCGCGATGTCGACCCGAATAAATATTTAAAATGCCCCCTGTCTCACAGGGACGTTTTAAAGCAGGATAGAGTTGGAGTCTTGAAATTTTAAATATTTATTCAGGGATCTCGGCATGCAGCGCGATGTCGACCCGAATAAATATTTAAAATGCCCCCAGTCTAACAGGGGAATTTTGAAATGTATTCTCATGACAGAGCAAAATTTCAAAATGTGAAATGTATATGCTAATAAACAGACATGAAAGCATAATACACTAGACATAGCATTTTATGCATAGTATTTCTTCAGGTATCTGCCATTGATCGGCGGCATGGGCCTTTGACCATTCAGATCGATCAGTTGATAAGCTCCTCCTTGAAATACCTTCTCGATGACGAAAGGTCCTTCCCAGTTGGAAACGAATTTGCCACCAATTTTTCTGTGCGGGATGATCGGCCTTCTCTGCACCAGGACCAATTCCCCTTCTTGAAATGATCGAGAACGCACCATTCGATCAAAGGACTTTGTCATTCTTGCTCGGTAGATTTCCAGGTTTTGCTGAGCTTGTAACCTGATTTCATCGAGTGCATCAAGCTCCTCCATTCTTAGACGAGCATTTTGTTCCTGAGTCAGCTCATTCTGGACAGCAACTCGAAGAGATGGAAGTTCAACTTCTAGTGGCAGTACGGCCTCAACTCCAAATACTAGAGAGTAAGGAGTGGCTTTGGTCGGCGTTTTGTAGGTTGTGCGATACGCCCACAACGCTTCTGCCATTTTCGTATGCCACTCTCTTTTGTTTTTGGAGAGAATCTTTTTTAACAATTTCATCAGTGTTTTGTTGAAGGCCTCAGCTAAGCCATTTGCTCTTGGATAGTAAATGGAAGAGTACCGCCAATCAATTTTGTGTCGATCAACGAACTTATAGATTTTTGTACTCTTAAAAGCAGTTCCGTTGTCTGAGATTATGCGGCGTGGCACACCGAATCTGTAAACAACATTGTGGGTGAAGAAGTTGATCACGTGCTCAGACGTAACTTCTTTGAATGGAGCCGCTTCTGCCCACTTAGAAAAATAGTCTGTCGCTGCCAAGATAAAGCGGTGTCCTGCTGATGACGGTGGATCTATTGGCCCGATAATATCAGTACCCCAACATTCAAATGGCCAGGATGCTATTGTAGGGTGCAGTGGATTTGGCGGCTGATGTATAACATCACCGTGGATTTGACACTCATGGCACCTCTTGGCATGATTGATACAATCTCTGACCATGGTCGGCCAATAGTAACCCATTCTTTTAATTTTTACTGCCATCTTGGGACCTGATTGGTGCGCTCCACAAAGTCCTTCGTGAACTTCTACCACCACTTTATCAGCTTCTCGAGTCCCTAGGCACCTTAGCCACATTTGATCGAAAGCACGCCGATACAACATGTTGTTGACAAACGCATATCGTAGCGCTCTCTTCTTGATTTGAGCAGCTAGTGATTTGTCTGTTGGCAATTTACTTTCTTTAAAGTAGTCAATGAAAGGCAGTCTCCAGTCATCTTCTTCCTCGACATCTAGGCAATGCCACCATGATTCTGAAGCTTGACTGGCCTTGCGCCTTTTCTTAGAAACTTGCTGTTCTTCAGACTGATCTTCAAGATCAACTGATTGGGGAGTTTGAGGATCAACCGGAGTTGCATCCTGCTGGCTTGAGTTTGGTGTTCCCTCTGCCTGCGGGAATTGTAATAATGCTGGCTCTAGGATCCGTCGATTGTGCACCATAATTATTATAGGCCATTCGTCATCCATATTCGCCATTTCTTTAGCTAATTTTGCCAGGGAATCAGCTTTGCCATTTTGACCTCGGGGAACTTGAGTTAGTTTGACAACTGGAATTTGCTTCATAAGCTCAAGAACTCGCCGATGATAACAGGCTAATTCAAACTTAGTGATTTTGTAAATTCCTAGTACTTGATTTACAACAAGTTGAGAATCACCAAAAATATGGAGATTTCGGATTCGGACATCGATTGCAATCTCCAATCCGGCTATTAAGGCTTCATATTCAGCCTCATTGTTGGTCCGAGGTTCAGTCAAGCTGAATGAGAATCTCATTATGCCTCCCTCGGGTGCGACGAAAATTAGTCCAATTCCGGCTTGAGCTTTCTCTAGATTTGGAGGCCGAGCACGCTTGATTGACGATGCTCCATCAAAGTACATTTCCCATACTCGTAGCGTCTCCTCTTCTTCAACATTCATAATCTGCTCGTCAGGTAGATCGTCATTGAGCGGTGAATCTGCAGGAATAGGATGTGCAGCGAGAAAATCTGCCAACACCTGCCCTTTTACTGCTTTCTGTGGTACATATGTGATATCAAACTGCAGGAGTATCACTGCCCACCTTGCCAAACGACCTGTCAACGCTGGTCTTGTCATCAAGAACTTCAGCGGATCGATCTTTGATATCAAAGTGATTTTGTGAGATAGCATATAATGGCGGAGCTTCTGAACTGCGAAAATTAGGGCTAAGCAATGCTTCTCGATTGGAGAGTAGCGAATTTCTGCTCCTATCAACCTCCGGCTGATATAATATAGTGCATTCTCCTTGCCTTCTTCATTATGCTGGGCCAATAATGCTCCGAGGGACTCTTCTAATGCTGCCGTATACAGTATAAGAGGCTTCCCCGGGATTGGCGCCGCGAGAATAGGAGGATTCAACAGATATCTTTTGATGCTGTCAAACGCTTCTTGGCACCCTTCGTCCCATTTGAAGCGGACATCTTTCTTCATCAGTTTTGAAAATGGCTGGCACCTACCCGAAAGATTTGATATGAATCTCCGAATGAAAGCCAGTTGTCCTTGTAAAGAACGGAGTTGTCGGAGGTTCTTTGGAGGTGGCATCTCCATGATTGCCTTGATCTTGTTGGGGTCGACTTCGATGCCTCGATGTCGAACAACATATCCCAGAAATTTCCCTGAGGATACCCCAAATGCACACTTGAGAGGGTTCATCTTCAGATCGTACTTTTTGATCCTCTCGAACACTATTCTCAAGTCATCTAGATGGTCTTTTCGGTTCGTGCTCTTTATGACCAAGTCATCTACATAGCATTCAACCTTTTGATGGATCAAATCATCAAATATACGAGTCATCGCTCGTTGATAAGTGGCACCAGCATTCTTCAAACCGAATGGCATAACTGTGTAGCAGAATATGCCTATGGGTGTTCTGAATGATGTATGTCTTTCATCTTCAAGTGCCATTTTGATTTGATTGTAGCCCGACGATCCGTCCATAAATGAGAACATATCATAGTTGGAAGTGTTGTCAACTAGAAGTTCTGATACTGGGAGCGGAAAATCGTCTTTCGGGCATGCCTTATTGAGGTCCCTAAAGTCGATGCAGATACGAATCTGGCCATTCTTCTTCTTTACAGGGACGATATTGGCAATCCAGTCGGCATATTTTTCTTCACGAATGAAGCCTGCTTCTATGAGCTTCTTGGTTTCAGCAACCACCTGTTCTTCTATCTCCAATCTCATTCTCCTTGGAGCTTGCTTAACGGGTGCTGCATCAGGCTTGATTGCTAATCTGTGAACTGCTACTTCAGGGGATAAACCTGGCATCTCAGCATATGTCCAGGCAAAGCAGTCCCTGAATTCACAGAGGAGCTTCTTCACTTCTTTTACTTGATCTTCTGGCAAAAGAGAGCTAATAAAGGTTGGGCGAGGGTCTTCCTCAGTTCCCAAGTTTACTTCTTTGAGCTCGTCCATCGTAGCAGCCTGTCCACCATCTTCCAGTTCTTCTGGTGCAGGCTCAGCTTCTACGGGTTTATCATCATAAGCTTTGGCTTCATATACCTTATCTTCATCATTATCAGATTTGATTTCCTCACAAGTGACTGTTCGACAATTCTCTTTCTGGAGGAATTTTCGTTTGATGAACCCGATGCCTTTATATGCATCTATATCCTTTCGTCGTAGCGGACGTGGATTCCTCCCATACCAGAGGCCCAGACTTGTACGGAGCTGTCGTTTGGTAGTAGGAATATTGATTTGCTTTCGTAGCATTCTTTGAATATTTTTGGTATTGAACTTGGGTAGCCTCGTAGGAAATGACTCTTCAGAATCGAGGAACATACAACACCAATCATTATTCTCTTCTTCGCGTACTCCTGTGGAATACAATACATTTCCGGGTGTAGTCCCCTTCTTCAGAGGAGGCAGATAAAGAGTGGAGAGTTCTTCTACTTTATGAACCTCGCGCGAAATGAGTTCTTTGAAATGTTGTATGGGAACACGAGTGACTACGAGTACGCTGTCTGAAATTGCCAGACTGTCTATTCTTCTGGAGAACACACTCTGCACTGAGTTCATGTAGATTGAGTCGTAGTCATGATCATCATTTGAGTATTCAACCTCCCGGCTCCTTTTGGAAGCAGACTGGCCTAATTTTCTGGATTTTGTAGGGGCGACATCACTTTCATCTGTGTCACTCCCAAGGTGAGGCACATGTTTCCTTTCTTTAGGAATGCTTGATGCTTTAGGAAGAGTTGGCGTCGCTTTCTTTCTTCCTACACGCTTCTTCTCATCTTCTTGCTTGGGTTTCTTTGCAGCCTTAGAATTTGATGCTCTAGCCTCAAGAGAACTTGACGACTTTTGCTTCTTTGGCATGAAGTACTTAGCATCTTCATAAACTGTTACTTCATGTACTGCAAATGGCTGAATATCACCAGAAATTCTGAATTCTTCTCCTTCTCTGAGATACTTCATGCACTGGTGTAATGTTGAAGGGACAACACCGTATTCATGCAGCCAGGGGCGACCCAACAATGCCTTGAACGAAGTGTCCGCATCAATCACATGGAATTTGGCTTCTGTATGGAGTTCCCCAAATACAAGAGGAAGCATAAACGAACCAAGGGTTTTCTGCCCTTTCTCGTTGAAGCCGTGTACCATCAACTTGTCTTGCCCAAGATGTTCCACATCGAGACAGAGGGATCTCAGTGCTTTTAAGCTCATGAGATTTACGGAAGATCCAGGATCGATCAAAATTCGACTGATCACCATATCGTCGCTCTCTGCCGTAACATACAATGGGCGATTGTGATCTGCCGTTCCAAGCATCATATCATCCTCGGCAAAGGTGATAAGGGGCTCATTTCGAGCTTGCAAGACTTCCGTCAAGTTGCGTTCAGCAAAATATGCCTCATATCTTTCGGGATTTCTGAGAGCTTGAATCAAAGTTTCTCGAAGGTCTTTAGACATCAAGAGAGCATCATATATGCTGAGTTGCGCTGGGATCTTCCTCAAGTGGGATAAGATATTGTAATCTATCCCCTTAGAAGAAGTATTATTTTTCTTGGGATCTTCAGGGATAATATCTTCATTGATAATTATCTCCTTTCCCTTATCTTTGTTAGGAACTTTTTTCTTTGGTGGAGATGGCAGTACCTTGCCACTTCTCAATTGTACTTGGGCCACCTCATCTGATTCAGACTTATTTGGTGAAGCATTCTCCTCGGAGTCAGCCATTGTTGCGTCTGGGGATTCATCTGTATACTCGGAATCGTCTCCCAACTTTACTTGTTTCATTTGTGATTCTATGCTTGGGTCTGAATCTTCATCATCTGGAAAACACAACTCATCTGAACTGAATTCCATCGATGATACCATTAAACAGAACTCAGGGGCCGCTTCTTCAGCGTATTTCTCCCTATCTGATATCTCTGATGTTGTTGAGATGACTCGGCATATCTCCGTAGGAAGAGATTCGGCCTCAGCTTCTTCTTCCTTTTCATCTATTTTAAGCTCTTTCATAAAATCACCGAGCTTAATAGGCCTCCTGACAGTCTGGTAATATTCACCCAAGTTATCAATAGCCTTTTGAGTTGCAGTCTTCTTTGTCTCAGGCTTCTTCAATTTGGATTTCTTCTTGGAAGACTTTGACTTTGACTTTCCAGACTTTGATGAGCTAGTTTGGCCAGGTTGCTGTTTAGAGGTGGATGCTTGCGACACAGGCAACCATTTTAAGTTCAGTACTGGCTCAGTAGGAGACTTCCACTTGACACCAGGAACTCCTTCTAGCTGTTTCAGCATTTTTGTTGTCTTCTTGGAGATCACAGTCTCCCATTGTTCTTCTCGGACAAATTCTTTTATTTTTTCTTTATGCGGGAGTACGGAAGATGATGTGACTACCCGGGTGGATTCCTTTTTAGGACGAACTAACACATTATCTGATAATGTCAATTCTCCCCTTTTGTACATCTTTTCCAACCAATCTTTGAAGACATAACAATCTTCGATTGGGTGGCTAACTACCCGATGATATGGGCAGTAGTTTGGGTCGCCACTGTGCTTAGACTCTTCAGGTCTTTTGCATTCTGGTAATTCTAGACCGTTCTTGAGTGCTTGTCGAAATAGTTTAGCGACACTCTCCCTTTTAAATGAATATTCTTTATTCATTTTCTCCTTGAGGGAGGGGAACGTTCTATCACCAGTTCCTGCAGTCTGCCTCTGGCGCTCTCCTCCACCGGGAAAGGCTCGAGGTTTGTCGTTTCCTCCAAGAACCAGTTTTGGTTGAGGATTTGGATTATAAGCCTGCTTTGGCTTTTCTTCATACTGTATAGGCTGCTTTCCTTTATCCACATTATATACTGCCCTTTTACTTTTATCAGGTCTAGGAGGGAATGCAGAGTAAACATCATTTCTCCTAGCATCAGGCGCCTTAGCCTTTTTAAGTCTGTCAGGGAGGCTTTCAGATTTTGATAAGTTCAATTTTTCAAATTTTGCCACCCTATCCAACAGATCTTGGAAAGTAGTGATTGAAGCCATGCATAAGAAGGGTTGCATTTTATCATCAATGTTCCCCATCAACAATTGAATTGCATGTTCTTCTTCCAGTTGTTGCTCGCACTTCATGCTGAGATTGCGCCAGCGTGTTATATATTTCGTCACTGACTCATCCTTTCTCCTTTTATCCAGGGCGAGATCAGCGATAGTAGTCTTCTCTATTGCACTGGCAAATCTTTTCACGAACAAGGCCTCTAGCTCCGCAAAGGTCTTTAGTGAATCATTCGACAATTCAGCGTACCATTCAAAAGCAGTTCCACTCAAGCTGCTCACGAATTGCCTGAATAACAGGGCATCATTACCTCCTGTATTTCCACAGGTTGCTTTGAACTGCGCCAGATGTTGTCTGGGATTTTTATTGCTATCAAAGATGTTGAACTTCGGTACAGAATATCCCTTTGGATATGGCACCTGATCGTACTCTGCTGGGTACGGGCGACCTTTTCCTACCAACTTCTCCGCTTGTTCAGCAGCTATAATGGCCTTAATCTTTTCGCTAATTAAGCCCTCAAGCTGCGCTGCAGTTACAGGTTCAGATGCACTCGCCACATTTTGGGGAGTGTGCTGGCGGATTGGGTCATTATTTTTATCGCCACCTTCAGGTACACCTTTCACTCCTGAGGCTTGAGGCGCTTGGAGATTTTGAGAATTAGCAGCTTGGTTGACGGGTTGAGCTGGTGTAGGACCAACAGAAGTGGTCTTCTGCATCATCTCCATCATAGCTGTCATCTGAGTCATCATCTCAGTCATTTTATCATTTAACTGAGAGATTTCTCTGTCTTTCCTTCGCATCTGTCGTCTCATTTGATTTCTCATTTCAGCGAGTGTGATATCTTCGCCACCGAAGGGATTTTCTCCGACCTCTTCTTCTTCCTCATCTCTTTCTTCTGAAGAGCGAGCACTTCGGCTGGCAATGGATCTGGCCCTGTGGCGACGTCGATAAACACGTACGCGCGGCTGTGATTGCTGGTCTTCTTCATCACCATCATCATCTTCAACATCAACGTGGCTGACCATATGAACCACTTCGAGCTCCATAGTGTCTTCATCCCCATATTCTTCTTCATCATTTTGCACCTGAATTTCTGAGCGACGGCGCCACTGAATTTCAGGTTCTTGATTTGGGATGACTATTTCTTCAACCCGTGGACTACGATCAAAGTGAAATTCCTCTTTGGTTGTAGTAGGAGAATGACGGGATCTCCTGGAAGACTCTACAGGATGTCGACTGTCATTATAATTGTCGTCGTTATGGGACTTCTTTTGGACCCATTTCTGACGAGTTCTGTTGGCAGGTGCGGATCTCTGGTAGACTGTTCCGGATGTCACACCCGAACTAATCCTTCCTTCAATCATCTCTTCTTTTCGAGGCTTTGGCCTCCATACTTGTTTCCCTTTCCACCGGGACCTTTCGGCGACGGATTCTTGAACACGAGGTCCAAGTGTCACGCCCCGATGCTCACCGCGTGGAGCTTGTTGTCGGTAATCCCTTCTTTCAACTATCACAGCAGATGATAGTCTATCTCTTGGAGGAGTTCTTCGGGCCTCAACAATTAATGGCCTCTGGAACTTCTTTTTCATTAAGCCCTTCTCTTTAACTGTCTTCAGAACTCGGTGAACCCGGGCAGACAGGCGTTCGGGCTCTCTTATCTTCTGAGGAGCTGGAGCTTCAGGTTGACGCTCCCAGAATGATTTTTTGAGCTCAGCAGAAGAGCTATTTCTTTTGATCCACTTAAAGTTAGAAAACCTGTTATGAGTGGGAATATTGACTTCTGGTTCTTGTGCTGGCAAATTGGAGGGGTGAGTTGGTAGTGGCAGCTGCTGAGCACGCAGCTCCGCATTTCTCTTCCTCCTTTGCCTTCTAGTAAGCCTTCCTCCAGATGAGGAAGCCTCAGCATCATATCTCCCAGAAGCAATAGTCTCTCTGGGCAGGGCGGTGGTGTTTGCAGTCACCACGGAAATTTTTCTTCCAGTAACAACCCTTTTTGCAGTAAGGGTCTCAGGTTGGGATAGTCTTTCGAACACAGAAGTTTTTTCTTGAGCAGTATTTCTGGTAGTAGCCCTTGCAGAATAGGATCTTCTAGAAAATTCATCAGAGTTTACGCCGTACACAGGAACGGCTGCAGCCCTTGCAGTAGCTGCTGAGAATTCGAGCCCACCAAAGTGGATAGTGGCTCCAGTATTTCCAGTTTCAATTACAGCATTCGCCAGCTGAATCCTGGCTCCTCGTCCCAGTTGGACGGTCATCGGTGTGTCCTGCATTTCCATTCTGTGAAAATGAAAGGCAGGGGTTAGTAATCAGAATTGATACATCACCCCGCACTCTCATAAAATAGAAATAATGCAGAACAGATAACAGAAGCAGGAAAATTAGTATGGAATTAAAAATCCTGCTGATTGAATTTTTATTGATCTTATTTAAAAGATTCATTTTCATGAAATTTAAATTTTGATTTGCTTGCTACTATAGCCTTTTAGTGACTAGCCAGAGATGGAAAGAAAAACCATTCCCCAGTGGAGTCGCCAGAAATCTGTGGGCTCCGAAAATTCGGCCCCGGCCTCCCCGCCGCGCGATTTCTTTTTTTATTTGGCGAGGGAGTTTTAACTGATAAGTTCCGAGGTAAATTTTGGAAGGCAGATGGATTTGTAGATAAGACACTACCCAGAGATTTCGCCCTCATTTTGTGAGGACTTTATGATCTGAGTTCTGGTTTCCTATAGGCGCAAGCCCCTATAGTTAATTACCCCTCCCGATCACGAGAGAGAACTTTCGATTAAGGCTAGTCGTCAATCAGATACGTATAGAATACGTGTTATCTGGCATATAGTAGCAGCAATGAGTTTGGATTGGAAAGATTTGGAATTTGGGTTGGATTTGGGAATTTGAAGAGAATTTGGTATTTAAAATAGAAATTGCACCATTTAGCACTTAAAGCGGATGGTGGGGGAATGGATGATGGGCCCGATCAAGATCCCATGGTTCCGTCGTCCCGGGCCATCGTGGTCCCTGGTCTACTTAGTCAGAGGAGGTAGTCGACCCAACCTGACAGAAGGATCCTTGTCGGCAGCCATGGGTTGCTTCGTCCAAGGGGACCTTGTAGACCTGGGTTGGATGTTTGTCTAAGGGGACAAATTTGAATCCACCTTAGCTTACAGAGGGCTTTGTGCCCTATCGATCATATCCTATTGATTCATATCTCAAAGATTTGATGCCAATAAGGAGCGTATTGGCTCTGGCCATAACCGATATTTCGTGGTGCCATTTGGCGGCAAAACCACTCGGTTCAGAGGGCCCCGGGTCGTCATAACCGTTTATCCTGCGGTGGCCATTTAGCGGTCAACCGCCGGTTAGAGGACACGTACCACGTCCTTACTGGCAGAAGATTGTTTGAGAATGGATCCTAGTGATATTTTCGACTAGGCATTTCGCTCTTTGTGAGCTGAAGTAGTTTTTGAATTTGCCCGCCTCGGCAAACTGTTGCGGAGGGCGGATGAATTTTGCTTTAAATATTGGATGGTTTTATTTCAATTTTAAATATCTTAGAATTTGGGATTTTTGGAATTTTGGATTTTTGGGTGGAGCTTGGATTTTAGGGACATTTGGGATGGCATTTGAAAATATTTGAGAACCCCTCCGGTTGAGATCTTCGTTCAACACGGCCATCATCGGGGTGTTTGGGGTCATTTCCATTTGATTGAACCTTGTCGACCCTATCTACTGGTCGATAGAGGATCGGGTTTCTCGTAGGCTTTGTGCCTTTGTTTATGAATTTTCTTGATTTTAGGCCTTGAAGGCCGAATATGAATGTATTGAAACAAATACACTGATCGCCACAACCGTGTATTCGTTTAAAGGTTCTAACCCTGTCGACTTCTATTGATCCGTGTAGAAGGATCGGGTTTGAACTAGAATTCACTTATCGACCCGCGCAGCATCCCTAGGCGTCACGTGTGTACCAATAACACGCTCGCCGGGGCCCATGAGGGTTATAATTGTATTTATCCCTTGTGTACCTATGTGTATACAAACTACGGTGCACTCATGTGGGGGTACTTTAAAATATTTTGTAGTTGTGTAGATAACTATCGTTTGGATGCACACAACTTTTCATTTGAAAGCTCATACACGCCTTCTGTCCGCTAATACGAGTGTTGCGGATCCGGTGGCGTTGAGTTATAGATTGTAGACGCCTTCTGTCTGCTTGCATGAGTGTTGCAGATCCGATGGCGTTGGATTTTGATATTGACTCCCCCTTTCTCAATCACCGGGGATGGATTTCTTTTAGACTTTGGAGTCTACTATTTTGAGGAGAACTCCTTTTGGGATCTTCGGTGTAATGGATTTGTTATTTTCGGTATTTGTGAACACCCGAACTGTTCTCTTCTTTATTATAGAACCAAAAAGAGACTTTGGAACACCAGGAAGTTTGGTTCTAATTTGTTCAAACATGTCCTTCCTTTTGCCAGGGGATGTCTTTATTCGTACATCGGGTTTCCTTTGTACCCTGTGTACTTGGAAATTTTGATCACCGCTGTCGTAGATGATATCAATACTTGTGTCCACAGTGGATCGCTATGCTTACGAGACTCTCACTGTTGTTATCCACAAGTGATTTGTAGTTATTTGCAGTGACCCGTTGTATCCACTACGAGCACCTGAAACTATTCGTAGGAGACCCATTGTTGCCTACATCATGCCCACCTGTCACCAATCTCAGGTGGTTTGATGTCTGGATTTGTTTGTAGAGTACGAGTCTTTTTATTATTGGTCTCCCATATTGCCTTCTCAATCAACAGGCATTGTAGGAATTGTTGTAGGAATTCTTGCATCGAGGTCTTACAACATACTTTGTGTCACTACTGAACGTACGAATGTCCTTGTAGTTTGAATTCCCTCATGCGTGATTTGATCTTTTGTCCTTTTGAATGCAGGTCCTTTATCATTCATATCAAGTTTCGGTCTAGCTTGAGTTCAGTTTGCGTTCCTTGCTCTCCACATCTCGTTCCAATTTTGATTTCAGAGTACGAGTTCAAGTTGATTGTTCAGAGTCTTCTGAAGTCTTTGCAAGTTCAATTGAATGTTCAAGTTGACTTGAGTTTGGTTCAAGTATGATTTCATTTTATTTGAGTTTGAATTTGAACTTTTTAGAAATCATTTGGAGTTTGTTCAGGTTCAGGTCCACGAGTCCACTGTTCATCGTATAGGTCCTCTGCTCATTTAGTTCAAGTTCTGTACATTTCTATTCAAGTACAGGTCTTCTGCATTGTTGCCCGACCAGGTTTTCAAATTGTTCAAGTCTTTGTATATTTCAGTGAAAATTTCGGCAGCACCCCGGCATATCCCCCGTTTGGGGGAAAATTGGGGAGCTGGGCCTTCCCACCACGCTACTAGAGCGTGTATGGTAGGTGTCCTTAGACACCACGGCCGTACAAAATTTCATCCCACCACGCTACAAGAGCATGTATGGGGCCTTCAACAGTACCCGTACAGTAGAACAGCAGTAACTCCCAGAACAGCAGTGACTCCCCACCACGCTACAAGAGCGTGTATAGGGCTCTCCCACCTCGTCGTATGCGTCGCACCGGGCTCCCTCCTACCGTGCTACAAGAGCGCGTATAGGTGGTTCTCCGGTCCGCTGCAAACGTCGAGGACGAGAGTAGAGTTAGAAATTTATACCTTGAAGTCCGGCGGAGGTGGAAGAGGCTCGAGGACAAGATTTGGAACCGAGGGTCACTCTCCTACCTTGTCGTAGGTGTCGCGCCGGTTGCCCCTCCCACCACGCTACAAGAGCGTGTATAGGCAGACCGCCGACTCGACACGCGGGACGAGGTAAGAGATAGAGCCAAGGTTTCAAAACTTATACCTTGAAGTCCGGCGGAGGTGGGCACGGAAATCGAGGCAAGATCCGAAACCAAAGGTCGCTCGCCTACCTTGTCGTAGGTGTCGCGCCGATTGCCCCTCCCACCACGCTACAAGAGCGTGTATAGGCAGACCGCCGACTCGACACGCGGGACGAGGTAAGAGATAGAGCCAAGGTTTCAAAGCTTATACCTTGAAGTCCGGCGGAGGTGGGCACGGAAATCGAGGCAAGATCCGAAACCAAAGGTCTCTCGCCTACCTTGTCGTAGGTGTCGCGCCGGTTGCCCCTCCCACCACGCTACAAGAGCGTGTATAGGCAGACCGCCGACTCGACACGCGGGACGAGGTAAGAGATAGAGCCAATGTTTCAAAACTTATACCTTGAAGTCCGGCGGAGGTGGGCACGGAAGTCGAGGCAAGATCCGGAACCAAAGGTCGCTCACCTACCTTGTCGTAGGTGTCGTGCCGGTTGCCCCTCCCACCACGCTACAAGAGCGTGTATAGGCAGACCGCCGACTCGACACGCGGGACGAGGTAAGAGATAGAGCCAAGGTTTCAAAACTTATACCTTGAAGTCCGGCGGGGGTTGTCGGCGACTCTGGCGGTGGCTCGTGGATCGAGGTAGAGCAAGAGCAAGTATTATTATTTAATTAATTATAATTAATATTAATTAATTATAAATTAATTAATAAATTATTTTTAATTAATTACTTTAATTAATCATAATTAATTAAACTAATTAATTAAAATTTATTAAATTTAATTAAAATTATTAGTTATAATTAATCCATAATTAATTATAACTAATTAATTTTATTTAATTTTAACAAATTGTAATTAATTAAAATTAATTAATAATAATTAATCTTATTTTAATTAATTAACATTAACTCTAATTAAAATTAATTATAATTAATTAAATTAATTATAATAATTTAATTAGAATTAAATATAATTAATTATAATAATTATAATTAATTAAAAAATTTAATTAATTATACTTAATTAATATGATTATAATTAAATAAATAATAAATAATAATAATAATAAAATTTTCTCCCTCTCTCTCTCGGGTTCGACGGCTCTACGGGATTTGGCCGAAGAAGCATGCGAAAGGGAGATAGTTACCTTCACCTCCAGCGGGCTCCTGTTGCTGCTTCCGATCAAAATGTCCTAACTTCCGATCCACAGGAAGGGAGTCGGCAAAGGAGCGAAGTTGGACACCAACGAAGGAGCTGGAGAAACCTTCCAAGGGGAGAAAGTTACTTCACTGCAAGCGAACTTAGCGTCGCCACTTCCGATCAGAAGTGTCGTGACTTCCGAACCAGTGGGAAGGGAAAGTCGTCGTCGGAACGAAGTCGCCCAGCCACGAAGATGTCGGAGAAGCCGCACATAAGGGAGATCGTTAGCTTCACGGCGGGCTCCCGTCGCTTGCTCCGATCAAAATGGAGTAACTTCCGATCCGTCCAGGAAAGTCGAGGAAGAAGCGAAGTCGGACGTCCACAAGGAGTTGGAGCGAGCTCCGTTGCTGGTTTCGATCAAACTGTCGTAACTTTCGATCTCACAGAAGAAGAGAACGAGAGCGGGCGAGAGTCGGGAGAGAGCGCCGAGAGAACTAGCCCGCGCAAATGACGAGCTCGATTTCATTTTTAACGCCGAGACCGATCGTGCGTGAGGAGACATTGATGTGTGGAGAAGCGACATCGGTCGGGGCTACGACGTGCGGAGTTCGGCGCCGGACAGGTACGTTATTATATTTTTTTTTTGTATACGGTTACAGGTCAACAAGGATGAATCCCCTCCTCTTCTCTCCCGCTCCCTCTATACGCGAAACGAGAGAAGATTTCACTCGATTAGATTTTCTACTACGATATCCTCATACAGTCGTGCAAATCATAGGGAGTGAACTGGAGCCTGCGTAAGAGCACCAAGTCTTAATTGTCGCAGCTGCCGGTATTTAGACTCTTGCCGGATAGTTTTTTCCTCCACCTGGAGTGAACTGGAGCCTGTGTAAGACTACCATGTCTTCATCGCCACCGCCGCCGGTATTCAAATGCTTGCCAGAAAGTTTTTCCTCCACCAGGAATAAGTTGGAGCAGGCATAACAGCACCGAGTCTTGATCACCACTACCACCAGTGCTTAAACTCTTGTCGGATAGATTTTCCCCTACCGGGGGGAGAACTAGAGCCTACGTAAGAGTACCAGTTCTTGATTGTCGTTGAAAACCTCCAATTTTTGCCAAAGTGATTTTTCCCTAAATTTATAGGAAATTTTTTTACTGACTCAGGTGGTGTGCCCTCTCCCTAACCCCTAACGGGATATATATAGATCCATGAAGGGGGCAATTTTAAGGAAAATTTTTTGAATTTCTTATTAATTTTTGGAATTTTTAATGCACAAAAAACTTATTCCTATTTTTGAAAAAATAAAAAAGGAAAAATATTAGATTTAAATAATTATATATACCAAAATATATATAATTAACTATTTACTTTCTAATAAATATTCTGAATTTTTTCAAAAACAAAACAAAATTTAGAATTTTTTCAGATTTTCTCTATTTTTAGAAAAACTTTAAAAGGGAAATAGTTAAATAAAATTAATTATTTAAAAATTTTACCTTTTCTACTATTTCGCGTCAAAGGAGACGGCACTTTAGCCTCCTCAAATGCAGAGTCATGAGCCAAAAAAAAGTGAAAATATAAATAACATTCAATTTTTAGCCCGCAAAGATTGATTTGAACATTTTTGGGGCCCTCATAACTATTTTTCAACTCTCCGTACTCAATTTTGACACTTTCGAAGCTCTAAAGAGCCTCTATGATCAGTTGAGTTATTTGAAAATTTTTAGAGTAAACTTTTATGATATTTTTTGCTCTGATTAATACTTCAACTTCACAAAATATTGTGTGTGTGTATATATATAAACTCTGCAAGAAATTAATCAGAGCAAAAAATATCAAAAAAGTTTACTCTAAAATTTTTCAAATAACTCAACCCCCGGCCGGTGATCTCCACAGGACTCCCGCCCGACCATCATTGGACCACCACCCGTCCGCCGATCTACGCAAGACTTCCGCCCGACCATCGTTGAACCACCACCCGTCTTCCGATTACCGCCAAACCTCCGCTCGGCTACCATCGACACACCACTCTGACCATCGTCTGTAATAACCGGTTTGGCTTGGCCGGTTCAACCGAACCGGCCAGCCTTCTATTATTAGCCGCGACCCAACAGAGGGTCGCTACAGATCATTCGCGCGAAACAGAGAGGGCGGCGACGGCTTCGTGCGTAAGAACAAGGTAGGTTTTTCTTTTCTCCGATTTTAGCAAGTGATTATCTTCAAGGGTAAGAAATAGTAATTCTTTTTCATTCTTATAGTTATCGGAGTGTTATTTTGGGAGAGATTGAAGAACGAGAGAAATGGTCGAGAGAAAGAAGGAGAACGGTTTGTAGAATTTTCTTCCAGATTTTTTTTGT
This sequence comes from Dendrobium nobile, assembly GCA_022539455.1. Classification (NCBI taxonomy): domain Eukaryota; kingdom Viridiplantae; phylum Streptophyta; class Magnoliopsida; order Asparagales; family Orchidaceae; genus Dendrobium; species Dendrobium nobile. The sequence continues at coordinate 9,272,322 of CM039726.1, forward strand.
ATAAATTTCTTTTGTTTACTTCGTTTAAAGTGAACAATATATCTCTTAAAGGTAGAGGAAGAGAATTGAAGCAAGAGAGAGAATTTTTGGAAGAGGAAGAAGGATTTTTGGGAGATTTGGAAAATCCCATTGTAAGAAATTTCTATCATGAAACTATTCTTGAGTTTTATTTGATAAAGCAAATTCATGAAAACTTTATTTCTTGATGATAGAGATTTGGAGAGAGGTTCGAGGTAACACCCTTCGTCGAAGGCCTGAAAAGTTCAAAGTGGGTAATTATGATTATGAAATTCAAAATTTAGCATTTTCTTTTAGTTCGATAAAATAGTATGCATTACAATATTACTTTCAAAGTTTTATCTTAAAGACTACTACATATGAAGAGTTGAAAGATTAAATACCTAATGATTGTAAGTATTATTCTAATAAGAAACAAATGAATTGAATAATAAAAAGAAAATACCGTATGTATTAAAGAGATATTAAAAAGAAACGACATATGAAATAGAATGGAATTGTTATGGTAAATGTAAAAGAAAGGAAAAAGGATATATATGAATAATTCAGGAGTTCACCCCCTTATGGTACTGGCTGGGGACGCCGTACTCGTGCACGAAAAAGGAAAAGGAAAAGGTTATGGAAATGGAAAAGGCTATGGAAATGGAAAAGGTTGTACCTTAGGGTACTTTGAGACGGTGCTCCTGTGCAAAGCAAATGGAAAGAAAAGAAATATGAATGAAATATTAAAGCTAATAAATGTTTTAAATTGTTTTGAAAGAAATTATCTAGAGATGTAAATTATTGAAAAGAATGAATTAATGTAAAGAAATAACACGATGTCTATTAAAGAATAATAATAATGATTATTAAATAGTTACCCACTGAGTTTACTTAGTAAACTCAACCCACGAGTTTAAATGTTTCAGGTAAGTTCCTAAAGAAGTAATGGCTGAAAGATAAGAACATGTTTACAGAAGACGAGGTGCAAATGACAACAGGTAAAATATATTTTGTGTTTTTAGTGGTTCTTTATCATGAATGATGTAGTATTATATTTAATGAATTTTATCGTCCAACTTTTCGTACCCGCCTCGTTAGATCGAGCATCTGGGCCGGGTCGTGACATCGTCGCCCGCCAATTATGGTCCCTTCGACCTTCTGCCACCCGTCGACTACAGTCCCTCCAACCTCCGGCGCTCGCAGACTACATACCCTCCGACCTCCATCGCCCGTAGACTACGGTCCCTCTGACCGTCGTTGTCTGCAGATTATGGTTTTGTCTTACTATCGTTGCTCGTCAACTATGGTCCTTCCGTCAACCATCGTCCGACAACCATCGCCCACCAACTATGGTCCCTCACCACGTCATCTGCATACTACAGTCCATCCCCGAAAACTATCGTCTGCCGACTACGGCCCCTCCGACCACTGTGATCCACCGACTATGGTCCCACCGACCATCGTCTCCCGCCAACTACCGTCCCTCCGAATACGATCCCTCAAACCTCCGTTGCCGGCCAACTATGGTCCCTTCGACTTCCATTGTTCGATGACTACGGTTCCTCCGACCACCGTCGTCCGACGACTACGGTACTCCAGGCCACTGTCGCTCGACTACTGTTGTGTATGGAATCTGATTGTGTTGATCAATTAGGTTGTTTTATTGCCTCAGACATCCTTTTTTTCGTACAATACCCCGACGCTGTGAACTCAAGCGCCCCGACGTTGTGTTCCCAAGCGCCCCGGACAGAGAGCAGAGTGTCGCAACAGTATAGATACGATGTTGCAGCGGATCAGGACAGAGATTCAAGTGCCATAGCGTTGCAAAACGGACTGGATGGTTTTCTTTCTCATTTTTCTTAAGGGTTGTGTCACCCTTGGGATTATTTACATGCCTTCTCTTGTATTTTGAGTGTGTGAAAACATATAGAACGGTGCATGTGAGAAGAGAAGCAAGGCGAGAGTGAGAGAGGAGAGATATGAACATATTTCTTCCAATTTTGATAGTGGATTTCTTGGTGGTGTGGCTCTATGGTTTTTTCCCTATTTTAGGTTTTTCCACATTAAATCCTGGAGCCTTTACTTTCCGATGTTTTTACTTTATTGCTTGTTTCATCATTGTGGTGTTTGAATCCTCATCCCCAACAACTACGGTCCAACCGACCAGGCCAACAATCTCTTGAGAACAACTCTCATATCACTAGATTCTTCCAACTTCCACCATGTAATGTGCTTTATATGATATATATTTGCTACATCAAGCCAATGCTTTTCCCCAAGGAAGGGCCTTATTTATAATCAACAATAAACACTAGTTGATTCATTTTAAATAGGCAGGCCTCATAGTTTTTACCCTTTTCAGGATTTCCAAAGTAAAAATATGTGTCTTTTATGACTCTTGCACCCCTCTATTATTTGTCTGTATACTGGATATTCGTACAAAGCTTGGATGCTAAACTCTATATCTCTCTACCTCCACGAATGTTCCAGGATGCAACATTTCTGTTTTGAAAAATTTTACTGAATGAAAAATTAATTTGCAATTCTATGAAATAAACTAAAATAATTACAAGTGCAAGAATGTAAATGAGACGTTATCATACACCCTTATGTACCATAAACCACCATTAAGCTATAACTCTTGTCGACACACCTTATAATACTTTATTTTCTTTAAAAAAACATGAAAATTAAAGGATTTGGAAGTTGATCTTACAGCATCAGCATCATCGACAGGAGGAACCTCCTTCAACAGAATGGAGTCTACTGTTGCAAGATCCTGAAATGAAATTGAGTTGTCACAAATTCAGATAATATTAGAATATCTCACAAATATATTAATTTGGAAAAAAATTATGAGATGCGAGTGTAGAAGCAATAACCTTGAATGGCATGCCAACTACAAGCTTTGCAGCAAGAGACCTGTAGAGAAGTTCTGGTGTCTGGCAACAAATAAAAACTCACTTTTAGGATAAATGAGCACAAAATGACTGGATGAATCTACTAGTTTAAAAGCTTTAAAATTGTTGCTGAGCTGTTTTCCCTTGAGCATTGAGTCAGCAAAAAAATGACAATTCCTCAAAGGAAAATTGTTCTCCATAGTATCATATCATAGCATGATCAAACTTCAAATCTTTAGAGGTATGATTATGAAGTCAAAACCTACTTTGAGCTTATCCAAGGAGACTGACATAAGAACAGAGCCATCACGATGCAAAACCCCACGATAATCCACCTCGTCGCCCTATGTTGAGGAGAAATTGTCAGGATTGTCAGAAAAACCATTTCCCTGCAAAGAATGGGTGCACATGCTAACCTCCTTCTGAACTGGAAGCTGACCACTTCTACGCTGGAAATCAAAATAACGCCTGTTCTTCTCTTCAAAAGGAGCCTTATTGAAAAAATTACGTAGGAAAGCATAAATATGGCAAAACATCAGTAAGAGTAGCAAAACTAAAATTTTGTTATACTTATTGTGGCAGTTATTCGATTTTAAATAGGAATGGCAAGGATAGAGCTCTACCACTCCCTTTTGAATATTTGCAGCCCTCATGCCCAGGCTTGCCAGTTTCCTACAAGGATCAATCTCTTCTTCTGGTGGCTCAGTGAGGGAAACCCTTATAGTATCCCCCAAACCATCCTGCAAAAAAACAAGAACGGGAAATTTAGTTTAGATTAAACTCGGATTATCTAAAAAAAGTTAAAATGAAAAAAAAGGCTCATCAACAAGCTTTAAGGTTCAAGGAATGCTTAACATGCATGATGAAACCAAAACTGCAATTTAACATTGATCTTCGAGACATTCCAATAAAGAAACTATTGTGCTAAATGGCTTTTCATTGCCACTAGGAAATTGTTGTGGATTGCTGCAATAGCTTCAGGAAAATTATATGCGAAAACAGCAGTGCATTTCATAGCCTGAGCTGATGCACGGGCTTGGACCGATTAGCAGCTAACCGGTCTTTTTTTTTTATTTCTATTGTTTTACTTATGTTGACCTGTATACGGTTTAAAAAAAAAAAAAAAATGAAATAAAAAATCTACCTGCCCGCACGTCGTCGCCGCCCAAATCGCGCACATCCCGCACTTCGCACGTCGAAGTCGCCTCACGCACGACTTCGTGTCGTTAAAGAGTCAAGGAAAAGAGGCCGAAGGCCTCTCTCTCTCACGTCCGAACTCACTCTCTCCCTCTCGCAGTTCCCCCGTCTCTGCTCGGCTCCGACAACGACTTTCCCTCCTGCTGGATCGGAAGTTACATTTTGATCGGAAGCACAAACGGGAGCTCATCGACTGCGAAGGAAACTTTCTCCCTCTCGTCGCGCCTTCAGCTCCTCCGTGGACGTCCGACTCAAATCCTTCGACGGTCCTCTCTCGCTCACCCTCTGTCATTGCTGATCGGCTTCGGTGCTTCACAGGAGGTGTAGAGATTGCAGGCGCCGTTTCTTCAGCTCCTTCAGGGCTGTTCGACGGTGCTCCTTCGCCGACTTTCCCTTCCAGTCGGACTGGAAAATACGACATTTTGATCGGAAGCTTGAACAGGGAGCTCGCTCGCGTGAAGGAACTTTCTCCCTGTCGTGTGCCGTCCGTCCCCGCTTCCTCACGGTCGCCCGACGCCGCCCCTACCTGTTGAATCGGAAGTTACGACATTTTAATCGGAAGAAGCAACGGGAGCAGTTCACCGTGAAGATAACTCTCTCCATTTCGCGTGCTTCTTCGGCTCTGATCGTGGCTGTCGACCTCGCTTCCTCCAACGACTTTCCTTCTCTGTTGGACCGGAAGTTCAACATTTTGATCGGAACAACAACGGGAACCCGCTGGTAGTGAAGGTAACTCTCTCCCTTCTGCACGCTACTTCGGCCAAATCCCGTAATCCGCTGAACCGAGAGATTGAGGGAGAGAAGTTTTTATTATTAATTAAAATTAATTTATTTTAATTATAATTAATTTATTTTTAAAAATAATTAATTATAATTAATATTTAATTACAATTAAATATTTTAATTATACTTAATTATTTTAATAATAATTATTTAAAGTTAATTAAGTTAATCTTAATTAATTATTTTAATTATGGTTAATTATTATAATTAATAATTAACTATAATTAATTAAAATTAATTAAAATTAATTATTTTAATTTTAATTAGTTATTATTAATTAAAATTAAGCATAGTTAATTATTTTAATTAAAATTAATTATTATAATTATAATTAATTATTTTAAAAAAAAGTAATTAATTATAATTAATTAAAATTAATTTAAAATAATAATAATACTAATATTAATGTAGAAGCATGCCTACCCTTCTCGCCTTGGTTTCTGTGCTCTCCACCGACAATCGCCGACAACTCCCGCCGGACTTCAAGGTATAAGTTTTGAAACCTTGGCTCTATCTCTTACCTCGTCCCGCGTGTCGAGTCGGCGGTCTGCCTATACACGCTCTTGTAGCGTGGTGGGAGGGGCAACCGGCGCGACACCTACGACAAGGTAGGCGAGCGACCTTTGGTTCCGGATCTTGCCTCGACTTCCGTGCCCACCTCCGCCGGACTTCAAGGTATAAGCTTTGAAACCTTGGCTCTATCTCTTACCTCGTCCCGCGTGTCGAGTCGGCGGTCTGCCTATACACGCTCTTGTAGCGTGGTGGGAGGGGCAACCGGCGCGACACCTACGACAAGGTAGGAGAGTGACCCTCGGTTCCAAATCTTGTCCTCGAGCCTCTTCCACCTCCGCCGGACTTCAAGGTATAAATTTCTAACTCTACTCTCGTCCTCGACGTTTGCAGCGGACCGGAGAACCACCTATACGCGCTCTTGTAGCACGGTAGGAGGGAGCCCGGTGCGATGCATACGACGAGGTGGGAGAGCCCTATACACGCTCTTGTAGCGTGGTGGGGAGTCACTGCTGTTCTGGGAGTTACTGCTGTTCCACTGTACGGGTACTGCTGAAGGCCCCATACACGCTCTTGTAGCGTGGTGGGATGAAAATTTGTACGGCCGCGGTGTCTAAGGACACCTACCATACACGCTCTAGTAGCGTGGTGGGAAGGCCCAGCTCCCCTATTTTCCCCCAAACGGGGGATATGCCGGGGTGCTGCCGAAATTTTCACTGAAATGTACGAAGACTTGAACAATATAAAGACATCATTTCAGCAACAATACGAAGAACAACAGAAGACATGTACTTGAATAGAAATGCACAGAAATTGAACTAAATGAGCAGAGGACTTGTACGAAGAACAGAGAGCTTGTGGACCTAAACCTGAACAAAATCTAAATGATTTTTAAAATCAAGCTCAAATGAAATCAAATCCAAATAAAAAAAAATTGATCTTGAACTTGCAATAAATGACGATGAAATTGGACTCAAACTTGAGTTGAACTTGAGTATAATTCAAACATTTGAACTCAAGTAAGAACTTGAGTTGGACTTCAGAAGGCTTGGAACAAGCATTTGAACCTGTGCACTTGAACTTGAATTTGCAAGACAAGCAAAGACATGGGCTGAACATTTGAACTTGAAGGCTTGGACATCAGAGGACCCGAACATAGAACTCAAAATCAAGTGAACTCTAACATGAATTGAACAAGGCTTCAGGAGACTTGAAACTCAAACTCAATCTACAATTTGAACATGAACAATCAATTTGAACATGAAGATGAACTTACAAGAACTCTAGAAGACTTCAAACCAATTTGAACCTACACTTGAATTCAAGGGACTGCGGGGACTTGAACAAGACTGAACATCAAACAAAGACTTCGATTTGGATTAGATCCGGATTCGAATAAAGCAGTTGAACTCGCACTTGAACTCAGGCTATACTACATCAAGTGGGGACTTATAAACTTGATGAATTCAAGTCTGAATGAAACTGAATTCAGATCCAAACACATGCAAAGATCAAAATTTGGATCACACACGGGAAACTCAAACTACAAGCTCTTGATGCACGAATTCCTACAACAATCCCTATAAGGTCAATGTACTATGCTTGCAAGCAACAACAGATAGTTGCAAAGCATACGAGCAATCAAAGATCGGTACCTGCAGCAAATGAAATTATCAACCACCCGAGATTGGTGAAAGGGTGGATATGATGCAGAAGTAATGGGTCATCTACAAACATTTTCAGGAGATCGTAGTAGATACGACAGTCCCCTGCAAATTGATACTTGTGGATAACAACAGTGTATGGAAACTACAATGAATCACTGTGGACACAGGTACGGATATCATCTACGACAGTGGTGATCAAGATCTACAAGTGCGTTGAGTACAAGGGCAACTCTATGTACGAAAAGGATACCCCCTGGCAGAAGGGAGAAAATGTTTGAACAAATTAGAACCAAACTTCCTGGTGTTTCAAAGTCTCTTCTTAGTTCTATAATAAAGAAGAAAACAGTTCTGGTGCCCACAAACTCCAGAAATAATGAATCTACTACACTGACGGTCTCAAAAGGAGTTCTCCTCAAAACAGTAGACTCCAAAGTCCAAAAGAAATCCATTCCCCGGTGAATGAGAAAGGGGGAGGGGGGTCAACATCAAAACCAAAACGCCACCGGATCTGCAACACTAATACAAGCAGACAGAAGGCGTCTACGATCTACAATGCATCGCCACCGAATCCGCAACACTCTTACTAGCGGACAGAAGGCGTGTATAAGCTCTGAAATCAAATGTTATGTATTCAAATGTCAATTTTCTACACAACTATAAATATTTCAAAATACCCCTGCACGTGCACTAGAGACTGTATACACATAGGTACACTAAAAGGGGTATATAAAAATAACCCGCATGGGCCCCGGCGAGCGTGTTATTGGAACACACGTGACGCCTAGGGATGCTGCGCGGGTCGATAAGTGAATTCAGGTTCGAACCTGATCCTTCTATACGGATCAATAGGAGTCGACAGGGTTCGAACCATTAAACAAATACATGGTTGTGGGGATCAATGTATTTGTTTCAATACATTCATATTAGGCCTTCAAGGCCTACAATCAAAATAATTCATTAAATAAAAGGCACAAAGCCTACGAGAAACCCGATCCTCTATCGACCAGTAGATAGGGTCGACAAGGTTCAATCAAATGGAAATGACCCCAAACACCCCGATGATGGCCGTGTTGAACGAAGATCTCAACCGGAGGGGTTCTCAAATATTTTCAAATGCCATCCCAAATGTCCCTAAAATCCAAGCTCCACCCAAAAATCCAAAATTCCAAAAATCCCAAATTCTAAGATATTTAAATATGAAATAAATCCGTCAATCACTTAAAGCAAAATCCATCCACCCTCCGCAATGGTTTGCCGAGGTGACAAATCTAAAAATTACTCCAGCTCACAAAGAGCCGAATGCCTAGTCGAAAATATCACTAGGATCCGTTCTCAAACAATCTCCTGCCAGTAGGGACGTGGTACGTGTCCTCTAACCGGCGGTCTGCCGCTAAATGGCCACCGCAGGATAAACGGTTATGACGACCCGGGGCCCTCTGAACCGAGTGGTTTTGCCGCCAAATGGCACCACGAAATATCGGTTATGGCCAGAGCCAATACGCTCCTTATTGGCATCAAATCTTTGAGATATGAATCAATAGGATATGATCGATAGGGCACAAAGCCCTCTGTAAGCTAAGGTGGATTCAAATTTGTCCCCTTAGACAAACATCCAACCCAGGTCTACAAGGTCCCCTTGGACGAAGCAACCCATGGCTGCCGACAAGGATCCTTCTGTCAGGTTGGGTCGACTACCTCCTCTGACTAAGTAGACCAGGGACCACGATGGCCCGGGACGACGGAACCATGGGATCTTGATCGGGCCCATCATCCATTCCCCCACCATCCGCTTTAAGTGCTAAATGGTGCAATTTCTATTTTAAATACCAAATTCTCTTCAAATTCCCAAATCCAACCCAAATTCCAAATCTTTCCAATCCAAACTCATTGCTGCTACTATATGCCAGATAACACATATTCTATACGTATCTGATTGACGACTAGCCTTAATCGAAAGTTCTCTCTCGTGATCGGGAGGGGTAATTAACTATAGGGACTTGCGCCTATAGGAAACCAGAACTCAGATCATAAAGTCCTCACCAAATGAGGGCGAAATCTCTGGGTAGTGTCTTATCTACAAACCCATCTGCCTTCCAAAATTTACCCCGGAACTTATTCAGTTAAAACTCCCTCGCCGAATAAGAAAAGCGAGTGGAGGCCGGGGCCGAATTTTCGGAGCCCACAACTTAATCATATATTCTTGTCATGGGCTTATAAATAGAGGCTCCTTAACCCTTGTAAATCAGATTTTGAATTCTTATGGAATAGCTAGAGCTGTTCTTCCATCTATATCCTGGATTCCTCCAGATGGTGGCTGACTCCCTCCCTCCACAGCCACCTTCCCCTCATTCCAGCAAGGCAGTAGGAATCCTGGCGTTTCTTCCTCTCGCCAAGAGGCCGTCCACCCCTTTCTTCTCAGCCGTTCGGCATCCACATTTGCTGCAGGCTGCAGTTCTTCTTTCATCCATCTTGAAGATTGCTATATTCTTCCAGCCGCCCACCCGTAGATTGCTGTGGCTTATCCAGACAATCCAAAACAGCGAACTCTTCCTTCCTGAAAGCTATGCTCTTCTTCCAACCGTTCTTGACTGCTTCTGTTTTTCTACCAGCCCTCCTGAAAGCTGCTGTTCTTCTTCCAGCAGAACCAACCAGCGGCCTCCTGCCTTCTGAAGACTACTTCCACATCCCTTAGTTGCTGTCCTCTTCTTTTCCATCAAGAAAGCTGCAGCCACATCAACATCTGAACCTCTTTAGCCGATCAAGAAGGCATCTCATTACTAGTTCTAGGTTTTTTTTAATCTTCTTTTATTATATTCTTGTACAATTTTCAGTGTTATGAGTAGTTAACTAAACAATTGACAAATTGTTCTTCGCCAGACAGGCCACCTAGTTAAACAAATAATTTTCAACAACAACAACAACATCAAATCTTTATCCCCACTACATGGGTTTGGCTACATGAATCATTTTTCTTCATTGTGTCCTAATAAGAGTCAAATTCTCATTTAAAATTAATAAAAAAATTTATTTCGAATACTTTCTAAATAAGCCTTTTTAGATCTACCTCTACTTTTTTTGGCATTAGCCAGATCTAATACAAATCTTTCTTGCTATTCACATTGTCAATTTAAGTCAAATTAATTCACTATCCAATTTATAGTTGCAAAAAATATAAATGAGATTGCAAGATAATAGAAGTGATAAGGCACAAACCTGAAGCAGAGTTCCAATGCCAATTGCAGATTTCATTCTACCATCCTCACCTTCTCCAGCTTCAGTTACCCCTAGGTGGAGGGGGTAATCCCAACCTTGAACATACATTTCTGCTACAAGTAAACGGTATGCTTGAACCATGATTACTGGGTTACTTGCCTTCATTGAGAAGACAAAATTGTGGAAATCTAACTTCCGGCAAATCCTTGCAAACTCAAATGCAGACTCCACCTGCACCAGCATTAAAATACTTAGGACTAATTATACTAGAGAAGATTGGATAATTTTGGCGGCTAGGAAAAAAGAAAAACCAATCACCATTCCCCTAGGAGAATCACCATAATAGCTCATTATACGATCAGAAAGACTTCCATGATTTGTACCAATGCGCATTGCCCGGCCGTATTTCTTGCACTTGTCAACTAACGGAGAGAAAACCTGCTCTAATCATGAAAAAACATGATAGGAACTTCATTACTTATATGACAATAGCATGAAGAAACAAATAACTATTCAAGTAGACGTTAAATGTTGAAAAAATTTCGTATCACACAAGATCCCTAGGGAAATAACAATAAGACTTCTAGCCAAGATAACCATAAGCAGTTTCAGGGGTAAAATTGAATCTCAGTAACCAGAGCAGCAGCAAAATAACAGAACTAACTTCTCATTAGGAGCCTACCAAAACCTATTGGCAATATAGAAACTGCAAAACCACAATTTGTTAATTTCGTTACCAAAGCTTTGCATGTCTATATAGAAAACACAAAAGGGCAATATCTCAACAAGAGTTAGACTGCGGATGCAACTCAAATTACAAAGAAAATATATAAGACAAGTTGGGGAAATATCGAGTCAACTTTAAAGAGCATCCCTAGTCAAAATCAAAGATTTCAACTTCAAATTGAGCTAAATTCAATTGAAATCAAAAGACTTAACTACAAATTGAGTTTCAAGTGGATTCAAGGAAAGTCAATTAATTTAATAAAATACATTTTCTATCGCTAATTATAATTATTATCTATATAAAAATATTCAAATAACTATATTTATAAAGATATACTGCTACTTATATTAATTATAAATACAAACATGTGTGTGTGCATAGTCACATAAACATAAATACGTGCATATATCATATGCTGAGTAAATTTTGAGTTGAATTCAACTTATTTCAAGCCAAACATCTTTGAGTTTGAAAATATCAATTACAATTTTGAGTTTATTAAATATAAGTGATTAATGAGCGAGGTTCAAACTAATTCCTAGCACAACATACAACACAAGAAAAAAATTAGGAAAAACATTCGGAGACCTCAGGGTTTAAAGAGCTAAAAAATACCATTTTCCCCATATAAGTCACTAAGATTTGAAATCATTCTCATTTGGTTAACTATGGTTATAAGAACTATTAGCTTGCATTAAAATGTTGAGAGTATATAACTGCCTATCCTAGAGGATGGTCAAATCACACAGACGCTGGACTTTGAGGTGATCACATCAAAGTCAAGGGTTTTAAATTACACAGAGGGTCACTCCAAAGGCCTTTAAAGTTATTTTATAGCCACAACAACAATATGAAGCCTTTATCCCACTATGTGGGGTCAGCTACATGAATCCTTTTTCTCCATTTTGTCATGTTAAGAGTAAAATTCTCATTTAAATCTAAAAAAGAAATATCATTTCTAATATTTTATAACCAAGTCTTTCTAGGTCTACCTTTAACTTTCCACCTTTATATAGCCACAAGGAAGGCAGTATAAAGACCTTGGCTAAACAAAGAATCATGCAAGTCATCAAGGAGCATTTGTCCACATATCGAAGCAGCAAATAAAGGCTATTGTTTACTATGGTAACCAAGGGTGTTACAAGTTTAAGGTAGTTAGTTCTTATTCTCTTGTTATAGAATGTTTAGATCTTTAGCCTTTTATAAGTTATGATTAGCTCATTGCAACCGTATTCCTTGTAGATTATTATATATTCTAGTAAGTATTCCAATTTTTTTATATATGGGGGTCCAGGTAACTTCGATTATTAAAAAGAGAAACAAAATGATCATATTATTCATTCTCAAACTGATCTTATATACATTATTCTAGCTATAGAAGTTCAGGGGCGAAGTTCTATATTAAAATATGATTCAAATATTCAATTGGAGTTAATTCATTCTATTAAATTTATTTTTGTCCAATAATAAAAAATAATATGCATTTATCCCAAAAATCATATATTCTAGATTTTTTTGCTCATATTGGACATGTTAATTATTAAATCCTAACACAAAGGAAATGTTGTAATATTTTGATAATGGGAAGAATGAAGCTCTAAAGTTACTTGATAATGATGCAGAAGAAAAGCACCACTTTAAAGTCATTAGCAGGGAATTGACGATTGACCAATATCCTTCCAAGGTGGAAACAAAACTCAAGTTGCTCTACTTTGACAAAGGTATCAATCGACACATTGACAAAGGTATTGACACATAATTGATCAAAATTTGATTAGAACATCTTGAAATCTTTATTTTAACATTTTATAACAAATGTTTGATGAATTCTTTATGTTGGATTAAAATTCCTCGCCCATAATTTTCTGTGGTAAAACTCACAATCAAAGAGATGCAACATACAAGAACTTACAAGGATTAGGTTCAAAAGACCTTTGTTATCACAATTGTACCCCTTAATATATGAAGAAAATAATAAGGTACTAGGATAACATATAGGCAGTTCCTACAAGAGTATCCAATTGAATTTCAAAGGATACTTAATGCCTTGGATTTTTTCTTTTTTTTCCGTAAAAGAAAACAGTTTTTCTTCTTGAAATACATTGTTAGCAGCGTGAAGACCTTTACACATAATTAAAGCTCTCATAAATCCAAATATCATGGAAAAACTTATAATTCCATTACCCGAAAAAAAATAATAATAATTGTCTTAGCAACAATTCAATGATCAGAAATTAAAACAAAAATATGTCAAGAAAATCAACAACAACTATATGAAAATAATAATGAGAAAAATCTAAATACCCTCGATAAAAATAATAGCATTCACATTTTTAAAAAAGAAAGTTGGAAGCTTCATCACAAGAGATGGGCCAATAAATAAAAAGTGGCAAGGACAAACAAGCTCTTTTTGTATGCAGCTAACACTAGCAAGTTATCTAACAATAAATTGGTAAACAGTTAATCAGTGAATTTCAAAGATTATCACACTTTCAAGGCAACCCATGCCTTTTGAGGCAACAAAGTTCGTACTTATCTTTTATTTTTTGGCCAGTGGAGTCATTTTTCCTCCTATAAATAGACGTCCGCTTTAATTCAATCCAGACAAATGTGTTTTTAAGGGTTCAAAGTATTCAAGAGCTATTTAATGCAATTAAGTTGCAAGTTTATCACAAGTCCCCTATAAGTTCATTTGCGGTCCATTGCTAAAACATATTTTCATTATTTTTTTTTCAATTTTTTATTTTGCAATTTGTACTGGTTCATTTTATGTATTTTATCATTTTCTTTATCTCTTGTACAATCCAAATAAACTTTTTTTTTTTTTATTTTGTGCAAGTTCAATTCAATGTAAATTTCGATAACCTCTCAAATTCTACACCCCGTATGGGGTTCCTATGAATAGTATGGACCTACCCCTCATGTCAAGAAAAGCATGTATGGCTTATGTAAACACCACGGCTATACTTCTTTCCCACCGCATTAAAAAAGATACGTATGGACCTTCAAACCTGCACGAAAGGTTTGCAGCATAGATTTTTCTCGTTGCTTCAAAAAAGACTAGTAAAGATACTTATATCAATGCCTCATGTCATCTTCTCATCGCATAAGGAAAGGTGCGTATAAAGTCTTCTATTCCCCATTACACCAAGAAAGGTGCATATGGGTCAACTGCATAAGAAGCAAGCAAAGCATGATTTCTCCACCATGTCAAGAAAAATGTGGACTTTTACTTGAGCAGACTTACAAGCTTGCTTTGTATTATATACCTTGCACATAACAATAAAGACTACAAATGCATAACAAATCAAAAAGATTGTGTGTCAAAATTGATTTTTGGGTCGTGTTCGGGTCCAACTCGAAATTGACCCATCTTCAACTAGTACAACCCCAACCTGACATGATTAGGCAAATGGGTCAAGAATTCAAACCTGGACTTGACCCGACGGGTTACCAAGTTGACCCAACCCGACCTACTAACCAGGTCATCGGAAGACCGTCGTTTTATGTGATCAAACCATCTAAGACGACTCTCTCTAATCTTATTTTCCGCTGGAGCCTGGAGATACTCCAATCTTTTCATGTATATGCTCATTTCATATCCTGTCTCTAAGAGTAACGCCACTCATCCACCTAAGCATCCTCATCTCTGCAACACTTAACTTAATATTATACTTCTCTTTTAATGGCCAACATTCTGCGCCATAAAGCACTGCAGGTTCGATGCATTTAGTGGTACTTTTCTATCACACAACAAGTCTGATGCATTCCTCCACTTCATCCATCCAACTTGAATTCTACTAATAATATCCTCAACTATTTCACCATCACACTAAACAAATATATCCAATATATCTAAAACATGTACTCTTATTAATGACTTGATCGCTTAAAGTCACAAACCCCCCACTAGATCTATGACTACTAAAATTACACTCCATGTATTCGGTTTTAGATCTGCTCAAACGAAAACCTTTAGACTCTAAGGTTGACCTCCATAATTCAAGTTTACCTTCAACTCCCTCTTTGTTCTTATCAACAAGAAGAATAATCGTCAGCAAAAAGCATACACCAGGGAACATCCTCTTGCAAATATCTAGTAAGAACATCCATGACTAAAGCAAAAATATATGGACTTAAGGCTGATCCTTGATGTAATCCAAATGAAATTGGAAAATACTTGGTCAAACAACCTTGTGTTTGAGCACAAGTAACAACTCCAACATGCATATCCCTAATGACTTGAATATAAACATACTTATGAATGTGGAAATAAATTTATCCATCAAAGGCCTCAACGCCATCAAGCCTAGAAGGCTAATAAACAAAGATTAGTCATTTGATCACTCACCTACAAAAGATGACAACAAAGCCACAAATTGACATCCTAATTCACTAAAATGAAAGTAAAAAAATAAAACAAAATGTTTAAAGCTCAGTATGATCAACACCAATTATCAAAATCTATTTTAACTGAAAAAAGGCAACATTAGAGACGAGAGCTAATTTGTAAGAAAATACAAGAGGTTCTGCTGAGAATTTAAAAATTAAGGAACTCCTCCTTCCCAAACTTTATGCTAACAAAAATTAACAGAAAAAAAAAATCTTTCAAAGGGAAAGTCATTATCCATGTGGCACTCCAAGAGGTTGGATTAATCACATTCATGATAGGATTTCAATCAAATAAGCTCTACGTCTTCCAGTTGAGTCAGCTATATAGAGGTCATGGGCTAGAAACCATGCAAAGGTTAACTTAAAATGCTATACTAAAAGTGAGGGCGTTTATTCTCCTTTTACAAAAATCCTAGATCTTTGACATTTTATTTTGAATCATATTTAGTTTAGTATTTGCATATTCTTTGATATTTCAAGTATATGACAAAGAATATTTTCATTAGCTCATATTTAATAATTAGGGTTCATGTAGTTGGGGTTATTCATAAGCAAATCAAATGGTTTTGTTCTTCCTTCTTAATCAAACATTGTCAATTTTTTATTATTTTCTTTCTTTGGTTAGCCACTCTGGGCTAAGCTAAGCTACAAGTTTTCACGATCCTCTACTCTATCAATAACACACCATAATTACCTTAAACTCTTTACCCTCTCTTTCTTTGATGAGAACTTAAGCTCTAAACTGCTATAATAATTGCAACACTTTCATTGAAACTCTAAACCAACCAATGACCTCAGAGAAATCCTCTCCTAAAACACAAATACCATGAAAATGCCTAAGACTTCTTCATACTTCTTTCCTTTTTTGGAGGAAGGATTTGATACTGCTATCTTCTTCACCTGAGTCATTAGCAAAAGACCCCAAATCTCTATATACTTTTAGTATGATTAATCAAAGCCTTAGATCCTAAACCATCCATCCTACTCATGGGAGGCATCGTAAATCCTTTCTTGAATTTAAATACAATATCCCCCTCCCCCTCTCCATATAAATCCTCGATCAAACCCCATAAATCACAATTGAAGTAATACATAGAATGACAATCAACCATCATCGTTATCTCTTTCTATCAAACTCACCTCAACCCCACACTTCATTCATGAATTGGGGAAGTAGTTGCTAAAAACCACCCCCACCCCAAACCATATGCAAGGGTAAGCTAGGGAGTAATGATCCACAATCCTCATATCCTTTTTTTTTTTTTTTTTTGAAACCCCACATAAACCTTAATCATCGCTTTCTAAAGAGCATTTAACCCCCATTATTCTTACAAAGTTAAACAACCTTTGACTTAAGTATTTCCAAATTTGAGAGGCCAAGTGAAGCACAATTAAATAAATGTTCTAACCTCTTCAATATGCTCAAGCTCCTTTTGATAATCTTCTTCATCATACTCTAGTTTTACAAATTGTGCTCGCCTATCAGCTGCAAAACAATTTTACACAATAAGAAACGCCTTTAAGCTTGCATTACATATTAAAATAAAATAAAATATAAGTCAAACGGACCAAAATTCCCAGGGTTGACCCTAATTTTATCAAAACATTCAGCCACTCTCAATGCAACAGAAGGGGCAAAATGTATGTCTGCTACTAAAGGAATATTGTAGCTGAAAAGGAAGGAGAATTAGTTGCATAGATAAAAATGAAAATTAAATAAATAACTTAAAAACTTTAATTGTTCTGCCTCCTACTTGTTTTGAACAAGAGAATTCTTTATTTCAAAGCAGGCATCAGCTTCTCTCTTCCCTTGAACTGTTATCCGGACAATATCTGCTCCTTTATCTGCTATCCTCATTACCTAGTGCAGAATATTGTAGCTAAGAACCAAATAAATATATGGAACTAACATGAGGTATGCACTAACAAGAAAAAAACAAGAGCATCCGAGCAATTGATGAATCATTTAATAGAAAAATAAAAAAACGGTAAGTATGATGCTATAAGCATATAACAGGCATATCAAGAGATGCAAAAATTGAAGCTCACCTCTTCCACAGTTTTGGCCACATCCTTAGTATCTGAGGTAGTCATTGTTTGTATACGAATGGGATGCTGGCTTCCAAGAGCCACATTTCCGACCATCACAGTGCGAGTTTTTCTCCGGACAGTCTTATGAACTGATTCACAGTACTTTTGCCGTGGCACTAAAACAGACAATCACTCGGAATTTTAAAAATATTTTATGCAACAATTTTAAGAAAGACACCAGGTCATTCTAGATTTTTCAAACCCATCAATATTTTTACTAAAATGGAAGGAAGAACCTCTAATAAGAATCAATCAACAAACAGATTATGCTAACTCCTACCAAAGAAACAAGAAAAACATTCAATCCAAATTTCCAAAATGCAAGCTAGAGCTACAAGCAGAAATCAAAACCCTAAAATTTCTCTGCAAAATATTTTGATACATATCACAAATTTTTTTATGTATTTATATATTTAATATCTAAATTTTATATTTACTTATATACCCTTTTTGTTTGCCATTATCAAGTCCCAAGATCTGGATGAGAAAAATAGAAGGTTGTCTTAAGTAGTCGACATCCAGTGTAAAATTTATAAAACAATTATGACATGAATCCTTTAAAAACTTATATACCCTTTTTGTGTTGCAATCAAATCAAAATATATGCATGGAAATATGTGTTTTACTTTTAAAAAGTAAACATTCGTAATTTTTTTATATAATTTAGAAATTTGAGTGTTATGCAAAAAAATATAAAAATTTAGTTGTTAGATATGCCAATACTTAAGAATGTATGTATGTAATCCCCCAAATATTTGGTGACTTGATCTAAGGTATGGAATTGCTTATCAGAAATTTATAGAATTAATGAATAAGGGAAGCAAACGATACCTAAGAGAGGGCTTCCTTCAGAAGCAGGCTGCAACTCAACCGTTTCTGACCCAGAACTCGAGTTCCTAATCACCAATACCTTGCTTTTGCAATGCCATGACTTCTTGGAATTCAGATCAGCAGGAATCTTGGCAAAGTCAACTGTCTTTGCAAAGCTTAAACCATAGTCAGTACCCTTCAGAGTAGGAAAACAGGTTGAAATAGTTCCGGCTACCATCATCTCTGCAGCCAAGCTTCACTTTCCAATCAGCCTGAGCAATACATATAAACATAATCAACATGTTCGAATAGTTCAGAATTGACAACCAGAAAATAAAAAATAATAATAATTCCCATTAAATCAAGTTATTTTACTCACTCTCTATCATCTATTCCCTACTTAAGAAGAAAGTCAATTGAAGTCCACCACTTTCAGGCGAAATTCTACAAGTGAGATCTACTATCCAACTTTCAGGCGACTCAATAAACAGCAATCCAATCCTTCAGATAATAGGGCAAAACGTCAAGGAGGCCGATTAGCGAAATCCCTCAAAATGAAATCAAAGCACGCAATTTTGCGGAATTCGATCCTAGCTCACAAGGAATCAGTAAAAGCATAAACTGAAACACCATCAAACAAGTCCGCTCTAAAAATAAACACACAAAAAAAAAAGATCAAAGTTGAAACATCAGCATTCGGGAAATCAATCTAAGACCACAGACCTATGACGGAAACCAAAGAGCTAATTCAATCAACGCATTGAATAGAATTTGCTGTTGGAGAAAGTAGCAGTGAAACGACTTACCAGTGAATAATTTGAGGTGGAAATGAAGAGACCTAGTGGAGCTTCTCCATCGTCTTCCGCTTCTGATAGGACCAGTTCTAATCCCAAATCCCGTGGAGAACGTGCGCCATTAACTTGTTATTTTTATTGAAGCCTATAAAATGAAGACTAAATTAAAATACAATATAAAAAGAAATTCAAATAAATTTAAAATATTTAAAATTATTTAGATGGGTATTAAATATATAACAATAATCATTTTTATTTCGTTATGAGTAAAATAAATGAAATATAAAACTCAATTTTAATAGTAATATCTGAGGTCATATGCGCCTTATGAGTAACGAAGATGATTGCGATGACAAGATACAAATGATTATCAACAGCAATCGGTAGTAGACAAACGATGGCAAGCGACTGCTAAAGTAAAAGCAGAATTTATTAGAATATAAAAAGACAATTATATATTTCTTGCATGTCATAATATTCATGATATTAGAATCTAAGAGTTTGTTATCTTAATATACAATGTTACATAATGTAGATAAAAAAATGACTTACACTAGACATCAGAGCTTTATGTAAAAATCAAAAAAAGAAAATAATTATGGGGCATGTTTTAGTTGAAATAATTACAGTAATGTACATTATTAGTTACAAAAAATGTCCATCATCGTAATCGCGGAATATATTGATATGATATAGAGGCATAAATTAAGTACAATGGATTATGTGGTGGAAGTTGAAGGAGCGCGAAGAGATCTTTTGCAGTCTATTTGATCGTTCTCCTCTGACGAGACAAAATTATAGACTATGAAGTTCAACGTACATCTTAATATCAATGATGAAAGTCAGAGCTTGTGGCAACAGCGTACATTTTCCTTATAGATGATATCGTTTGTTGACATTTTTGGTGGCAATGGGCAATAAAGTCAACTAATATTGCTATACTAGGCAAAATATAGCCAGGAAAAGTTGATCGGTCGACTATAATCAAGTGATCGTGATCAGAGTAGTACAGATAGTGGTTTATGAATGATTTCTATACCAAACACATAAAAATAACAAACATGAACTTTTTTATTTATTTTAATTAAAAATAAAATAAATTAATAAATAAAAAATAAGAAAAGGAAAATTCAATTTCAAATTTGGCTCAAGATATTGGAATGCCTGCTTATTACTAAGTAGGCATGCCTAATTGTTTAATGAGCTGTCCACGTTTATAGCGTGTAAATTGTTGATTCTAAGAGTAGCTTTCATTAGTCACATCACATGATGGTACAAAGAAAATTAAGACTTTGGAATTTGAATTTTTCTTAACTTCACTTTATATTTTTTTATTACTTCTTAAAATTCTAAAAAAATGTTCTAAGTATGGCATATAAATAAAATTATAAGTATAATAATAAGTTAATAACACATAATCATTGTATAATTTCATTTAATTTAGAATTCATTTGGGACGATTATAGCCTTTTGTAAAGGTGATTAAAAAATTATTGTGAGAAAAATATATTTTTTGAAAGATGTGATAAAAAAACTTTCTAGCAAAAAAAATTTCTTGAAAGCAGATAAAAAATAGTAACAAGATAAAAATTATGATTGCAATTTGAAAAATAAAATAATAAAAAAGGCGTACAAATTAGGCCCTTAATTTACTATTTTTACTAACATTTGAATATTAATAAAAAAACATATCATTAAATCTCAATCATATCTTAACCTCAAAAACAAAATAAATAAATGAGCGAGCTTGTAGGTTGAGATACTTAACTTGATTCAGCTTAAATACATCCCTACTTTATTTTAGATATATAAAATTTATTTGAAATAGCTGCAGTTTTTTGTAAAGTTGGCTATAAAAATTTTATAGAAAAAATAACTTTTTTTAAAGCAAAGCATCTTCCCACTAGAAAAAATATCTTGAAAGCGGTGAGAAATCAAAAAGTGAAACATAATCTATAATTATAGTCTGAAAAATAAAACACTAAAAAAGCTATGTCAAATTAGGGGTGCAGATGAGTCGAGTCGAGCTCGAGTAAGCGGTTGTTCGAGCCGAGCTCGCCTGACAAATGCCGAGCTCGAGCTCGAGCTCGAACTCGAGTCGAGCTCGAGCTCGACTCAACAGAGTAAAAAAAAGCTCGTCAAGCTCTCGAGCTCGGACGTGCCTGCGTCGTCGCCAGTTCCGCGTCGTCACTAGCTCCGCTCGTCGCCAGCTCCGCCTTCCGCATCGTCACCAGCTCCGCTCGTCGCTAGTTCCGCCTTCTGCGTCGTCACAAGCTCTGCTCGTCGCCGCTTGCGTCAGCGTTTAGGGTCAATGTCGCGTCCGTCGCCAACATTCACGTTCGCCGCCAGCTTCCACGTCCACTTCCGGCGCCAGCGTCCACGTTTGCTTCCAAGTCAAGAGTCGAGCGCCTTGGCGCCAACTTCTGTGTCGTCAAGCTCACGAGTCGAGCGTCTGATTTCATATTCCCGCCACAATTTCGTTTTTCCCGCTGGCGAAACGAGCTGCTCGGCAAGCTCTAGAGTCGATCAACCGGCTGTTCGAGCTCGAGCTCGATAAGCTACCGAGCTCGAAATTGTGTTCGATCTCGACTCGCGAGCTCGATAAGCTCGTCGAACCGGCTTGACTTGGTTGCACCCCTATGCCAAAACAGACTCTATACAACACTCTCTTTATTTTTTGTAAATATTTATGATGAAAATGAATAAGCCTAATCTACAATCACATCGATGAGACTCTTCAAGTACAATCATTAACATCCAACTGGCTGTTTTCATGAATAAAAAAATATATATATTTTGCAAATTAATAGAATTTGATTTCACAAAATTATTATATATATGTATATTAAAATAACCATTATATTAATTGATATATATTTGATTATAACAGACTCTATACAATATGTATATTTGATTATAACCTCTCTCTCTCTCTCTCTCTGCTTTTAATCCTTTAATATAATAATTAGCACTGTAGCCAACTGACCATTATTGCTTGTCATTAACTGACGCTGATGATTTTTGTGGCTTGACCGCCTTCAGTGGCAATCCAACTACAATGACGCCCGTTACTTTTTCTACTATCCTCTTCTATAACAGAAAGTGCTGAAGAAGTTTGAGAGGAGACGTGTTTTCTAATTTCTATTATACAAAGAGAGAGGGTCATACTTTGTAATCAAAACATCTCCGATTAGGAAGGAGGACATATTTGTTTGATATTCATTTAGGGGATGTTTGGTTATTAAAAAAAAAAAAAGAATACCGTGTAAATGAATACTTTAAAGTTTTTTTGAATATTTGTAAAATGAATGCATTAGATTACTTTATTTATTTGATTTGAAGTAAAATGTATATAACATAAAATATAAAAAAATATAATGGTCAGTGTCCGGCATTGACAAAGGTGTGGCTAATTGCGGGTAGCCGGCAATAACCGTCAACTATGGATGGCCAACAGCGATGGCTAGTGGGCGGCGGGTGTCCTGACCCATTTCTATAGTCGGGTCTAGTTCGTGTCGAGTCACCTGAGAGCAGGTCAAGTTCAGTTGGACCCGAACCCGACCCAATAACCCATTTTGACACATCTATTCATTGCAATCTTCTTGAGTGTATTTGTAGAGTGGCTGCTAGTGTTATTATTTACGAGCGAATGAGTGTACTCATATGCAAGTTATGGTTGATTATAACCGAACTAATTTCTTCATGCATGTTGGTTGTGACTTGTGAAGTTGTCATGTTCATTGCATATTAATTTTGAGCATTCGTAAGAGACTAATATATTTTCTTGCATGTTGATTATGTTTAAAAATTTCCCTATTATGACTCCCCTACTTGTTCGTTGATATTCATTTGAATGACTTAGATTATCATTTACTATTTGTATCTTTGTTTTGACTGTACTTTTAAAATTTTAAAGTGTGGTTCCTTATTTATTGACTTGAGTTCTATTTCATGTTCATTGTTCAAGTTCTATCCGAACCACGTTAAAAAAAATGTGTATAGTATGTGCCAAGTAAGTACACGGTCGTGGTTTACAATACCACAACGCTATGGAAAGCGTGTATAGGGATTTTAGGGCACTCGCTTTGAAGCTTGCAATTTTTCTTGTAGGTGTATAAGAACGTACACGAGTACTTAGGTGTATCCCTGTCATGTTAAAAAAAACGTGTAAAGATATTGGCGGATTTAAGGGGGGGCCTAAGGGGGCACGTGCCCCCCCCCCCCCCCCCTAAAAAAAAAAATTTCTTGTATGAGGAACTGCTTGCTGTCACTCTCTTTCCCATTTCTCATCTACCTATCTTCTCTCTCTCTCTTACTTTTTCTTTGCATTTTCTGTTTTTAATTTTTTATAGCCGGCACTAGCCCTAGCTCTCCCCCTCTCCTCTCTCTCTCTCTCTCTCCCTCTCTCCCTCTCTCCCATGAGGGGTGAGACTACTTATCTCTTCATCTTCACATTATTATCATTTTTTTAATTACAAATTTCAACTTATTTATATTTTAATAACTCCAAAATTTTTTTATAAAATATTTATCTAATTAAAGTAAATAAATTACATTAAAGAATAATTATAATATTTAATTTTAAATAAAATAGCTTAAAATATGGTAGAAGACTATAATAAAAAGATGCATTTTTTATATAAAAAAGATGCAATTTTTTTTATATGTTTATTGCTCTTTGTAAAATATTTTTTTGTTATATTTTTATTTAAATTAGATATGAAAATATACGGTAGAATAGTAGTTGAAATAAATTAGTATGATAATATACAGTTTAAATAAATTTGTGTTGAATTTAATCTAGATGAACATGATAATAAAGTTTTTTTCATTATCATAAATTTTATCTTCTTATAATTAAAAAATAATTAAAAAATTAAAATCTTAACATCAATTACAAGCTAAAATGAAAAAGAAATTGATGGTATTTTTAAAGTCAAAATTTTGTGCCCCCGGCAAAAAAAAATCCTGGCTCCGCCATTGTGTAAAGGGCCAACCCACTTCGTCATAAACATCACACTGAACTCTCTCCTACCACACAAAGAAAAGCATGAATTGGTGGTCCACTTGTTGTGCCACAAAGCGATGAAAATAGGATTTGGGGAGTTAATGACGAGCGATGGCGGCGACGATCTCGATATTGATGACAAAATTGTGCACAAAATCTGTTTTTCCCCTTCAATCTTTTTGGGTTACAGTTCGGTTGGGCTCGGCGTGTGAGGAGGCCGAAGGATCGAGAGCCTGGACATTGGGGTTTGGCTTGTGGAGTTCGGGCAATAGGTGAGGGATCAGTTGTTGTAGGAGTCAGGGTTGTTGTCGGCGTGCATGGAGGTAGGTAGCGTTCGAACCAGGCCTTCGATTGGTATTATTATTATTATTATTATTATAGAAATGGTTAAAATGCGATAGAATTTTGAGTGCCATGAAATTTGTACGTCGTCATCTCGATTTATGCTCCGATTTCCCCATGTTAGGTTCATTGGACGCAATTATAGTTAATTTAGATGACTTAGGTTTCGTTCGGGATGACTTTCTTATTGCTTCTTAAAAATTTTGTACTATAAAGTTGCTTTAAGAAGCAGTCAGAAAGCTATCCCAAACGAAGCCTTAGGCATTCTGAACGCAAAGTTGAAGTTTGTTTTGCGTTCAAATCAAGGTTGTGAAAATTGGATCGGACAACAAATCAGAAGAAGCTAGGAGAGGTTCATGATTTAATCGGTGGAATTGATGTCGAATTGGATGACGTAATAATGATGCAATAAATAATAATTTATTACAAAATTAATAACAGTGATACGATAATTGCAACAGGCTAACCTCAAAACTTATAATTCTAAGAATTTAAAATCTATAATTTTATTATATTATCACCCAATAAAAATAAATTATTAAATTGAATTGAACTGATGAATATAATTATATAATATAATTAAAGTATAAGACATATAGTTAATTATATTATATTTATTAATATCTAATAATTTAATTATAATTAAATTTAATATTTAATTATAGTAATAATAAATTTGATTCTTATAATATAGATTATAATAAATTAAAAATTTTAACATAATATATAAATTTATAATATCAAAATTACAAAAGTGTAATAAGAAATTAAGAATAGTATTTAATATAATATATAAATTTATAAAACATATTAAAAAAAAAACTTTGCCCAACCAGCTCAAATTTATTGCCCAACCAACCTAAATTAATGACCTAATAAAGCTAAAACTCACATTCAAGCTCATATAACATTCATGTAATTTTTTTAGTCCCACATCATAGGGGAGTAAGAGATAGTTGCCTTTTAACTCTTTATATAGTGTAGAGTTTATTATTTTTTGATAAAACATATTTTATGAGGTGATCACATCTTTATATTATGGTGTAAAAAATCAATATTTAATAAAAAAATTATTTTAAAAAATGTAATAAAGTAAAATATGTTATGCATACATTATTTAAATTTTTTTGAAAAATTGGTTAGTTCTTTTGACCTGGACTAGTTATCGGTTGAAATGTCGGTTTAGTGCAATTCTTTTGCGAAGCTGATTTTTAAATTGGACCGGATTGGACACCTAACCGCTTCACGGTTGAATCAGTCAAACTGGCCGGTTCGATTTTTAAAACATTGGTTCAAACATCATTTGGACGGTAACGCGAGGGGCTCCAGCTTTGATAAATATGACGCTGCAATCGTAACAACATAGTCCGTTTGATGATCATAGGTCAGTTGATCATTTAAGTGGCGCACCGTGCCCACCGATCGTTGCCGATTCTGCTCCTTTTTCACATTTCTTAGCATATGGGTCAACATATGTTGGGTTGTGGCTTGAGTTCAGGTCAAACCTGACATTAATCGACTACTGTTTATCCCGATCTATTTTTGCAACAGGTCAAAATTTGCCACTCGAACCTGACCCGTCGGGTTATCGGGTCTACCCGGCCTGATTATCCCCGGTTGTCACTTGTCAGAGCATCCGGCACAGCGTGGGTGCGGCCAGGGGGGCAAGTATATTGCAGGCGCGGGCATTGTGCGAGCCCGAGTGTAGACGAACGCAAGTGCAAGCGAGACAAACTAGCGCCGGGGAGCCAGGCGAGCATAAGTGAGGTAGGCGACTAGGCAAAAACCCAACCTAATTCCCAAAAGGGTTGACCCAAACCTGGAATATTCGTGTCAGGTTCAGGTACGATTTTTGGATTGTGTAAACTATTGACACCCTATGTAAATGTATAATTTATGTACAATATATATTTCTCCATTATTTATATGTCACGATCCAACCCGAATACTCAAACTAACGAGGTGGAAACGAATACTTGGATAGTTAATACAATTTCTACAGTTACACATAATCATAATAAGTAAGAGTCTATAAACATTGAAGAGCCACTAACAAATTATACATTTGAAACATTACTAAAACTATTTTATATCTGCTCTCATTCAATCGTCGTATTCTATAGATGTATTCCTCTCCTCTTTTATCCATTTCTACTTATTAGATAACTTGAAGAATTTAATAGTACAGTTTGAGTTTACATAGTAAACTCAATGGATAATTACCATTGTCATATAACATTTATGCATATATAATATCCATGCATATTCTTGTATATTATTTTTCATTTCTTATATAATTAAAGCATATACAACATATTTATATGCAATATATCCTTATAATTAGCCTTTCCAATTAATTCATTCTTTTTTTTTTCAATTTCATTTGTTCTTTTTTATTTGACATTTATACATTTTTCATTTTAATTAGTATAGAAGCACAGTCGAAATATACCAATAAAGGTATAATCATTTTCATCTTCTTTTTCTTTTTGTATTTAATGTGCACGTGAACATAACATCCCCAGTCAGTACCATATGGGGTGGACTCCTATAATTTCAAGCAAATACCTTTTTCTCTTTTAATTATTGATAATTTATTTTACATATTATAGTGTTAAGCATTATTACATTATCTTTTATGAATCTTAAACTTTCATCATTTTGAACATAATAAGATTTTTGTATGTCTAATTCAGTAGTTCAAACTCAAATGAAAATGAAAGAAAATAATTGTTGTGTTACCACGTTGAATTTTCTCGATTGCTTAATTGTATATATTAAACATTCATTAACCATTTATAGAATTACATATGGTAATTGCAATAACTTAGAAAGAAATTATGATTGAAATAAAAACATTCGTAATTACCTTCTTGGTTATTTTCGTGCTTTAATTTCCTTCCAATCCCAATCTTGATATAGGCTTCCAATACTCGTCTTAGTATGAAAATCTTTCACTATTCAAAATAACACAAATTATTTCAACCATTTTCAAAGAGAACTTTTGACTAATTGTTCAACATTATATATAATATAAAATGGCTCAAATTCCTTCACAATCTCTATTACACTATTACCTTTATTTTCTAACATACTATGTAACTAAAATTTTCTCAATCTAAAGAATCACCTCAATATATCCTTCCTTCATTAAAAGGAAACTTCCCTTCCTTCGCTGATGAATCATGACTTGCATCATTTAAATTCTTACTAACGACAATAATATTTTATTCTTTCAATTAGAGAAATAAAATTATATAAGTTTCATTAAATTAAATTACTTACTCTTTCCTTTGTCGTCAGATATAGAAGAAACTCCAAAATATCATATTCTTCCTTATCTCGTTCCAAACTTTCTTCCTCTGCGCTCAAATAAAGCAATTGATCCTTTCGTAAGATTAAATAATGGAAGAAATATACACAAAAATAAATAAAATTGGAAAAGCATGTCTTCCTTTTTTCTTCTTATTCTTGTTCTATGCACGCTTCCCTCTCGAAACAAAGCTATTCATGTGTTTTGCTCTTACGGGAGTGAGCGAATCAAAATTATTTATCACGAGGGGTTGTTAGTTTCCACTTCCGTACATGAATATCCTTTTAGAATTGTGAATCGACCCCTTCGGGAAGGTTCACGCATGTGTACTGCATTGCAGGTTTTTCCCGCTCGCCTGTTCATTCGACCTATGTTCGTGCAGGGTTAATGCATAGTCTAGCCAATTTAGTTGAATCAACCGGACCAGTTCTTACATTACATATCAACACTTTTGTGCTTGTACACATGTTTATAAGGGGATTTGAGCTTGGATAAGGTGGAATTTTATCACTATATTTGTTGAAGGCATGAATGATAAAGCTACATAATTTGTTTGAGGTTTTTTAATAATTGGTGCATAAAATTCATGTATTTCCTCCGAGCCAAGTGATATTCCAACATAATTGAGCTAGTACATTTCACTCTACAGAAGGTTCTTCTTGCTTGAAGCTTCTTCTTCACAGGCTCACTATCCGATTCACCCTCCAACGGTTGGCTCATAAGTTGTTTCCTTTGTTTTTTTTTTTTTTGTAATTTAATTTTATACTTTAAAGATGCTCATATGACTTGTACATACACTACTTAATATAAAGCCTACATGAGGATATGCGGGGATTGATTGATTCAGATATACGAGATTGGCCTTTTTAGAGTGACACTAGTTTGCCAACCTAGAAGAACAATATTGTTTGTGGTATGTTTATCTATAAATATATGAATTGATATCCATTATGAGCATATGTCTTATTATGTTCAAGTATAAAATAAAAATATTCATTTTTCCCTTAATCTATTAGGTATTCCAACATTTATAATTGTAAAATTATTAATAAAAATAAGATTAATTTATTCTTTATTGGTAAAAGCCATTCACAAAGGTTTTGAATTTTCTCTTCAATTTTCGAGAAATTAATTATCGTATACACATGATGTGTATAAATTCTCCTTGTACACACTCTTTATACATCTTATACACATGGTGTGTATAAGTTGTACACATAGTGTGTATAAATTTTACACACAATGTATAACTTGTATACAGGTTGAATATAAATTCTTTTTGTATAAGTTGCACACACACTGCTTGTAAGTTTGTGTAAAACTAGTACACATGTCATGTATAAATTTCCTTTATACAAGTTATACGCACACTGTACACAACTTGTACACAATAGTGTGTATAAAATCCCCTTATAAACATATATATTGTTAGAATAGTAAAATATTAGCCCACTTAAAATGATTTTCTTAACATAAGATTACAACAAATCATTTTTAACCATAAACTATTACAATGAACAATCAATAATTATAATGAACGATCAATATAAGATTGCAATGAAATATCAATTGATATAATGAATCATTTTTATTTAACTATCATTATTACTCTAAAATGGAATTTAAAGCCAATGTTGCTCTGACGCAATAATATTCATCATCATCCTCGTGTAATCAGATGTTAGCTAATTGTTTGTTGAGATGTGTATAAATTTCTCGTTGAAGCATTTAGGCATTTAGAGAACTTGATCTATCATAAAGGTGAATATTATTATGTTGTATTTACCTCTATGATAAGTTTCTTTGTTGACAAACCAAGCTCAACAAAATATAAATTTCTCACGTACACATCCCGTGTACAACTTATAAACATGTAAACTCCTTGTGTATAACTGGTGTTGCTACAGACTGACTATATTTATAATCTTAATCCTGTTTTTTCTAGCATCATGCAATCATCACATTTTCTAGTCCTAGAAAAAAATCAGTTATGAAACTTATGGGCTTCAAAATATCATGACACATATTATTAGTAGACTCATTACGCTGTGTGGATAGAATGTCCATGCTAAAATAATCCTTATTGGATGATGTTGGCCACTTATTCCTTATCCTATAAAGCTCATTAAACCAACCATTGCTATGGAGGCTCCATTTTGTGATAATTTCAGTCTATGTTTTCTCAAATTCCGAAGAGTCACACTTGCTCAAATACTTATAAAAGAATCCTCAGATTTTTTTGTTTCTATTGAAGCAACAAACTTTTGATGAATTCTTTTTAGAGATGTATCACTAGTATAATCTATGATGTGTGTGAGGTAATACAACTTCTATGGCCCTAACCATTACATGGTTCTGATCAATAACTACTATTATTGGATATTTATCAACCATTATTCGTATAAAATATTCTAAACAATTATATAAATGATTCAAATATTTTATCTAACAAAAAGTCACCTCAAATAGAATTATTTGCTAATGAATATTAACTCTGATAAATGGTGCATATACTAAATTATATTTTTAAGTCTATAGCTAGTATAAAAAATTATCACATTTTTAAAACACTCATAATCTATCATATCCATCCCATCAACCAAAAAAGTTCAACAATATACCAAACTTATTGAATTGGATGTCCCATATGAATATATTATCATCAACTTGCTAATATTTTAAAAATTGAATTAAAGAATTAGTGTCCTCATATTTAATTTTTGCTCAATTCTCTTTCTGAATATAGTTGTATGCATCCCTCCTAGAGAATCTAACATTCTCGATACCTCCAACTTCATCGATAAGGTTGGAAATGCATAAATGATTTTTATCCTATATTATATCATTGATTTCAGAACTGATATTTTCTCATTACTAATGTTCCTACATGATCTAAGTAGATGTTAGTCTTATGACATAACCAATTCATGATTGCGACTTCCTATAAATTTTTGCACATTCCAATTTTCATTTTTATCCAGCGTATACTTAATCATAATTGGATAACCCGTTCTGGTTTTTAATTTTTGATATTTTGTGATGTGGGTTATCCTAATCCGACGGAGCATCACAACCAGGCTAAGCTACATTTTCCCCCTTAGTTATCACTGCATTTTCTTATTTTCCTTTTGGATGCCATATATCGGCTCCACTAGTATTTTCTCTTTTTCCGTTTTGAGGACTGCTCCTCCTCTTTATACTTTTGCATATAAATAGCCTGACAGCTGAGGAAAAAGACAGAAAAGAATATACCAAATTCCTTTACGAAGGTTTCTTGCCTTTCTCTGTCTCCCTCGATTGCTTTCTTTTTCTCTCTATTCTTCTGCAGGTGATTTGCGGTTCCACACCACATTGGTATCAGAGCTCGGTTAGAGCAACAATGGCGGAAGGAAGCAAACGCTCCACTCTCGACGACGATCGGAGCTTGGAAGCCCTGTGGACAGCGCAGACGAGCATTGCGCAACAGATGGAAGTACTCACTGCTGAGTTCTTCCGATTCGCTGCCGAGATGCGCACGGAGATGCGATCATTGCGCGCGGATCAACCCCTTCAAGGAGCTGGTAGACCGATGGCACCGGCAACCATACCGGCGCGGCGACATCAAGATGGGCGTAGACCAACACCAGCGATTCATAACGCCTCCGATTCAGAGGAGGGATCCGATTTTCCTCATCATCCGGGGGCGTCGGACACCGGAGGCGAGGAACGACCGAACTATTACGATCGGCCAAGGCGGGAGCAGCCTCACCACCGCCAACATGGTGAATTTCGAATTAAATTAGATATTCCCTTTTTTGATGGCAGGTTGAATATCGAGGAGTACTTGGATTGGGAAAGAGCTGTCGAAGCATTCTTCGACTATATGGAAATCGCACCTGAGAAGCAGGTCAAATATGTTGCCTGCCGATTGAAGGGAGGGGCTGGAGCGTGGTGGATGCAGTTAATCCAGTCAAGAAGACGTGAAGGCAGGAGCAGCATTGCTAGCTGGTTTCGGATGAAACGTATTCTCCGGGGACATTTCCTCCCTACTGACTTTGAACAGATGCTTTACCTTCAATATCAGCATTGCTCTCAAGGCAATAGAACAGTAAATGAATACACCGAGGAGTTCTACAGGTTGAGCGCCCGGAACAATCTCAGCGAATCCGAAAGTCAGCTGGTGGCACGATACATTGGCGGGTTAAAAGAAGCTATTCAGGATAAGCTAGAATTGAATTTGGTCTGGACGTTGTCGCAAGCTGTTAATTATGCCACCAAAGCTGAGATTCAGCTCAATCGCCAACCTCGTGGATCTTACACGCGACGGTTTGTCCCAGAACCGGTTGGGGACCTTGTGAAACAGGTGAATACTAGTGGGTTGAAATCGGCAACGCCTCAACCAGGGGGTGCGGGTGTGCTAGGAGCTGAACCAAAATCCGGATTGCGACAGAAACTCCCTGTGCGTGAGAGCAATCCTTATGCCAAGCCAACCACACTGAAATGCTACCGTTGTTTTCAGCCAGGACATAAATCTAATGAGTGTCCGAATAGGCAACAGATCCAGCTGTTGGATGGCGAACAGGAGGAAGAGTACCTAGCAGCGGATGCAGTTAATGAGCGTGATTTTGAAGAACTTCAGGCGGACGAGGGAGAACCGGTAGCTTGCGTTCTCGAAAGACTTCTGTTAGCCCCTCGTCAGGGGAATAACAATCAGAGGCATGCTATTTTTCGCACCCGTTGCACCATCAATGGAAGTGTCTGTGATGTACTCATCGACAGTGGGTGCACTGAGAACGTCATCTCTAAAGCACTGGTGCAGAAATTACAACTAAAGACAACGAAGAATCCTCAACCTTATAAGATTAGCTGGGTAAAACGGGGTGTCGAAATCGTCGTCTCCGAAATGTGCCGAGTGACGTTTTCGATAGGGAGAAATTACATATGTGAGGTCCTCTGTGATGTCCTTGACATGGATATATGCCACATGATACTTGGGCGACCGTGGCAATTCGACGTTGGTGCTATGTATGATGGTCGAAATAATACGTACTCCTTCGATTGGAAAAATCGACGAATTCGACTATTACCCCACGCTGGTAGCGCTCTTGGCAAGGAGTCACCTGATAAAACCGCAATGTACCTTGTTTCAGGGCAGCAACTGATTCAATCTTGGCAAGAATCTGAGACTATATATGCATTGGTGACTACATCCCCTGACTCTGTCACGCCTTTTTCTCAGCTGGCGCCAGCCATTCAGAGCATCCTGCGCCAATTTGCTGATGTTTGGCCAAGTGAGCTGCCGAGTGAATTACCACCCCTCCGAAACTTGCAGCATCAAATTGACTTCCAGCCAGGGGCCTCATTGCCCAACTTACCTCACTACAAGATGAGTCCACGAGAGCATGCTGTTCTACAGGAAATTGTAGATGACTTGCTTCAGAAGAAATTAATTCAACCGAGCTTAAGCCCCTGCGCAGTCCCCGCTCTCCTCGTGCCCAAGAAGGATGGGACTTGGCGTATGTGCGTTGACAGCAGAGCCATTAACAAAATAACGATTAAGTATCGTTTCCCCGTGCCACGCCTGGAGGATATGTTAGATAAACTGGCGGGAGCCTCCGTCTTCACGAAGCTAGACCTGCGGAGCGGGTATCATCAGATACGTATCCGTCTGGGAGACGAATGGAAGACGGCGTTCAAGACCCGCGAGGGGCTGTATGAGTGGCAAGTAATGCCGTTTGGCCTCTGCAATGCTCCGGCCACATTTATGAGGCTCATGAACGAGATCCTCAAACCAGTTTTGGGAAAGTGCTGCGTCGTCTACTTCGACGATATCTTGATCTTCAGCCCAACAATGCAGGACCATCTTGAGCATCTCGTTTCTATCCTGACCCTCTTGAGGCTGCATAAATTGTTCATTAACATGTCGAAATGTGAATTCGCCACGGATTCAGTGCACTTCCTCGGGTTCATAGTGTCATATGAAGGTGTCCACATGGATCAGCAGAAGGTTGCTGCAATCACCAATTGGCCATCTCCATCATCTGTAGCGGAGGTTCGGAGCTTCGTGGGATTGGCCAATTTCTATCGACGATTCATTCGAGGCTTCAGCATAATCATTGCGCCTATCACCGACTGCCTCAAACAGAAAATTTTTCAATGGGGACCTGAACAAGAGCGCAGTTTCAGCACACTTAAAGAGACCTTAAGTTCGGCTCCTGTTTTGGCTGTGCCTAACTTCCAGAAACCTTTCCATGTAGATACAGATGCGTCTGCGATTGGAGTTGGAGCTGTTCTGTCACAGGAAGATCGCCCAGTCGAGTTCTTCAGTGAGAAGTTAAGCCCCGCCCGGCAGAATTGGTCTGCCTATGAGCAAGAGTTGTACGCTGTAGTGCGCGCTTTGAAGCAATGGGAACATTACTTGTTGCATCAAGATTTCATTTTGTGTAGCGACAACCATGCTCTCCAGTACATTAACAGCCAAAAGACTGTGAACAAGATGCACGCGAGGTGGGTAACCTTTTTGCAAAGGTTCAGTTTTGTTCTAAAACACAAGTCTGGAGCGCAGAATCGGGTCGCCGACGCTCTTAGCCGCCGAACAGCTTTGATTACTCAGCTCCAAACAGACATACAGGGCCTTGAGTCATTGCAAGAGTTATACGCCTCTGACAAAGATTTTTCAGAACCTTGGCTATTGCTGTCTAGCTCACCACCGGTGCCTTGTAAAGACTTCTCAATCCGACACAACTATCTTTTCAAAGGGAATTTGCTGTGCATCCCCGAATCTTCCTGGCGGGAATATCTGATACAAGAACTACACAGCGGCGGGTTGGCCGCTCATGCGGGTAGAACGAAAACGCTGGAGCAATTACAGAGGAGGTTTTATTGGCCACATATCACCAGAGATGTCATTCGTTTCGTGGAATGATGCCCAATTTGTCAACAATGTAAAGGTACTAGCCAAAATACTGGCTTATATATGCCATTACCCGTGCCTAACTCAATATGGGAAGACCTCAGCATGGATTTTGTACTGGGCTTGCCGAGGACGAAGCGCGGCGCTGACTCGATCATGGTGGTAGTTGATCGTTTTTCAAAGATGGCACACTTTTTATCTTGCAAAAAGACCTTTGACGCGCTTAATGTGGCTATCCTCTTCTTCAAGGAGATCGTGCGCCTCCATGGTATTCCCCGTAGTATTACATCCGATCGTGATGTAAAGTTTATTAGTCACTTTTGGCGTGAGCTTTGGAAAAGGCTACACACCGAAATTAAACTGAGCTCTGCGTATCATCCTCAGTCCGATGGCCAGACTGAGGTCGTCAACCGCACACTAGGCAATATGCTCCGTTGCCTAGCTCATGAACACCCAAAACAATGGGATGATTTCCTCGGACAAGCGGAGTTTGCATATAACTCCATGGCAAATCGATCGACGGGTAAGTGTCCATTCAGCATTGTTTACACCAAAGTGCCGAACCATGTCGTCGATGTTACTGTTCTACCACATTGCCGAAGTAAAGTGGCTACTGAAGCTTCAGAAACATACGTTCGCATGTTGGAAGACGTCCGGCTAAAGCTCCAACAAGCAAATGACACTTACAAACAGTTGGCTGACTCTCGCCGGCGTGAGAAAATATTCAACCCCGGTGATCTTGTTATGGTCCGTCTTCGCCGTGAGCGTTTTCAACCTGGGACATACTCAAAACTGAGCCCCCGCAAGATTGGCCCCGTTCCAATCCTCCGGCGAATCAATGACAATGCGTACATTGTTGATCTCCCACCAAATTTCCTTACGCCAGCCACTTTTAATGTCTCCGACATCTACGCTTTCAAATCCCCAGATACAGGCATAGTTCAAGACATTTCCTCTGGTGAGGAAAATTCTGCAGCAGGGGAGACCTGATGTGGGTTATCCTAATCCGACGGAGCATCACAACCAGGCTAAGCTACATTTTCCCCCTTAGTTATCACTGCATTTTCTTATTTTCTTTTTGGATGCCATATATCGGCTCCACTAGTATTTTCTCTTTTTCCGTTTTGAGGACTGCTCCTCCTCTTTATACTTTTGCATATAAATAGCCTGACAGCTGAGGAAAAAGACAGAAAAGAATATACCAAATTCCTTTACGAAGGTTTCTTGCCTTTCTCTGTCTCCCTCGATTGCTTTCTTTTTCTCTCTATTCTTCTGCAGGTGATTTGCGGTTCCACACCATTTTGTTTGCGAATTCAAATCAAGACCCTTCTTGAAATCATATTTTGAACATACAAAATCCTTGCATCTTATCTTTCTAGAATTTGGATAGTAACTGTGGTGTTCCTTGTGAACCCCAAAACCAACATTATGGGCATATCTACAGTCTTATGCCTCCATCTCACTCTTATACACACCCTGTTTATAAAGGGAAAAATATTGAGAAGAGGAAGCACATCACAAGTGAATTAATACACAACCTATGTACAAATTGTACAAATTCTCCTTGTATAATCCCTTTGTATAACTAATACACAATGTGTGTACAAGGGGAATTAATACACCACGTGTACAAGTTGTACACAAATTTTGTACAAGCTTGCATACACACACATTATGTACAACTTATATACATGAAGTGTATGAAGGAATTAATACACGTGTGTTTAAATCGTACACAAGGTGTGTGCAAACTTGTACACACCATGTGTAGAACTTATACACATTGTGCGTATAAGAAACATACAACATTTCCATAAAAATCTTCCTATATGCACACTTTGTATAAGTATAGAGAACATTGAAAAGATGAGAGACACAACATAAAACCATGAGCACGATGCATCTAAGCATTTTACATGCAATACACAGGGTTTGTATAAGGAACATACAACATTCCAATAAATTTTTTTTTGTATACATCATGTGTAAAAATTAGGGAAAAACTTTCAAAAGAGGAAACAAAAAAAAAGCATTTCCCAAAATTTGTACAATTGATAGAATTCATAAACTTCAAAAAAAAATTCAAAAGAGGAAAAAAACACATAATTAGATTGTCTATTCGCGTCATTCGGCATGTAAATATTTTAAAATACATTATAAATCATAAAAACTATACATTTACAGAAAACACAATAAAACTTAAAAGGAGTTTCAAATTTACAGATAAGTTGAATTTTACAACACCACCAATCAAATTGACTCCAATTTCATCCATCCTTGTAATCTCCACATTATCCTGTAAACTCTTCATAGTTTGCTGAAGTCATGTTATCTTCAAGTTTTCCTTGATGTTTGCATACCGCCTTTTAGCCTCCGCGTCCTGTGACTATATCATCTCCTCAGAGAATGCAACGTACTCCAAATCAATGTCCATCTTCATCACCTGTTTCTCGTTTTTCTTTTCTAACATGTATACAATTTTATTCTGTAAAATCCTGAAATGTGGGGATCTTTCGCAATATTTTTTTTTAAATGGGCGACAATTAAATTTGCTGTGCCTGGTTATTGAATCACAATTTATTAAAATTATATTAAAAATCTAAATGTAATCACCGAAAGCTAGAGTCCAGACTTCGCCAAATCACCCAGCCAAATTGCTGGAAACATAATTTTCTGCTGCTCGAAACTTCGATTTCTTTGGGATCCGCAGTGATCTTACCGGCAATTCATCTCTCCTGCCACCGCCTCTTATCCTTAGTTCATTCCCATTTGAAGCGCCATTACTGACCACATAACTCATTAACTCCGCTCTACCTCCATGGCGACTGTCGCGGTGATTTCGCCGCCGCCTCTTCGCATCGCCGCCCGCTCAGGCTTCACAGTGAAGAAGCAAAAGAGCGAGAAGAAGCGCGCAGCCTTGGGCAATGTTCTCCAAGTTGTAAGGTGCGACCGCCAGTTCGTCAACGAGCGGCTGCGCTTGGCTGCTGAGCCACTCCGTCCAATCCACGAGTACGTGTCCGGGATTCTTAGTGACTTCTTCTGGCTCCGATTCTTCGAAAACCAGGAAGCCCACCACACCCGGCGGAAGCTGTCCTCGTGGCTCAGTGTCTCTTACCCGCCAGGTTCCCATGTCGCATATTTCCCTTTCAAGGCTTTATCGTGCCCTAATTGGTTTAATTTTTCATGCAGATAGGCATGATTCAGATAATAGTGTTTTTATTGTCGAACAATGTTATGCTATTCTGATATGTCAAAGGTTATTGCGAAATGTTGCTGTTGTTGTTATTCCGGGGTTTATGGATCGCTGATTCAGTAGCTAATGACTTATTCGGAATTTTTTTGGCATTGTATGCTAAGGGCTAGAGACTAGTCCTTTAAAAAATTTGATTGTGCAAACTGCGCTAATTATCAAGTTCTTTCGCATGGACCAATATCTTCTTAGGTCCGGTTCTTTTATATGCAAGATAGCATTAGTTGACTAGTTCTGTCGTGTGTTTTCTTTTTTAGTAATGCTGGTGAGTTGCAAAATGTATATTTAGGTTTGTGACAATGCCTTCGTACTGAGTGTGGGATCGGATTCTGAGTTAGATTAGTCTTGTATAATTTTGTCTCACTGTCAATAATTAAGAATGAAGAATATATATGGTATTTATTGAAAGAGGGTATTGCTATTGCGATGAAAATCATAATTAATTATCCATGTTTCTAAACAAGTTGGATATAAGCTAAATGCAGGAAAGTTGGGTTCTGCTGCAGCGTGTTGATTTTGTTTTGGCGGTCATCTTCTTTGATCTAAAGAAGTGGTATACCGAGCAAAGAAACTAAGTCAATAAATGACAAAGGATTTTTAAAAAAGAAGTTAGTTGTGCACAAACTAAGAAATTGTACACCTATTTTATGAACAGCCAATGATTCTGTGTATGTGTTACATAGACCTGATAAGAAACAAAAACATTTATGCTTATAATGGGTTGTTTGGATAAAATAAACTTGCTTAAAGCATGTCAAGCATGCTCATAAGAACTTTTATCTATTTTTCTGTGTCTGATAAACTTCATTTAAAATTTTCTTATGCTTATAGAATTCTTT
This sequence comes from Dendrobium nobile, assembly GCA_022539455.1. NCBI lineage: Eukaryota > Viridiplantae > Streptophyta > Magnoliopsida > Asparagales > Orchidaceae > Dendrobium > Dendrobium nobile. Next base: position 9,311,050 of record CM039726.1, read on the forward strand.
ACTTTCTAAGAAAGTTGCCCCTCCAAGTTTTTTAATTGGCGATTTTGTCAACCTGGAAAATAAACATATCCGATCAAGTAAAAGATCATGCCCTCCATTACTTTTTTTAGATGCACTTATTGTTTTGGTCATTTGATAATTAAGAGCTTCTTACAAGAGGTGATTACTCAAAATCAAAATACTTGTTTCTGTAATTTGAGAACTTTTCTACTAAAAAACAAATTGCTTATTAAAAAGAAATCTTAAAGCACTAAAAATTTAAAACACTTATTTATTTTTTGCCAAACAAACCCCAAATTTATCAAGGTTATTATGCCTTATTTAAAACATTTATTTTGTAATTCTAATTCACCTATTGATTTGCTTGAGCTTGAAAATTTTAAATTTTTGTTACATGTCAATCTTGCTTTATTCTGAATGATGCATTTTACATCTGGGTCATTTAATTACTTTTAGCAGGATTGTCTGGCTTGGACATATTAATGGCTGATCTCGAAGCACTGAAGTCTTATGCTGATTACATCCAACATCTTTTTCAAGTTTGGACCATGCCTCTACCCGAGTTCTATGACCCTGAAAAAGTCGAAGATTATTTCAGTTGTCGACCTCATGTTTTAATGTTTAGAATTCTTGAGGTATTGGAACTTGTATGTTGTTATTGACGTGTTTGGTAGATTACCACCATTTTATGTATGGAAAAATATGGCTTTTGTTATTATTGCTTCTTTTGATTTCTGGAAATGAATCTAAAGAAATAAATTTTTGAATGTTTTGGTAAATCATATAACGTATATACAAGGAAGAGAAATTAGTTATTGGTGTTGATTTAAATGACCGCATAGGTTCTGGTAGGATGGGTTGATAAACTGTATCGACATATATCAAATGGATGAAATGTGAATGATTTAAGTGAAGCGATTTATGATGCACTGGTCCTTAATGCAGATAATCTTATGGAGTTGTAGATCTTGGACTCAAGTGCATCCTTTCATTCAACTCCACATAGAGTTTATATTTAATTATTTTGCAGGAGATTGCAAGAAGATTCGTTTTGCTGATGGTAAACTCTTAAACTTTATAGGAGTTGGTGAGTGAAAAGTGATTTATGTGGAAGCTTTACAATGTGAGGCTTTTTCGTTGCTTGGTGAGGAACTTATTCTTGACTGGACAAATTTGTGAAGAAGGTTGCATCTCTACCTTCTTTATTGATTTTTGGAAGGTGATTAAGGGTGTTATGGTAATATCATATGAAAGCTAGGATGATACGATGTACTTTACATCAATTATCGAAATAATGGGAGCAATTGTTAAAAAAACTATTATTGATGATCCTAGAGGTGAAATGAGGAATAATGTTTTTGTCGAGTAGGAGCTTCGAAAGGGTAAATTGGCATTGTAGAGCATACAATACTTCAGAAATATAGAGCAACAATGCAACAAGATAAGGATGGTGGTAAATGATGATATATTGATCAAATTACTAAAAAAATTCAGTGAACTCCTGTGCAATTTGTTTCATATGTTTATCATTCATTTCTGAAAGCTCCATCTAACCTCTACAAATACGTTATCTATCACTTAATGTCGTATTCCTAACTCGACAAGTTTGTTCTCCACCACTCAAGTATTTTATAAGGAGATGGTTGTATGGAGTTGAAAGACACCAATCATTCTTCTGCTTTATTCAACCAAGCGTAGAGGCATGAAGACTAAATATGTTGCCGTTGGAGTGACCAAACGTTGTTTGTTATCTTGGTCGGTGACATACAATGATATTTATCTCTTGGGTGGTCGAAAACTAGCATTGAAGTCCAAATATGTTACTTAGAAGCCAAAGACCTTTAAAAGAGGAAATTGTTGGTTGTCAAAGTGTTTGGTGACTGATAAGGTAGTTAGATATAGGAGGCGCTAGATTTCCCTCTATTTCTGGTGAGCATAGTTGATAGAGGAATCATATTTAAGTTTGAAGAGAGAAAAAGAGAGGAAATAATACTTTTGAGGTAAAAGTGAGAAAAAATTGTAGCATTTTTCTTGTTCTCGTGTGCTTCATTGCTTTTAGGCGCGTGCTTTTCTCCAATATTCTTACATATTCTTTCATCTTTTTTGTTACCCACATTTAAGTTTTTAAACCTGCTGGCTTGAACACTCGGTTCATCTGCATTAGAGGTACATTCTTTTCTAACTTTTTTCATAAAAGTTTCTTCTCTTCTTCTTAGATGATGATTTTTTCCTTTTTTTTACTCTATTTACCTTCTTCAAGCACTATTTTTGCTAAACTACTCATGTTTTTTAATTTGGAGATTGTTCTCACTCCCGTTTTCTTTATTTTTTTTCTCTCCCTACGCTTAACATTTTTAACAGATCTTCAACTTAGGTGAGATACTAATGAATATGAGTAAAAAATTGAGTTATTTTCTAAGAGATGTTGATGCTGTACTCATATATTGTACTTAGGTGGTGAAGATGCATTGCAAAAGTTTCGTACGTTCTCTTAAGCTATTGACCATCAGCTATACCTTTTGTCCTTGTATTCGTTTATCAAAGTGCCTTTTTTATAATCAACCGTACTCTTTGGAACCTATTGATGACTTGAGCTTTACTGTTTTCCGTGATGCATTTGAAGGTGCTCTCTTCATTTTCTTATGCTGCTATAAGATTCCGGCTTGCAAGAATTCTCAAGTCAAGTACGAAAGATGTAGGAGAGAATAGCACCTTGAGTGATGGAGCATATCATGTTGGTCAGCTTTTAAAAGAAACAATGTTGAATCTTGGTCCAACTTTTATCAAAGGTTCGATAAGTTGTTTTCCATTCCCATAGTTCAGGCACAAATTCAAATCATCATCTTATTAAACATTTCCATTCACTTGCGTGCTATTAAATTCTAACAAATTTTCATTTAAGCTGGTAACTTACGAAGTATATTGTTTTCTTTTCAGTTGGCCAGTCACTTTCTACAAGGCCTGACATAATTGGTTCAGAAATTTCCAAGGTTTGGTGTTAATGTTTTAAGGATTTAATCTTGATATAACTTTCTAATGTTGCTGTTGTTGCTGCATGCCATTTTGGATTGAGATGAATTTGGATGCATGTTTTTGTCTTACAATAATGTTAAATTGACCTCAGCTTAATGCAGCCAATAAATTATTCATCAGCAACAGTTATGAATTCTACTATTCTCACATTTAGCATCCTTAGAAATATTTTACTTCTCAGTGAAAATGTTCAGATGTTGCTAATTTGATTGCTTTAATGAAGTTAATTAAGGCAACTTCTGGTTTTATTCTTTGTTTCTGGTATTTTTGGTATGCTTCTGCATAGTAGAAAAAATCATTAGGGTCATTTTAACAATTCTATGGCTTTGTCCGTTCATTCATCTTCCCTACAGGCACTTTCTGATTTGCATGACAAAATTCCAGCTTTTCCAAGAGCAGTGGCGATGAAGATAATTGAGACAGAACTGGGAGGGCCTGTCCAGAACTATTTCAGTTACATTTCCGAGGAGACTGTCGCTGCTGCTTCATTTGGTCAGGTGTGAGTTGGAAACTCCAGATACTTATCTTACAAAATTGATAATAATTATTGTTTTCTACTTTTTTCTATTATGTTTGTAGCCCTTCTAAACTCGAGCCTTCATCTAGATGTTTGCTCCCTTTGAGAGCATCACTCTTGTGCAACTCTTTTCAGTCACAGCATGAAACATATTGTTGGCCCGTTTCGGTAAACTTAAATAAGGGAAGCAACTAATTTACCTGTTATTTGTTTTGACAATTTAGGTCATAACTAAGTTAAGATACTGAGTTTCTTAAGAGAACTAAGGTTAATGCACCGAGCAATTGAGTCCATAGCCCATATTACCCGACACAACCATATCCTCACCCTTCAATGGAACCATGGTCTACAACAATAACAACAACAACAACGACATCAAGTCTTCATCCTACTATGTGAGGTTGGCTAGATGAATCTTTTTTCTCCATTTTTCTTATTAAGAGTCAAATTCTCATTTAAATCTAATAAAAAAGGCCATTTCTAATACTTTCTAACCAAGTCTTTTTGGGTTTATCTCTATCTTTCTTAACATATGCCATATCTAATACATCTACTCTCCTAAACGAGTCATCGGAGGACTGACGTTTTATGTGACCATTACCATCTAAGGCGACTCTCTCTAATCTTATTTGCCATAGGAGCTACTCCAACCTTTTCACATGTATACTTATTTCACATTCTTTCTCTAAAAGTAAAGCCACTCATCCACCCATGCTTCCTCGTCTTTGCAGCACTTAGCTTAATTTTATGCTTCTCTTTTAATGGCCAACATTTTGTGCCATAAAGCATTGCAGGTCTCACCACCATCTTATAGAATTTTCCCTTAGAGGGGTACTTTCTATTAAACAATGGCTCGATGCATTCCCCCCCTTCTACCATCCAACTTGAATTCTACTAATAATATCCCTATCTATTTCACCCTCACTTTGAACAATAAACCATATATGGAACCATAGTCTAAAAAAAAAAAAAAAAAAAAAAAAACCCCTTGATTCGTAAATTGATTGTTTGGGATATCAAAATGTGGATTTTTCTAACAAGTCTTCAAGCAATCACTATCAAGGATCTCTGACTCTATGCTAATAGTCGTGAAAAATTCCTAACTCAGTGCCCAACAATCACATTCCTGGTTCCTTGGCTCGTTGTCTGTAATCACAACATGCTCTTTACTCAATCCTTGTAGTCTTTGTAAAGTCTCTAATTTTGGCTTGGGGTCCATAAAAAAATTCCAGGATAACGAAATCATGCAATCTCAACATGATTTACCATCAGCTCTCTCATCTAATTCTTATGCATGAAGCAACTACGCAAGAGAACATCTGAAATGTCAGTTATATGAAATGACTACTAAATAATATAAAGAGGTTTTTAGCAGGGGTGGGGTTTTCATAATTAATCCTTACGACTTAGCACCTATGAGAAGGCTTAGATCCTAGAACAAGTAAAATTTATCAAAATTTTAATATCTCAGGAAAACATATTAATTTTCTTCCTAAAACTAATTTTCTTAGCTCAATCATCGAGCCCTTTTAGAGAGTGCCCGCATATAATCCCATGCTTATATTAAGGAGTTTTTGCATGAATGCGTTCATGCTGATACGAAGGGCTTGAGGGCTCCGATTAGTCATGCTCCGATTCTGCTGTTAGAGTTTGGTGTTATGGGTTAATTTTTAGAGGGTAGGTTAACGATAAGACACCATCTAGATATTTCGCTTTCATTTTGCGAGGACTTTATGATCTAGTCCCAGGTTTCTTATTGGCTCCAACTTGTATGATTAATTAGCCCATCCGATAATTAGAGAGAACTCTTCATTATGGTTAATTATTAGAAGCTAAGTTCTTAGCGTATAGTAGCAACAAATTTAGTATAGAGTTAAAAATTTACTACTTTAAACTTAAAGTGGATGGTGGGGGGGAGGAGAACAAACTCAATCAAAATCTCATGGTTTTGTCTACTCAGGTAGTCATGGAGCTTGGTCTAGTTCATCATGGGAGATAGTAAACCCAACTTGACTAAAAGATTTTTGTCAGTGGTTATGAGTTGCTTTGTTTAGGGGAACCTTTTAAACTTTGGTTGAATGTTTGTTTAAATTGACATATTTAAGTTGATCTTAGATAATACAGGGTTCTATGCCTTATCAAGTACACTTTATGTTTCATCACTTTAGATTTTTTTAGCTATCAGTGAAGTTGTTGATTTTGTCCATAACCATAATTTAATAGTGCCATTTTGTTGCCAAATTACATGGTTAGAGCCAGAGGGCCCGATCTAACTATTTACTTGTGGTGTCATTTGGTGTAAAACCACTGGTTGGAGGATATGTGCCATGTCCTTATTGACAAGAAATTATTTAAGAATAAATCATAGCAATATGGTTGACAAGACATTGACCTCTTAGTGACCTGAGGCTATTCTCAACATTATCATCCTTGTCAAATGGTGGTGGATGATGGATGGATATTGTTTTAAGTTATGAAGACTAGATTTCACTTGAATATTTTTAGTTACTAACAAATATTGAGTTTTTGAATTTTATTAGAGTTCAAGCCTCAGATGATTAGCTTTAGAATTTAGCGACATTTTGAAGATAAGGTTCCATTCGATTGATATTTTCTCTCAAGTCTCAACATGATCATCATTGAGGTTCTCGTCTTGTCGATTCTTGCCCTTATGAGGACAAGAAAGAACTTGAGATATGAGGCTTGTGACATTGCTTGATAGGTTAGGCGACCCACTCGAGAAATATCGTGTAAAAATGAGAGCTTAAATTGGTACTTATAATACAATTTGTGAATTAAAAAAAATAATTCCTTGTTTTTCAAAAGGGGTTGCATGATTCTTGGTGTGAGGTGAATTTGAATTTCATTTTATATTTAGTTCGCGCAACATTCTCAGACTTTGTGTTCGAGTATTTGGGACGTTTGTCAAAGTCAATACAAACATTTTAGTTTTGAAAAGGGTTTTCAAATTTTAAAATAATTGCAAACTGTAGAATTATTGTATGATTTTCAAAATGAGAGAATATTTTGAAATATTTATTAGAGGGAGACGTTCTCTCTCTGTTTAAACAAATAAAGGTGGGTGAGAACTTAGAAGAGAGTGGTAGAGAGTGAAGTGAGGGTAGAGAGAGAAATGTTCTCTCTCTATTTAAAGGGAGAAAGGGAGAGAGAAAGAGGGTGAGGAAGAGAGTAAGATGGTGAGTGAAGTCGGTTGGCTATACCAGCATTGGGGTTGATGGTGGTACTGTGGTTGACGACAAGCTGACAATTTGTGAGAAGCTGAGAAGTGGTGATGGGGTAGGTGGGGGTGGCCAGTTGGCTTTGGCTGGGTTATAAATTCTAGCTAAATAAGAAATTTACCAAGGCTTGATCCTCCACATGCTAGTGTTGAGTTAACATAGCTTGTGTTCCAACAACTGTCAAAATTGTAGAAGAATAATGATGGATGACAACTGGAATGGGAATGATAAAATTTACTAACTAAAGAACTTAGCAAGATTAAAGGGTGTCTAGTAAACCTAATAAAAACTATTTGATCCTGAAGAAAAAATACATAACCGGTTACAAGGAATTTAATAATAATATTAAAGTAAAGGTCATTATTGTTTGATCAAATGCTTATGCATCCTTAGAGTGACATATGATAAGTAAAGGTCATTATTGTTTGATCAAATGCTTATGCATCCTTAGAGTGACATATGATATATCTTCAAGCACAACCTGCCGAATACATACATTCTAAGAGGCTAAAAAAAAAAAAAGCCACTACTTGAGTTTTTTTATAGACCTTCTATTAGACAAGGTGCTTTTTATATATTTTCAGCTCCTGTTCGATGTTAGGTGAAGTATAGTTCCAATTTTCTAAGAAAAACACAATTAAAAATTTCAACCCAACTTCAACGAATTAGATTTTTTGGCTTATTTTCTATTAATGTTGTTGAGTTATACTCTTGATCATGAGATCACAAAAGCCTTCCGAATAAAGCCCTACATGGGGTCCTAGTTGGGTACCCATTGGGTGCCCATGCTTTACTCGGACGGGCTTCGCCCACCCATGCCTACCCATGCCCACCCATGGTGACTTTCGGGATGTCGTACCCACCTATACCCACCCACTTTCCATACTTTTTGAACACAATCTGCCACGTACTGATGGCCTTGAGGCTTGTTGCCTTTTGCTCTGATTGCAAACTTTCAAGCCGCATATCCGAATTTACCGTAGTCACAACATGGTTAAGTGCTGCACACTATGTAGTGAGGATTGCAGTAATATAAGATATACGGTGATTAACAATGTAAATCGATTTATCCCCCGATGTTGAGTACCCACCCATACCCACCCACAAGGTCATGAGCGTACCCATACCCGTGGGTGGGTGTGGGTATGGGTATCCAATGCAGGGCTCTGCTTCTGAATGCATAAAATTAAGTTGCTCTTGAAGCATATTTTCAGGAAAGAACAAGGAAATTTGAGTGGGAGAAGCTCTTTATATTTTATCTCTTTGCTTCAAGAAAAGCCGTCAACATGTCATGATCTCAGTAAATGATGTTTCAAATTCGCAGCTCAATTTTATTATTGTTTTGATTCATGCTTCGGTGAATAATGATTGGATATAGGATCTTTTCTTTCATTGCTTTGTAGTTGGTTCTCGAGCACAAAGAAATCTGAGGACTAATGTATACTTATATTAGCATGAGCTAAGCTGATCAAATAAATTAAGCAAGGTGAGCTATGCCACTATCGATTGGGTCATCTGGGCTGGCCAAATTGAACCAAACTATTTCATTGGATTAAGTTGCCATAAGAAGCAGCTTAAAAAGAATCATCTGGAGCAATCATTTATGAGTTGAACAAGAAGCGGCTAAGAACTTGACAAAGGGTAACCATCTAAGGCAAGTTGCATGTTAATAACTGATTAGTGGAGCACTTTGAACCCAGTCCTTGCTTATTAGTAGATGAATACTAGTGCTCTAATTGCAGCTCATGACTGATGTATCCCATCAATCAAAATTTGGCAGTTATATATGGCAACAACATACTTTCCCTACACGACTCGTGTAGGAGGAATTTGCCTTCAGGCAGGTGCCATATTTAAGTGAGCCACATTTTTTAATTTTGAAATTGTAACTACTCTAGAGTGGTAGTACTTTGTACAACACAGCTTGTAGCGTTGAGCTTGACATGCATATATAAATTAGAGGCATGCATGGCATCCTTTTTCCAATATTTTTTTTAGACGTTTACATATTGAGCTTGACATGCATATATAAATTAGGGGCATGTGCGGCATCCTTTTTCCAACATTTTTTTCTAGACACTTGCATATTCTCTTTTATGTAGATCCTTCTTCCCAATGGTCTAATAGCACTTCCCTTGGAGAATTGTGCTCCTTAAGTCCCAGAAGGGGATTGAATTCCTATTTTAGGCTTTCTTGTAACATATTTTCTAGATTTCAGTAAAGAAGAAGGAAGAGTTCTACCCCATAGATCGTGGGTATCAATCCAAGACCTAGTCTACCAACCTCATCTTTGAAGCAAAGTCAATCTCTTTCTCAAACTCAACTCTCGTCCCAAGATCACTAGCATGTCCGAGTAGTTCTACTGGACAAATTTGAGAAAATCTCATTTCATAGGGTAACTTGGTGAGATGGCATGAGGCCGAGATGGATAAGAGAAACATAAATGGATGTTAATGAGATTGGGGTCTAGACCTCTGTTATGTTTCATTTTCTCTCATTTTCTACCCTAATTTCCATTACTGATATTAAAGTTCTAAAAACATGTCTATCATGTAGAAAGCGAATTTGTTCTTCTGGATTTTACATGATTTTCTTGCTTAAATATTACTACTTCAGGCCATTCCTAATGATTTGCTCTATATGTGAACATTAACTGAAGAGGATCTTCTGTTGCGAAAAATCTGATGCTGGATGCTACATTTTCCTAGCAAAGTATATGCTTCACTGAATCCCTTTTCATTTAAGTTCATTTGAAGGCAGCTAGAGTGAATAGTGAATCACTAGTACTGCTAGAAGTTCAATCATGGGAAATAATTATTTTTTCTCATCGAATATGGACAATTTTCTAAACAAAGTAAAGAAATATTTGTGAGGCATATAAGCAGTTACTAATCACTGCTTATAATTCTTGATCAATTGCCTTTAGAATTGAGCATTAAAATGGCAAATGATATTCCCTAGTTCTCTTTGGAATTTATCCAAATTTCTTCTCTAAAAAGTTTTGTTGCCCTTGAGGTATTTTTGAGCTTAATTAATGTACTTTAAACTTGCAACCTGCCCTCTTATTTTTAATGTTTATTTCTAAAATTTACCTTCTTTGTATCGTAATTTTTCTTGATTATCCCTTTAATTTTTTCTTGATTGTTTAAATGGAAATGGTGATTAATTGCATTTGATAGCGATTGCCATGTTTTATTTATATAGTTAATGCTTGACCGTTTTATAGGAACATCACTGATATCACGTTGTTCAGGTTATATTTTCTTCACCATTTTATGCTGCTTTCCTCAGGTTTATCAAGGGCGCACACTTGATGGATGTATTGTGGCCATAAAAGTTCAACGACCAAACTTGCTACATTCAGTTGCTAGAGATATCTATATTCTTCGTGTTGGGGTTTGTACTTGATGCACTTGTTCTTTATTGAAATATGATTTATTCTTTGCAATCACCTTTAAACTTATCCTACATATATACTTTCTATTTGACTTATTTTTTATGTAAAATTTCTTTTGCCCCCAAAAAGTGCATACCAACTTGAGCAATTTACAGTTAATTTTTTCCCAATCAATATCAATGAAACAACTACTTTTTGGAGCATTTAAGCCTTGTTTAGTATTACAGTGCATCCATAGTTTTTCCTTGAAAACTTTCATGTGATAAGTTTGATTTGTGGAAGATGCGTGATGGTAATACCTAGCTCGTGTATATTTATTTGATAAAGTGTGTACATATTTTATTTTTTTTTATTTTTCAATTTGATGCATGCGAGATTTACAATTGAACTAGCTGACACCCACCCACTCCCACACGCCCACACACATATACCGAATATTTGCCAGCCACCCACTCACACTTACATATAAGAATTTAAACCTTTGGCTTCTATTTTATAAGTCAATAGACTCAACCAATTGGTTGGTGATATAGACAAATACATATTTTATATCTTAAAGGTGTACTTATGATTTGAACATATAAATTTTAAGTTATGGTCAATTGTTATTGGCTTAAATTGGATGGTCAAAATTTTTTCTTCTTATTATGAATTTATTTAAAGTTTTTATTTTTCTTTTTTGATTTTTTTTTAATTTTTTTTTCAAACATTTAGGCCAATTAAGGCAGACTTACACACACATCATATACACAAGACTCGAACCTAGGATCTCTTAGTTGGTAGGCCAAGCTCCCAACCAACAGGCCAAGGTGAGCTATGTTTCTTTTTTAATTTAAGTGCTTGTGTCATGAACTAGCTTGAGAGCCTATATAAACTGAGGTATGGATGGAGGTGAACACCTCATGCATGTCCGATGTACATTTCCACAAACTGCAATCACCAAACGATGGAATAGTGATTTGTGGTTAATTCACAAGTTCGTATACACATCATAAGCATTTAATTTAACAATTTATAACTATATGTAATCATCCATTGCATAAATGAGTTTAAATTGTGATATTTTCATCAAAATAACATAAACTATAGAATGATCATGATATACGGAAGAATTGTGAGACAGAGAAGCAGCACATGCACAATTCATAAGAATATGAGGAGTTTCAATAAAGAATGAAAATAAAGTAATATTGTATTGAAAGAAGTTTTAATAAACAAGTATTAATTGTTCAATGTTCTATATGAAAGAAATAGTACTCTTAATTAGAAGTGGAATTATCCAAAATTTTAGGCATGCTAATATTACCTTTCGAACTTATCTTCTCCTCTTCGAATATCATATTATATAATGAACACGATGCTTAATACAAGGGCATAGATGACTAAAATTTCTCAAATTTCCTTGCAATAATACTACAACTTAAGGCTAATTCCCTAATAAATCCTTACAAGTCATAATGCATGAAATCACTTAAGAAAAGTCTAGGATTAGCACCAATCCCTCTTCTTATTTCATTTTAGGTATAAATCACATAAGTTAGTTTAGGAAGAATAAAAGAATGGTAGTTTTTCTATGATATCTTCCCTTTAAACTTGCTCGACGTTCTCTGAACAAAGGCCACATCGCCTTTCTTCTTTTTTCCTCTGCAAGCCACCAAACCCTTGCTGACCCCCACATCTTTTCTTTTTGGGTTGCTTTATATGGTTTGATCACAACTAAATCTATTGTCACCGCTCCTCCCAACTTCACCAATTTCTCCCTTGTGTACTTCCTGTATTGCTCCACTACCACTCTTTTTTTCGGCTGCGTGTTTGCCTGCTCAATATCTGTCATTTCTTAATTGCTCGCTAGCTCTCTCACGCCCTAGTCTAAACACACCTTTAACTGCTTGAGCCCTCTATATTACTACATATATTATTTAATAAAAATAAGAATTATATCTTATATAAGGTAGAAATGTTATGAAATATTTATTGTATAAGTATTGTCATAGATGAGAAGTCGCTTTATGTGCTTATGTGAATATCTTGATTACATGATTCGTCATTTTAAAATTATGTTACTTATATTTTATAATTTTTTTTAAATAAATATTTGTTTTGTATGAATTTGACATAGATGACTTGATCAAAACTTAACCATTCATTATTGACCCTCAATTTGTCATTAATTTACTTAATAATAGCACTCCACTAGTTTATCGTTCTTTGGATTCTTACATTATGAATGTGATTAATTAGTGCCTTGAATTTAAATTAGATATCCAAAATCTTTGCTTGTTATTTGGACTTCTATTAATATTATTTTCGATTGAATAATGTATAGATTCAAATATAACATTTAATGTTTTAGGTCTAAAGCAAATATTGGTGGTAATGTTTTAAGATAGGCTTCTAAGAGAGGAAAATTGAAATACTACAAGTGAATTAATTTGACATGACATATTGAGATAAGATACCTAGTTCCATTAAGAAGTCTGTCATTGGCGCTTTAGGAAATCTAGAAATATTTTATACGGAAGGATTTTTGATGGTGTGGTGATGGCATACAAAAGGTTATTAAGTTAAAAAAATATTTCCTTAAAGAATGACAAGATAAATGCTAGTAAAGCTAATAATTAAAAATAAAAGGTCTTGCTTAAAGGGTAGTCGGTAGTAAACTCATGGCTAGGGACTTAGGAAGGAGAAAAAGAAATTTATTTAGGGGTGATTTAGTTTCAAGTATTTAAAATTCAAGTGTAATTTAAACACATTGTAAAAGTAAATACAACATATTTGGAATGTTATTTATTTTTTTGGTTGGTTGTAAAGTAACATTTGGATATCATTTTATTTTGTATTTGATTAAAAATATTTAGAATTTACTATTTTTAAAATAAACCTCGGGTACATGGTACGTGGGGATCATCGAAGGACGTAAGGGGAGGCAAAGGACACGGGTGCACATGACCAAAGGTTGGTGACTGCAAGCTGTGAGCGATAGACAAGTTAGTAGAGGTATTTGCTGCATTGAGAAAGGCTTCATGCGTTTTATTCTAAATTCACTATATTTGGAGAAATTTAGAATGCACAAAAAATTTACTAAATGGAGGATTCTAATTCCTCAAAAATTACTTTGTATTCATTTTTCTTCCTGCCAAATACCTAAAGTTGAAAAACCCGTTGCTTTTGGTTATCCTACACTCCTATTTTATCCATGCAAACAAGCCCTACACAACAAAGGTAAAATATAAGAAAAATTACAGACTTAGTCATGTTAAATATATCAAACTGAAGATAACAAGGTTTTAGTTAAAGATAAAATTATCAAAAAATTATGAACAAATTATTCTTAGAAATCAATAAAGGAGAATTTTGAGGAAAAAAACTTTATCTAAGATCATTCTTAATAAAGCCGCTTAATATCATGTAGATTTGTCAAAAAAATGAAAGTTAAGTTTACTCTTAGGATGTATAAAGGTAAATCTTTAGGTTCAAATGTGATCTCTATTAGGATTTGAAGAAGAATGGAAGATTTATGAGTAACTTGGTTAAATTATCCTTTATTTAATGGATTCTTATAATCTTGGATGATGCTAGATTATTGGAGAAGAGGCGCTTTTTGGTGCATACTTTTAAGAATAAGGGAGCATTCAAATCCTCATAATTAAAGGGAAATCAAACTCATGAGGCATGAAGAATTTATTTCATTTTATGCATGGTAGCTCTATTGTTGAGGTTGTCATATAAAATTAATTTAAAAAACATAAAGAGTAGAGAGGATTTTATGTTACATCGATTGATCTTGAGAAAGCATATGCTCATGCTACATGAGATTTGATTTGATGTGCATTAAATAAAAAAAGGTATATGGAAACGGTGTGTTACAATTATTAAGATATGTATTATGGAGCATTGATTAGCAATAAATTAATGTGTAATGATTGATATGCTTACATAGGATATTCAAATTAATTTGCTTGGCTTATGCAATTTGCATATATTATAGTTTTACTTGGTGCAACTTGATTGAAATAAGTAAAAAAGTTAAAACAATGCAGAAGAAAAATAGAAGTTACTAGAATTTTGCCCCATAAGATGCATAGAAAATTATTATTAAGAAGTAGAATACTATCCAATAATTTTTTTTCACAACTAACAATAGAAGATTAAATTTTACATGTATTCCAAAAAATATTTTGATGGTGCAATGCTGCTTATAAATAAAAAAATAAATCTGCATTAGTGATGCTAATTTCTCATAGGATGAACCACGCCTTAACTTTTTTCATAATTAAGCTAAGTTTCACACCCAAAACAGGGACAAAGAGGTTTGGTTAAACTCTTGGGCGTGACATACCGAGCGGAAACCAAGAAGTCTTCTAGAATCATTCCTAAATGAGGTCACATGACATTGGAAAGTTCTGGGGACTTTAGATAGGCCAAGAGTCTATTAAAAGAATCTAGATGTTCTAGGATGATTTAGATATTTGAAGAGTAATGTACTATACTCTAGAACTATCTAGATTATCATAGAATTATACAAGTGTGTAGGGAATGATGTGGAGTATTTTAGAGAACTCCACGCTCATGAATAAATGGAGAGAATTTTAGATTGTTCTTAGGCATGAGAGGAGGGTTATAAATAGGACCCTCCCCTTTCATTTGTAAAAAAAAAAATCCTCAAAACCCCTCCAATTCGTCTTGTAAAAGTTCTCTTGTAATAGTGAATCTTTCCTCGTTTTCTTTCTCTCTCTATCATTCTTTGCTCTCCAGCTAAGTATTGTGTAAGTTTTAGGCAGACTTATCATTGGGAAGGAGTGATAAGGCCGCACGGGTGACTTAGGCAAGGTCTCTCTGTGACAATTGGTATTAGAGCCTGTTCAATCCTATAGCAAGGCACGGGCCAAGATAGTTGTCGAGGCCAAGAGGAGTCAGGGTTGGTATGAAAAGTGTGGATCATCATGGGGAAATAAGGAAATGGATGAGCGGCGTGATCCAACATCCAAGCCATGGGGGAAGTCCAAAGAGAGGATCTCTAGTATCGATTTTTGTTTAACTTGACGGACAAAGGTTACGAATGGCATGGGAGCCCAGGTGGATGAGATACGTGAAGATGGGAGTAACCTAGTGGAACATGATTCCACCATCCAGGCTATGAGAAGAGGCATGTTGTCTCGACTGGAGGAATCTTTGATGTACAAGGAAGAGGTGCATGGAGAGCTCAAGAAGGAGCTCAATGGGATGCTAGCTCAAGTTGGGGACCTACATGAGGCCGTAGCTTCACGTAGGCATGCCTTGGCAGAGACATCCACCACTAGCCATTATTGCTTTGGAGAACCACTCAATGTGTGGGAGCTAGAGTTATGAGAGAGACGAATGGGTCAAGGCAAGGAGGAGGCTTGCCAGAATATCGCTGGGGCAATAAATAGTGGGAGGAGCAAGCTAAGGGTTGGCAAGGAGTTGAGAAGGATTCAAAATGTTTGCTTTGCTTGTAGAGGACTTCATTGGGCAAGGCATCATCCTCTGTTGGCCCCAATTCTCCTTACAAAGTGTCAAGAGGTGACAAGTGGTGATCGTGTCATGCAGGTGGAGGCTACGTCGGTGCTGTGGGAGCAAAAGGACAAGAGGGAGACAACTCAAAAGGTGAGTAGTTGGAAGTCATGTAAGACATCCCAAGGGATGGGGATGGCAATCCAATTCATGGGGGTGAGTTAGAGACTCACGTTGAAGGCTTGCTGACAGGGATGATGGAAGTCTTCGATGTGCCTTTGGATGTCTTACCAATTGAGCAACCTGAGGTGGAGTAAAGGCAATAGGGGAGTCCCCAAGTCCTTGATGGGGAAAAGGTGAAGGACCAAGGGAGCCATATATGGGGGATGGACATGTGGCGATCCAAGGACTTTCGGCATAAATTCAAGAAGGTTCACGATGTGGGCATCTTGAGAATAGGTGGAAGAGGATGTTACGCCCAAAACTTGGACCAAAAGGTTTAGCTAAACCTATTGGGCGTGACATGCCGAGCGAAAGCCAATAAGTCTTCTAGAACCATTCCTAAATGAAGTCACACGACATTAGAAGGATTTGGAAGACTTTAGGAAGGACAAGTGTCTCCTAGAAGATTTTAGATGCTCTAGAATATTCTAGGATGTTGTAGATATTTGGATAGTAATCTTGGATATTCTAGAACTCTCTAGAATATAATAGAATTATGTAAGAGTGTAGGAAATGATGTGGAGTTTTCTAAAGAACTCCACACTCATGAATAATGGAGGAAACTCTAGATTGTTCTTAGGTATGAGAGGACTATAAATAGGACACTCCCCCTTCATTTGTAAAAAAGAAAACTCCTCAAAACCCCTCCAACCGCTCTTTTATAAGCTCTCGTGTAATAGTGAAGTTTTCCCTTTTACTTTTTGTCTCTAGCATTCTTTGCTCACTAGCCATGCATTGTGTGAGATTTAGATTGACTTAGCATTAGGAAGGAGTGCTAAGGTCGCACAGGAAGTCATGAGCTTCCCGTGATCTGTCTCTCCAATCTCTAGCTGGTGGCTAGAGCCCAAGCAACCTAAAAGTAATTAAAATTCAGCCGACAAAAACATAACTCTAACATTTTCCCCCAATTTAAAGAATGCAAATATAAGGATAATTACTAAACAGACCCTCCCAAAATTAATTCCCTCATAAAACGCTCCCTCCGTTTTAAATTTGCATTCAAATCATGGGCCCCATAAGGTGGCCGGCGGCTTGCTTGGTCTGCCTGGAATATAACAAGGACCGGCCCCGGTTCTAAGCCAGCTAGATTGGTCTAACAATAACCTCCTCTCAAAGAATCACTTGTCCTCAGGATGAAAGGATAGAAACTGATGCTTCACCTTTTCATATGGCTCCTAGGTGGTGTCATGTTATGGTAAGTTCTTCCATTTTATCAAAACATCATTGATTCCTTCATGTCCCTTTTTGATCCCTCTCAACTTCAGTGGTTCTAATAACACCTCTAAATCCTTTATTAGTGTCACAGGTAACTCTTGAGCTAGCTGCATGATCCCTAATGGCTCTCTTCAGTTGTGACACGTGGAACAATGGATGTATAATAGCGGTCGGTGGTAATTGCAAGCGGTACGCCGCTGCTCCAATCCTCTCCAATACCCCATATGGGCCAAAGTACCTTGGGGTCAACTTCTCATTCCTTCTTTTGGCGACCGTCCTTTATCTATAGGGCCGCAGCTTTAAGAACACTCTATCCCCCACTTCGAACTGGATGCCCTTTAGGTGTCAATTATTTTGCTTCATCATAATTTGATGTGTCCTCAACTGGTGCCTCTTTAATTTCTCCAACACCCTATCTCTTTCGTCTAAGTACTGATCTACTGAATAGACTGGTGTGCTCCTCTACCCAAAATGCACCAAGTGTGAAGGGTCTCTTCCATTCAACACTTTTAAAGAAGTCATCTGAGAGGCCAAATGATATGATGTGTTGTACCAGCACTCTGCCCATGCTAGCCAGTTGACCCACAACTGATGTGTCTTTGAAGCAAAATACCGTAGGTAAGTCTCTAGACTCCTGTTCACTACCTCCATCTGTCCGTCTGTTTGAGAGTGGTGAGTGGCGCTCCTCTTTAGAACTGTACCCTACAGTTTGAACATTTTTATCTAGAAATGGCTGAGGAACACCTTATCCCGGTCAGAAACTATTGACTCAGAGACCCCATGTAATCTGACCACCTCCTTGATGAATGCTCTGCCACTGTCAAAACTTTGTAAAGGTGTCGTAAGGGAATGAAATGAGCATATTTGCTCAACCTGTCAACCACCATTAGAATCACTGTAAATCCCTCAGATTGGGATTGCCCATCTATGAAATCCATGGTGACCTCTTCCCCTACTCTATCTGAAAGAGCCAGGGGTTGAAGTAATCCTTCTGGAGCCATAGCCTTGTACTTGCTTTTTTTGACATACTTCATACCTAGATACCATCTCCTCCACATCCCTATGCATCCCCTTCCAATACAATTTTGCTGAAGTCTCTTGTAATCTTCTGCACACTAGAATGGCCCCCAAAAGTGCTCCCATAGAACTCTTGTAGCAGGTGGGGAATATGAGCCAAGGTCCATGGCAGCACAAACCTCCCTTAATACAACAATCTCTCACCTTCTAGAGAATAGCCAGAGTGGCTATTCTCATCCTTCAGTAGATTCGCCCTAATCTCCCTCAGCTTCTCATTTTACATACTCTCTTTAATAGCCACCCAATCTAGCATCATCAGTACTGAAATGGCTAACTCTTGGAGCTCCCCTATGCACCTGGATAAGGCGTCAGCCGCCCTGTTCTCCAACTCTGGCCTATAATGGATCTCAAAGTCAGCCTAACAGCTTTGACAGCATCTCTGATGTTCATCGGTTATCATCCTCTGCTTCAGCAAGTACTTCAAGCTTCGTTGATATGTCCTGATAATGAAATGTCGGCTCGACATGCAAAACCGCCACTTCTTAATAACTAATACGATGGCCATCAATTCCCTCTCATAAATTGACTTCGATTTAGCTTTGGCTATCAACACTTGACTGAAGTAGGCTATCAGTCTGTGATTTTGCATGAGAACTACCCATAATCCATATACTGATACAACACCTGACTTCAGTCTAGCTCTGGTTGTCAACAACTGTCTTCAATATCTTAAAGGCTTGAGTGGACGCCTCTTCCTACAATAAATTATCCTTCTTCAGCTGCTCTGTCAGAGGCCAAGCCATGGTGCTGTATCCTCTCACGAATCTTCTGTAGTACCCTTTAAATTCTAAAAATCCCATCAAGTCTCTCAGGTTCCTAGGTAGAGGCCATTTCAACATTGTCTCAATCTTGGCCTGATCATCTGACACCCCTTCCTGGGATACCATGTGCCCAAAGTACCCCACAATAGCCTGTGCAAAATAATATTCTTAAGATTGGCCCTTAGCTGATGCTCCCGCAACACTTCTAAGATCATCCTTAGATGCTCCTACTGTAATGTCATCAAAGAAAACATAATAATCTTCCTGAGGTAAGGTTGGAACACCTTGCTCATGAGGGATTAGAAGGTAGCAGGGGCGTTGGTGAGCCCAATCGACATCACTAAGAACTCATAGCATCCCTTCTGTATCCTGCAAGCTGTCTTTGAAACATTCTCCTCTCTCATCCCGATCTGATGGTACTCGGACTTCAGGTCCACCTTCGTGAATATTGCCGCTCCACAGAGCTCATATTAACTCATCTATTACTGGAATAAGAAACTTGTCTGGTACAATCTCCTTATTCAAGGCCCGGTGGTCCACATAAAATCTCCAACTTCCATCATTCTTCTTGACTAGTAGAACTGGGCTAGAAAAAGGACTCACGCTCGGCCTGATGATCTCTGCCTCTAACATCTCTCAGATTAGTTTCTCAATCTCATTCTTCTGGATCTGGGGGTAGCAATAAGGCCAGACACTGATCACTGATATTCCCTCCTTCAGTGTGGTGGTGTGCTCCTGTCCCTTCTATGGTGGTAACCCCTGAGGTGGCTATAAAACCTCACTGAACTGCTATATAACCAAATGTACTGAATGAGAGATGTCCTCCCCCCCTTCCTTTTCTTCTGATCCCCTTCAAACTCTGTAGCTTCACCAGAAATCCTCTTCCCACCTCCTGTATGACCCTTACCATAGTTTTTAGAGACACCATGGCTTTGGAGAGTTCTGTATATCCCTTAATCAATATCCTTCTCCCTTGCACCATCAACTCTTGTCAGCATCCCCTAATTCACCTTGGTATCCCCCAAGGTCTGCAGCCATCTCATCCCTAGGATGACATTAGTGCTCCCCAGCTGCGATAGGAGAAAATTCTCCCTCACATGGATTCCCTATATGGTCAGGACCAGTCCCGTACACACCCCTCTACCTACCTCCATCTTCCCAGTCCCCATCAATCACCCCATAACACCCTGTGCCTACCAGTTTCATTCCCAATCAGTCCACGGTCTGGTTGGAAATGAAATTGTGGGTAGCTTCACTATCTATCAGCACCACTTTCTCCTTGTATGCTATTTCTCCTCTCACATTCATTGTGTGATTTAATATGAATCCCACCATTGAGTTCAAAAAAATCTCGGCCATATCTAAATGCAGCTTTTCCTCCTCCAATTAGGGGTGTCAATTCGTGTCATCGGGTCGTGTTCGGGTCAGACCCGATTTTGACCCGGGATATTTTGACACGACCCGATTTCTATTTCGGGTCAATTTCCTTGACCCGAACCCGACTCGGCTCAGGTTCGAGTCAACCCGACACGACCCGAAATCTATTAAAGCAATTATTTTATAAGATTTGAGCAATTAATTAGCACTTGAAATAATGAAATTGCAATGTTAAATTTATGATTTCTCTCAGAACAGTAGAAAACATAATAAATACATTTTTATATGATTGCAAATTTGTAATTTACAAAAAAATGAATTAGTGAAATTGAAAATTGAAATAATTAAATTAGTAAATTACATCTTGATCTTGTAGATTACTAGATTAGTAGTTTAGTACATAACAGACTTTTACAGACATGAAACTTTGAGAGATGAGAGTATGAGACTTTACAGTATTACACTTTGTCACTTAGACAATTAAAGTCTTACAAATTTAAACTCTTAAAGTTTTAAATACTTAATAATTAATATACATAACAGCCTGCACGAGTCCAACTGTTCAAGTCTCTAGCCTCCAAGACTCCTACCAACAATCCACGTTCCAACTTGAAGATTTCATTAAAATGTATTACCTGTTAAACACTTAAAAATAAAAAATTCTAAATAAATAAAAATTATAAAATGCCAATTGCCAAAGCCAAAAATTAAAAAATGCTAACTTAGTATAACTATGAAGCTTTAACAAATAGCTCAGGTAAAACCTTTTAACTCATTTAGCAACTATGAAGTGAGTGAATAATGTATATTTGATTTTTCTAAATCTCTATTACCACCCAAGGCGGCATTTTGCATTAAACTTAATAAATAATATAGTATCTTTGAAATAACAATGTATCTCAGTATCTGTTCTTGATATAAGCTAACACAAATGCCATCTGGTTGCAATAGTAAATTGTATTTACCCCAACGCCCAAGTCCCGACAGCTCACTTTCGGTTGAGAAGGTTTTTCATCATTGCTTGAGCTTTCATAGCTATACAGTTTATGTCTTTACCTTAATTCATCCAGACTGAAGAGAAATCTTCAATAAAAAATTCCAAATTCCAATGAAACAAAACAAAACATATTATCACTTATCAGATATCAGTAATCTACGGTCCAACTCCAGCAGGCAAAACCGCAAAACAGACACCATCAGGTTGATAATTTGATACAGAACAGCATAAAAATTAAAACATATAAACGTATAATGAATGCCAACAAATAATCTTCAGTCCATCAAGTAAGAGTGCACAACCAGTCAACCACCATATTTCTGGAGCAACAGCACTACAACAACTTTCCAAAGAGACACAAACACCAACAGGCAACATCACTACACCAACATCAACTGCCTTAGTTCAGAACTGCATACAACAAAAATTGAAAAACTGAAATTTGAAAGAACATTAGAGGCTTACAGCAAAAACTGCAAAGGCTAAGGCACAAAATATACACCAACAGCAAGTCAGCATGCAAGTAGCAAGACAAAACATGGGTTATAAGTCGGAGGATAATACAAGTAGTAAGTTCTTCTTAGAAGTTATAACTTCCAAGTTCCAAGTCTCAACAAAATAAACTATGGCACTTTTTTAACCGAACAGTTGTCATCTTCACTGCCAACATCTGATAAATTTAAGTTTATGTTCATGATGTCCTCATTTATACTCTCAAGTTCTGGATCATTTATAGCTACAATAAAAATATGTAATTATGTATTAATATACAGTTATGATAGAAATAATCTTAAATAAATTAAAAGATTACCATTTTTCATGTATAACCAATCTTTACTGCAAATTAAAGCTTCAACAATGTCATGTTTTAAAGCACTTCTATATTGATCCAATACTCTACCACTGTTACTGAATGCACTTTCAGAAGCAACTGTGGAAATGGGAATGCATAAAATATCTCGAGCCATAACGGCCACTTCAGGGTACCTGTATTGATTTCCTTTCTAGAAATGTAAAATATCTAACTTAACCTTCCTATCAATTTTCTGTTCTTCAAGGTACATTTCGAGTTGTGACTTCTTAGGCAGTGTTATTTCATCTTCAAATGAGTCATAATCCTAAATATGAATTACACCATACATTGTCAATGTTAGTGAAAAAAATATATATATTAATGAACGGGTCATGCCTGAAGAAACTTTGATTTTATAATTGTTGGAGGAAAATTTGTTGAGGTTTCAACTTGAGAGCTAGATGAGGCAACTGAGGACTGCCCATCAGATGTTTGTCTATAACTTTTTCATAGTTTGTGAATAAAACAAATAGTTTCTCCCTTACCTTGCTCGTTTCACTAATATAATCACCTCCATATAACCTTCTATAACACCACTCAACAAATATAAACTTATACCTGGGATCCAAGATAACTGCTATTGCCAAGATGTCACTGAAATCATACCAATACTTTTCAAATTTTACTAACATCCTTGTTGCAATTTTTTTGAGATAATCAACACCATAAAAACTTTCATGCTTAAGTGCTGCATAAGCTATAGATACACAAGGGAAGAAGAGATTTGCAGTAGAAAATTTTGTTCCAGAGAAAGCGCAAGTAATCCCATAAAACGGAGCTAGGAAATTGCAAATACTCTCCAACAGCTCCCAATCGGTGTTCTTGGGGCAACATTTGAAGTTAGAGTCTACTAGTTCCAAATGTTGGAAAGCTCATTTGTAGTAAATAGCAGAGTCAAGCATAATGAATGTTGAGTTCCACCTTGTAGGTACATCTTGTCGTAATCTTTTCTTTGAATCAAGATAGCTTTGCTTTACACAATCTAAAAATTTTAGCTTTCTTGCCTGTGAACCTTTTACATATTTTAACAGAGATATCAACCTCCTTCATTCCCTCTTGCACAACAAGATTCACAACATGAGCACAACATCTTATATGAAAAAAATCACCATTACATAACAATCCATTCCGCAAATTTAATTGATTCCTTAAAAATTCAACACAAACATTGTTAGCGGATGCGTTGTCTAGAGTAATACTGAAAATTCTGTTATGTATTTTCCATTCCGTTAAAAAAGAATGTAGCTTCTCACACAAAGCAATACCGTCATGTGGTGGTGGCATGAAACCAAAGTTAATTATTTTTTTTAACAACCAGTTATTATCAATGAAATGGGCAGTCAAGCAAATGAAACCATCGGTATTAATTGATGTCACGAATATCTCTTTTTTTGCAATTTTGTAAATGGCGTCTTAAATTGCTAGTACCAAACTTGCTGTCACACTGATATATTGCCCCGCATTTCCTACATTTACATCTCTGCTTACATCACTAGGAAGAGGTAACATCTCATAGAAACCCCAAACTGTTGAACTCATCTTTCTTCTTTTCTTCAAGGTAGGCGGTTCTTCTAAATCTTTTCCATCAACATTACATGTTTCATCATCATCAATTTCAATGTCAAGTGAAATAGGAACATTGCTTAATTTCAATTTCTCATCGGACGGAGTACTTTCAACAACTGTGTTAGAATCCTCCATCTAACAAGTAACAAAGGCAGTAAGGCACAAAGCTCATATGAAATCATTTATAAAAAACTTAAACTAAATGTAAAAAACTAAAAAGAAAGGTACAATAGA
Source organism: Dendrobium nobile (assembly GCA_022539455.1). Taxonomy (NCBI): domain Eukaryota; kingdom Viridiplantae; phylum Streptophyta; class Magnoliopsida; order Asparagales; family Orchidaceae; genus Dendrobium; species Dendrobium nobile. The sequence continues at coordinate 9,335,010 of CM039726.1, forward strand.
GATTAGAGAAGGATGAGTTCATCTAGTCGGATCACTCCCAAACCCCAATAAGACAAATAGGCAATACACAATAAACCCATAAGTCAGTAAATAACAATAATGCAACTATGCAAATCAGAAAATGCAAGTGTTGTTTTTGCCACAGTCCATAAGAAACTAAATGAGTTTCATAAAATCTGAAATCACTCATATTCCTATTTCCTGTAGTTCAAAGGTTCAACCTAACATACAAAACGGCGTATTAAAAAATAAAAAAACATGTACAGTGGTTTCTTACTCACGCACAGTCGCACATAAGTACACAACATCTAGGGTTTCCATGGAAGAAGCTAAAATAAGAAATAACTTCATGAAAACTCATAAGAAAGCAAGAAAAGGGTTACCAGGTTGACGATATATGCCGGCAATATCTGAAGCTTGTGGGAAGGCCGAAAGGAAATACCTAACTACAAGGGGAGAGTATCATTTACCTGCGAAATCGAGCCCAGTCAATCACTCGATCAAGAAGAACGATAACCCAAAACCCTATAGTCGGAAACTAGGGCAAGCCCGTAACTGTGAAACCCTAAACAGAGAACGAGAGAAGAAAACTGAAAAGAAGAAGTTTCGAGACTCGGTCCAGACGAAAGTCACGAATGAGTGGAATGCAAAACCACGCGGCCTGGGCATTTTATTTTATTTCGTTTCCCATTTTTCAGCCGCGTCCCGTGCCCCACTGCCCCCGCGTCACCGCGTGTATCAGACTTAATGAATCGGGTCATCAGCAGGTCAAAATCGGGTTTTTTGGGTTGACCCGAACCCGACTCCAAAATCAAACCGTGTCAACTTTTCCAACCCTAACCCGACCCGTTTGCTAACCGGGACGACCCGAACCCGAAATTTTCGGGTCGTGTTTTCGGGTCGGGTCTAATGTTGATAGGCCTACCTCCAATACCTCACTCCCACCTCTCTCCCCAGCTTCATCTTTATCACAGACGGTGAGAACCTGAAGAATTTGGTCTTTGCATATATTCCCCGACATGTACTTCTCATCACATTTGAAACATAACCCCTTTTCCCTTTTATCTTGCACCTCCGCTTTTGTATGTCGCTTGAAGTTGCCCCCCCCCCCCCCCCCCCCCCCCCTCGGCCCCCCTTCCCCGCGGGCGAACTCCCCCACTCTTCTCCCTAGGAGCATCTCTTTGAAAGGATATTGTTTGGGTTCTGGATGCTAGAGTTGTAGGGGTACTCCGGTAGGCCCCTACCACGATGTTGCTTCTGCTGGCCTTCTCCCTCTTATTTTTCCTCCACTCTTCGATCAAGCTCCATCGTCTCCCTCAACCCCATAGGCCTTAGTATCATGAGTTCTTCCTGCATCTCCTCTCTAAGCCCCTTCATAAAAATTTCTCTCCAATCCTTACTCTGAGATTCCCCTTAGTCTCCCCAACAGCAGCTCAAACTTCTCCCGGTACTCCATAATCGTCTCCTCTTGAGTTAGGTCATAGAACTACTCATGAGATCTCCTTTCTGAATGACCTGAAAACATTCCAACAAGCACTCTTTAAATTCTCCCCATGAGTAGATTGATGCCTAGCCTCCCTTTATTGGAAATATGCTAGGGCTTTTCCTTCTAAGTATAAAACCACTGCCATTGATAGTAAAATAGTGTTCCACCCAGTACACCCAATCCTGAGCATCCTTCCCTTCAAAGATCGATATCTTACACTTGCTTACTCTAGCATCCATACACCAATGGTTTTTTCTCCCGTTGGTTCCTCCGGTGTAGTGGTTGTGTGATTCCCTTCCTTCCTCCATTGGTTGAGTTTGACCCCATGGCTCTCCCCAACCATGCCCTTCTCCTTTCCACCTCTCCCCATGCCTACGTAGTCTCCCAAAGGGGTCGGCTTCCCTCTTCCTTGCTGTTCTCTCTTCGAAATACCCCGATCCACCCACCAACTGGGCCCCACGTGGTATTCCTTGATGGAAAACACTTTCTAATTCATCGCCGTCCTCCTGGATCTCCTTTCCTCGTGGTTCCACGTGAATTGCCAGTGATGTTTTTTATTGCATTTCAAACATCTTTTTCATAATTTCTTCAAAGTTCCCAAAGCGGTTCTCAATGTCTAAGAGTCTTCTTTCCCTTCACCTTGGAATATTTTTCCTCTACTTCGGTTTTGAGTTGTTCCATCTCGCACTCCAATGCCTCCATCTTCTTTGTTGCCATTAATTGGATATAGACTCCAATCACAAAAAAATGAAGATAACTTGTTTTTCCGCCCAAGAAAGCATTGTGATACCAATTTGATAGGAAGTACTTGCTGGAATCAAAAGATCTTGGCTGAAATTTGGAATTTCAATAATATAAAAGCAGAAATTGAGAGAAATTTGGTGGCAAAATACTAGGGAAACTTGATAATTGTTGAACGATGGAAGAAAATAAACAAGATACAATGGATCTTCAATTCGAGAGGAAGATTTGGCTCTCCAATCTCTAGCTGGCGGCTCGAGTCCAAGCAACCTAAGAGAAAACAAAATTCAACTAACACAAAACATAACCCTAACCCTTTCCCCCCTATTTAGAGAATACAAATATAAGGATCCCCCTATTTAGAGAATACAAATATAAGGATAATTACTAAACAACCCCTCCCAAAATTGATTCTCTCATAAACCGCCCCCTCCTTTTATCGGCGTATTAGTAAAACCGAAGTTAGAGAGGCTTTAAAGAAAATGAAGTGTGGAAAAGCTGTTGAACCTGATAATATTCCAATATAAATGGGGAAATGCTTAGGAGACGAAGGAATTTCTTGTCTTACTAAATTTTTTAATACTATTTTGAAGACAAAAAAGATGGCAGATCAGTGGAGAATGAGCGTGTTAATTCCTATTTTTAAGAATAAAGGTGATGCACAGGAGTGTGCGAATTATAGAGGAATTAAGTTAATCTGTCATACTTTAAAACTATGAGGGCGGGTTATGGAGCGTAGGTTGCGACATGATATTATTGTTTCTCAAAATCAATTTGGATTCATGCCGGGTAGGTCTACTATGGAAGCCATACATTTATTGAGAGGTATGATTGAGAAATATAGAGAGAATAAGGATGATCTACATATGATATTTATTGATTTAGAGAAATCATATGATAAAGTTCCAAGAGAAGTGCTATGGAGAGGTCTTGAAAAGAAAGGAGTTAATAACGCTTATATTCAAATCATTAAAGATATGTATGCAGGAGCTATTACTTGTGTTCAAACACAAGGTGTGTTGACCAAGTGCTTTCTTATTTCGGTTGCATTACATCAAGGATCAACCTTTAAGTCCTTATCTTTTTTGCTTTAGTCATGGATTTTCTCACCAGACATTTGCAAGAGGATGTACCTTGGTGTATGGTTTTTGTTGATGATATTCTTCTTGTCGATAAGACTAGAGAGGGAGTTGAAGGTAAACCTGAATTATGGAGGTTAACCTTAGAGTTTAAAGGTTTTCGCTTGAGTAGATCTAAAACTGAATATATGGAGTGTAATTTTAGTAGCAATAAACCTAGTGAGGGGATTGTGACTTTGGGCGATCAAGTCATTAATAAGAGTACACGTTTTAGGTATCTTGGATCTATTGTTCAGAGTGATGGTGAAATAGATGGGGATATTATCAGCAGAATTCAAGTTGGATGATTGAAGTGGAGGAATGCTTCAGGCTTGTTGTGCGATAGAAAAGTCCCCCTCAAACTTAAGTGAAAATTCTATAAGATGTTGGTGAGAGCTGCTGTTGACCTGTAACGTTAAAAAAAAAAAAGAAAATCAAAATCCACGTACCTCTCAGCCATGCCGCTTGAGCCCTACGCCCACGACCCACGCACGTCGTCGCCACTCCACGCACATCCGACGTTGCATCCTGCCATACCTTCGCACATCGTCGCTCGTCGTTAAATAGTGAAGTAAGTGAAGTGTGTGAGCTGCTCTTCCATTCGCACCTCTTCCCTGGTTCCTCCCTCTCGCGCGACCAAATTCCCTCAAGCATCTCCGACCTCTCTCCGCAGCTGCCCTGTTTGCAAGATCGGAGAGAGAGAGAGAGAGAGAGAGAGAGAGAGAGAGAGAGAGAGAGAGAGAGAGAGAGAGAGAGAGAGAGAGAGAGAGAGAGAGAGAGAGAGAGATCCCTACCTCCATAGCCGGCATTCCTCTACCTCCTTCGACGACGCTCCCTTTCCTGTTGGGTTCAAAGTCACGACATTTTGATCGTAGTGAGAACGGAAGCCGCTCACTGTGAAGGCAACATTCTCCCTTTCACGTCGCTATTCCGGCCTCAACGTTGCTGTTCGACTTCGCTCTTCGACGACTTCCTTCTCGTCGGATAGGGAAGTTAGGGCATTTGATCGGGAGCAACAACAGACGCTCACTTGCTGAGGAGATAACCTTCTCCTTTCCGTGCGCTTCCTCGATTCCTCCGACGCTGCCTGACTTCGCTCCTTGACGGCTATCCCTTCCCGAGGACCGGAAGTTACTTATTTTGATCGGAAGTAACGGAAGGAGCTCGCTTACTATGAAGGTGGTTTTTCTCCTTGCCGCGCGCTCCTTCGGCCTAATCCCACAAATCCGCTGAACCGAGTGTTGTTTTCCTTTTTTTGATTAATTATAAATATTTTGATTAATTATAATTAATTATAAGTATTAGTTTTAATTAATTATAATTATAATAATTAATTATAGCTAGTTTTAATTAAATAATTATAATTAATATGATTAATTATAATTAAGCTTAATTAAAATTAATTTAATTATTTATAATTTATATATTTAATTATTTTTAATTATTATTAATTAATTTTAAATTATTAAATCAATTAATATAAATAAGTTATAATTAATTGCGAGTTAATATAACTTATTATTTTAATTAATTTTAATAAATTTTAATTAATTATTTTAATTATTTATTTATAATTAATAAAAAGAGAAGTTTGCAAATTCCTCTCTTACCTCGATGTGCGTGTCGAGCCGGCAAACCGCCCATGCACGTTTTTCTCTAGTGTGGTGGGAAGGGAACCCGGTGCGACTCCTACGACGAGGTAAGTGAGTGGCCCTTGACTCTAAAATCCTGTGAGTGTGTGTAATGAGCCAGTCAACCACCTATACACACTTTTTTAGCGTGGTAGGAGGGAACTCGGTACGACGCATACGACGAGACAAATAAGCCAGGTGCACGCTTTTCTTAACGTGGCTAGGACATCTTTTAAGTACCCGTACGTGGCTCTGTACCTGCATGGAAACAACTGCTTTTCTTGTAACCGGCATCGAAGGCCCTTACACGCTTTTCTTAGCATGGTGGGGACAAAGATTTTACGGCCCCTCGTACGAGGACACCTACCATACATGGTTTTTTCTAGCGTGGTGGGAGGCCCAGTTTTTCATAGTTTTCTCCTAAATGGGGGAGACGCCGGGAAGCTGTTGAAATTTCGGGTGAAAATATGACTATACTCGGGCTTGATTTGAACTCAAAAGAACAATAACTTGGACTCAAATGAGAATGAACAGTGGACTTCTATTTGAACATAACTCAAATGATTAAGCAAGACTTGAACAAAAAAAAAAATATAATAAGTTCGAATTTGAGCCGGATTTAGATATCAAGTGAACATGTATGATGAGGACATCGTCAGAGATTGCGACACATGTACCATCAGGAGGTGCCGGAGATCGACGGCCACAATCATGATCTTTATTTTCATCATTTTATGTAGTAGTTTATTTGATTTTTATGTTTTTCCGTTTTTGCCCTTATAGGTATTTGGTCGGTATTGTAGCCCGAGAGGCATTTTAGTCTTTTGCTTTCTTGTCATTTTGAGGCCTATTAATATGTCCCTTTTGTTATGTAATAGTTAGTTTTTGATGAAATAAAAAAAATTGCTCTTTGTTCTCTTTGTGAGTTCATGAAACCTCTAAAGATCTCTTTGTGAGTTCTTGAAGAGGAGACCGTCGGAGATCTCTTTGTGAGTTCTACTGGTGGATTGTTGTTGAGACCGTCGGAGATCTCTTTGTGAGTTCTACCGGTGGATTGGTGTTCAAGGTTTGTCATTTGAAATTTCTTTGTTTTTCCCCCCAATCTCTTCTTCCCCCACTTAGCCGAAATCCCCATCTTATTTTTTTTTCTCAATTCCCCACCACCACCCAAGCTCCACCGCCGGCCTCCCTTGGCCGGCCCAGCCACCGGCGGCCTTCCCCTCCTCCAAGCAGCCCAAAGCCGCCGGCCAAAAATTCAGCCGCCGCAGGCCAGCCTCCCACTGGCCACCCGCCGGCCAGCCTCCCGCCAGCCAGCCCAGCAGCCCATTCCCGCCGCCTCTCCCTCTTGAAGCCTCCCACCATTTGAATTTCAAATCTCTTGAGTTATTAACCTTCCAAATTGGTGCTTATGCAATTAAGCCAACCCATTAAAGAGATTAAATCCAAATTCGAATTTCAAATTTGATCTCCCTCTCATTTTAAATTTTGGGAAGTTACTTAAGCTCTAATTAAATCTGAAATTAAAATTCAGATTTAATTGAATTTCTTACTTAAACTTGGGCCCCACTCTCATAACTCCTAAATCTCTCTCTCTCTCCTCCTCATATGGCCGGCCACTCTTAGTGGGCCCCTCTCTCTTCCAAATGACATATTAACACCACAAATTCAGCCCAAATCCCCCCCTCTTTACCGCCCCCCCTTCCCTCCTTGATTTAATTTGAATTTCAAATTAAATCTCACCATTAAACCTCCCAAATTCTGAAATTAATTTAAAATTCCTGCACGCTACCATGTAGATCCCACCATAACCAAGCTCCCCTCTTCTCCCAGATGCTCCATCAACTCCCGGCAAGAATGCATGGACGTTGGATCATTAACGGCCGCCCACCTGCTCCTCCAAATCCGGCTTCTTCCCCGGCGACGAGTCCTCTCGGGATCACTTGTCTACTAGTGGCATCGCTAAGTCTACTCACGATTCTCCTCCGCTAGCCACCACTTTCAAAACGAGGGACGGACCTCAAGGTGAATGATCTAAATTTTAAACTTGTGGCTTTAGTAGTAGCTATTTGCATTATCTAGTTTATTTTGGTTATCTTTTGCAAGACTCTTTTGATTCTTAAATGTAAATCACTGCCGTTAACTTAATTTATCACGAATTTTCTTGAATCCAACTTGAGTAAGCTAGATTTTATCGTTAACATTGCAAAGTTAAATTCTCATTAATCTCTAACGTGCAATTCATGTTTCACCGCATGTTGTTTCACATCAATGTACTTTGAACTCGAACTGGACTGAATACAAGGATCTGTGAAGTGTGAACTTGAGCACTTGAACTTGTACACCTGAACTTGGACTTGAATTCAAAAGAAACAAATACGAAGAGTTTGAACCTGCTACTTGAACTCAAACACGAACTTGAATTTGAGCTTGTGGACTTTTGAACATCAAAGGACATTCAAATTTGGACTTGAACTTGATTTGAACCAAGCCCAAATGAACAAGTGGAATGACGCATTAGTTTAATGCCACTTCGCCACCACTAATGTGCAAAAGCTTTGCAAGTGATGATGAGCAAATTCTTTATATATTCTACTCATAAGTAATGAGCAACATGAATGTTGAGAAATGTGGTAATACACTTATAAGCGACAATTCAAAGCTACGAAGGATTTGTCATGTTCAATGCAGCTCATTTACAAGTGACAAAAGAAATCAACATACCACGAGCTAACAATGAAGGTGTATTCGAAGAGTCTGAAGCAAATGCAGTCTTTGTATAATCGATATCATTTGGTTGTAATTGAATACCCTGCTCTCCTACAAGTAAAGATATACGATGTATATGAAAACTCGTTGGTTGATATGCATGAAAGAGGAATACAAGCAAGTCTAAGAAGATCTATTGTAGATACAAATACTGGTTGGCGGTGAAGGGAGGTTCGCCACAATCACAACGAGCTTATGAGTGCTAATCAGCAGCAGGCAATGGATGTTACAACGTCCTTGCAATCAGTGCTTTATTAATGGCCAATAAATACGCTCATCTACCACAAGTGGAAGCAGATGATATGAAAATGAATACAAGTGTCTATGGGTGATTGTAGAAAGTTTGTGATGCACCCGAAATCATTATCCACAAGACAAATGCCGAAGTACCACAACAAATGCAAGCTTTTATGAGTTATTCTAGAAATAACAAGTACACATAGTACATCATCTGCAAGCAAATGTGAAACAACTACAATGAATGCAATCATCTAACCACCCGAGATTGGTGAAAGGTGGATATGATGCAGGAACAATGGCTCATCTACGAACACCTCCAAGAAGTCATAATGAATACATCGGACCCCCATAAATACACACGAGCCGCTTGTGGATAACAACAGTGGGTATATCGTAGGCACAACGAACCACTATGAACACAAGTATAAATATCACATACAACAGCGGTGATTAAAATGCTGCAAAGTCGTCGGGTATGAAGACAACTCAATGCACGGAAAAGGACACATCCCTGCAGAATGGAAGAGATGTTTGAACAAATTCAAACTAAACTTCCTGGTGTTACAGAATTTCGTTTTGGTGCTATGCTTAGGAAGAAAACAGCTTTGGTATCCACAAATACCAGAAATAACAAGTCTATTACACTAAAGAGCTTGAAAGGAGTTCTTTTCAAGGCAGTGGCCAGAGATTTCAAGGACCTCCTGATGATTGAGAAAAGGGAGTCCATACGAAAACAAAGAGGTATCTTGTGGGCAATTAGTTGACAATGCCATGATCCACCAGTATGTAAAAGCAGGAGATTCATTAGTGCACTATGATACACCTGCAGAAAGCAATAAGTAGTGCACGACAATCTACATGTATAAAACAACGAACAATTCTATTCAGAAGCTGTTACAACATGCCACCGGATCCGCAACACTCGTATTAGCGAACAGAAGGCGTATATAAGCTCTCAAATGAAATGTTGTGTGCATTTAAATGGCATTTACTTGCACAACTAAAATATTTCAAAAATACCCCTGCACGTGCACCGTAGTTTGTATACACATAGGTACACAAGGGGTAAATACAATCACAAGATCCGCATGGGCCCCGGCTAGCGTGTTATTGGTACACACGTGACGTCTAGGGATGCTACGCGGGTCAAATGGTGAGTCCAAGTTCAAGCCCGATCCTTCCATACGGGTAGGCGGGAGTCGACACGGCTCGAACAATTAAATAAATATCTCGCGAGGTCGATCGGAATATTTATTTAATACATTCATATTAGGTCTTCGAGGCCTATAACAATGAGAATTCACTAACAAAGGCAGAAAGCCTACGAAACCCGATCCTCCTAAGTAAGTAAAAATGAGTCGACAGGGTTTAATTACGAAATGCCCCCAAACACCCGCATGAGCCCCGACGAGTGTGTTATTTGTACACACATGACGTCTAGGGATGCTGCGCGGGTCAATAAGTGAATTCAAGTTTGAACCTGATCCTTCCATGCGGATCAATAGGAGTCGACAGGGTTCGAACTATCAAATAAATATACGGTTGTGGAGACTGATATATTTATTTTAATACATTCATATTAGGCCTTCAAGGCTTATAATCAAGAGAATTCATTAATAAAGGCATAAAGCCTATGAGAAACCCGATCCTCGGTCAACAACTTTGTTGAGTTGACAAGGTTCAGTCCATAAATGAAAATGGCCCCCAAACACCTCGATGATGGCCGTGTTGAATGCATATTTCAAACGGATGGGTCAATTTCAAATATAAAAAATGCTCATCAGGACTCTAAAACTCCACATAAGTTCCAAAAATCTCAAAATCCAAAATGTTTAAAATTGAAATAAATTCATCAACACTTAAAGCAAGCTTCATCCACCCTCCACAACAGTTTGGCGGGGTGGACAAATTCGAATATAACTTCAGCTCACACAGAGCTAAATACCTAGTCGAAAATATCACTAGGATCCATTTTCAAACAATCTCCTACTAGTAAGGATGTGGTACGTGTCCTCTGCCCGGTGGTTTTGCTGCCAAATGGCACCGCATGATAAACGGTTATGACACGGGGCCCTCTGAACAGAGTGGTTTTACCGCCAAATGACACTACGAAATACTGGTTATGGCCAGAGCCAATACGTACCCTAATGACATCAAATCCTTGAGATATGAATCAATAGGATATGATCGATAGGGCACAAAGCCCTCTATTAAATAAGATGGATTCAAAATTTGTCCTCTTAGACAAACATTCACCCCAGGTTTACAAGGTAACCTTGGACGAAGCAACCCATGGCTGCCGACAAGGATCTTTCTGTCAGGTTGGGTCGACTACCTCCTCTGACTAAGTAGGCCCGAGACCATGATGACCCGGGATGACGGAACCATGAGATCTTGATCGGGTCCATCATCCATTACCCCACCATCCGCTTTAAGTACAAGATGGTGAAATTTCTATTTTAAATATCAATTCTTCCAACTTTCCAAATCTCCAAATCTTAAGCCCATTGCTGCTACTATATGCCAGATAACGTGTATCTCTACGTATCTATTGACGACTAGCCTTAATCGAAAGTTCTCTCTCGTTATTGGGAGGGGTAATTAACTATAGAGGTTTCCGCCTGTAGGAAACCAGAACTCAGATCATAAAGTCCACATAAAATGAGGGCGAAATATCTGGGTAGTGTCTTATCTACAAACTCATCTGCCTTCCCAAAATTTACCCCGGAACTTTGTTCGTTAAAACTCCCTCGCCAAAAGAAAAGCATCAAATGCGGGCGGAGGCAGGGGCCGAATTTTCGGAGCCCACACTTGCAATGCTTTATGGTGCCAAATGTTGGCCATTAAAAGAGAAGCATAATACTAAGTTAAGTGTTGTAGAGATGAGGATGCTTAGGTGGATGAATGACTTTACCCTTAGAGATAGGATACCAAATGAGCTTATACGTGAAAAGGTCGGAGTAGCTCCAGTGGAAGATAAGATTAGAGAGAGTCGCCTAAGATGGTTTGGCCACATTAAACAGAGGCCTTCCAATGACCCTCTTAGGAAAGTTGAGATATTAGATTTGACTTATGTTAAGAAAGGTAGAGGTAGACCTAAAAAGACTTGGTTAGAAAATATTAGAAATGATATTTCTGTTGACCTCTGGATCAAATCCAAAAGAGCAAAAAGAGAGAAACCAAAAATCCAATGTGCATACTTACTGTAACCGCTGGATCCTCAAAATCTGCCCGAAATCCCGACTGAAATCCCCGGAATCCCGCTGAAATCCCGCTGTTCAGCGCCGAATCAGTCGCTTCTCCGCAAATTTGGCGTAAATCCTGCGATCATCGTCTCGATCGAACGACCACAAGTGTCGTTAAATAGAAGCCGATCTCCCACGACACTGGCTGCTTCCACGATCTCTGCTCTTCCACGCTCGTTCCGCTCTTGCTCTCCCCCGATACCTCAACTCTCTCCCGTTCGCAAGAAATCCCTCTCCCACGACCTCCTTCTACGACGCTTCCACTCGACCGAACCCCGTCACTCTTCCTCCCTCCTCCGATTTCCTCTGAGCCGAAGCCAGCCCCAAGCTCTCGACCTCCTCCCGTCCGACCTCTTGCTTCTCCGATCCAGTGAGGAAGACACAGAGAGAGAGAGAGAGAGGGAGAGGGAGAGGGGAGAACCTCTTACCTATACCGATCTCCCCTAGCCGCCTCCGTCCAATCCCGCTCAGCCCGACGACTTTCCCTCTCCAGTCGGGTCGGAAGTCACGTAGTTTTGATCGGAAGCATTAACAGGAGCTCGCTTGGTCATGAAGGTAACTTCCTCCCTCACGTGCCCTTCTTCCGCCAAATCCAGTGAAGCCGCCGAGCTATTTAGGGAAGAAATGGAGAGAGCAAATATAGTTTTGATTAAAATTAATGTTGATTAATTTTAATCAAAATTAATAATAATTATTAGTTAATTTTAATTAGTTTTAATTAAAAAAATTATTTTAGTTAATTATAGTTAATTTTAATTAACTGAAATTAGTAAATTAATTATAATTATCATAAATAATTATGATTAGTTTTAAGAGATTAATTATAATTAATTTTTAATTAATTATAATTAACCTTAATTAAAGTTAATATTAATTAATTATAATTAATTAATTTTTTTTAATTAAAGATTAATTAATATTAATTATTTATAATTAGTTAAAGTTATTTGTAATTAATTATCTTGATTAATTATAATGACTTTAATTAACTATAATTACAAAATCCTCCCCTCCACTCCCCTTCCTCGATGTCCGTGTCGGACCGGCAAACCACCTAAGCACGCCTTTAGTGGCCGTGGTAGGAGGGAACCCGGTGCGACACCTACGACGTGGTAGGCGAGTGACCCCTCGATCCACGTGTCAACCACTACAACCCCGCGGAGGTATGAACTTTTCTGAACTCAAAACTCTGTTTCAATGTTCGTGGCAAACTGGAGAACTGTCCTAAGCACGCCTTTATTGGCCGTGGTAGGATGGAACCCGGTGCAGTACGTACGGCGAAACGGGGTCATTCATAAGTACCCCCGGGCGGGGGGAAATTAAAAAAACTGCTTATCAAAAAATACTTTTTAAAACCCCAAGCACGCCTTTAGTGCGCGTGGTGGGAGAAAAACAAAAAAATACAACTGCCGCGGTGTCTCACCAACACCAACCGTGCACGTCTTTATTGACGTGGCGGGTAGGCGGTCTCTTGGTTTTTTCCCCTTAACGGGGGAGACGCCGGGAGGCTGCCGAAATTTTGTCTGAAAAGGACAAGGACTTGGAGCAGAATGAGACTTATGGACTTGATTTAATCCACTTAACCGAACTTGAACCCAAATAAATTCAGTTCTAATTGAAACGAATATGAACATGAACTTGATTGAACTCACTTTGAACTCGGACTTGAACTCAACAAGACTACGAGGACTTAAATGTGAGCTCGGACTCAAACTGAACTGCACTTGATTTGAGCTACAAATGCAAAGAATTTTGAACATCTGAACATGAACTCTATAAGATCACAGGAGACTTTGACATGGAACTTTTGAATGATAATTTCTAATATGCAAAGATCATCTTAATTAAGATGAAGATGTTGATAAGTGATGATATTAGACTTATCATGCATATTGAATCATCAAAGTAAGAAGTTTGCAAATGAAGTTCATTCGTAAGCAATAAAAGAAGATTAAGGAACTTGATTTGATTATAAACTCATAATATAAGCTTTTGGACCATACCAATTGATTCATAATATTGGAGCAAGTTCATCCCTAATCTACTTGTAGTGAATGTATTGATTCACTAGAAAGGCTCTTGATGAATATGATGATTCATGGTTTGCTTGTAACCAATGTCAAAGTATTCACCTACGATCATGCACAAGGGATGTAACATGTTAGTGAGCAACATTAGAAGAGCTATAATGAATAGAAACATTTATAATGTTCAAGAATTCAATCATCATTTAATTTGCAAGCAACGACATATGATCTATTCACGAGCAAAGATCAATTAGAGAATGCAACAATGTTCTACAATCAACATCAAGACACAAACAAATGCATCTAAACCTTCAAGCAATGAATATTGAAATTGGCGGTAGTCTTCATGTTAATTCCACAAGAAGACATGGTAGTCCTTCCAAACAATGAAGACTTTTACTAACATACAAATGAACTCCAAAGATCTGCAACACATACGATCTCTCTACGAAGACAAATGTATGTGTCAAATGCCACTCATGGGTAGATGCAGAAATACTTCAGTAAATGCAGTATCCTGAAGTCGATTTCAGTCCGTGAAGGAATACATCTACCTGCCCACTCGCAACAATGACGGATATACTACCTAAGCCAAACAACTACAACGAATACAAGCATCTACAAACCAAGGCAGGAGATTAGTTAGTGCACTATGACCCACCTACAAGAATCAACAAATAGTGCACGACAGTCTACCTGTACGAAGCAACGAACAATTCTATCCAGAAGCTGCTACGCCACGCCACCGGATCTGCAGCATTCGTACAAGCAGACAGAAGGCGTCTACAATTATTTCAAAATACCCCCTACACGTGCACTATAAATTGTATACACATAGGTACACTAAAGGGGGAAATATATTCTCAACCCGCATGTGCCCCGACGAGCGTGTTATTGGTACACACGTGACGTCTAGGGATGCTGCGCTGGTTGACAAGTGAATTCAGGTTCGAACACGATCCTCCTATACGGATTAATAGGAGTCGACAAGGTTCGAATCAACAAATAAATATGTGGCCGTGGCAACCAGAATATTTATTTTAATACATTCATATTAGGCCTTCAATGCCTAAAATCAAAAGAATTCACTTTCAAAGGCTCAAAGCCTATAAGAAACCCGGTCCTCTGTCGACAGTCCGACAGAGTGACAAGGTTCAATCCATAAAGAGAAATAACCCCGAATACCCCGATGATGGTCGTGTTGAATGCAGATCTCAACCGGAGGGGTTCCCAAATACTTTCAATTATCTCCCAAATATCCAAAGTACATTTCAAATATTCCATAGCTCCACCCAAAATACCCATAAAATTCCAAAAATATCCAAAAATCCCAGAAAATTCTCAAAAATCCCAAATTCCCGAAAACTTCACAAAAATCTCAAAAACCCAAAAACTCAAAAATATTTAAATTTGAAATCATCCATCCATACTTAAAGCAAAATCCATCCGCCCTCCGCAACAGTTTGTCGAGGCGAACAAATCAAAAACTACTTCAGCTCACAAAAGAGCCAAATGCCTAGTCGAAAATATCACTAGGATCCATTCTCAAACAATCTCTTGCCAGTAAGGACGTGGTACGTGTCCTCTAACCGGCAGTTTCGCCGCCAAATGGCACTGCAGGTAAACGGTTATGACCCGGGGCCCTCTGAACCGAGTGGTTTTGCCGCCAAATGGCACCACAGATAGCGGTTATGGCCAGAGCCAATACGCTCCTTAATGGCGTTAAATCCTTGAGATATGAATCAATAGGATATGATTGATAGGGCACAAAGCCCTTTGTTAGCTAAGGTGGATCCAAATTTGTCCCCTTAGACAAACATTCAACCCCGGTCTACAAGGTCCCCTTGGACGAAGCAACCCATGGCTGCCGACAAGGATCCTTCTGTCAGGTTGGGTCGACTACCTCCTCTGACTAAGTAGACCAGGGACCACGATGGCCCGGGATGACGGAACCATGGGATCTTGATCGGGTCCATCATCCATTCCCCCACCATCCGCTTTAAATGCTAGGTGGTGAAATTTCCTATTTTAAATATCAATTCCAAATCCTTCAATCCAAACCCAATTTTCAAATCCAAATCCTACCAATATCCAATCTTTCCAATCCCAAACCATTGCTGCTACTATATGCCAGATAACATGTATTCTCTACGTATCTGATTGACGACTAGCCTTAATCGAAAGTTCTCTCGTGATCGGGAGGGGTAATTAACTATAGGGGCTTGCGCCTATAGGAAACCAGAACTCAGATCATAAAGTCCTCACCAAATGAGGGCGAAATCTCTGGGTAGTGTCTTATCTACAAACCCATCTGCCTTCCAAAATTTACCTCGGAACTAATTCAGTTAAAACTCCATCGCCGAATAAGAAAAGCGAGCGGAGGCCGGGGCCGAATTTTCGGAGCCCACAATTTCTTTATTAGATTTGATTGAGAATTTGACTTTTAACAGGACACAATGACGAAAAAAGATTTATGTAGATGACCCCACGTAGTGGGACAAAGGCTTGATGTTGTTGTTGTTGTTGTAAATCATGGGCTCCACAAGGGGGCTGACGACGTGCTTGGTCTGCTTGAATATACTAGGGTCTGGCCCTAGTGCTGGGCCGGCTGGACCGGTACAAGCCATCTTGGACCAGTCTAACATATTGATGTAGGAGGCCTTCTTTCCCTTCCTACAACCTTTATATGCATACAAGAAAAGGGCTTAAGGTTAGTGAACAAATGATGAATATAATATGAAACTTATTTTGAGTGATTATTTCAATACAGCTAAATAAGACATCCATCTAAAACAACCTTTATATTCCTTGGAAGAATTAAGCATGCAAAGTGTTTTGTACAGGCGCTTGTTAGTGGATTATCATTGAATTGTATGTCATCCTGATGTGAATTTTAGGAACTTGTTGGCAGTAATAAATTCATCTATTAGTCTTCTAGCATATGGAGTTTATAGAAATCAATGTATTAGCAAAGCAGAACCAGCATGCTAGTGTGGTTATAACTTATAAGTACGGTTATGGCTAGAAGAGAATGATAACCCTTCGTGAGTATTGGAGTTCTGCTTCCAGAATCCACATGAGTAAAATGAAGAAGAAATAGTTCAAACATTTTTGTCACATTTTCCTTTATCTTGCTTCTATCTGTTTTTTTACCTCTAATTGTTTTAGTAGTATACTTACATGTTGACAGAGTAATGCACAGATAAGGAAATCTCGATTAGTTCAAGCAAAGAAACTAGCTACGCTTGGTAGATCTACATTTGGTCTCGTTTGAAGTCTGAATTTCAACTGTTGCTCCTCTTTTAAGATGAGGTTCTTTTATGAATCTCATGATAAAGCAAATGACAGAGATAAGGGCTTGGTTTACTTTTTTTTATTTTTTATTTTATTTTTATTTTTTTTAAGGGCTTGGTTTACTTGCTTTGTCATATCTGGCTTAAATTGGCAGTTATAATGGAAGCTGTAAGGGTGTTAAGAGGACATGGGAAATCCTCAGGGCATGCTCATATGAACAATTGGTCTTATTGAACCCTTCACTTTGTTTTGGTTACCCTGACTTCTCCGCTTCTATTGTTTTTGTTTTATGCCATGAGCTTATTTGCTGTTTGGCGATACATTCGGTCTTTCTATTCTATGCCCTAATAAAATGGTACTAATTGATTATACCATATTCTATAAAAAACCTAAAAAGCTCTGCAACTAACATCAGATAAAGATGTTTCATTTTATGGAATGGGATTTACTCTTGAAAAGTAGGACATAAAATGTTGGGAACGTGGCACTCAAACACAGTGAGAAATGGAGATGTGAAATATCAACATGAAACATGCTTAAGTTCATCAGTTAAGCAACATAGAGTTGAGAAAGATGATATTCAACATTTTGTGGTCGATATAATAACAAGGATTGTTTCAGTTGAATTTGAGATGTGTTTTTAGTTAATGTTAAAAATAAATATAAGAATACTTGAAGTTTTGGACAGTTGCTAGGCTTTCATAAATAGTTTCACTTCATTTATGTATATGCTTAATTGGTAAAACTTCCATCTGGAGTATAGCAATCTTACAAATTACCATCCATCCATCCATACATACATACATATATCTATATATATTCTTAATTAGAAGAAGTTTTCTTGAACCGAGATGTCTTAGTTGGGTGTACATGCATCCGATAGTTTATGCAATGCAACTATACCAATGTACTAAGGAGGCTGGGATATCTGGAAAACTGATCTTCTGGTTGAAGTGTGTGGGAAGACACTGCATTATTGCTTTCTAACATTGAACACACTTGACTCAATCATTGCAGCTTAATTTTTTGAAGAAAGTAGCGAAAAGAAAGAATGATCTTTACCTTTATGCTGATGAGCTTGGCAAAGGATTATTTGGTGAGCTGGATTACAGAATAGAATCTGCAAATGCCTCCGAGTTCTTGGTAGCTAAGTATATTTCCTCTTTTTTTTTTTTCTATTTCTTTTCTGACTGCTGTTTGCTAAGATTATGAATTAGAAGTTTCTCATTGGAATAATCTGCTATATCCGTGTCAAATGTGTTCTTGTCAGGAAGCTCACTTCCAGTATTCTTTTATGTTGGTTCCAAAAGTGCTTAGAAATTTGACGAGGAAAAGAGTTTTGACAATGGAGTGGATGGTAGGTGAAAGTCCCAATAGCCTACTCGTACGGTCTGGTGCATCCAGTGAAGCGGTAGATGAATTCACAGAGGTTCAACAACTGGAGGCAAAAAGATGTCTACTTGATTTGGTATGTTAAGATAGATGTCATTTACTTCTTATTTCACCTAATCTACCATGCTGCATCCTCTTTAAAATGTAGTTGTAATTTTCCCCACCCTCCCATGCCGATTTTTAATAGAAAATTATTCATTTAACCCAAACATTTCTGCAGCTTTTATATTCGTGTAATTATAGTGCCTATGCATACATGAGGGTAGATATGGTAGCTTGTCTTTCCTTCCTGCAAGAAACGTCTTTCCTTTTTGAGAAAAACAATCAATACTGTCCATGCATTATAGTTCCTCAAGCAATTCAAGCTACAAAATCAAATTTCCTAATGAGTGCAATTTGATGTCTTTTTTCATTGAAGTTATTTAAAGATGCATGAGTTTTGACAGAAATACTTTCAAATGTCTTTACATTGTCTGTAATCTGTTTGTCTCTCTTTTTGTACATATTATGTAAATATTCATGTTAGGAGGTATGTTTTTGTGTAGACACTGGATTAGTATAAGATTGCAATGTGCTTGTTTTTGTAAACTTTTGGAAATCTCTCTCATGTTCATATTCTTATGGAAGAAATTTCTTTGAAATCCTTTCAACTTCTATAAGAGAACATGCAGATTTTGAATACTTGCTTTAAAGTTCTGTATTATGTTGGTGTTTTATATTATCTTTCAAAGTGGATACAAAAATCAATTCATGTGGACTTTAATTCTTGATCAGGTTTATCATCATTCCCTATGATCGCTTTAAGTGTGTGGTGATATAAATTTCAATTTTCAAATATCCAATTTTGCTGCTATTATATGCTGGATACTGCGTATATGTTCGACGACTACTAGCCTTAATCTAAAGTTTTCTCTCGTTATCAGGAGGGGTAATTAATTATAGAGGCTTGCGCCTATAGGAAAACCTAAACTCAGATCATAAAGTCATTGTAAAATGAGGATGAAATCTTGGGTAATGTCTTATTTAAAACTCAATATGCCTTCTGAAAGTTTACCTCGGAATTTAAATTTGTTAAAACTCTCCTTGCTGACCCAAGGAGAAGAAAAGGGCCACGGAGAGGCCGGAGTGTGAATTTTCGGATCCCACACAAACTGAGTGTGCTTTTTACATTGATGATCAATATATCTGGATTCTGAATTCTCTATCTGCTATGTATAATATTGTGACTTGTACCATTTATTAATGATTCTCCACATGCCTTCTGAGGACGTAATCACAGATGCGAGGCATACAATTTTTAGTAGAGGACTGGGTAACATTAGAAATTTAAAAAGTTATTTACGTTTTTCACTCCCCAACCTTGTTTTTTCCAATCTGTATACAACACTCGGAGAAAGTAGTGTCAATTCACTGGCCAACCCAGAAAAAGAGAAGTTGACATCCATAATTCTTGTAGTTTCCAGAATGATCAAAAGCATGACTAAAAATTTAAATGTTTTTTTATTGTACTTTGATGACTTTGGTGTCTTGGTCAATCTATGAAAGCTGAAAATAAAAATAGATGCTAAGGTATCTGTTATGCATAAACTCTCATGTTCATTTAATAATATGGATCATATTACTGATTTTTATCTGATTCATGAACTGTTTTCATCATTTTCAAATAGTCATCTCTATAAACCATCAGAGGTGTTATTTTATGTGTTTATTAATTCAAGGTTAGTAAAGGAGTGGAAGCAACATTAGTGCAGCTACTTGAGACAGGCTTATTGCATGCTGATCCGCATCCTGGGAACTTGCGCTATACACCTGAAGGATGCATTGGGTATGTGAATACTTTAGCTTTATTTTGACATTTGGCTGATTGAACAGAGAACCTATTCTAAAACATGATTTGATAGTGTCATTAGAGAAAATCATCATCAATAATCTGTTTCCTTCACTGTGACTTTTTGTTGATTGCAAGTTCTGATTCTTTATATGAAACAGGCTTAAAAAATTGTTAGTCACATGACTTATATATGCTTAATCTTTTTGAGCTATCCACATGTCCATTTCAGATTTTTGGATTCATTAGAGAAAATCATCATAAATAATCTGTTTCCTTCACTGTGACTTTTTGTTGATTGCAAGTTCTGATTCTTTATATGAAACAGGCTTAAAAAATTGTTAGTCACATGACTTATATATGCTTAATCTTTTTGAGCTATCCACATGTCCATTTCAGATTTTTGGATTTTGGTCTTCTTTGCCGGATGAAACAAGAACACCAAATTGCTATGCTTGCATCCATAATCCATATTGCATATGGAGATTGGGGAGCTCTTGTTTGTGATTTGGCCTCGATGGATGTTGTAAGGCCAGGAGCTAATCTCCGTCGTGTGACAGCGGTATTCCCACCTGTGTTGCCTAGTTTCAATTTATCTTTTTCAAATATTAGAAATTCAGTTTTCCTTTTCTAGTTTTCTCATTTAACCATCTCCCCCTAAAGTTTTCATAATTTTTGCTACAATCCTCGCGTGTCTCAACGCCAGTTTGCATGTATGCAATCATTATCTTATGAGGAAACTATTATCTTTCATTATGTTGATTCAATCTGCTCTAACTGTTCGAGTACATGAAAACAGCAGAAACGTTTGAAACTAGTTTGGCTTGCTTAGAAAGTTTGAGACATGTAGAAATTAGAAAATATTAACTTTTTTCTTTTTCACTAACTTTATGTTTCCACCAATGAAAGCTTGAACCGAGGTTTCAAGTTCATATCATCATAGATATCCGAACTGGTTTGATAAACTCTAGTTCATTGTTTTTTTGTCAAGCTTCATCCAAACGTTTTTCCACTACGGCATTATGTCAGTTTTATTATCACATTTTGTTATATGATCTGACGTGATATCTCTGAAGAATCTTTCCCATTTTATTGAGCCAGCATTCTTATTTTTGTCATTTCAACTAAGTTTTGACCAGATCATCTTTTTATGCGTATTGAACTGGTGTATCAGGATTTGGTTGAGGCCTTAGGTGAGGTCGACTACAGAGATGGAATCCCTGACATCAAATTCAGTTTGGTTAGTTACCATTGTCCATTTTATGTCAAATTTATCATGGAATTTTCTGATTATATGTTTTCCTCTTTTTATGTTTCTGAAGAAAGCTTCCATATCTTTTAGACTTTACATGTGAAGTTAATAAATTGGAGAATGCCATGCATGCCTTATCCGTTGCTACAGTTAATGACCTATTCATGTTGTAAGCATGTTTCAACTAGTTATTTATTTTCATTTGCATAGCTTGTACAAAAAACGGTTGATGTGACTTCTTATTTTTAAGCATTTTAACTGAGTATGTTTTTTCAAATAATGTAATATTTAACAAAATTGATATGAGCGCATCAAGGGAATTTATAAAAAATTGCTAGAGTGCAAAAAAATACAAAAGGAATATTACATAATAAGTGAAACCATTGGATGAACCATCATGTAGAACAAATATCTCAGTTGGACTATCTTGCTTGGAGCTTGTTAAAGATAAGAGAATGATTATATATACATAGATTTGGCCCCATCTAGCTAATAGGATTTGAAATATCCAATCCATAAGAACATCCACTCATAGTGCTCTCATTAGAATCCTCAGGATGTAGAATGTCATGGTTAGGATCACCTTCACTAATTGGAGAGAGAGAGAACTTTTGGGATTGTCAAACTAAATTTATATGTCTCATTTACAAAAGTAGAGACCATTTTAGTAGGGATAGTAGGGGCGGGCACAACAATCTCATTATCATGAGAAAAGTTTAGAGGTCTCAAATTTTGAGTGCAAATTTGAATTTATGATGGAGGAGCAATAATTATTGTGGGATTATGAGGAGTATGGACATTTAAATGTTCCTCTAGCACGTAAATGTTTGATGTCCTTAGATCAGGATGAAGCTTGAAGTACGTAGAAATTTTGCTCAAATATTTTACATAAAGATTAATACGAGGGATTCCTTCAAAGAGTACCTTTTATCAATAACTATAAGACTCTTGACCAATCCATTCCTCCTTTTCAAATGACAAAATAACATCCATTTCAACCAAAACACGGGCTGTAGATGACTAAAAGAACGACTAGTAGCAACATTCAATTGCAAGGGTTTGGTAAGGATTGAGCCAAAGGAGTATAAAGTGGTTTGGTTGAAAAAAATATACTCTCACTATTCAAACAGTCGTGATGGTTGGTTTCACAGATGCTTCAGAATAGGGAGACTACTAAAACATATGCATCAGAAAAACACTAACATGATAGGTGCGTCTAGAGAAGAGCCTGGTGTAATATGCATTTGAAGATAACTTTATAATGATGTGACGAGAATCAATTAGCCCAATAGAGTAGTCACCAATCAAGTGTAGATTTGACAAGAATTTGCAATCATGACATTGATGTTTGGACGACCCAATGGAAACTTGCCAATAATTGACAAACAAAGCAGACGAGCTCGAACAACGATCTCCTCTTTAGAAAAAAAAAAAAAAAACAGTGGCTTGCCTTTAAATGATGAAGTTTGCTTGTCTTTATGAAAGTGATTAGGAATTTGGATGAAAGTAGATTGATGCAATATTTTGCCTGAAAAACCAACCACAACTTTTGCGAAGAACCAAGACTATAGGATGTGCAGGTTGGATAAAATATCAGTGGCAATGATAATGGCTTGATTGGAGGATCCATTGTCACGGTATGACCATCTATGGAGGTAGGTAATTGCAATTGAATGGGGATCGAAGATAGGGAGAGCTTATGAGTGTAACTGTTGACCTGTATATGGTTTAAAAAAAAAAATGAAATAAAAAATCTACCTGCCCGCACGTCGTCGCCGCCTAAATCGCGCACATCCCGCACTTCGCACGTCGAAGTCGCCTCACGCCCGTCCTCCGCACGACCTTTGTGTCGTTAAAATGAAAAAAAAGAGAGGCGGGGGCTGCTCTCTCACGATCTTGCTCTCCTCTCTCGAGCTCTCTCTCTCTCTCGCTCTTTCTCCTCCCAGTTGGATCGGAAGCCGACGTTTCGATCGGAAGCAAGAGTGGGGAGCTCGCCGACAGTGAAGGCAACTTTCTCCCTTTCACGCGGCTTCTCCGGCGCCTCCATTGCTGTTCGACTTCGCTGCTTCGACGACGTTCCCCTCCCTGTCGGACGGAAGTTACGACACTTTGATCGGGACAAGAACGGGAGACTCGCCGGCTGTGATCGTAACTTTCTCCCTTTCGTTAGCTACTTCGCCTCCTCCATTGCTGTTCAACTTCGCTGCTTCCAACGACTTTCCCTTCCTGCCGGATTGGAAGTTACCACATTTGGATCGGAAGCGAGACAGGAGCTCGCGGGCTGTGAAGTAAATTTCTCCCTTTCCCGTGGCTTCTTCGTCTCCTTGGCTGTCCAACTTCGCTCCTTTGACGACTCCCTTCCTGTTCGGACGGAAGTTACGAAATTTTGATCGGAAGCAAGCTCGGGAGCTTGTCGGCTGTGAAGTTAACTTTCTTCCTCTCGTTACTCCTTCGGCTCCTTCGTGACAGTTCGATTTTGCTCCTTCGACGCCCTTCTCTTCCTGTCTGACCGCAAGCAACGACGGGAGCTTGTGCTGTGAAGGTAACTTTCTCCATGCTGGCGCACTTCTCTGGCCAAATCCCGTAATCCGCCAAATCAGAGAGAGTGAGAGGGAGAGATGTAATTTGTTTTAATTAAAGGCTTTTTAATTGTAATTATTTTAATTAATTTTAATTAATTACATTTATTATTTTAAATTAATTATAATTATTATAATTAATTATGTTTAATTTTAATTAAATTATTATAATTAATTTAATTAATTATAATAAATTTTAATTAGAATTAATTTTAATTAATTATAATTTATAAAATTAATTATCATTAATTAGTTTTTAATTAATTATTAATTATTAAAAGTTAATTAATATTAATTAATTATAATTAATTATAAATTAATTATAATTAATGATTTTTAATTAGTTTTAATTAATTATATTAATTAAGTATAATTAATTGTAATTAATTAAAAAATAATTTCTTAATTAATTATAATTAATTAATATTAATTATAGTTAATTAACAAGAAGAATGATCCTATGCCTGCTCCTTCCGCCTTAGTTTCCGTACCCTCCTATCTCGGTCCACGAGCCACTACCGGACTTCAAGGTATAATTTCTAACTCCAATCCCGTTCTCGACGTTTGCAGCGGATCGGGGAACCACCTATACGCGCTCTTGTAGCACGGTAGGAGGGAGCCCGGTGCGACGCATACGACGAGGTGGGAGAGTCCTATACACGCTCTTGTAGCGTGGTGGGGAGTCACTGCTGTTCTGGTACGTCACTGCTGTTCTGGTACGGGTACTGCTGAAGGCCCCATACACGCTCTTGTAGCGTGGTGGGATGAAATTTTGTACGGCCGCGGTGTCCAAGGACACCTACCATACACGCTCTAGTAGCGTGGTGGGAAGGCCCAGCTCCCCTATTTTCCCCCAAACGGGGATATGACGGGGTGCTGCCGAAATTTTCACTGAAATATACAAAGACTTGAACAATTCGAAGACCTTCTTGGACAATAATATAGAAGACCTGTACTCGAACAAAAATACACATAACTTGAACCAAATGACCAGAGGACTTGTACGAACAACAAAGAACAAGGATTTGAACCTGAACAAACTCCAAATGATTTCTAAAAAAGTTCAAATTCAAACTTGAATAAAATGCAATACGAAATTCAACATAATACAAGGACCTGGCTCAAACTCAAGTGAGCTCAAACTCAATTTGAAAATGAAATGGATTAAACCAGACTACTTGAACTTGCATTCTAAATTCAAATCAACTTGAACTCAAGCAAGAACTTGAGTTGGACTTCAAGAAGACCTGTACATTCTCGTTTGAATCGCTCTTTGTAGCTTTTCATTTACTGAGGTGTTCTTGCTGGTTGTTCTGTGGCATTGGGTTGTATCGATTGAATGTTTAAGATCGTTGAAGGCAAAGCTTGAAGCAGTTTTCACGGTCTTCTTAAAATGCAACCAACAAAGGAGGATCGGCCTCTTAATGTGATGCTAATCAGAGATAACAAGCTTATTTGCTTCATAAGATGCAACGACGATCTTCCGTTTGAAATGGGATTCAAATAAGAGAGGTTCATCAGGAGCCTGAACCATACTTCAATACAAACAAACAACGGGGGGCTCGTGGCGAACAAGACCTCGATGCATGAATTCTCACAACAATCCCTACAAATGTCTGTTGATTGAAATGACAATACTGGAGACCAGCAGTCAAAGATTTGTACCTACAAGCAAGTACAATCAGCAAATCCACCCGAGATTGATGAAAGGGTAAATATGATGCCGAAAGAATGAATCTCCTGCAAACATTTTCAGGAGGTCGTAGCAAGTACAACGGATCCCTACAAATGAGTACAAACCACTTGTGGATAACAACAGTGTATTGAAAGAACAACGAATCACTGTGAACACAAGTACAGATATCACCTACGATAGCGGTGACCAAAATCTCCAAGTATGCCGAGTACAAGGACGACTCTATATACAAAAAGGACACCCCCTGGCAGAAGGAAGGAAATGTTTGAACAAATTAGAACCAAACTTCCTGGTGTTCCAAAGTCTCTTCTTAGTTCTATATTTAAGAAGAAAACAGCTCGTGTACCCACAAATATCGGAAATAACAAGTCTGCTACACCGAAGATCCTAAAAAGAGTTCTCCCCAAATCAACAGTCATTGACTCCAAAATCCAAAAAGTCCTCCCCCCGGTGAATGAGAAAGGGGGAGTCAATATCAAGATGCACGCCACCGGATCGGCAATACTTATGAAAGCAGACAGAAGGCGTGTATAAGCTTTTCAAGGAAATGCTGTGCATTCAAATGACAAATACATGCACAACTACAAATATTTCAAAATACCCCTACACGTACACCGTAGTTTGTATACACATAGGTACACAAGGGGTAAATACAATCTCAACCTGCATGGACCCTGGCGAGCGTGTTATTGGTACACACGTGACGCCTATGGATGCTACACGGGTTGACAAGTGAATTCAAGTTCGAATCCGATCTTTCTATACGGATCAATAGAAGTCGACAAGATTCGAACTACCTAACAAAATACACGGTTGTAGCGACCAGTGTATTTGTTTAAATACATTCTTTTTAGGCCTTCAAGGCCTAAAATCAAGAAAATTCATAAACAAAGGCACAAAGCCTACGAGAAACCCGATCCCCTATCAATAAGTTGATAGGGTCGACAAGGTTCAATCAAATGGAAATGACCCCCAAACACCCTGATGATGGCCGTGTTGAATGATGATCTCAACCGGAGGGGTCAATTTCAGGCATTTTTAAATGCCTCCCAAAAGTCCAAAATCCAAATTTTCCAAATTCTATCCCAAATGTCAGGATATTTAAAAATCTGAAATTAATCTATTAATGCTTAAAGCAAAATCCATCCACCCTACGCAACAGTTTGCCGGGGTGGACAAATTAAAATTTACTTCTGCTCACAAAGAGCCAAATGCCTAGTCAAAAATATCACTATGATCCATTCTCAAATAATCTCCTGCCAGTAAGGACGTGGTACGCGTCCTCTAACCGGCGGTTGGCCGCCAAATGGTCACCACAGGATAAACGGTTACGATGATCCGGGGCCCTCTGAACCGAGTGGTTTTGCCGCC
This sequence comes from Dendrobium nobile, assembly GCA_022539455.1. Taxonomy (NCBI): domain Eukaryota; kingdom Viridiplantae; phylum Streptophyta; class Magnoliopsida; order Asparagales; family Orchidaceae; genus Dendrobium; species Dendrobium nobile. Next base: position 9,361,676 of record CM039726.1, read on the forward strand.
AAATGGCACCACGATATACCTGTTATGGCCAGAGCCAATACGCTCCTTATTGGCATCAAATCCTTGAGATATGAATCAATAGGATATAATTGACAGGGCACAAAGCCCTCTGTAAGCTAAGGTGGATTCAAATTTGTCCCCTTAGGCAAATACCCACCAGAGCCCTACATGGGGTCCTGGTTGGGTACCCATTGGGTACCCACGCTCTGTGCTAGCGGGCTTTACCCACCCATGCCCACCTATGGTGACTTTCGAGATGTCATACCCACCCACACCCACCCACTTTTCACGCTTCTTGAATGCAATTTGCCACGGATTAGTGGCCTTGAGTTTTTTGCCACTTTCTCTGACTGCAAACTTTCAAGCCACATATCAAAATTTATCATGATCACGATGAGGATCAGTGTTGCGCACTTCGTAATAAGGATTACTGTAATATACTGCATGCATATGATAATTAGTAATGTAAATTAGTTTGTCCTCTAATATTGAGTACCCACTCATACCCACCCATGAGGCTATGGGCGTACCCATACCCACCCATGCCCATTGGGCATGGGTGGGTACATGGGTGGGTGTGGGTATGGGCACCCAATGCAGGGCTCTGATACCCACCCCAGGTCTACAAGGTCCCCTTGGACGAAGCAACCCATGGCTGCCGACAAGGATCCTTCTGTCAGGTTGGGTCGTCTACCTCCTCTGACTAAGTAGACCAGGGACCACGATGGCCCGGGACGACGGAACCATGGGTTCTTGATCGGGCCCATCATCCATTCCCCCACCATCCGCTTTAAGTGAAAGATGGTGCAATTTCTATTTTAAATATCAAATCTCCCAAATTTCCAAACCTATGCTGCTACTATACGCCTGATATTACGTATCTATGGATACGACGTATCTGATTGACGACTAGCCTTAATCGAAAGTTCTCTCTCGTGATCGAGAGGGGTAATTAACTATAGGGGCTTGCGCCTATAGGAAACCAGAACTCAGATCATAAAATCCTCGCAAAATGAGGGCGAAATCTCTGGGTAGTGTCTTATCTACAAACCCATCTGCCTTCCAAAATTTACCCCGGAACTTAGTTCGTTAAAACTCCCTCGCCGAAAGCAAAAAGAAATCGCGCGGTGGGGAGGCCGGGGCCGAATTTTTGGAGCCCACAGTAACGAGTGGCAAAGATCAAAAGTTGGGGAAGAAAGCTCCTTGACGAGATGGGTAGTTGTTAGTGAGGGAGAAGGAGCGCAAGGTAAAAAACCTCGGCAGTCCGCTCAAAGTCATTTCCCAAGCGATAGTGGGGGCGAGCATAGGGTTTCTAATATAAATCTAATATGAAATATGGAAAATATAATAATAAGTACACAAATACAACAAGCACAATATTTTATCAACATAGTTCTTCACTTAAAAATTTTGAGCAGCCCCCATTTTAATCAAGCTAAATCAATTCAAATTGAATTAATTGGCTCAAATTTGTTAATTTGGTTCATTCAATTCAGCCTCAAACAGCTAAATTAAGTCAAATTGAGTCAAATAGGATTCACTTTGGCTCTGCCAGTTCAGTCCATACCCAAAATAAAACTATATTAAACCTAGTTGGTTCATTTGGTTCATCCATCACAATATCAAGCTACAAATTAGCCTCTTTAGCATCCCATGAGCCTTCTCAAATCAATTCAAATAAGATCGGACGACTGATTGTACGAGGGAAGAGTTGTTGTGCCTGTGGTCCTTTCTCGATCATTTTCCCATGATCTGCTGTTGACGCCAGCAATCGCAAGCCATCAGGGTAGAGATTGATCTCATCTATTCACCCTTAACTATATGAGGGCACGATGGATGTTGGGATTTTTTTTTAGGCTTTGCATGACTGCAGGCTATATAAATACAAGGGTGAAAAAAATAGCGATGTTTTTTATTTTTTGAAGAAGAGAGGAAAGACTGAGACATATAGCTCTCGAGTGCGGGTTGCTTGTGAGTTGAGGAGGTATTCCCTAAGCTTTCTTTCTTATTCTCTCATCTCAACCAAAACCATAGCTTATTCTTCATCTACAACACCTTTCTATAAAGAGAAAGATTGGTGTTCAATGTGCTAAGGAGTTATGTTCAACTTTCAAAAAGCTCGACAAGAAACGATAAGGAGCTCTTGAGCAAAGTTCCTTCTCTGTTAGATGAAACTTCTGTGTTTCATCGTCCATTGAACAATAGCTTCAGTGAGGTATCTTCTTGAACTTAGAAAGCTTAGGTCTATTGGCCATTTGATTGTATGCGTGTGGTCATTCCATTCAATCCTAAGTCTAATTAGATAAACCTTATTGATATTTTTCAATCCAATCCTTGCTATCTCCCTCTTTCACCCATGGAGATTTAGGCTTCGTTTGGGACGGCTTTCTTCCTGCTTCTTAAAGCAGTTTTTTAGTACAAAATTTAAAATTTTTTGTACTAGAAAGTCGCTTTAAGAAGCAGGAAGACAGCCGTCCCAAACGAAGCCTTAGTGATCTCCAATGGATGGTTCTCTTTAAAGGATCGAAGTAAGGAGATGATGAGAATATTGTTGGATTATTGTATTTGTATCTGATACCCTTTATTGCATGAAATCAACATTCATTCAACTCAAACTCAATACACTAGGTTCCATTTAGCCGCTCGATCCTCCAAATCAAACAACTATGCTATTGTTCAACTCAAGTATTAGGTTCTTATTAAAAATTGGGTTATGAAAAAAATTATTCCCATACATATATATATATATATATATATATATATATATATATATATATATATATAACCTTTTATTTCGTAGGATTTTTTTTTTAAATTTTTAGAGAATATTTTAAATTGTTCTTATTCATTTCAAAAAATCAAAATAACTCTTATGGGATCTTTTATTGACCTTAAATGTCTTTGAAAAATAGTAAGAGAGCAAAGCAAGGGAGAGATGGGTCCGCGAGCTTTGTTGGCATTAGCAAGATTGTGGGCAGTCTGGGCATCACACAATTTCTTATGATGTGGAGACTAACACGGACAAATCATTGGGCTGTGAGAAGATTGTGTCTACATGTAGGAATGAATGCAAAACATGAGCGATGGGGACGGTTATTGTGAGTACTGCTGCTGGAAAGTGCTTGAGTTCAAGCGTACGGTCCTTACGTGAGACTAGGGCTTCACGGTGATGCAACTTGAAATCCAATCAGGGCAAACAGGGTAAATACTCTTCTCAAAGAGTTTGGGATTTCTATTGTCCAACCTATAATTCTAAACTATAATAATCAAATCACTATCAATATTGATAGCCATTCTGTCTTTCACAAAAAGACTAAACATATTGAATTTATCTGTCACTTTATGAGGATGCTATTCCTGTTAGAAAAGGTCATACCTTCTCATGTTGCCAATGAAGAGCAATTGGCTGATATCTTTTCCACAATGCTATAGGACTTCTTCATTTTTTCGATCTTATGCTAAAAGTTGGATCTACTTGCTATATGCACCTCAGTTTGAGGGGTATAAGTGCATGAAAATTTTAAAATAGGAAAATTCTTACTATTTAGTTAGTGATATGCGATTACATAGTTCATACCTTAGATCATTATACTTGTTCATGTATTATAAATGGAGAGAAGATCCTCGAATGAGTAAAACACAAAAGCAAAGAGCTTTTGTATCTCAAATTAAATAAAATATACAAAAACTAAAATTAACTGGACTTCAAATATTCAATTTTTTGACCCATCTTCATTATTCAAACATTTTTCATTTTCAACTATTTTATATTCAGAGATTCGTATCTCAAAAACTGCAAGCTGTCTGTTAATCCTCTTTCCTCTAACTTTCTTTGGGCTTGAATGATAGAATTATGTTACAGCCGTTTGTTTGTTACTCACATTTTGTAGGTTCTTGGCAAAATTTGGTCTATAGCACTTAAGTATCACTTCCGTATGCCACCATATTATACTCTTGTATTGCGCTCACTGGCTTCATTGGAGGGTAACCACTATATATTATGTATTAATCAGAAATTTTTTGTAGCCTGTTTTCACATTGACATCCATTGAAAATGAACTCACCCATTATAGCTTTTCATTATTTTTATCAGGATTGGCAGTAGCGGCTGACAATAACTTCAAAACTTTCCATGCTGCATACCCTTATGTTGTCAAAAAACTTCTTTACGACAATTCAGCCTCTACAAGAAGAATCTTATATTCGGTATTCTACTTTCTCATCCTTATCTTTGGATAACTCACATTTAACTGTTCAATTTCCATTAAAAAAAAAAAAATCTCATTTTTAATTTATAGGCCCTTGTTTCACAAATAAAAATGCCGTAGGAACCTTTTTTTTATAATGTTCATGCAAATGATAATTTTGAAAAGTAAAAGGCCTTTTTTAAATCATTTTTGTGGAGGATGGTTTAGTCGAAGAAGAAATGTAAACTTGCTGGACAACATAAGTATCATGCTAGATGATTTCATGGCGGTCCAAAATATTATTTTCATACGTAGAATGCCTAGATTCTCCAATGTTTGAACAAATGTGCTTGAATTTGTATAATTTAATGTCATCTTAGGAGCCATGGAAAAAATGGCTTCAATAGTTAATCAGTTCCTCTTGCATGTTGATGCTAATTGTATTTCTCCTCAATTTCTTGTTTTAAGATGGTTGGCTGTAGAAGAATATATTGGCTTTATTGTTTGGATGGAAAAATATTTTATTTCAGTTAAGTTGAAAATAATTTTATCAGTCAATTTAATAATATTAGTTTATGTTCAAAGTTATAATTGCACTCTTTGCTAGCCCTTCTATCCATTTCAAGCTAAAAAAATTATGAGAATTTATTGAGGGTCAGTATTTGGTGTACTATGCTTAAATTCAAATCATTGATTTAGTGTGCTTCTGCTTTTCTCGGTATATTAGACCAAGCTCTCTTTTATTTTGCCAAAGTTTTGTGAATGTATTCGTTTGAGGGATACGTTATTGAGCACGAACCAGGTTGGATTTTAAACAACTATTTTTATTGACAAGGTCATCTTCAACGGGAAAAGGGAACTCCAATGGAAGAAGATCTTATTATTTCTGAAAGTAGGATCCCTTCGGTAAGCCTATATGAACTTATGATCTCATCCCAAAAGTTTTGTTTTGATATGCAGTTTTTGATATTAGATTTTTCTATGATTTGCCTCGTTGTCGGCTTTGTTTATGGTCTTCTATCATTGCATGTGACCAACATATTAATATGTTGTATAAGTGAACATTCTAGTATGATTTGTCTATGAATAGCTTTCTTTTGCTCTTCTTAATGTCACGCACATTTTCACCGGTCTTTCAAGCAGTCACGAGGCGTCGTAGAAGCGAAAAATTTGGACCAACATAATTCTCACCACACCTTTCTTGATTTATTTCATCATGATCATATGAGTGAAAATAGTTTGATTCTATTGTCAAAATTCAAATCATTAACTATTCTTTGTCACCTGGCATTTAAAGAGCTTTGAGGGCTACAGGAAAGGCTGCAAGAAAAGAAATGGAAAATGTGGGCTACGTGTAGAGGCTTATACAATGCTATACACTAGTTTAGGACACGTGACGCCCTTTGACAGGCCCTTGGGAAGGCGAAATTAATGACCTGACGTGTGGTCTGTGGTCGGGGGAGAAAGAGGGTAGATATGTAGCCTGAGTGTTGTTTTGTGATGTCGACAAATAATCTACGAGGCTTGGCGTGGTTATGTTGATGAAGGCGAGCTGTAATGTGAGCAGAGATAGTGAGTTCCCGAGCCTGGGATGAGTTGTAGCTGAATGAGTGTGAGATTGCTGAGGTTGGCGCCTTCTTGTAGGTGAGTTTGGAGGGTTTCGAGGGTAAGAGCTTGATTGAGGTGAGTGATGATCTACTTTCCTGGTCGAAAGACCTGTTTGCCCAACAGAGGGCGAGTTCTTTGTGCAGATGTGGGCAAGTGGCGCCCTCTTCTTGGATGGATTCATCTAGTAGATATTGGTGAGTTCATTAAGGCATCTGCACCTGGGAATGAATATCCTTGCTACGATTCAATCGCTACTTGTGAAAATACCTTTGAAGACAACCATGGGTATACACATATAGCAAACATGGGAGATGGAAACTTCTGGAACGGATTACAAAAGTCGTCCTGAATTGAAAACCCGTACCAAAGGGTAAAACAAAACTGTTTCATTTGAGTATTGTTTGGTTTAGATTTTGAAACTTTATAAACTGGTTTGTCTGAGTTTTATTTACGCATGTTGTTCAAGAAAACTTAATAGAACCAAAGCTAAACCTAACTTGGTTGTACATAGTGTAATTTACCAATTTGATTTAAAGCACATGATTGATTTTAACTGCTCACCTGCAGAACCCCTTTTCGTTTTTGGCTTAATTTGTGCCAAACCAAACTAAACCTAAAACTGACTGCTTAATGGTTTGATCAAACGTGCAGCAGGTTTTGCATTTAAAACAAAAACCTATCCACTATTGGTTTGGTATTGGTTAGTTTAATTTTTTCTGGTTTAGGTTTGGTTGCAATTGTGTTTGGCTTGGATCCGAGTAGAGAGGTGCATATATATACCCTACCTTGATCCCATGGCTGTTGCTGTTCAAACCTATTTGAGTTAAATTTAGGATTCTAGTGATAGGGAGCACTTCAATGCCCTTAGCATGCTTTTCTTTGAACTATGAATTCTGTCATCTAGTTCAAGATTCCAGAAGAATTGTAATGTAAATGAACTTCAAAGAGTTTCAAACTTCACTTAGGTTGGCTTGCCCAACTTTTAAGTCTATTTTTAGCCCATCAATGGATTTTTGTTCTTACAACATATAATTGCATTATCCAATTTCAATGGGCTTGGTGAATAACCTATCTTGTTTTATTCCTATTTTTTACTACTGGGCCATGTGTTTAATTTTTAAGCAATCGCAGAGGAGGACCAATGGGGATTAGCATGAGCGCAAGTAATGTGCCCGCAAGTCAAACAAGCGAGCATGATGTTTCCGAGCTAGTGAACATAATCTTAAGGCTTCTACCATCAAAGGATGGTGCTGTCCTAAGAAGATTGGTGGTGACAGCGGTATGTCCATTGGCCTTTACTAGATTTGTTTTATGAAAGATTGCAACTTCTAAATCATGTTATATCCTAATTGCTTGTTCGTTTAAATGAATGTCATGTTATTTCTTTTTTCTTTCCTCAATTGTCGAATTTTCTAATTTCTTGCATTGAAAGATTAATATTATTTTTTCGTATGCATGCTTTTTAAATGTTCTTGAATTTTGTGATTCAATATCTAAGCTGTAGTTCTAGCATGAGCAATCTCAAAACATCTTAAAAGACTTGAAGTATGAAATATGGTGGTTTGAAATAAAATTGTATTGCTTTAAATAGCTTCTCATTTTAGCTGACTTAAAACCTTGAAAGTTGTCATCATCATAAATGGCCTTATCCCAACCACTTAGGATGTAAGCCTTACTACACGTCCTTCTCCATTTATTCCTCCGGATTCCTAAGCAGGTGTAAATTCCATTTTGGAAGCCTTTTGTGCAACTTTAGCCATGCTATTGTATTCGACGCTAATTTTATCTACCTGGCCACAATGGTGCATCTTTTTTTACTTGTTGTACATGCACCAAATCACCCAAGTTAATTTGTAGTTATCATCTTTGACTGTTTTTCACCCTCACTTTAATATTATCATTCCTCATTCTCTTTTATTTGATTTAATTAGTTGAATTAAGTTTTAAGATATCGGCTCTCAAGTCTTGTAAGATACATGTATGTTCTCTTATCACATAGGATTCATAGTGCACTTATCTAGTTTAATTACCAACTTTTATCTAAAATTGTATTGATGCTAATATGAAAGTCTCCTTTATGATTTGGCTGTGTTCTCTATTATTTTGGACAATCTATTAGGTCTTTCGTATTATTTTAATTTGGCCTATTGAATTTCATTCAACATATAGGGAGTTCACTATCATTACTCCAATATTGTTATTTTTATTTCTCCACCAATTACTGCTGCATTTTTCATCTTGAAGTACTCCTACTGCTCTTCACCACATACTAGTATTCATAAACACTACCTTTGTCTTTTATTCTTGTTGTTTTCCCCTATTTGTTCCTGTTATTTATGTCTCTATTTATTATAATGTTCCAAGAGAAGTGCTATGGAGAGTTATACATAAGAAAGAGGTTAATAATATTTATATTCAAGTCATTCAGGATTTGTATGCAGGAGTTGTTACTTGTGTTCAAACACAAGGTGGTTTGACCAAGTATTTTCCTATTTCAGTTAGATTACATCAAGGATCAGCCTTAAGCCCATATCTTTTTTCTTTAGTCATGGATGTTCTCACTAGACATTTGCAAGAGGTGGTACCCTGGTGTATGCTTTTTGTTGATGATATTCTTCTTGTTGATAAGATTAGAGAGGGAGTTGAAGGTAAACTTGAATTATGTAGGTCAACCTTAGAGTCTAAATGTTTTCGTTTGAGTATATCTAAAACTTAATATATGTAGTGTAATTTTAGTAATAATAGATCTAGTGGGGGGATTATGACTTTGGGTGATTAAGTCATTAGTAAGAGTACATGTTTTAGATATCTTGGATCTATTGTTCAGAGTGATGGTGAAATAGGTGGGGATATTATTAGTAGAATTCAAGTTGGATGGTTGAAGTGGATGAATGCATCAAGCTTGTTGTGTGATAGAAAAGTCCCTCTTAAACTTAAGGGAAAATTGTATAAGATGGTTGTGAGACCTGCAATGCTTTATGGTGCAGAATGTTGGCCATTAAAAGAGGAGCATGATATTAAGTTAAGTGTTGTAGAGATGAGGATGCTCATGTGGATGAGTGTCTTTACTCTTAGAGACATGATACGATATGAGCATGTACGTGAAAATGTTGGAGTAGCTCCAGTGGAAGATAAGATTAGAGAGAGTCGCCCTAGATGATTTGGTCTCATAAAACGGCGGCCTTCCGATGACCCAGTTAGGAAAGTAGATGCATTAGATTTGACTTATGTTTAGTCACTAATTTTGCATGTGTGGTGGACATTCTTTCAAGCGAGATACTCTTCGATTATTCTTTCTTAAGCATGAAAAATTTTATTCATTGCTGAAATTGTATTTTTTCCTTTTTTTTTTTGTGGAATTTCATATTTTAGGTGATGTTAAATTATCTTCTAAAATGAACAAAGCATATTTATTTTCTTTACTTTACAAGCAACTTTTTTTAGTTTGATGACTTACGGCTTATAAATTTTTACTTTGATTTAATTTTACATCTCATACTAGGTTATGTTTTTAACCCTAAACCCTGGTCGTCATCTATCATGTTTGCCCTCATTTATTTTGATTTTTTTTAAAAGATCCAATGCGCTTAAAATGTTGTATGTCTAAGTTTCACTTATTCTAAAGTAATATTTATTGAATATTGTTTATAAATGCTAAAATGCCTCATTTCACCTCGTCGCATGCTTGTGGCATTGGACGCACTTACACCTCTACTTTATGGGTGCCACTTCTATTGGTTAGCGTTAAGCAATATAAAACTATTGCCTTGCTCTTTTTCTCACTCATCAGTCATTGCTATCCTTTGAGGTTGGCTTTCATATTTCATTATTTTAAATCTGTCCCTCTCTTGTCCTTTCATTTATTAGGCTACAGTTGGTGGCGTTTCCTCTCCTCGCTCCAAACTCATTTTCAGTTCTCCCTCTTTGACAGGTCCTAAGGTTTCATTGGCTCCCCTTCTATAGTCATCTTGACTCAGAGACTCATCGTTTTGCTTGCACTTTATTTCCCTTCGCAAATTTGACGGGTGGTTTGTCAAGTTCGGGGTCACATACATCTCCTTTAGCTCATTTATTTTTATTTTTTTTCAAGACTTATATCCACTTTACATAAGTAAGCTCCTACTTATCAAGAAAAGCATGCACTCTTCTTTATATATATATATATATGATATCACTGAGCTTGCTTGAGTACTTTCTTTTTCTATTATTGGCAAGTTTTTCTTGGTTCGCCCCAACCTGGATGTTATTCTAAATTCATGTCAGATTTAAATGTCACTTGGGCCTATTGATCATTATCATATCATTATTAGACTTTCATTAGAAGCAGATTGCATTCAACTTTTCTCTCTACGCACCTATTATGTTAGTTGTTATTCGATGCCAATGTTAAAATTGCTTTTTCCTATTTTGATGCTTCCAAGGAGCTGCCCATCATCCCTGTTTGATTGCTTTTGCTAGGCCATATTTACATTATTTTCACCAATCAAGTTTATAATATTTTTGAGCTATGAAACGATGTGCCAATCCACACATCCTTTCCAAGCAAAGAAGTTAAACGCGCATTTCCACTTGAACCCTGGTAGCTGATACCCCAAAAGATGAGAATTAACAACATCCGCTTGCATAGATTTAGCCAAGGTTATGTCGAAAGCTATGTTGCACCGATACGGATACAGCGACACGGATACGACACGATACGGATATGGGACACGTCAATTCTTAAAAATACAGGATACGGGTATGGTGCGGACAAGACGTTATAATTTATAAATCATACGTAAAAATTAAGAAAAGCAATCAAAGCATAATATTTTAAATTACAAAAAAAAAAGTAACATCATTTGTAGCCTTGTAGCTTATAATATCAAAATAAAAGTAAGCATTAAGGCTTCGTTTGGGACGGATTTCTTACTGCTTCTTAAAGCAGATTTCTAGTACAATTTTTTTAATTTTTTAACTAGAAAGTATATTTAAGAAGCAATAAAAACGCCGTCACAAACATATCCTAAATGTCTAGTACAACAACAAAAGCATAAACATAAATTGTCTAGCACATGAAGTTTCAACTATTCAATAGAAGGAATGATATGATTAGCTTCTTCAGTGGTTTGTCTTTGAACTTCTATATCATCTTCAATAAATATCATAACTTATGATTCAGGCTCATCAAGTGAGAGAGTAGCAATTTCTAATATTCTCATATCATCAAGAGACTCAAATCCATCTCGGAAATGAGAGAACCTTGCTCGCAGCCGCATCATTAAATACAATGGGTATTTTTTTCGAATTTTTTTTTCAATGGACACGCGTATCCGATACACGTGTCCTTTTGAAATTAAATAGTATTTTAATTGAATGCGTGTCGGTGCCGTATCGGAGGTGTTCGGTGCCGTATCAGATACAACACACTTTCATAAATAGGTGTAACGGTGCAACATAGGTCGAAAGATTTCAGTCTTTTCAAATCTAGCAAAATCAAACGTCAAGCACAAGAGATGCAATCAAATGTTCAAATTATTCCTTCTCCCACAATTTTTTTTTTTTTTTCTTTATCAGTTCCGGTTTGCCGCCCCTGCTAGCCCTACAGATTTCTTCCGGTTTGCGCCTCCTAAAATTCGGCGAACCAAATTAATAACTTGTGCTGTTTTCAGGAACCAGTTTCCCTTTGTAATGCCATGATTTCAAAAGATGCCATCTTATTCCGTCAACACATCAGCAATGTTCTTGCTGATGTAATTTACACTTGGATGAGCAAAACCATCATGAGGGATAACAAACCCTGGAGCCCCTACAAGGCTCAGACCATTGAACTGGAAGAACAGACCAAAGCTACCACCCTTTCTCAGCTTTATACTATAATGAGAGACCGCAGGGTCAAAGTGATATTTTACAGGATGGTAAGGGAAGTAAGAAGACATCCTGTGTTGCTGCTCAGATCATGCTGGAGCTGTTTCACTATCGCTGTGATGGCATTGGTGATTTCAATGCCTCGCTTTATTGCGCACTGCACTGAATCCTTCTTCAACTCTCTTGCTTTTGTGCCTCGCCGAATTGCTGTCGGCTTGCAGCAAACCTTCTAGACTTGCTTTTCGGTAAACTTTGGGATTTTGTGTGTATTTATGTATAGATGTAAGTGTGATTTATATTGAGGATGGTGATTGTGCAAGGGTTTTTTATTGAACTTATGTGATGCAATGCGCGTCCTTATATCTCTATCTTTTTTTAACATTGAGTGGAAGGGTGTCTCGTAGGAGAAATTATTACGTGCGGAGTGTGGACATAGTTTTATGTTTGAACTTTTAATTAAATGAAGATATATAGCATTTTTTAGCGTGATCTGATGATCCGACTTGACCTTGTACAAACACTGTGTACAAGTTATATAGAGTGTGTACAAGAGAATCAGATCGTCGGGTTATATAAAAGTTGTCTTTATTTAATTAGAGTTTGGACGTAGAGATACATCTAGACTCCAGATGTAATAATTTCTGGTGTTATAGGTGGCATTTGGTGATTCTCTCTCTCTCTCATTTTCTTTCCTACCTCCATTCCTCGTGAAAGTAAATAGAGAATGGAAGAAAAAAATATTTTCTTATAAAATACTATATATATGATTATTTTTTAAGATATTGTAGAAGGGTAATCAAGTGAATCTTTTTTATTATAATAGATATTTATGTTTACTTATATGAAGTTCATAAAAAATAAATAAATTGTTGAATTAATAAAAAGTGATGGTTTGTAGAATATAGCTAATTCGGGCTTTGTTTGGGATAGTGTTCTAGCAGCTACATGAAAAAGTTTTTTGATGTAAAAATTTTTTAAATTTAAAATTTTGTATTAGAAAGTCGCTCCTTAAAGCAGTAAGAAAGCTGTCTCGAATGAAACTTTAGTTGGTAAAAATTTTGAAAGTTTATTTTGAATCAAAATATTCTCTCTTATACATGGAGACCACTTATTCGAATATTTCATGAAATGTAACAATTTATGATCATAGTTTTTCGAATGGTGTCCTATATACTCTTTTATTAGGTACATAAAGTATCTATATATTAAAAAATAAAATAAATTATATTGAGCTATTATATGATTAAAAACTTAGGAAATTAACTTATATATAAGCAACATGATACAATCATATGAGCAACAAGATCCAATCAATTGATACCTTATTGTCTAATACGATGGGTGTGTATATATATAACTATTGTATTCTCTCTTTGATTAAATAATTTTTAAATTTAAAATAATAATTGATAAAAAGTATACATACCAACTTTATAATCCAATATTAGATAATTTACATATTAACAGTGAGTTTCTATTTATTTATCTATCTAACACTAATTCTTCTTTTTTATAAAAAAAAAACAATATAATCTTCATATTTTTTTGTATGTAAATCTCTCTATAATATTTTAAAATAATTTTTAATCAAATATTCATATTTTTTGTTTTCTTTCAAATAAAATAACAATAACATTAAATCTTTTTGGTGAAGGTCAGCTACATAAATACTTTTTATTTATTGTGTCATATTAAAAGTTATATTCTCATTTTAATCTAATAAAAAAAAAAGATCATTTTTAATATTTCTAATTAAATCTTTTTAAATCTACTTCTGTTTTCCATACAAAAATATTTTTTTTATTTTTATTTTTTTTGAATCATTTTAAATAATTTTTAAATATTTTTAATAATAATCATCATCATTAGCTAACCATTACAACAATGATCACAATCATAATGGTCATCAGCATGTTATTGTTCTCATTAGCAACCTTCATAAGTTTATATTAAATATATTTTATTTTATATTAAAATATAAAATAATAAAATAATATGTATAAATAAAAATAAAAAATAAAAAATAAAAGAAAAATGATCCCAACCGCCTTATAATAGTTTTAAAACGAGTATAAGATAATTGATAATTAAATTTATATACATATATATTCTTCCATTTGCGCCTGCGGCCAGGAAGATTCGACGCGCCGCCTGGTTCATAGAATTTACAGAGTTAAAAAAACAAAAAGAGCGCTTACAAGGGCGGTGGTGCACTCATCCCTCTCTCTCTCTCGACCTCATGGCCGTCGGCGTCCTCGCTCTTCAAGGTTCTTTCAACGAACACATGGCAGGTTATTTCACATAGCTGTTTTTTTTTCTCTCTCTTCTCTTCCCGTATACGTTATCACCTTCTTGTTGATTGATGGCGATTGAGGAGCAGCTCTGAGAAGGCTGGGTGTGACCGGAGTCGAGGTGAGGAAGCCTTCGCAGCTGGAGTCCATTGAAGCCCTCATCATTCCTGGAGGAGAAAGCACCACCATGGCCAAGCTGGCCCACTATCATAATCTCGTCGGTTCCTGTTTCTTCCCCTACTGTTTATTCTATAAATCTTAATAATCTAATGTGAGAGCTACTCCTTAAATTAATGTATTTAATCATTTTTTTTTATTATTTTTCGGATTTGCTTATTCGTAGATTAAAAAATGATTTTTTTTTTGGATTTTCTTTGATGAGTTGCAATTGCTTTTTACGACGTGATTGTTTTTTTTTTTGCTTTTCTTGATGAGTGAATTTATGACCTAGTTACCGGCATGCTTCTATCATGATGAATAAAGAAAAGCTTAAGTTGTTTGAGCTGAAGAAAAGAGGGTAGCAGACCCACTAATAAAACCGGTAGATGAAACTAATATGGTAGGATTATGAAGTAAAAAAGTTGAAAACTAACACCCTTATCGGGCGTTGAGGGAAGGAAAGAAAAAAAATTACATGGGGAGAAGAAAAGAAAGGATATATAGGGGGTGGGGGTGGGGTTGGGTTATGGAGGGGTTTGTTAAGGAAGTTAAGGGAGTAAAATTATCATTTAATATTTAATTTGGAGTTGATTACAAAGAAAGGAAACAAAATATCATAATTGATTTAACATATATACCCTCCTTGTAAGGATAAATTATTACATGCGGAGTCCGTGCACAAATTGTACAGTGTGTGTATAGGCTGATGTGATCAGTTATGATTGGAGTCCGAACGCCATGTGCATTTGGACTCCGCACGTAATAATTTCTCCATTGGAAGACAGATAAATGTGTTAGAATTGAGTGGGAAAAGTCCCTTTTTCTTTCTTTCATAAAACTAATGTTAGTTTTGATTTTATTTATTTATGCGCTCTCTTTTCACTAGTGACAGGAGAGAAGCAAAATCCTCCCTATGAAGAAAAGTCTTTCATCTCTTTTAATTTTTTACCTTCCAATCAAAACAAGTATTCACTTTCTTTCTAATTACTTTACTTTCTCCCTTCATTCTAACTCTTAACTAGAGTGTAATGGTAACATGGATTGAATATTGACTAAAATATATACACAAAATAGACGACATCATTTAATTAGAATGAATTTAGATTGAAGATTCATAAATATGACCTCAAATAATTGAGAGAAGAAGAAGATGGAAAATCTGTGCTCCTTTTCCGCTCTGACTAATGATTTGCCTAGTTTCTTTAGCTGAAGGCTAAATTCACCTAATAAACATCTGGAAAGTAGTATTTCTGCAAATCAAGATGTTAATAAATCAAGATGTTAATTGATTGCTTTCAAATTGCCAATTTTAAGCTTTTAATGAGAAAATTCTGCTTATGCATTTGTTTTCTTACATATTTCCATATGATTGAAACCTTTAGTTCATTTTGGTGACATACTTTCCTTTTGTTGTGTATAATGAAGAGTCAAGCTCCTTATTATGTTTTTTAGCAATTGAATTTGCCCAAAATACACAGAAAGTAATGCCTTTGTACCCGATCTCCCAAGGGATCAAATCTACTGTAGTTTGATAGTTGTAGATCATGTGACAATGTAGGAGGCAAGAAAATCGAAAGACAAAAGTTAAAGGCAAATTGCCTGAAAAATATGAAGTTAGCTAAATTTGTTGCTTAGTGCTAACCTGCTTAATGCATCTTTCATCTTAACAAGAACAAAATTCAAATTTTACCCGATGGGGTAACAACTTTGTTTGATGATGTCCTCTTCTCTCTAGAATCATCCAAATGATATGAAAACTATAACTAAACTCTCTGTTGGAGAGATACATAACGTACTAAACTAAAGAACTTGGCTGAATATACCACTTGATATGTCCAGAACTAATAAACTCAAAACCTTAATATCTGGACAACTAATCAACTCTGAATCAAACAGAAAAGGGCATCTAAAAAAATATGATATCAACTTCTTAATGAGGAAAGAAGATAGCCAAAAAGTGATTGAAACAACAAGAATCGAGAAGAGGGAAATATATGCTAAAATCGAAAAAGAGCAGTAGAGGCCAAAATACCTACAATAAGATGTAGTTGTTAAGATCACGGGACCTTTTCGAGTTGGGGCCATTTGACAAATCTCATAGGATACTTATATAATTTAAGGTTTGTTTGGGATTATTACAACTATCTGTAAAATTAGTTGTAGAATTGTTATCGGAAAAATAGAGTTTGTGAAAGTTGTTATGGGTATTATTGATTTTTTCCCTCTAAAAAAGCCGGACAATAAATTTCTTACAACTACAATACTCTAGTTGATTTGGTTTTTATCAAAGAAAATTTTTAAATTAACAAGAAAATTTTTGCCGACCCACATACTGGGTTAAAGGCTTGTTGTAACAAGAAAATTATTGCCAAATAAAATGGTATCAATAGTCTATTAAATAAAGTTGTAAAAAAAGAAGTCCTGAAAGTACCTTCAGTTATAAAATTAAAAAATAAAATAAAATAAAAACTTTCAAGAATGTACCTTTGGTGTTGTCAGAAGTTCCAATTGGGTTGCATGATAACAAGTTTATCGTGTTTATTTACATGGTCTCTTGAATAGGCTTGGCATTCAGTTTCTTTAAACTTATTGAGATTACTCTGTTAGAATT
This sequence comes from Dendrobium nobile, assembly GCA_022539455.1. NCBI lineage: Eukaryota > Viridiplantae > Streptophyta > Magnoliopsida > Asparagales > Orchidaceae > Dendrobium > Dendrobium nobile. Next base: position 9,378,379 of record CM039726.1, read on the forward strand.
AGCTTTCATGCATGGCCAATAGATTTAAGGAAAATTATGCATCTACGAATATAACATTTTGCTTTCTTATTGTAGTTAATAGGATCAATTATAGCTGTTGAATCAATTGTTTTGCAGTTCCCAGCTTTGAGAGACTTTGTTAGTTTAGGAAAACCAGTTTGGGGAACCTGTGCTGGGCTCATTTTCCTTGCAAATAAAGCTACTGGTAAGCATATATGCATTGTCTTTGGTAATTGAGGTATGAAAGCATTGGCATACAAAAAGGAACATGAGTAAATCAGAAGGACCTTCATTTCAGGCCAAAAGTTGGGTGGTCAAGAGCTTATTGGGGGGCTGGATTGCACTGTTCACCGAAACTTTTTTGGTAGTCAGGTATGTTAAGGCTGGCAACAGTCATCTTCATATTCATCACATGCGGTTTGTCCTGATGGGAGGTTGCTCTTTCATAAAAGATGTCTGATTTTGTTTTGCAGATTCAGAGTTTTGAAACTGAGCTTGTAGTTCCTAAGCTTGCTGAGCAGGAAGGTGGTTCTGATACATGTCGTGGAGTGTTTATACGTGCACCAGCCATTTTAAAGGCTGGGCCAGATGTTGAAGTACTAGCAGATTATGCTGTTCCATTGGATAAGTTGAGAAGTGTAGTATCTGATGCTGAAGCTGAGGAGGTCTCTCCCTGAACCCCCTCTTAGCCCTGCCCCCCCCCCCCCTCTAAAAAAAGAAAGTCATTATTAAGCCCATTATAGAATATAATTAGAACTTTTAATTGAGATGCTACAGAAATTTAGTTTGGTGTAGCGTAAGTGTCTGACATTTTGTTGGAAGAAAAAAGCGTGCAAAGTTACTCAGTAAAACACATCCCTTGAACCGCCACTTTTTCCTTGCAAGTATGGTTCCGCATGCATTGGGTGGATATGTTTTTTTTTTTTTTTAAAGATTACACAGCCATTTGACATCGTATTCTACCAAACACTTCTATACAAATAGATTAATTGTGCCAGTAATACACTGCAACATTCAAATAAATTGTGATATTATTCAACAATATGGGTTTAAAATTCAATAAAGTAGAGAACTGATGATCTCTTTCAAAATAAAGAATCAATGAGACCTGTCACGTTTGTGTATATGTCACTACAAGTAAACCGGATATTATGTTTAGTATATATTTTTGTTTATACTTTTAGGCTGACCCAAAAGAATTACATTTAACCATGCCTTTGCATTTCTATACATTACTTATATGTTAAATAGTATTGAATATAAGCATATGTATGTGTATAAATATGTTAACACACATATATATGAGTTGAAATAAATCAAATTTGATTTTGAATCTATTAAACCTCGAGCAATTATTTAGTGTTTATTGCCTTACTTTGCATGCTGCAATATTAGTTCTTGGCACTGAGGTACCTTGTACAATATGAGATTGATCCACTTGGTCATCTCCAACAGTCTTGCTCTAAATTTATGCCCTTTTTTTGGCGCTTGATTTGCAACAAAGAAAACTAACATTTTTCTGCTTCTTCAAGCCATGATGCTCCAACACATTTTAAAATTAAAGTAGCCCTGCTCAAAGTTGCATCTTACAATTCATGGAGTTTATCAATTCATGACAACCAACGCACTCCTGTAAATCTTAAGAATTTTTACGTCTTTTGAGACCCTATATTCTACATGAAAAAAAATGCCTAAAGATATCTAGTTCTTCCAAATGACTGCAGCATTATTTATGTCAATTTCTTAGTCACATGGTTGGTTCTCTGAGACCTACATCAAAGACCTCATCCATCAAAGATAGGTAGATCTCTGAGATGGCTTTTTTATCTATATCTAATTTATCTTTTTCACTTATAGTTTCGGTCATGATGATGGTGAAATAGATGGGGATATTATCAACAGAATTCAAGTTGGATGGTTGAAGTGGAGGAATGCATCGGGCTTGTTGTGCAATAGAAAAGTCCCCCTCAAAGGAAAATTCTATAAGATGGTGGTGAGACCTGCAATGCTTTATGGTGCCGAATGTTGGCCATTAAAAGAGAAGCATATACTAAGTTAAGTTTTACAGAGATAAGGATGCTTAGGTGGATGAGTGGCTTTATCCTTAGAGTTAGGATACGAAATGAGCATATACGTGAAAAGGTTGGATTAGCTCCAGTGGAAGATAAGATTAGAGAGAGTCGCCTTAGATGGTTTGGTCACATTAAACGGAGGCCTTCCGATGACCCGGTTAGGAAAGTTGAGGTATTAGATTTAACTTATGTTAATAAAGGTAGATGTAGACCTAAAAAAGATTTGGTTAGAAAATATTAGAAATGATCTTTCTTTATTAGATTTAAATGAGAATTTGACTTTTAACAAGACACAATGGCGAAAAAGGATTCATTTAGCCGACCTCACGTATTGGGACAAAGGCTTGATGTTGTTGTTGTTGTACTTATAGTGTCATATTCAACTATTTTATGAGTACCTTCATAAGTCCTGCTAGATTAGAACACCACACATCTAGTTCTCCAAAGCCCAAAACTTTTTTAATTATCAAACTTTTAGATTTCATTCTTCATCATCATTGTATTAGGCTCTAATATGTAGTAGGAAAAAATTCAATTTATCTTAAAAAGCATCTGCAGGAAAAGAATTTGATGAACACAAAGTAATAATAAAGAGTTCAAGCAATACTAGAAAAAAAAAAGATTATTTGCTTCAACTAAAATAAATATACATCTATGGGGGAGGTACAAGGATCTTATCCATCATAGAGAAACCCGCCAAATTTACAAATAAGTGGGGCACAAGACAGTACTCTTTCCCAAATCTGAAGAAATCTGATCTCACTAAAAAATAGATGCTTTAAATCTCTCAAGTCTAACAAAAGAGAATAACTCAAAAGGGTACATTGTATCTCTAGGAAATCATTGCAAAATCTATTGAACAAGTATGCTTCAACCGCATCAAGATGTAGTACTCTACGATCATAGAAAATCTTTTTTTCTTGCTTCATCTTTTCTTTCTCATCTCTCTTGATCTTAAACCTCTCTCTTTTGTTTTTCCAAGCCATAAATCTTAACAAAAATTATCCAATGAAAGATTTATTGAAGAATTATGAGTGAAGAATACTCTTTTTTTTCTTATTCACGGAGTAAAAGAGATGCATAATTTATAAGAGTTATAAGTCACCTAAAATAGAAAGAAGCTTAGGGACATAACACCGACCCTATGATTCAGGAAGATAATCTGCCTAATAAGTCTAGAATTATAGATTAGGAATTAATTCCTTCCTTACTAGTCATGGAGGATTGCAATAATTAAACTATGGCCTTGCCAGATTGCTGAGTTGGCATTCCTCCTGCAGTTTATCAAATCAAGGCATGCAAATTGCTGAGTAGGAGAGGCAATGGCATTAGCAGGTGCTGGCCACATGAAAAGTTACTTTTGTGGCTATTGGAATGTGTCACGACCCGGCCCGGAAGCTCGATCTAACGAGGCGGGTACGAAAAGTCGGACGATAAAATTCATTAAACATAATACTACATCATTCATGATAAAGAGCCACTAAAAAAAACACAAAATATATTTTACCTGTTATCATCTGCTTCTCGTCTTCTGTAAACATGTTCTTCTCTTTCTGCCATTTCTTTAATTAGGAATTACCTGAAACATTTAAACTCGTGGTTTGAGTTTACTAAGTAAACTCAGTGGATAACTATTTAATAATCATTATTATTATTCTTTAATAGACATCGTGTTATTTCTTTACATTAATTCATTCTTTTCAATAATTTACATCTCTAGATGATTTCTTTCAAAACAATTTAAAACATTTTATAGCTTTAATAATTCATTCATATTTCTTTTCTTTTCTTTTGCTTTACACAGGAGCACCGTCTCAAAGTACCCTAAGGTACAACCTTTTCCATTTGATTACCTTTTCCATTTTCATAGCCTTTTCCATTTCCATAACCTTTTCCTTTTCCTTTTTCGTGCACGAGTACGGCGTCCCCAGCCAGTACCATAAGGGGGTGAACTCCTGAATTATTCATATATATCTATCCTTTTTCCTTTCTTTTACATTTACCACAACCTTTTCATTCTATTTCATATGTCGTTTCTTTTCAATATTTCTTTAATACATACGGTATTTTCTTTTCATTATTTAATTCATTTATTTCCTATTAGAATAATACTTACAATCATTAGGTATTTAATCCTTCAACTCTTCATATGTAGTAATCTTTAAGATACAACTTTGAAAGTAATATTGTAAAGCATACTATTTTTATCGTACTGAAAGAAAATGCTAAATTTTGAATTTCATAATCATAATTACCCACTTTGAACTTTTCAGGCCTTCGATGCTTGATCTATTCTTGAATTAATTTCTCTTCTTGCTAAATCCTCGCGGGATCAACACTTATGACTTGATCTTTCACTTTCAAAAACCCTAATTTCAACAATAACTTCTATCAATATAATATTTTGATTTAAATTCTAAATATCATTAAAACTGAAATTGGAAGGAATTCACTTACATTTTTGAATGGAGACTTCTCAAACTCTCAAAATCCTTCTTCTCGAAATTTCCTTTTTCTTCGCTTCAATCCCTTCCTTATCTTTCAAGAAACATATCATTCACTTTGGATGATGCAAAGGGAGGAAATTTATACGAGAAATCTGAAAGAAAAAATCAACAAACATTTCCCTTAATCCTTATCGTCCGTTTCTCTTGTTCTTCAAATCTCTCCCAAAATAATACTCTAATAACGATAAGAATGAAAAGGAATCATTATTTCCTATCATTGAAAACAATTATGTGCTAAAATTAGAAAAACGAAACTCACTTTCCTCTCCCGCACGAATGTTCCGTCGCCCGCCCCTCTCTGTTTCGCGCGAACTGTTCTGTTCCGCGACCCTTCTGTTCGCGGGATTATAAAGGGTGGGCCGGCCGGTTCAGTTGAACCGGCCGGAAGAACCGGTTGTCACAGAATGAGGATTGGGATGAGGAAGACTGAGAGCTGCTGAATAATGCTGATTTAGGCTGAGAGTTGCTTGACCACGCTAGTTTAGGGGGATTGAATGCATGAGTTCCACACTTCTGCTTCAGTTGGACATATATGTTGATTATTCCTAAATTAAAGTTAGATTATTGAATTGTAATTGATCAAGTACTTCAGTCAAGATATATGTCATCTGAAGGTGTTTTTTTTGCGGTGTAATTCATTTGGATGATTCATTTTTATCTTTATGAAATGTCTATCAATTTGAACATGTTTGATCATGTTGGACGGTGTTCATAGCGATGCTAATATTTGCCTAATTGGCCCACCTCATAATCATAGGTTTTATAGTGGAAATATGTTAATATTTAAGTATAATTAAGCCACATACCTTCATAAATACTACAGATTATAGCCCTAAATTTTATTTTGGCTTTGGTCTGGACAACCATATTTTATTTTTTGCTTTTCTAGATAACTGAGTTTTCTCATATGAATGAACAATATCTTGATTTGAATTTATGATTTGTTACAAATCCTGCCCATTCAACATCAAAAAATTTCAATACCCAAGTTAGTCCCTTTCTTGAAAGCAACCCTTTTCTAGGTGCCTTTTTGAGATAACTTGGTATCTTGTATATGGAACCATGATGCTCCTTTGTTTTGTGTTCATAAAATGACTAAAAACACTAACAGAAAAATAGATATCAAGCCTAATATGAGATAATGAGATAGGTAGATGAGCTTTCTTACTAATCTTTGATACATTCCTTTGTCAACTGAGGTGGAAACTTTTTAGAACCAATTTTGTTTAATGAATCCATTGATGTGTTTGTTGGATTACACACAAGCTGTACTTGTTTCTTTTTGTAAGTCCAAGTTGCTGTGGAGAGACGAATATCCATTTACTCGATCTTGATATTTCTGTCTAGGAAAGACTTAAATAAATGAAGGTGCTTGATGTCAAATTTATCAACTAGGACATCTTTTAGCTTGCTTATTTATTGTTCATGATTTCTATTAAGATGATATCATCAATATATGAAAAAAATAAAAAATTTACCTTCAAATGATTTCTTGGTAAATAAAGTGTGGTTACACTATCATTGGGAGTACCCATGCCTTTTAGTCATCATGGTGAATCTATCGAACTAGACTTTTCGTGATTGTTTTAAGCTATATGGTAATTTTTTTAGTATGTATATTTTGTTCAAATTATTCTTACTTTTATATGAAAGAATTGTCATTTTGACTTCGTCTAAATCCCTATTCGATGAAGCATTTTTTAATTCTAGCTGATGGAGTGATCAATCTAGATTAACAATTAGAAAAAATTATCCTGACCAGGGCAAAGATTTCTATTAGGAAGTGGATGCAGAAATTCAATCCCCTTGGCTGAAAATTAAATAACAAAAATCCAAATCTAATTTCAAGAAAACTTTAAGAGAAATAGCACAAGAAAACTCTTTTCAATTGATGAAATATGGAAAAAAATAACGAGATACAATGAATCCTCATTTGGAGAGGAGGATTTGACTCTTCCAAATCTCTAGCCGGCGGCTAGAGCCCAAACAAACATAAGAACACTCCCAAATTGAGCAAAAACATAGATGATCCTAACCCTAGGAAATTGTCCCCCTTTAAGCATACAATAATCCTGTAATTCCCTAAATAGACTCTATTTTAAATTTTCCCTCCTAATCCCTCCTTAATTCCTCCCTAATTGGTTGTTGGGCCTGGCATGCAGAGGAGGCGAAAGTTCCGCCTCTTGTACACAAGAGCCAGTCCATCATGGACCGGCTAGATCGGTCGACTGACCGGTCTAGCAAACCCCCCTCCCAAAGACCCACTTTGTCCTCAAGGTCAAAAGAGGGGAACTGATACTTTCTCGTAGGGCTTCCAGGTGGCGTCATAGTCAGGTAGGTTCTTCCATTTGATCAACACTTTCTTGATCCATTCTTCTCCCTATCGCACCACTTTCATCTCCAGTGGTTCCAACACCACTTACAAATCCTGAGTCAGTGTAACCAATAACTCTGAGTTAGCTGCATGATCCCCAATAGCTCTCCTCAACTATGACATGTGGAATGCTGGATGTATGCTAGCGGTCGGGGGTAATCTCAAACAATAAGTCATTTCTCCAATCCTCTCCAATATCTCATAAGGACCTGTCTGTAGGGTTGAATCCTCAATTTTAAACTGGGTGTCTTTTCTATACCTATCCGTCTACTTCTTCATAATCTGCTAAGCCCTCAACAATTGCCTTTCAATTCATCTAACACCCTACCCCTCTCCTCCAAGTATTGTGCTACTGAGGAAACTGATGTGCAATTCTACCCAAAATGCATGAAGTGAGGTGTGTCTCTTGTATACAATACTTTGAAAGGAGTCATCTGGGAATACAAATGATACGAAGTGTTGTACCAGTACTCTGCCCATGTTAGCCACTTGGCCCACAAACAAGATGTCTCTGAAGCAAAACATCACATGTATGTCTCCATGCTCCTGTTTACTACCTTTGTCTGCCCATCTATCTGGGGGTGGTAGGCTTTGCTCATCCTCAGCACTATTCCCTATAGCCTGAATAACTCCCTCCAATAATGACTGAGGAACAGTTATCTCAGTCGGAAACTATAGACTCAGGTATCACATGCTGTCTGACCACCTCTCTAATGAATGATGCTGTTATTGTCACTGCCGTGTAAGGATGTCATAGGGATATGAAATGAGCATATTTGCTCAATCTATCAACCACCATTAGAATCACTGTAAACCCCTCAAATCTGGGTAACCCGTATATAAAATCTATGGTGACCTCCTCCCATACTCTTTTTGGAAGAGCTAGGGGTTAAAGTAATCCCCCTGAAGCCATGGCTATGTGTTTGTTCCTCTAGCATACCTCACACCTAGCTACCATCTCTTCCACATCCTTGTGCATCCCCTTCAAATGCAACTTTGATGTCAATCTCTTGTATATCTTCTGCACACCAGAACCCCCAACAATGTTCCCATGGAACTCCTGCAACAGGTGTGAAATACATTTCCACCTTATAGATCCACCTATATGTATCTTCTCACTAAAAATGGGCATCTTCAACTTCTTTACCCTCCCTCGGATCTCCTCTGTTCCCCCTGATTTCTCCATAATTTCTCCTTCCCCAAGTGGATGGTCCCCCCCAAGTATCTAGATTCTCTCTTCCATGCTCGTACCCAAACCCTTCTTCAAATTCCCCCTCCTTTCAAAATTAGCACCTCTCCAATCATTCTTTGCTCCTCTTCTTTCAAAATCAGCACTCATTCACTCGTACCCAACATATTCACCCCTCTCCCCATACCTCCTTCTATCTATCCCCTCCTTATGAATAGGCTCAAGAGAAGGTGTTCTTTCTTCTTCCTCTAAGATCTCCACATCGTGATCATCTCTACAACTGCAGCAATGTGTATTTCCTCCTACCAGCACTCTTGCCTCTGATGTCGCTGTTTGGTTGTGAAGATTCAACTCCTTCTTCACCATCTCTTCCAGGTTGGAGAACTTATCTTCCATTGACCGTTGTTTTGATTTGGCTCATTTGTCCCTTAAAACGTTCTTCCAAAACATCACCTTCTTGACTGTCATAGGTAGGGGTGTCAATTCGGGTCGGCGGGTCGGTTCGGGTCAAACCCGAAACTGACCCGGCACTGTTCGGGTCAACCCGACCCGAACCCGACCCGATTCGGGTCCGGGTCAACCCGACCCGACACGAATGACCCGAAGTTGACCTAAAATTGCTAATTTTCGGGTCAAAATCGGGTAAATATTCGATTTTCGGGTCAAAATTGGGTCAAAAACGGGTCAATCTCGGGTTTTCGGGTCAAATATGAGTTTTCGTGTCACTTTCGGGTCAATTTCGGGTTACTGGGTCAACCCGACCTGATTTTTAAAACGGGTTGATTTGTTCAACCCGAACCCGACCCGTTTCAGGTTCGGGTTGACCCGAACCCGGATTTTTCCGGGTCGGGTTCGGGTCGTGTTTCGGGTCGTGTCAAAAAATTGACATCCCTAGTCATAGGTACTCAGATCTTGGACAACAATAAAAAAACAGGAAATATGCCCTTTAATCAGCAGTTTGGAGAGGAGAAAACAGTAGAAATCAGCGAAGGAAGGCCTCAAATTCTGCCTGGACACTGCTCTGATACCAATTTGTTAGGAAGTAGATGCATAAATCTAATCTCTTTTGGCTGAAAATTAAATTATAGCAAAATCCAATCTCCAAGACGAATTTAAGAGAAATAATGGAAGAAAATGATGGACCTGTCCAGCCTGTCCAACCTGGACCGGGATTTGTCTACAGAAGGCGAAAGGATTTCACCTCCAATATGCCGTCCCCTTTAGGGGGTGGGGTCCAGCAATAAATCATGGCTTTAATGGGGAATTAAAGAGAAGATTAGGAGGGAAATTCAAATTAGAAGGGTTGTTTGGGTAGTTAACTGAAGGAATTGTATGTTTAAACATGTGGGGAGGCTAGGGTTAGATTTTTATCTTTTATTTTGGCTGAAAAAGTGAAGGTTCTTGTGTCTTGAGAAAAGTTGATATAAGGTACTAATGACAAAAACTGCTTTAAAAAGCGGTAAGAAATTTGTCTCAAATGAAGCCTTAATCTTCAGGCTACTCCCACATTTTGCTAGCCCCCAAACACCAACCATTGGTCGACCTGTGCTTGCTGCCACTTCCATCTTTCAAATAATAAAATAAATCAACTTAGGTAATATTTCTTAAAAATAAAAGTACAAAACAATCTAATGCAATATATATTTTTACATCAAAATATAAACAAAATAATGTAAAAATAATAATAATAATAAAATAAATATAAAACTTAATCCCAAATGACCCTCTTCCTCATTTAAAATTTAGAGAAACCATTAACCCTTTGAGTACTGAAACGTAATGAGACTACAAAAGCTGAAATAGTTCAACTTTATTATTCATACCACCCTTTATAAGCTTGGAAAACAAGTGCCAAGGAATCTTCTTGTGAGCTTTGGCTCTGTGAGAAAGCGGTAGTGAAATTTGAATGTTCTCTATCATCCACTTTTTGCTTCGGAAAAATAAAGTAAATCTCGCTGATTCCAATAAGCATAGAAGATTCATCACTTCAAAATATAAAAGTACGTTTCCAATTTGCCTCTCCTACTAAACTCTCACCATACAATTTTCACTGTTATTAATATAATGGTCACACACTGAAATTAGTTTCTTTTATGTTATCTGATTTGTGTTTTGCTTCATAGGCTATTGCAGATTCTCAGGGGAAAGTGATAGTTGCCGTAAGGCAAGGGAACATACTTGGAACCGCTTTTCATCCCGAGCTGACTTCTGATATCCGATGGCAAGTTATTTGATAGCCACTTTATATAGAAGTATACTATAAGCTTATTGACCTTGAAATTGATTGATTAGTTTTACATTGTACTTATATCAAATAAATCTAAAAAAGGATCAAAATGATCCCTGACTCTTTATGAAAGATCATAAAAACAATCCCTAACAATTATATTAAAGAACAATTTTGATCACTCAACTCTTTAAAGAAGAATCAGAATAGTCTCATCATGAAGCTATTTTGATTCATTTTTAAAGACTCGAGGTATCAAAATTATCCTTTAATATAGTTGGAGATCATTTTGATCCTTCATGAAGAGTCAATGGATCATTTTCTCAACTTCTTAAAGAAGAATCAAAATAGTCTCATTATGAAATTATTTTGATTCATTTTTAAAGATTTGAGGGATCAAAATGGTCTTTTAATATAGTTGGAGATTATTTTGATCTTTCGTAATGAGTTAATGGATCATTTTTATCATTTTTCTCCAAACAAATCTAATATATAAATCTTTCTAATCAAATTTGAATCAGAATATTTTGGCCAGTGCTAAACTTATTAACATTCTAGCATTTCTCTAGCAGGCATAGTTATTTTTTGAAGATGAGGAAGGCGAGTGATGAAACTAGCTTAGAGTGCTTGGACTTGTCAAATCAGAACTCATGTTATCATCTTGGCAGAAGAACTTTTGACTTACCAATTTTTGAATAGCAGTGTATTACATGAATATTTATCCAGTTTCATATATTTAAAGTCTTATTTCAGATTAATCACTTACTGTAATACTTTGTTTTAAAGTTTTCCATTTGATTATGTATTCTGTTCATCAAATATCCATTCTCGTCACCTTCAGCTTTCCGTTACTGTACAGTCACATTAATTTGGTATTTTGATATATAAGATTTTGTTTGGGACAGCTTTCTTACTACTTTTTAAAACAATGTTTTAGTAAAAAATTATTCCAAATCAAGTCTAAGGCTTCGTTTGGGACGGCTTTCTTACTGCTTTTTTAAGCGGCTTTTTAGTACAAATATTTTAATTTTTGTACTAGAAAGTCACTTTAAGAAGCAAGAAAAAAGCTGTCCCAGACGAAGCCTAAGTCTAACTATATATCTTGCATAGCTTGTTCTATTTAGGAATTTGTAAATGTCAGGAATAATTTCTTTTTCTGGAAAGTGCATTATGATCTGGCGAAAAGTTGTGATGGTAGGAAGGTTGGTGCTGGTCCCTATGAGAAGCTTTTTTGCTTGTCTAACTGTTATGTTTGTTTGTTGTTGTGGTTTTTTCTTTTAGCTAATTTAGGTTTTGTTTGGGATGAATTTTTTATACTAAAATTATGTTTAAAGAAGCAATAAAAAGTCGTCCCAAACTAAATCTTAATCACAAATTCACATACTTTATATATATATATATATATATATGAATTGACGATTTCAAAAACTAAGGTTTCATTTGGGATAATTTTTTGATTGCTTTTTAAAATAACTTTTTAGTACTAAAGCATTAAGAAAGCATTAAGACTGTCTCAAATGAATCCTTAGGTTTTATTTGGGACGGCTTTCTTACTATGTCTTAAAGCAGCTTTCAAGTAAAAAAATAAAAAATTTTATACTAGAAAGTTTTTTAAGAAGCAGGAAGAAAGCAGTCCCAAAAGAAGCCTTAGATATCCCATAAATGAATAACGCTTGTTGGGTTCATTCTATTATTCAAGAAAAAATATTTAATCTACCTTTTCTTGATTCTCAAAGACTTATATTAGAGCTTGTTGGTCTTGAACGTGAGGCTCTTTTGAATCCCATGGTTGCCTTTATATTTTGATTTCGAGGTTCTTCGTTATTTCTTGCATGATCGTGTATCTCATTTATCTAGAATCCATTAATTTCCCACTGATCAACTGTGCCTTCACCTTAGCGATATCAGTGATTTTGATCTCCAAAGCTTGCCCTAAGCAAATATATTAATTTCTTCGTTGAACTAAAAGAAGTTAAGCATATCATCCTTAATCGATAGTAAGCTCGGGTATCACGTTGAAGCACTACTAAAAAATAGAATTTTTCGTAACAGTTGTTAGGATCCGTTTAAGAACCATTGTCAAAACCCTGATTTAGCACAAGTTTTGCCTTCTCTGGCAGCCATGAAACTGTTACGGGATATAGTTGTAGCGCATTGCAATCACAGTGATGTGCATCGGTTTTAAAACTGCTGAAAAGAAAATTTGTGGCAGGTAAAACCACCGAGAAAAGTCTAAAGTGGTGTATAGTGGTTGAATCATTACATTCATTTTGTTATTAAAAGCTTATCATATCTCAACTTATATTTTATTATATACTAATACATTCATCTTAGGAGCATGGTCAATGCATAGCGTACCTCACTCCTTGTCTATACTTGAGAATAGATCATTTTCACTACTGCCTAATATAGAAATGTACCAACTTCTGACTAATACAATGCTTGTCGACATAGTGTGGCATAGGTCATGTTTCTACTATTATGTAACCATTCCTATATAATATATTATTTGCATCTTATTATAATGCATATACTTTAAATAATAATTATGCCTATCATTTCATGTAAACCATTATAGGTTGAAAAAATATAGATCAATAAGTAATATTCATGTCAATATAAGCATTACATGCATAAGAAGTAGAAAATGAATTTAGATGGTTTTTAATAACAATCATGTACTAACAAAAACATTATTCAATATAAGATGCCATAATTTTATAACAAACTTAATTCATTACAATAAAATAGAAGTATAATTACTCATGTAGCGTCCTGGAATATTCATGACAGTAGAGAAAACTAAAGTTTAGCATCTTAGCTTCGTATGAAGATCCATAATACAAACAGATAAAAGAGAGGGTGTAGAGTTCATAAGAGACACCAAAGTTTTTATTAGAAAACCCCTGAAAAAGTGAAAAACTATGGGGTCTGGCCTAATTCGAATGAACCCACTAGTGTTTGCAGACGATTATCAATGATGCCCTTCCTTAGTGGGAAGACTTTGGCTTGATATAGTAAATATACATCATATATAATGTATTATATGGTGGAAATTGGAAGAAACAATATTGACATGTTTGTTTGGTCAGCAAGGCCATATTCGGTAGGTGACAGAGGTTGGAAAGATCGTTGTCAGATGACGATAGTCGAAAGGATCGTAGTCAATAGGTGACGGAGGTAGACGATAGAGGTCTGAAAGATCATACTCTAGCGATGGAGATAAGAAGGATCGTAGTCAGTAGACGATAATGGCCAGAAAAATTATTGTCTAGCAACAAAGGTCAGAAAGATCGTGGTCAACGGGGGACGTTGTATGCCTATGGATGTTGGAAGGATCGTAGTCTAGCAAAGGAGGTCAAAAGGATCGTTGTCGGAAAATGACAGTGTTTAGAAAGACAGTTGTTTGGCGAAGGAGGTCGGAAGGACCATAGTCGATGGGCGATAGTGGTCAAAAAATCGTTGTCTAGTGACGAAGGTCAGAAGGACCATAGTCGACGGTCGACATTGGTCAGAAAGATCGTAGTCTAGCGACGGAGGTTGGAAAGACCGTAGTCGACGGGCGACAGTGGTCAGAAAAATTGTTGTCTGGTGACGGAGGTTGGAAAGACCCTAATTGGTGGGCGACAAAGGTCAAAAACACTGTTGTCATGTGATGGTGGTCGGAAGGATTATAGTCAGCACGCGATTATGGTCAGAAGACCATTATCTGGCGACGGAGGTTGAAACGATCGTAGTCGAAAGACAGAAGTTAGAAGGACCATAGTCGGTAGACGATAGTGGTTAGAAAGATCGTTGTTTGGCGACGGAGATCGGAAGGACCATAACTGGCAGGCGACAGTAGTCAGAAAGACTGTTGTATGGTGACAGAGGTCGAAAAAATCGTAGTCGGCAGACAATGGTGATCAGAAAGACCGTTGTTCGGTGATGGAGGTTGGAAGGACCGTAGTTTAACAATAGAGGTCCGAAGGACTGTAATCAGCGGGTGAAATTAATCAAAAAGACTGTTGTCTGACGACGAAGGTCGGAAGGACTATAGTCAGAGGGCGAAGGTGGTTAGAAAGATTGTAGTCTGATCATGGATGTCGGGAGGAAGTTTAACGATAATTAGTACCCAGATATAAGTCTAACAATAATTGGAAGCTGAGTGGAAGTCCGACGATGGTTGATGATCATACATAAATATGGCGACAATTGGTGGCTGGGCGAAAGTCTGCCTTTAGTCGGTGGCTGGGCAAAAGCCCGACATCAGTCGGTGGTCGAGAAGGAGTTTAGTGGCAAGAGAACTGTAATTTCTCTCTCTTTCTTCTCTTACTTGGGCCCCTCTTCAATGAAGAATGAGGGGTCTATTTATAGTTTTTTGAGAGTGGCATGACCAGTAAATAAGGTGGAGATCAAGGGCAAGTTGGGAGTGGTTTGAATGGATGGCTGATGTTGATCCTCATGATTAAGGATCGTTTATTGGGAATTTGAATGTCTTAATGATATTGAAATTTGGTGATCTTAGGCTCGTTGGATTTGTCTCGTCGAGCCGCTTGATTCAACTATATGCATGTCACATTTGGTAATCGTTTAGTTATCCAATTTATAGTTTTAAACTTTTCAAATGCACTTTGGGTCTTTGATTTGGTCCCATATGGGCTCGAATTGAGTCGAATTTGATGCAGTTGCTTTCATCTTGTCGAGACATTCAATTTGACTATAAGTTTGCATAAATCAGAGTTCGGATGGTACATAATTTAATTTTGAAAGTTTCCAACTTAATTTTGCCTCGAGATTTGTTCCAAATCAAGATAAATATTTGATGCTATATCAACTCACATTAACTTCAAAAAACTTGATTTACAATTTTCATCCTTAAACTTCATTTCTTTTTAGTTTGATATCTATAATAATGGCATAATTGTCACTCCGTTGCTTTTTTATTGAGATGTATTTACTCTTTATTTGTTTCATCCATATGTTGATTATTGTAGGCCTTTTCATGTATTTGTTACAATTTTGAATAGCTAACCTCATTAGTTTTTATTGTTGGAAAATTATTTTTGAGTCATTATCATTTTGGCTTAATTGGCTATGATAATGTGGTATTATTAATGTTTTATTGATCCTAATTGTCATACTTGACGATCTATATTGCAAGAATTATATGTCTTCCATTTTAATCATTTAACTAGAGCTTATCAATGAACAACGAAAAAAAAATATGATTACATTTTTATTTGGTCCGAATCATCATATCAAAGGATCCTTATCCTTTTCTAAAAATATATAAAACCTTGTAATTATCACATAGCCCATTAAGTAATTAAAATCTTACAACTGAAATCAATATAAGATAAAAAATAATAATATGTTATAAACCATATAAAGAAATATATGTATCAATGTCTATACTGATTATTAGTATCAATTTATAGTTTATCGTATCTCAATCAATTACATAATCAATCACAATATCAGTAATAATCAAAAATACTAATGACAATAACAATATTAATATCATTATCAATAATGTTAAATAGTGTTAATGATATAAAATAATATTAGTATTAGTCAGAATATTAGTACAATGTTTGTAGCAGTGCGGGCATTAGCATTTATATATTCAAAGAATACAACTTAAAAGTACCTTGCTCCTACACTTATGACTCCCAATCGATTGCCCCCTTGTAATTCCAATCAATGTTCTTCTTGTAACTTCCCTTGAATCATGTGAATCAGTCGCCTCGACACCTTATAACTCCTAATCAATTAATCTCCAGCTTTTTATGACTCCCAATTAGTGAATCATGCAGATTAGTAGGATATCACGTGGAGTTGTCATATCATGTATTTGATATCATTTAATACTCCATTCAAAATGCAATATAATAATATCAAATCATTCATAATGATCAAATCTATAACATACCTAAACTTGCATTGAAAAAGCTTATGAAATGAGGAGATAATGTATTTTGCCAGATTTAAGAGAGATAAAATTCATAGAAATCAAAATAATTAAAAACAAAAGTAAGAGATTAGTCACTTAGAACAAATAAAATAAAATATGCAACATAAATGAATGACAAATATGATCCAAATACCTTTCTCTCTCCTCTATCTTATTCTCATCTTTAATCTTGGCCAAGCAACGAAGGGAGTCGGTGCTCTGATGAGCATTGCAGTGTTAGACCATGAACAATATAATTTTAACCATGAGAGAAGCAGTCTTGGGACTTTTTTTTTCGAGATTTCGGATCTTGAACTCTGAATTCTTAGTTGATAGCGAAAATTCTACTCAGTTTGAAATTTCTAATGTTTTTCTCTCTCTCTCTCTCTACCTGAATTAAGGGCATATATCATCCACCAATAAATTCAAATTCAACAATATGTGAAATATATTTAATATCACAATTACTTGACATCATTCAATGAAAGATTCCTTACATAATAACCCAACCAACTTACCCGCACACGTAGCTATCACTTGCATGACTTTTCCGCAGCTAACAGATAGATTCTACCTTCTAATTTAAGCTACAGAAAATTGAAATGTTATTATTTATAAATAACGTACGCATTTGTGTAATAATATAATAAATATTGTTTTGTGGATGTAATAAAGGATCAACAATATTATATTTTAATTAAGGCCACATTTTTAATTAATTTTTAATAATTTTAATTAAGATTTTTCTTATGAAAATAAATTATTATTGATACACTTTTAAAAAATTGGTCTGGAAAACACGAATCTTGATGCAATATTTATTAAAATTTTGAAGCTAAATTATTTGAAGACCAACTTCAAGAAATTTATAATCAAATGGAGAATGTTGATGAAACAAATCCAATGACACTAGAGTGATCAAGTTCAATCCGAATAAGTTCAAATAATAATTGATACATCATCAAAAAAATCATCTAGATCGAGAACAAATCTCGAGGCAATATCAAGTTGGAAACTTCCAAAATTAAAATTGGGACCATTCGAATTCCGATTTCAGCAAACTTATAGTCAAACTGAGCATCTCGGAATTACGAACCTAGCGACATCAAAATCTACTCAATCCGAGCCCAAATGAGTTCAAATCAAGGACTCGAAGCTCTGTTGGAAGGTTCAAACCATAATTTGGATTACCGAACGGTTTCCAAAACGTGACATGCTTATATTCGAATTGAGTGGCTCGACGAGACGAATCCAATGAGCTCAAGATCACTGAATTCCAATATCACTAAGACATTCAATGCCTAGTAAACAGTCCACGATCAAGGGATTCAACATAGACCGTCCAACCACTCCCCATTTACACTTGATCTTCCTTCTATTTACGATCCATGCCACTATAAGAAATCTATAAATAGACCCCTCCTTCCTCTTCAAAAGGGGACCCCAAGAAAGAGAGAGATCAGAGATCGTTCTTGCCCACTAGCTTTTACTTGATCACCGCCCGGAGTTTCGTCGGACCACCACCTGACGCCGGAGTTCCGCCGAACAACCACCTGACGCCCGGAGTTCTGCCGGACCACCACCTGAGGCCGGAGTTCAGCGATATCACCACCTGATGCCAGAAAGTTTCGTTAGACCACCACCTCACGCCTGGAGTTCCACCAGACCACCACTTGATGCCCAGAGTTCCGCCTGACCATCACATGATGCCGGAGTTTCGTCAGACCATCACCTGACTCCCGGAGTTTCGCCAGACCACTACGTGAAGCCAGAGTTCCACTGAACCACCACCTGACGCCGAAGTTTTATCAGATCACCGCTCGACGCCGGAAGTCTTCTAGAACACCACCTGACGTTGGACTTCCATCAAGACCATCGCCTGACGCCAAACTTTCACTGGACCATCACTCGATGTTGGAGTTCTGCTCGATCACCTCTTGACATCGAAGTTTTGTCGGACCACCGCCTAACGCCGGAGTTCTACTAAACCACTGTCAAACCACTGACTATGGTCCGAACTTTCTCCGGACCACCGACATAAGGAGTTCTTATGACCACCGTATAACGCCCGAGCTTCCGTCGGAACACCGACTTACGACTACGGTCTGTCTGACCCATGTCCTTTGTTGACTTTGGTCCTTCCGACCTTCGTCCCCTACTACGGTCCTTCCGACCTTCGTCCCCTACTACGGTCCTTCCGACCTCCATCACTAGACAACGGTCTTTTCTGACCCCTGTCTCCTGCCGACTACAATCCTTATGACCTCTATCGCTTACTACAGTCCTTCTGACCTCCATCTTTAGATAACGGTCTTTCTGATCTCTATCTCCTGCCGACTATGTTCCTTCCTATCTCCGTCGCTTACTACGGTCCTTCCGACTTCCATCGTCAGACAACGATCTTTCTGACCACTGTCTCCCGCCGACTACGATCTTTATGACCTCCCTCGCCATACAATAGTCTTTTTGACCACTGTCTCCCGCCGACTACGATCCTTCCGACCTCCCTTCTGAGACAACGGTCCTTACAACCATCATCACCATAATATGGTCTTACCGACCTCCGTCGCCCGCCCATTATGATTATGCCGACTAAACAAACATTTAAATACTAATTGTTCCAAATCCTACAATGTAATATGATGTACATTTGCTACATCAACCCAAGGCCTTCCCCCAAGGAAAAACCTCATTTGTAATCGACTGCAAATAATAGTGGATTCATTCAAACTGGGCTAGGCCACGTGATTTTCCCCCCTTTTCAAGGGTTTCCATTTAAAAACTCAGGCGTCTCTTATGAACACTACACCCTCTCTTTTATCTGCTTGTGTGCTGGATTTTCGTACAAAGCTAAGACTTTAAATTTTATATTTCTCTACCGTCGTTAATATTCCAAAACACAATAACAATAATAATAATAATAATAATAATAATAATAATTATAATTATTATATTTTTTCTTTGCATATTTTTCGCATAAAAATTATAATTTCATTATATTTTTTAATTATTTACTCGTGTATTAATCTTCGTGAAAAACTAAACTTTATATAACAATAATATAATAATAATATATTATTATTGTTATGATTACTGATTACTTTGAAATTGAATTATATTACTACTTTTTATTTCACAAGAAATGCAATTAATACTTTTCAAATAAATATAAATAGCATAAAAAACATAGATTATATCAGTCATTAGATGTTTGATTATGATTATCGCGTTCTGAACAGCTGGCGGCAGTTTACAATCACAGTATGAAATCGTTTGCCCGAACTCAACAGCACGTGGGACAACTGTGTGTTCGGGTCCACAGAAATTTAACGGCTGCGATTTGACGATAGATCTCAGCAACTAATTATGGGGGACTCTTCTTCCAAGCCGGCGCGTCCATCTCAACCGTACAAATCAACAACAGATCGAATCCCGGCCGCATGTTTGCTATGGCGGTCTTCATACCGGGGTTGCCCACCGTATCAGATGATAAAAATCCTGTGTAGTGTTTGCAATAGAAACATTGTTTTTGACCAATGGTAATGCGCTACGTGGGACTAAGAAGCTTGGATTTTCCACGTGGGATATGTCTACTGGGTTGTTCCGTAAAACTCGCGTGGTTTGGGATCAAAGCCAACCGCCATCAGGGGCTGGGTCCCCACCACCAATCCCGTCTTCTCCGAGGCTAAGGGTTCGGATCCGAAGCTTGAGCACGAAATCCACTCTCTATTCCGAAGCGGTGAGGAGAGAGAGAGAGAGAGAGAAGCGAGCTCGGTCTCTGTATCTCGATAGCTCCAATTAGAATGAGATGAGCTTGTCGTAGCTAGGGCTAAGATCTCGGTGCATGATCTCACAGATCCAATCTTGTTTGGTTCTGATAAAGAATTGTGTATAGAGCTGTCGATTGAGTCTTCAATAATCGGAGATTGGAAGGAATTTAGGCAAAGGTGATCAGAAAAAGCTCGTGCGGTGAAGATAATTTGGTAGATTGGGATAATGCACGAATGATCTTAGTAAGATCGACATCCTTATTGCGTTTTGTGCTTGTTTTCTTTTAAAAAATTCGTAATTATGATGGTTTTTTTTTTCTGCTTTCTTATTTAGTGAAGTGTGATGCTTTGGACAAAGTAAGAGTTGGGTTCTGGTCTGTGGATCGGAGTAAATCATGGCGCAAAATAATTGGGAAGCGGATAAAATGTGTGTATGGGATGATTTTTATTCTGTTCAATGTTTTGTTTAGGTTCTAATTGTCGTTTTCACGAGTAAATTTTGCGAATTTTTGTTTGACTATTTGTTAGGCTTGATGTTTATATCTATGACTATCTGCTGAAGAGGAATCTGCAGACTACTGCGAAAGCATTCATGACGGAGGGGAAGGTTGCTCCTGATCCAGTAGGTAATAAACTTTTTTAGCTGTACGCTTAATATTCTTTTTTTTTTTGGGACATATACGCTTAATATTCGCTCAGGGGTTTGTTCTTGGGAATGTTTTTATTTTAAATTTTTTATTTTTTTTAATGGTTTGAGTAATAGAATGACGGAATGACTTATTATATCAATTTGGCCTACTGAAGTAAAGCCTACTGGATATATGTATTTGCAGTTTTGATTTGTGTTGGGTGAAAGAAGCGTTAATTAGAGGTTAAAAAATCGTAGAATTTCATCGTCTGAGTAGAAGATAAAAATGTTGTTTTAGGATGTCCCAATATGAGCTAAATAGCATATTCCAGTCTGGTGTTGTTGACTATATAGTGCTCATCATTTCTTATCTTGAAACGAATTTAAGCAAAGAGGGATTTTTAGATGATAAATATTTATGTAATATTTTCCTCAAAGCCTTTTCTTTATTGTCAACGTTGGAAACCACTGTCAATAGCTACATTTTTTTGTAAAAGAACAGGTGAAACCACATTAAATTGTTAGTTGTGTAATCTGATTATTTTGATCAATCGAGTTGCAGATCTAAATGCTGTCGGTTGAGCTCGACGGGAGGTTACAAGGGGTAGTGCTCCTCCTACATGGTAGTTAGGGTCTTGCCCTTGAAAATTTTTTTTCCTCGTACAAGCATCATAGCGCTATGCTAGTGCGCTGCAGTGCTCTAGACATGGGCTGATTATTAGTTTTGTGTGGAATTTGATTTTGTCGATCAATCGGGTTTACTATTGACTCAGATCTCAATTCCGTTGTTCAAGTTTGTCGGGGGGTTGCAAGGGGCCTCCCCCTGCTTGGGGTTTGAGGGCCTTGCCACTAATT
Source organism: Dendrobium nobile (assembly GCA_022539455.1). Classification (NCBI taxonomy): domain Eukaryota; kingdom Viridiplantae; phylum Streptophyta; class Magnoliopsida; order Asparagales; family Orchidaceae; genus Dendrobium; species Dendrobium nobile. Next base: position 9,399,936 of record CM039726.1, read on the forward strand.
TTTTTCGTATATCTATATAATGATGTAACACTGCTTATTAGAGCACTGCAACACTGTACACTTATGCATTGCAGCATCGTAGGATGCAGTGCCGTGGCGCTGTAGTCTTAACTTGAAGAAATAGACTGGAGCATTGCGGCACTCTAGAACTAGTGATGCGAGTTGGGTTGGACACAAAGAGTGGAGCGTTGCGGCGCTCTAAATCCTGTCGCTGCAGCGCTGCGAGTCAGGGTGATAAGTTTTCTTTATCATTTTCACTTGAAGAGTTGTGTTCTTTGGTGTATTGAAAAGTATTTCTTTGTTTGTTTTGAGTGTAAAATGAAGATAGAAGTGACGAGGCACAAGGAGAGAGTGCGAAAAGAGAGATATTTACAATGTCTCCCAATGTTCATAGTGAATTTTTTCGTGTGGTGTGGATTCGTGGTTTTTTCCTGGTTTCGGGTTTTTCCACTTTAAATCTTGGTGTTCATTTTTACTGTTTTCTTTTCTTGGTTTCGTTGCGTGGTTTACCTTCCCAACACTGGAGACAGAGAGAGAAGCACTGTGGCGCTCTAACCCTGACACCGCTAGTTTGGCTGAGTAATTTTCTTCCCTGTTTTTCTTGTTTCACTTGAAGGGTTGCGTTCTTTGGTGTATTGAAAATCATTTCTTTATCTATTCTGACGGAAGAACGAAGAGAGAAGTGAAGAGAGAACAAGGAGAGAATGTGAGAAGAGAGATTTGTACAATTTTTTCAATTTTCATAGTGAATTTATTGGTGTGGTGTGGCTATTGGGTTTCTTGCAACCCAGTCACTCAGATTGGGTTTGTGCTAATTTGAACATTATTTCTTGTGTTACAATTTTGTTAGGTATTTCTAGCAATCCAGACATTTGTTCTCTAGATCTTAGCAATCTGAGCATCGATATATTAATTTATCACAACTTGTATCATTGCTTGAGTTGTAACCAAGTATGGTATTCAACCATCTCAGGTATATATACTTAGATTTCATTGTGGTCCAAACATTAATACAAATATATAGATTTGGCATGCCCTTGCCAGACATGCCTGAAGAATGATTAAAAGTGCAAAGTTAATGATAAATTTAATTAAGTGCCTTCTTTATATAAGAATTGCTTTACTAGAATAAAAATCCTATCAAAATGTTTTTTTTAATGATAAATTACAATGAGTTTGGAAATTTCCCTTTCTTTAATAGGTGCGTTGTATGCTAGTTGCTCTCTTATCTACTTATAGATAACCTTAAGGAGGTCGTGCTTGATAAATTTGCAATTGCAGAAAATTATTGCACTAATATTTTCATAAATGCTAATCATAAACTATTTCTATTCTTATATGTCAAATTGCTGAAATCCTTGAAGCTATGTAAGGCTTGTGTTTAAGCCATTGTCACATCTTTTATGTTGGGACCATTTTGTTTGGATACTTATCTTACCTATGTATTTATCATTAAATTTTGACATGAAGCTATCAAATTATTAAGCTGCTGCTTAAGGAAACTACATAAACTTTAAATTGTTTGCACAGCAATTGATGCACCTGGTGGGTTTCTTTTTGAGTGGTGGTCTGTATTTTGGGATATCTTCATTGCCAGGACAAATGAAAAGCACTCAGAAGTCGCAGCGGCATACATAGAGGTCTGGTTTCCATAAACAAGTGCATCTCTTTTATATCCATGACTTTCAGCTAGACCTCTCAAATATTGTAATGATCTTGACAACCAACTTTATGTGCCTGAACTTGAAAGTTAATTATTTACTGGCATATTAGGCCCAGCAACTTAAAGCAAGAGAGCAGCAACAGCTGCAGATGCAGCAGTTTCAGTTCATGCAGCAGCGACAAGTTCAATTACAAAGGAGTAATTCTAATCACCCATCTCTGAGTGGCCCTGTCAGTGCACTGAACTCTGATGGAATCACAGGTGCATCAACTGCAAGTGTACTGGCTGCAAAGTTGTATGAAGAGCGTTTCAAGCATTCTCCGTCTATGGATTCTGATACATCCAATCAGCTCCTTGATCCCAATCGAATGGCTCTTCTTAAGTCACCTAACAGTCATTCAGGGTATTATTTTTTGTTCCAACCTGAGTTCTTGTTTTAGAATACCACATCTTTTTTTTTTTTAATTTTGTATTTCCTGTATTTTTTTGGCATCTCACCCGCTTGCTACATATCTTCTCCATTGAGGCAGTCAGCTAGTCCAAGGTACTGCTGGTGCGTTGCAGCAAATTCAAGCAAGAAATCAACAGACAAATGTAAATAAGTGTGATCTTTCTTTTTGACTACTGCCTATTTTTGAGTTCTTAATTTGATGCTAAAATGATCTATGTTACCATAATTGGGCTTTGTTTCTTACCATTTGCAGGACATTAAATGTGATGGGAACTTGGCTGTTGCTCAAAGATCTTTGCCAATGGATCATTCATCAATATATGGTCAGGGTATAATACAGTCAAAATCTGGATTAGCAGGTCCTGGTAGGTGTTCTGTTTAGCAATATTGGTAAATTATTTTTCTAAATGCTGTGTGTCAACATGCTGCATCTGGAGTTTTCTTTACCCACTGAAACCAATATTTTGCTGCCGATATGTTTTGTGTAAAAGTCATAACTTTATTTATTGTGAATTTGATTATTTTGAAGTTATTGGTAATTATGTCTATTGATAAGTATGAATTTGAATCACCAGTTAGCATGATGCAATGCCATTGGCATAAAATTGCACTTATTGGTGCGTGCAAGTGAGTGTCACGACCCGGCTCGGGGGCTCGAATTAACGAGGCGCAAGGTTTTAAAAGGCGAAATCGGGAATCGAGGCGTTTTTTCTAAGCGAGGCGAGGCGTAAGCCTCAAAACGATTAAAATAAATTAATTTAAAATTATAAATAATGACAAAAAATAACAAAATATTATGTCAACTATGAATTTGAAGATTTGTTTTAACAATTATTAGTACTACAATAATAAAACAACATGAATACGACAATATACCGGTCTGTCGGGGGTCCAAGGGGGTGCTTTGCCCTCGGCGGGGTTCGATCGAGAGAGATAAAAAAATTAAAAAGTACAAAAAAACAAAGAGAGATATTTTAGTTCTATTGGTAATAATTTTTTTTTACTTTTGTGTTCTCTAAATTATCAAATTTATACAAATTTCAAATTTGAAAGAATTTCTTTATTCATAAATATTTGGTATTTTATTTTAAATTTTTAATCAAATTCAAGACAATTAATTGTAATTATTATTTAAAATATTTAAATTAACTCTTATTTTAATTAATTTACTCTCTCTCTCCCCAGCTTTAACTCTCTCTCTCCAGTCAGTTTTTTTCTTTCCAATCATTTTTTTCACTCTCTCTCTTCCTGCCGGCTCTCTCTCTCTTTTCTCTCTCCCTCTCTCTCCTCTCTCTCCTCCTTTCTCCATGCATGAAGGAAATAAAATAAACTAAATAATGTATTCTCCTTCCTACCCGCTCTCTCTCTTTCTACTCCTTTTCTTTTTCTCTCTCATGGCAAATACGCCAATTAGGTTGGCGTATTTAGAATGCGTCCAAATATTTGGCTCATTTAGAATGCGCCAAATATTTCAACGTATTTGTTCCTTTTTAAATTTTTTCCTAAACATGCTCCCTTTACATTATGTTATTTAAAGCGTGCTCCTTTCTAAAATTTGGCCATTATAATATTGAGTAGAACTGATTTTGTATTCTTTTTTGTCTTTGTAAAATCAAAATGATGACAGAACCTTTCTTGGTAGAAATAATTATTTTCTATCACGTTGATTTTGATCAATATGGCTCACTATTGCAGGGTTGAATCAAGGCGTTAGTGGTCTTCCTTTGAAGGGCTGGCCTTTGACTGTAAGTTTGTGTAGAGAACCACTTCGTTCAATTTTGTTTTAATGGAAGTCATATTTTATTCGTGGTAGAGACACTTTTTTTTATTTATTTTGGTCTGTAAGAAAAGCGTCTATTTTCCCTTTTAACTAGAGTATCATACCATTTGCTTTAATTTACTATTTCACTTATTTTCTTTTCTTAGGGAATAGATCAAATGCGCCCAAATTTAAATCCACAAATGCAGAAGCCTTTCCTATCAACACAGTCTCAATTTCAGCTTTTGTCTCCGCAACAGCAACAACAATACCTGGCCCAAGCCCAGGCTCAAGGTAATCTTGGAAATACTCCTAATTATGGAGATATGGATCCACGAAGATTAAGAGGTTTACCCAGGGGAAACTTGAATGGAAAAGATGGTCAACCTGCTGTAACTGATGGCCTGGTAGGTTCCCCTATGCAAGCAAGTTCCCCGAAAGTCAGACCAGATCAAGCTGAATATCTTATGAAGGTATGTATGCATATGTTCTTATTTGTTTGAAATTAGCAGATTCAGACGTGAAATTGTCTCAGATTATTTTTTGTGTGGTATTTGCATTGTAATGTGAAGAAATTGACTGGATCATCACATGTTGGATCCTTTGCAGAGTTTGTTATTCATCAGATAAACAACTGAATATTTAATGCTCCATGGTCCATGCTTTTTAGAACTACTTTACCCATTTTTCTCTTTGTAATCAGTAAAGCAATGAATTTCTATGCTGAAGGCTCTTTACTATGGTTTGAGGTGCTTATATGCAGTGCTTCAATTTCAAAGTGATCAACTTTCAGTGATTTCCTTATAGTTATAACTGTTTCCTACCCTAACGCAATCACATGACTATTTTGATACCGGTTATTGGTTTTGTTATCTTGCTCTTTCAGGTTTATGTTTGTTGTATGAAGGCTTTTGTAATTTCTATGCATGTTTGATTATTTCATACCTTAATTCCATAGTATGGCTTTTGTAACTTGATATTGTTAGAATATTTTGTAGGAACTCTAATTTGTTCATACTGCCTCTTGATTTACATAAGAAAGATTCTCATGTGTGGCCAACTTTTGGGTTATTTTCATGATTTATTTTGATTATAACTGGTTGAGTAAAATAGGCTGAACTCACTCTAATTCATTCATCCTGCCTCTTAGTTTACATAAGAAAGATTCTCACGTGTGGCCAACTTTAGGGTTATTTACATGATTTATTTGATTATATCTGGTTGAGTAAAATAGGCCGACTATAGTTAAATGAAAAAAAAAAATAATGCATTTTTTAAATTCTGGTTTAATCTAGGTTCAGATCACGTTTTAACAATCATTTACTCCACTGTTTTCTGTACATTTCTCGCTATGGAGAAGAAGATGATGAAAAACATTCTGTTGATTTTAGTTTTGATTTCTCTATGTTCTTCCCAACTTAGATGAAGGCAGCCCAGATGCAGCAATCTTCTCAGCAACCACAGGAACAACTGCAGCAGCAGCAACAATTACAGCAGGTAAAATATTTTGGCTATTATTCGTATATTCCCTTCTGGAAAACGTGCTCCTTTCATTACTTGTTGTATAATTAGCTGTCGGGATACTTCAAGGATGCTTCAAGGGATAGCCCGTTTGGAATATCAAAATTTAAACCACAAATGAATGGTTGAATACCATTCTAGGCTTTAACTTTAAGAAGATGAAATATTAATGACTTAATGCCTCTGAATACAGAGAAAAAAAGATTCATATGGCCGACCATACTCAGTGGGATGAAGGCTTGATGTTGTTGTTGGTGTATATGTTTACTAACACCATTTTTACTGAATATAATGTTCAGAGTCAGATCTAATGCGCACTAGGGTCAAACTAATTTTTGTCCTTCCCATTTTTTCATTATCCAAATTTCTTTACCATTGGATCTTTAAATTATTGAGTTTTATTGAAATCTGATTAACTTCCTAGATTCGTTACTTGATTTCAATTTTAGGATTTTTGGCTTTCCCATGACAGGTTTCTTGCTAATTTTTGTTATTTATGTTTTTGCAAACGAATATTACATGTGTGAATTGGTTATTCTAAAGCCAACTGTGGTGGAGGCATATTTTGTTCTTCCCATTTTGTAGATGAAATTTATTCCGTTGAACTAAAATTCACATCACAACTATAAATTGATTAAAATCATCAGAGGCTATGATTGCTGGTCAGTGCATTGAGTTCATACAACATTTTTTGGAGTGATTGCTTAGATAGTCTGGCCGGTTTCTCTATGTTCCATGCCATTTAAAACCTTGATTAAACTGCCTTTTTAAAATGGCCAACATAGGTATGGTGATGGTCAGGTTTTAATTTTTCTAAAGATGTTATATTATTTAATTTTTTGAATTTATTTATGCATTTTTTTTTCACTTTCATATTTAATACCTGATCAATCATCATTATCTATAACGAGTTTTGTTTCCTAGTATTTCTAATATTGATTAGCAATCTTGTGATTGATTTTGGAAGTGTAATTTTCAAATATGTTGGGAAAAAGAAATGTAAGTTTCACTTGGTTGATTATAACCTAAATTATGATGTGTGCATGAGAATTAAGGTTTGAATATGGTGTGGGCTCCAAAAATTCATGCCCCAGCCTCTCTGCGGACCCCTTTCTTTCCTCATTTATCAAGTCGTCGAGGAGAGTTTTAACGAGCAAGTTCTGAGGCAAATTTTTAGAAGGCATATTGGGTTTGAAATAAGACACTACCCAGAGATTTTACCCTCATTTTGTGAGGACTTTATGATATGGATTCAGCTGTTGGAAGGTAGTAGTCTAGCAAAGGAGGTCAAAAGGATCGTTGTCGGAAAATGGCAGGGTTTAGAAAGACAGTTGTTTGGGAAGAGAGGTCGGAAGGACCATAGTCGATGGGCGATAGTGGTCAAAAAATCGTTGTCTAGTGACGAAGGTTAGAAGACCTAGTCGACGGTCGACATTGGTCAGAAAGATCGTAGTCTTGCGACGGAGGTTGGAAAGACCTAGTCGCGGGCGCAGAGGGCAGAAAAATTGTATGTCTGGTGACGGAGGTTGAAAGACCCTTATTCGGTGGCGACAAAGGTCAAAAAACTGTTGTCATGTGATGGTGGTAGGAAGGATTATAGTCGCACGGATATGGTCAGAAACCATTATCTGGCGACGAGGTTGTAACGATCGTAGTCGAAAGACAGAGAGTTAGAAGGACCATAGTCGGTAGACGATAGTGGTTAGAAAGATCTTAGTTTGGCGACGGAGATCGAAGGACCATAAATGGCAGGCGACAGTAGTCAGAAAGACTGTTGTATGGTGACAGAGGTCGAAAAAATCGTAGTCGGCAGACAATGGTGTCAGAAAGCGTTGTCGGTGATGGAGGTTGGAAGGACCGTAGTAGTTTAACAATAGGGTCCGAAGGACTGTAATCAGCGGGTGACAATTAATCAAAAAGACTGTTGTCTGCGACGAAGGTCGGAAGGACTATAGTCAGAGGGCGAAGTAAGGTTGTGGTTAGAAAGATTGTAGTCTGATAGGATGTGGGAGGAAGTTTAACGATAATTAGTACCATATAAGTTTAACAATAATTGGAAGCGAGTGGAAGTCTGAGATGGTGATGATCATATAAATATGGCGACAAATGGTGGCTGGGCGAAAGTCTGCCTTTAGTCGGTGGCTGGGCAAAAGCCCGACTCAGTCGGTGGTCGAGAAGGAGTTTAGTGGCAGAGAACTGTAATTCTCTCTTTTTTCTTCTCTTACTTGGGCCCCTCTTCAATGAAAATGTGGGGTCTATTTATAGTTTTTTGAGAGTGGCATGACCAGTAAATAAGGTGGAGATCAAGGGCAAGTTGGGAGTGTTTGAATGGATGGCTGATGTTGATCCTCATGATTAAGGATCGTTTATTGGGAATTTGAATGTTTAATGATATTGAAATTTGGTGATCTTAGGCTCGTTGGATTTGTCTCGTCGAGCCGCTTGATTCAACTATATGCATGTCACATTTGGTATATCGTTAGTTATCCAATTTTTTTTTAAACTTTCAAATGCACTTTGGGTCTTTGTTTGGTCCCATATGGGCTCGAATTGAGTCGAATTTGATGCAGTTGGTTTCATCTCTGTCGAGACATTCAATTTGACTATAAGTTTGCATAAATCAGAGTTCGGATGGTACATAATTTAATTTTGAAAGTTTCCAACTTAATTTTGCCTCGAGATTTGTTCCAAATCAAGATAAATATTTGATGCTATATCAACTCACATTAACTTCAAAAAACTTGATTTACAATTTTCATCCTTAACTTCATTTCTTTTTAGTTTGATATCTATTAAAATGGCATAATTGTCACTTCGTTGCTTTTTTATTGAGATGTATTTACTCTTTATTTGTTTCATCCATATGTTGATTATTGTAGGCCTTTTCATGTATTTGTTACAATTTTGAATAGCTAACCTCATTAGTTTTTATTGTTGGAAAATTATTTTTGAGTCATTATCTTTTTGGCTTAATTGGCTATGATAATTGGTATTATTAATGTTTTATTGATCCTAATTGTCATACTTGACGATCTATATTGCAGAATTTTATGTCTTCCATTTTATCATTTAACTAGAGCTTATCAATGAACAATGAAAAAAAAATATGTAAATTTTTATTTGGTCCGAATCATCATATCAAAGGATCTATCCTTTTTAAAAATATATAAAACCTTGTAATTATCACTAGCCCATTAAGTAATTAAAATCTTACAACTGAAATCAATAAGATAAAAAATAATAATGTTATAAACATATTAAGAAATATATGCATCAATGTCTATACTGTTATTAGTATCAATTTATAGTTTATCGTATCTCAATCAATTACATAATCAATCACAATATCAGTAATAATCAAAAAATACTAATGACAATAACAATATTAATATCATATATCAATAATGTTAAATAGTGTTAATGTATATAAAATAATATTAGTATTAGTCAAATATTTGTACAATGTTTGTAGCAGTGCGGGCATTAGCATTTATATATTCAAAGAATACAACTTAAAAGTACCTTGCTCCTACATTATGACTCCCAATCGATTGCCCCTTGTAATTCCATCAATGTTCTTCTGTAACTTCCCTTGAAATCATGTGAATCAGTCGCTCGACTCCTTATAATCCTAATCAATTAATCTCCAGCTTTTATGACTCCAATTAGTGAATCATGCAGATTAGTAGGTATCACGTGGAGTGTCATTTCATGTATTTGATATCATTTAATACTCCATTCAAAATGCAATATAATAATATCAAAATCATTCATAATGATCAAATCTATAACATATCTAAACTTGCATTGAAAAAGCTTATGAAATGAGGAGATAATGTATTTTGTCCAGATTTAAGAGAGATAAAATTCATAGAAATCAAAATTATTAAAAACAAAAGTAAGAGATTAGTCACTTAGAACAAATAAAATAAAATATGCAACATAAATGAATGACAAATATGATCCAAATACCTTTCTCTCTCCTCTATCTTATTTCATCTTTATTTCTTGGCCAAGCAACGAAGGGAGTCGGTGCTCTGATGAGCATTGCAGTGTTGTCATGAACAATATAATTTTAAACCATGAGAGAAGCAGTCTTGGGACTTTTTTTTTCGAGATTTCGGATTGAACTCTGAATTCTTAGTTGATAGCGAAAATTCTACTCAGTTTGAAATTTCTAATGTTTTTCTCTCTCTCTCTCTCTACCTGAATTAAGGGCATATATCATTCACCAATAAATTCAAATTCAACAATATGTGAAATATATTTAATATCACAATTACTTGACATCATTCATGAAAGATTCCTTACATAATAACCCAACCAACTTACCGCACACGTGGCCATCACTTGCATGACTTTTCCCACGCTAACAGATAGTTCTACCTTCTAATTTAAGCTCAGAAAATTGAAATGTTATTATTTATAAATAACGTACGCATTTGTGTTATAATATAATAAATATTGTTTGGATGTAATAAAGATTAACAATTATTTTTAATTAAGGCCACATTTTTAATTAATTTTTAATTTTTAATTAAGATTTTTCTTATGAAAATAAATTATTATTGATACACTTTTAAAAAATTGGTCTGGCAAACACGAATCTTGATGCAATATTTATTAAAATTTTGAATAATTATTTGAGACCAACTTCAGAAATTTATATAATCAAATGGAGAATGTTGATGAAACAAATCCAATGACACTAGAGTGATCAAGTTCAATCGAATAAGTTCAAATTATAATTGATACATCATCAAAAAAAAAAAAATCATCTCAGATGGGCAAATCTCAGGAATATAAGTTGGAAACTTCAAAATTAAAATTGGGACCATTCGAATTCCGATTTCAGCAAACTTATAGTCAAACTGAGCTCTGAATTACGAAACTAGCGACATCAAAATCTACTCAATCGAGCCCAAATGAGTTCAAATCAGCTCGAAGCACTGTTGGAAGGTTCAAACTAATTTGGATTACGAAACGGTTTCCAAAACGTGACATGCTTATATTCGAATTTGAGTGGTCGAGGACGAATCCATGAGCTCAAGATCACTGAATTCCAATATCACTAAGACATTCAATGCTAGTAAACGAGTCCCGATCAAGGGATTCAACATCAACCGTCACAACACTCCCCATTTACACTTGATCTTCCTTCTATTTACGATCCATGGCCACTATAAGAAATTATAAATAGACCCCTCCTTCCTCTTCAAAAGGGGACCCCAAGAAAGAGAGAGACAGAGATCTTCTTGCCCATAGCTTTACTTGATCACCGCCCGGAGTTCTCGTCGGAACACCACCTGTGCCGGAGTTCCGCCGAACACCACCTGACGCCCGGAGTTCTGCCGGACCACCACCTGAGGCGGAGTTCAGCGATATCACCACCTGATGCCAGAAAGTTTCGTTAGACCACCACCTCACCCTGGAGTTCCACCAGACCACACTTAATGCCCAGAGTTCCGCGACCATCACTGATGCCGGAGTTTGTCAGACCATCACCTGACTCCGGAGTTTCGCCAGCCACTAGTGAAGCCAGAGTTCCACGAACCACCACCTGACGCCGAAGTTTTATCAGATCACCGCTCGACGCCGAATTCTTCGAACACCACCTGCGGGACTTCCATCAAGACCATCGCTGACGCCAAACTTCACTGGACCATCACTCGATGTTGGAGTTCGCTCGTCACCTCTTGACATCGAGTTTTGCGGACCACGCCTAACGCCGGAGTTCTACTAAACCACGTCAAACCACTGACTATGGTCCGAACTTTCTCCGGACCACCGACATAAGGAGTTCCTTATGCCACTATAACGCCCGAGCTTCCTCGGAACAACACTTACGACTACGTCTTCTGACATGTCCTTGTGACTTTGGTCCTTCCGACCTTCGTCCCTACTTCTTCGACTTCGTCCCCTACTACGGTCCTTCCGACCTCATCACTAGACACGGTCTTTTCTGACCCCTGTCTCCTGCGACTACATCCTTATGACCTCTATCGCTTACTACAGTCCTTCTGACTCCATCTTTAGATAACGATCTTTCTGATCTCTATCTCCTGCCGACTATGTTCTTCCTATCTCCGTCCTTACTACGGTCCTTCCGACTTCCATCGTAGACAACGCTTTCTGACCATTCCCTCGACTAGTCTCCCCTCTTATGACCTCCCTCGCCATACAATAGTCTTTTTGACCACTGTCTCCCGCAACTTGATCCTTCCGACCTCCTTTGAGACAACGATCCTTACAACCATCATCACCATAATATGGTCTTACCGACCTCCGTCGCCCGCCAATTATGATTATGCGACTAAACAAACATTTAAATACTAATTGTTCCAAATCCTACAATGTAATATGATGTACATTTGCTACATCAACCCAAGGCCTTCCCCCAAGGAAAAACCTCATTTGTAATCGACTGCAAATAATAGTGGATTCATTCAAACTGGGCTAGGCCACGTGATTTTCCCCCCTTTTCAAGGGTTTCCATTTAAAAACTCAGGCGTCCTTATGAACACTACTACCCTCTCTTTTATCTCTTGTGTGCTGGTTTTCGTACAAAGCTAAGACTTTAAATTTATATTTCTCTACCGTCGTTAATATTCCAAAACACAATAACAATAATAATAATAATAATAATAAATTAATAATTTTAATTTTTATATTTTTCTTTGCATATTTTTCGCATAAAAATTATAATTTCATTATATTTTTATTATTTACTCGTGTATTAATCTTCGTGAAAAACTAAACTTTATATACATAATATAATATAATATATTATTATTGTTATGATTACTGATTACTTTGAAATTGAATTATATTACTAATTTTTATTTCATCAAGAAATGCAATTTATACTTTTCAATAAATATAAATAGCATAAAAAACATAGATTATATCAGTCATTAGATGTTTGATTATGATTATCGCGTTCTGAACAGCTGGCGGCAGTTTACATATCACAGTATGAAATCGTTTGCCCGAACTCAACAGACGTGGGACAACTTTGTGTTCGGGTCCACAGAAATTTAAACGGCTGCGATTTGACGATGATCTCAGCAACTAATTATGGGGGACTTTCTTTCCAAGCCGGCGCGTCCATCTCAACCGTACAAATCAACAACAGATCGAATCCCGGCCGCATGTTTGCTATGGCGGTCTTCATACCGGGGTTGCCCACCGTATCAGTGATAAAAATCCTGTGTAGTGTTTGCAATAGAAACATTGTTTTGACCAATGGTTAATGCGCTACGTGGGACTAAGAAGCTTGGATTTTCCCGTGGGATATGTTACTGGGTTGTTCCGTAAACTCGCGTGTTTGGGATCAAAGCCAACCGCCATCAGGGGCTGGGTCCCCACCACCAATCGTCTTCTCCGGGCTAAGGGTTCGGATCCGAAGCTTGAGCACGAAATCCACTCTCTATTCCGAAGCGGTGAGGGAGAGAGAGAGAGAGAGAGAGAAGCGAGCTCGGTCTCTGTATCTCGATAGCTCCAATTAGATGAGATGAGCTTGTCGTAGCTAGGGTAAGATCCGGTGCATGATCTCACAGATCCAATCTGTTTGGTTCTTGATAAGATTGTGTATAGAGCTGTCGATTGAGTCTTCAATAATCGGAGATTGGAAGGAATTTAGGCAAAGGTGATCAGAAAAAACTCGTGCGGTGAAGATTATTGGTAGATTGGGATAATGCACGAATGATCTTAGTAAGATCGACATCCTTATTGCGTTTTTGTCTTGTTTTCTTTTAAAAAATCGTAATTATGATGGTTTTTTTTTTCTGTCTTTCTTTATTAGTGAAGTGTGATGCTTTGGACAAAGTAAGAGTTGGGTTCTGGTCTGTGGATCGGAGTAAATCATGGCGCAAAATAATTTGGAAGCGGTAAAATGTGTGTATAGGGATGATTTTTATTCGTTCAATGTTTTTTTAGGTTCTAATTGTCGTTTTCACGAGTAATTTTGCGAATTTTTGTTTGACTATTTGTTAGGCTTGATTTTATATCTATGCTATCTGCTGAGAGAGGAATCTGCAGACTACTGCGAAGCATTCATGACGGAGGGGAAGGTTGCTCCTGATCCAGTAGGTAAAAAACTTTTTTTGCTTACGCTTAATATTCTTTTTTTTTTTGGGACATATACGCTTAATATTCGCTCAGGGGTTTGTTCTTGGGAATGTTTTTATTTTAAATTTTTTATTTTTTTTAATGGTTTGAGTAATAGAATGACGGAATGACTTATTATATCAATTTGGCTACTGAAGTAAAGCCTACTGGATATAGTTATTTGCAGTTTTGATTTGGTTGGGTGAAAGAAGCGTTAATTAGAGGTTAAAAAATCGTTAGAATTTCATCGTCTGAGTAGAAGATAAAAATGTTGTTTTAGGATGTCCCAATTATGAGCATAAATAGCTATTCCAGTCTGGTGTTGTTGACTAATAGTGCTCATCATTTCTTATCTTGAAACGAATTTAAGCAAAGAGGGATTTTTAGATGATAAATATTTTATTTTAATTTTCCTCAAAGCCTTTTCTTATTGTCAACGTGGAAACCACTGTCAATAGCTACATTTTTTTGTAAAAGAACAGGTGAAACCACATTAAATTGTTAGTTGTGTAATCTGATTATTTTGATCAATCGAGTTGCAGATCTAAATGCTGTCGGTTGAGCTCGACGGGAGGTTACAAGGGTAGTGCTCCTCCTACATGGGAGTTAGGGTCTTGCCCTTGAAATTTTTTTTTCCTCGTACAAGCAACATAGCGCTATGCTTGTGCGCTGCAGTGCTCTAGACATGGGCTGATTATTAGTTTTGTGTGGAATTTGATTTTGTCGATCAATCGGGTTTTTCTATTGACTCAGATCTCAATTCCGTTGTTCAAGTTTGTCGGGGGGTTGCAAGGGGCTCCCTGCTTGGGGTTTGAGGGCCTTGCCACTAATTTTTTTGTATATCTATATAATGATGTAACATGCTTATTAGAGCACTGCAACACTGTACACTTATGCATTGCAGCATCGTAGGATGCAGTGCCGTGGCGCTGTGTCTTAACTTGAAGAAAAAGACTGGAGCATTGCGGCACTTTAGAACTAGTGTGCGAGTTGGGTTGGACACAAGAGTGGGCGTTGCGGCGCTCTAAATCCTGTCGCTGCAGCGCTGCGAGTCAGGGTGATAGTTTTCTTTATCATTTTCACTTGAAGAGTTGTGTTCTTTGGTGTATTGAAAAGTATTTCTTTGTTGTTTTGGTGTAAAATGAGATAGAAGTGACGAGGCCAGGAGAGAGTGCGTAAAAGAGAGTATTTACAATGTCTCCCAATGTTCATAGTGAATTTTTTCGTGTTGGTGTGGATTCGTGGTTTTTTCCTGGTTTCGGGTTTTTCCACTTTAAAATCTTGGTGTCATTTTTTACTGTTTTCTTTTCTTGGTTTCGTTGCGTGGTTTACCTTCCCAACACTGGAGACAGAGAGAGAAGCACTGTGGCGCTCTAACACTGCACCGCTAGTTTGGCTGAGTAAATTCTTCCTGTTTTTCTTGTTTCATTGAAGGGTTGCGTTCTTTGGTGTATTGAAAATCATTTCTTTATCTATTCTGACGGAAGCGAAGAGAGAAGTGAAGAGAGAACAGGAGAATGTGAGAGAAGAGAGATTTGTACAATTTTTTCAATTTTCTAGTGAATTATTGGTGTGGGTGGGCTATTGGTTTCTTGCAACAGTCACTCAGATTGGGTTTGTGCTAATTTGAACATTATTTCTTGTGTTACAATTTGTTAGGTATTTCTAGCAATCCAGAACTTTGTTCTCTAGATCTTAGCAATCTGAGCATCGATATATTAATTTATCACAACTTGTATCATATGCTTGAGTTGTAACCAAGTATGGTATTCAACCATCTCAGGTATTATATACTTAGATTTCATTGTGGTCCAAACATTAATTACAAATATTAGATTGGCTGCCTTGCCAGACATGCCTGAAGAATGATTAAAAGTGCCAAAGTTAATGATAAATTTAATTAAGTGTTCTTTATATATGAATTGCTTTACTAGAATAAAATCCTATCAAAATGTTTTTTTTAATGATAAATTACAATGAGTTTGGAAATTTCCCTTTCTTTAATAGGTGCGTTGTATGCTGTTGCTCTCTTATCTACTTATAGATAACCTTAAGGAGGTCGTGCTTGATAAATTTGCAATTGCAGAAATTATTGCACATTATAATATTTTTCATAATCTACATAAAACTATTTCTATTCTTATATGTCAAATATGCTGAAATCCTTGAAGCTATGTAAGGCTTGTGTTTAAGCCATGTCACATCTTTTATGTGGGACCATTTTGTTTGGATACTTATCTTACCTATGTATTTATCATTAAATTTGACATGAAGCTATCAAATTATTAAGCTGCTGCTTAAGGAAACTACATAAACTTTAAAATTGTTTGCACAGCAATAGATGCACCTGGTGGGTTTCTTTTTGAGTGGTGTGTGTATTTTGGGATATCTTCATTGCCAGGACAATGAAAGCACTCAGAAAGTCGCAGCGGCATACATAGAGGTCTGGTTTCTAACAAGTGCATCTCTTTTATATCCATGACTTTCAGCTAGACCTCTAAAAATTGTAATGATCTTGACACAACCAACTTTATGTGCCTGAACTTGAAAGTTAATTATTTACTGGCATATTAGGCCGCAACTTAAAGCAAGAGAGCAGCAACAGCTGCAGATGCAGCAGTTTCAGTTCATGCAGCAGCGACAAGTTCAATTACAAAGAGTAATTCTAATCACCCATCTCTGGTGGCCCTGTCAGTGCACTGAACTCTGATGGAATCACAGGTGCTCAACTGCAAGGTACTGGCTGCAAAGTTGTATGAAGAGCGTTTCAAGCATTCTCCGTCTATGGATTCTGATACATCCAATCAGCTCCTTGATCCCAATCGAATGGCTTCTTTAAGTCACCTAACAGTCATTCAGGGTATTATTTTTTGTTCCAACCTGAGTTTTTTTTTTAGAATACCACATCTTTTTTTTTTTTTAATTTTGTATTTCCTGTATTTTTTTGGCATCTCACCTCTCCATCTTTAATATTCATTAGGCAGTCAGCTAGTCCAAGGTACTGCTGGTGCGTTGCAGCAAATTCAAGCAAGAAATCAACAGACAAATGTAAATAGTGTGATCTTTCTTTTTGACTATGCCTATTTTGAGTTCTTAATTTGATGCTAAATGATCTATGTTACCATAATTGGGCTTTGTTTCTTACCATTTGCAGAGACATTAAATGTGATGGGAACTTGGCTGTGCTCAAAGATCTTTGCCAATGGATCATTCATCAATATATGGTCAGGGTATAATACAGTCAAAATCTGGATTAGCAGGTCCTGGTAGGTGTTCTGTTTAGCAATATTGGTAAATTATTTTTCTAAATGCTGTGTGTCAAACTGCTGCATCTGGGTTTTCTTACCCACTGAAAACAATATTTTGCTGCGATATGTTTTGTGTAAAAGTCATAACTTTATTTATTGTGAATTTGATTATTTTGAAGTTATTGGTAATTATGTCTATTGATAAGTATGAATTTGAATCACCAGTTAGCATGATGCAATGCCATTGGCATAAAATTGCACTTATTGGTGCGTGCAAGTGAGGTCACGACCCGGCTCGGGGGCTCGAATTAACGAGGCGCAAGTTTTTTAAAGGCGAAATCGGGAATCGGGCGTTTTTTCTAAGCGAGGCGAGGCGTAAGCCTCAAAACGATTAATAAATTAATTTAAAATTATAATAATGACAAAAATAAACAAATATTATGTCAACTATGAATTTGAAGATTTGTTTTAACAATTATTTGTACTACAATAATAAAACACATGAATACGACAATATTACGGTCTGTCGGGGGTCCAAGGGGGTGCTTTGCCTCGGCGGGGTTCGATCGAGAGGAGATAAAAAAATTAAAAAGTACAAAAAAACAAGAGAGATATTTTAGTTTATTGGTAATATTTTTTTTTACTTTTGTGTTCTCTAAATTATCAATTTATACAAATTTCAAAATTTGAAAGAATTTCTTTATTCATAAATATTTGGTATTTTTATTTAAATTTTTAATCAAATTCAAGACAATTAATTGTAATTATTATTTAAAATATTTAAATTAACTCTTATTTTAATTAATTTACTCTCTCTCCCAGCTTAACTCTCTCTCTCCAGTCAGTTTTTTTCTTTCCAATCATTTTTTCACTCTCTCTCTTCCTGCCGGTCTCTCTCTCTTTTCTCTCCTCTTCTCTCTCTCCTCCTCTCTTCCTCCTTTCTCCATGCATGAAGGAAATAAAATAAACTAAATAATGTATTCTCCTTCCTACCCGCTCTCTCTCTTTCTACTCCTTTTCTTTTTCTCTCTCATGGCAAATACGCCAATTTGGTTGGCGTTATTAGAATGCGTCCAAATATTTGGCTCATTTAGAATGCGCAAATATTTCAAGTATTTGTTCCTTTTAAATTTTTTCCTAAACATGCTCCCTTTACATTATGTTATTTAAAGCGTGCTCCTTTCTATAATTTGGCCATTATAATATTGAGTAGAACTGATTTTGTATTCTTTTTTGTCTTTGTAAAATCAAAATGATGGACAGAACCTTTCTTGGTAGAAATAATTATTTTCTATCACGTTGATTTTGATCAATATGGCTCACTATTGCAGGGTTGAATCAGGCGTTAGTGGTCTTCTTTGAAGGGCTGGCCTTTGACTGTAAGTTTGTGTAGAGAACCTTCGTTCAATTTTGTTTTAATGGAAGTCATATTTTATTCGTGGTAGGAGGACACTTTTTTTTATTTATTTTGGTCTGTAAGAAAAGCGTCTATTTTCCTTTTAACTAGAGTATCATACATTTTGCTTTAATTTACTATTTCACTTATTTTCTTTCTTGGGAATAGTCAAAGCGACCAATTTAAATCCACAATGCAGAAGCCTTTCCTATCAACACAGTCTCAATTTCTCATGCTTTTGTCTCCGCAAACGCAACAACAATACCTGGAGCTTTCCGTTACTGTACAGTCACATTAATTTGGTATTTTGATATATAAGATTTTGTTTGGGACAGCTTTCTTACTACTTTTTAAAACAATGTTTTAGTAAAAAATTATTCCAAATCAAGTCTAAGGCTTCGTTTGGGACGGCTTTCTTACTGCTTTTTTAAGCGGCTTTTTAGTACAAATATTTTAATTTTTGTACTAGAAAGTCACTTTAAGAAGCAAGAAAAAAGCTGTCCCAGACGAAGCCTAAGTCTAACTATATATCTTGCATAGCTTGTTCTATTTAGGAATTTGTAAATGTCAGGAATAATTTCTTTTTCTGGAAAGTGCATTATGATCTGGCGAAAAGTTGTGATGGTAGGAAGGTTGGTGCTGGTCCCTATGAGAAGCTTTTTTGCTTGTCTAACTGTTATGTTTGTTTGTTGTTGTGGTTTTTTCTTTTAGCTAATTTAGGTTTTGTTTGGGATGAATTTTTTATACTAAAATTATGTTTAAAGAAGCAATAAAAAGTCGTCCCAAACTAAATCTTAATCACAAATTCACATACTTTATATATATATATATATATATATATATATGAATTGACGATTTCAAAAACTAAGGTTTCATTTGGGATAATTTTTTGATTGCTTTTTAAAATAACTTTTGAGTACTAAAGCATTAAGAAAGCATTAAGACTGTCTCAAATGAATCCTTAGGTTTTATTTGGGACGGCTTTCTTACTATGTCTTAAAGCAGCTTTCAAGTAAAAAAATAAAAAAATTTATACTATAAAGTTTTTTAAGAAGCAGGAAGAAAGCAGTCCCAAAAGAAGCCTTAGATATCCCATAAATGAATAACGCTTGTTGGGTTCATTCTATTATTCAAGAAAAAATATTTAATCTACCTTTTCTTGATTCTCAAAGACTTATATTAGAGCTTGTTGGTCTTGAACGTGAGGCTCTTTTGAATCCCATGGTTGCCTTATATTTTGATTTCGAGGTTCTTCGTTATTTCTTGCATGATCGTGTATCTCATTTATCTAGAATCCATTAATTTCCCACTGATCAACTGTGCCTTCACCTTAGCGATATCAGTGATTTTGATCTCCAAAGCTTGCCCTAAGCAAATATATTAATTTCTTCGTTGAACTAAAAGAAGTTAAGCATATCATCCTTAATCGATAGTAAGCTCGGGTATCACGTTGAAGCACTACTAAAAAATAGAATTTTTCGTAACAGTTGTTAGGATCCGTTTAAGAACCATTGTCAAAACCCTGATTTAGCACAAGTTTTGCCTTCTCTGGCAGCCATGAAACTGTTACGGGATATAGTTGTAGCGCATTGCAATCACAGTGATGTGCATCGGTTTTAAAACTGCTGAAAAGAAAATTTGTGGCAGGTAAAACCACCGAGAAAAGTCTAAAGTGGTGTATAGTGGTTGAATCATTACATTCATTTTGTTATTAAAAGCTTATCATATCTCAACTTATATTTTATTATATACTAATACATTCATCTTAGGAGCATGGTCAATGCATAGCGTACCTCACTCCTTGTCTATACTTGAGAATAGATCATTTTCACTACTGCCTAATATAGAAATGTACCAACTTCTGACTAATACAATGCTTGTCGACATAGTGTGGCATAGGTCATGTTTCTACTATTATGTAACCATTCCTATATAATATATTATTTGCATCTTATTATAATGCATATACTTTAAATAATAATTATGCCTATCATTTCATGTAAACCATTATAGGTTGAAAAAATATAGATCAATAAGTAATATTCATGTCAATATAAGCATTACATGCATAAGAAGTAGAAAATGAATTTAGATGGTTTTTAATAACAATCATGTACTAACAAAAACATTATTCAATATAAGATGCCATAATTTTATAACAAACTTAATTCATTACAATAAAATAGAAGTATAATTACTCATGTAGCGTCCTGGAATATTCATGACAGTAGAGAAAACTAAAGTTTAGCATCTTAGCTTCGTATGAAGATCCATAATACAAACAGATAAAAGAGAGGGTGTAGAGTTCATAAGAGACACCAAAGTTTTTATTAGAAAACCCCTGAAAAAGTGAAAAACTATGGGGTCTGGCCTAATTCGAATGAACCCACTAGTGTTTGCAGACGATTATCAATGATGCCCTTCCTTAGTGGGAAGACTTTGGCTTGATATAGTAAATATACATCATATATAATGTATTATATGGTGGAAATTGGAAGAAACAATATTGACATGTTTGTTTGGTCAGCAAGGCCATATTCGGTAGGTGACAGAGGTTGGAAAGATCGTTGTCAGATGACGATAGTCGAAAGGATCGTAGTCAATAGGTGACGGAGGTAGACGATAGAGGTCTGAAAGATCATACTCTAGCGATGGAGATAAGAAGGATCGTAGTCAGTAGACGATAATGGCCAGAAAAATTATTGTCTAGCAACAAAGGTCAGAAAGATCGTGGTCAACGGGGGACGTTGTATGCCTATGGATGTTGGAAGGATCGTAGTCTAGCAAAGGAGGTCAAAAGGATCGTTGTCGGAAAATGACAGTGTTTAGAAAGACAGTTGTTTGGCGAAGGAGGTCGGAAGGACCATAGTCGATGGGCGATAGTGGTCAAAAAATCGTTGTCTAGTGACGAAGGTCAGAAGGACCATAGTCGACGGTCGACATTGGTCAGAAAGATCGTAGTCTAGCGACGGAGGTTGGAAAGACCGTAGTCGACGGGCGACAGTGGTCAGAAAAATTGTTGTCTGGTGACGGAGGTTGGAAAGACCCTAATTGGTGGGCGACAAAGGTCAAAAACACTGTTGTCATGTGATGGTGGTCGGAAGGATTATAGTCAGCACGCGATTATGGTCAGAAGACCATTATCTGGCGACGGAGGTTGAAACGATCGTAGTCGAAAGACAGAAGTTAGAAGGACCATAGTCGGTAGACGATAGTGGTTAGAAAGATCGTTGTTTGGCGACGGAGATCGGAAGGACCATAACTGGCAGGCGACAGTAGTCAGAAAGACTGTTGTATGGTGACAGAGGTCGAAAAAATCGTAGTCGGCAGACAATGGTGATCAGAAAGACCGTTGTTCGGTGATGGAGGTTGGAAGGACCGTAGTTTAACAATAGAGGTCCGAAGGACTGTAATCAGCGGGTGAAATTAATCAAAAAGACTGTTGTCTGACGACGAAGGTCGGAAGGACTATAGTCAGAGGGCGAAGGTGGTTAGAAAGATTGTAGTCTGATCATGGATGTCGGGAGGAAGTTTAACGATAATTAGTACCCAGATATAAGTCTAACAATAATTGGAAGCTGAGTGGAAGTCCGACGATGGTTGATGATCATACATAAATATGGCGACAATTGGTGGCTGGGCGAAAGTCTGCCTTTAGTCGGTGGCTGGGCAAAAGCCCGACATCAGTCGGTGGTCGAGAAGGAGTTTAGTGGCAAGAGAACTGTAATTTCTCTCTCTTTCTTCTCTTACTTGGGCCCCTCTTCAATGAAGAATGAGGGGTCTATTTATAGTTTTTTGAGAGTGGCATGACCAGTAAATAAGGTGGAGATCAAGGGCAAGTTGGGAGTGGTTTGAATGGATGGCTGATGTTGATCCTCATGATTAAGGATCGTTTATTGGGAATTTGAATGTCTTAATGATATTGAAATTTGGTGATCTTAGGCTCGTTGGATTTGTCTCGTCGAGCCGCTTGATTCAACTATATGCATGTCACATTTGGTAATCGTTTAGTTATCCAATTTATAGTTTTAAACTTTTCAAATGCACTTTGGGTCTTTGATTTGGTCCCATATGGGCTCGAATTGAGTCGAATTTGATGCAGTTGCTTTCATCTTGTCGAGACATTCAATTTGACTATAAGTTTGCATAAATCAGAGTTCGGATGGTACATAATTTAATTTTGAAAGTTTCCAACTTAATTTTGCCTCGAGATTTGTTCCAAATCAAGATAAATATTTGATGCTATATCAACTCACATTAACTTCAAAAAACTTGATTTACAATTTTCATCCTTAAACTTCATTTCTTTTTAGTTTGATATCTATAATAATGGCATAATTGTCACTCCGTTGCTTTTTTATTGAGATGTATTTACTCTTTATTTGTTTCATCCATATGTTGATTATTGTAGGCCTTTTCATGTATTTGTTACAATTTTGAATAGCTAACCTCATTAGTTTTTATTGTTGGAAAATTATTTTTGAGTCATTATCATTTTGGCTTAATTGGCTATGATAATGTGGTATTATTAATGTTTTATTGATCCTAATTGTCATACTTGACGATCTATATTGCAAGAATTATATGTCTTCCATTTTAATCATTTAACTAGAGCTTATCAATGAACAACGAAAAAAAAATATGATTACATTTTTATTTGGTCCGAATCATCATATCAAAGGATCCTTATCCTTTTCTAAAAATATATAAAACCTTGTAATTATCACATAGCCCATTAAGTAATTAAAATCTTACAACTGAAATCAATATAAGATAAAAAATAATAATATGTTATAAACCATATAAAGAAATATATGTATCAATGTCTATACTGATTATTAGTATCAATTTATAGTTTATCGTATCTCAATCAATTACATAATCAATCACAATATCAGTAATAATCAAAAATACTAATGACAATAACAATATTAATATCATTATCAATAATGTTAAATAGTGTTAATGATATAAAATAATATTAGTATTAGTCAGAATATTAGTACAATGTTTGTAGCAGTGCGGGCATTAGCATTTATATATTCAAAGAATACAACTTAAAAGTACCTTGCTCCTACACTTATGACTCCCAATCGATTGCCCCCTTGTAATTCCAATCAATGTTCTTCTTGTAACTTCCCTTGAATCATGTGAATCAGTCGCCTCGACACCTTATAACTCCTAATCAATTAATCTCCAGCTTTTTATGACTCCCAATTAGTGAATCATGCAGATTAGTAGGATATCACGTGGAGTTGTCATATCATGTATTTGATATCATTTAATACTCCATTCAAAATGCAATATAATAATATCAAATCATTCATAATGATCAAATCTATAACATACCTAAACTTGCATTGAAAAAGCTTATGAAATGAGGAGATAATGTATTTTGCCAGATTTAAGAGAGATAAAATTCATAGAAATCAAAATAATTAAAAACAAAAGTAAGAGATTAGTCACTTAGAACAAATAAAATAAAATATGCAACATAAATGAATGACAAATATGATCCAAATACCTTTCTCTCTCCTCTATCTTATTCTCATCTTTAATCTTGGCCAAGCAACGAAGGGAGTCGGTGCTCTGATGAGCATTGCAGTGTTAGACCATGAACAATATAATTTTAACCATGAGAGAAGCAGTCTTGGGACTTTTTTTTTCGAGATTTCGGATCTTGAACTCTGAATTCTTAGTTGATAGCGAAAATTCTACTCAGTTTGAAATTTCTAATGTTTTTCTCTCTCTCTCTCTCTACCTGAATTAAGGGCATATATCATCCACCAATAAATTCAAATTCAACAATATGTGAAATATATTTAATATCACAATTACTTGACATCATTCAATGAAAGATTCCTTACATAATAACCCAACCAACTTACCCGCACACGTAGCTATCACTTGCATGACTTTTCCGCAGCTAACAGATAGATTCTACCTTCTAATTTAAGCTACAGAAAATTGAAATGTTATTATTTATAAATAACGTACGCATTTGTGTAATAATATAATAAATATTGTTTTGTGGATGTAATAAAGGATCAACAATATTATATTTTAATTAAGGCCACATTTTTAATTAATTTTTAATAATTTTAATTAAGATTTTTCTTATGAAAATAAATTATTATTGATACACTTTTAAAAAATTGGTCTGGAAAACACGAATCTTGATGCAATATTTATTAAAATTTTGAAGCTAAATTATTTGAAGACCAACTTCAAGAAATTTATAATCAAATGGAGAATGTTGATGAAACAAATCCAATGACACTAGAGTGATCAAGTTCAATCCGAATAAGTTCAAATAATAATTGATACATCATCAAAAAAATCATCTAGATCGAGAACAAATCTCGAGGCAATATCAAGTTGGAAACTTCCAAAATTAAAATTGGGACCATTCGAATTCCGATTTCAGCAAACTTATAGTCAAACTGAGCATCTCGGAATTACGAACCTAGCGACATCAAAATCTACTCAATCCGAGCCCAAATGAGTTCAAATCAAGGACTCGAAGCTCTGTTGGAAGGTTCAAACCATAATTTGGATTACCGAACGGTTTCCAAAACGTGACATGCTTATATTCGAATTGAGTGGCTCGACGAGACGAATCCAATGAGCTCAAGATCACTGAATTCCAATATCACTAAGACATTCAATGCCTAGTAAACAGTCCACGATCAAGGGATTCAACATAGACCGTCCAACCACTCCCCATTTACACTTGATCTTCCTTCTATTTACGATCCATGCCACTATAAGAAATCTATAAATAGACCCCTCCTTCCTCTTCAAAAGGGGACCCCAAGAAAGAGAGAGATCAGAGATCGTTCTTGCCCACTAGCTTTTACTTGATCACCGCCCGGAGTTTCGTCGGACCACCACCTGACGCCGGAGTTCCGCCGAACAACCACCTGACGCCCGGAGTTCTGCCGGACCACCACCTGAGGTCGGAGTTCCGCGATATCACCACCTGATGCCAGAAAGTTTCGTTAGACCACCACCTCACGCCTGGAGTTCCACCAGACCACCACTTGATGCCCAGAGTTCCGCCTGACCATCACATGATGCCGGAGTTTCGTCAGACCATCACCTGACTCCCGGAGTTTCGCCAGACCACTACGTGAAGCCAGAGTTCCACTGAACCACCACCTGACGCCGAAGTTTTATCAGATCACCGCTCGACGCCGGAAGTCTTCTAGAACACCACCTGACGTTGGACTTCCATCAAGACCATCGCCTGACGCCAAACTTTCACTGGACCATCACTCGATGTTGGAGTTCTGCTCGATCACCTCTTGACATCGAAGTTTTGTCGGACCACCGCCTAACGCCGGAGTTCTACTAAACCACTGTCAAACCACTGACTATGGTCCGAACTTTCTCCGGACCACCGACATAAGGAGTTCTTATGACCACCGTATAACGCCCGAGCTTCCGTCGGAACACCGACTTACGACTACGGTCTGTCTGACCCATGTCCTTTGTTGACTTTGGTCCTTCCGACCTTCGTCCCCTACTACGGTCCTTCCGACCTTCGTCCCCTACTACGGTCCTTCCGACCTCCATCACTAGACAACGGTCTTTTCTGACCCCTGTCTCCTGCCGACTACAATCCTTATGACCTCTATCGCTTACTACAGTCCTTCTGACCTCCATCTTTAGATAACGATCTTTCTGATCTCTATCTCCTGCCGACTATGTTCCTTCCTATCTCCGTCGCTTACTACGGTCCTTCCGACTTCCATCGTCAGACAACGATCTTTCTGACCACTGTCTCCCGCCGACTACGATCTTTATGACCTCCCTCGCCATACAATAGTCTTTTTGACCACTGTCTCCCGCCGACTACGATCCTTCCGACCTCCCTTCTGAGACAACGGTCCTTACAACCATCATCACCATAATATGGTCTTACCGACCTCCGTCGCCCGCCCATTATGATTATGCCGACTAAACAAACATTTAAATACTAATTGTTCCAAATCCTACAATGTAATATGATGTACATTTGCTACATCAACCCAAGGCCTTCCCCCAAGGAAAAACCTCATTTGTAATCGACTGCAAATAATAGTGGATTCATTCAAACTGGGCTAGGCCACGTGATTTTCCCCCCTTTTCAAGGGTTTCCATTTAAAAACTCAGGCGTCTCTTATGAACACTACACCCTCTCTTTTATCTGCTTGTGTGCTGGATTTTCGTACAAAGCTAAGACTTTAAATTTTATATTTCTCTACCGTCGTTAATATTCCAAAACACAATAACAATAATAATAATAATAATAATAATAATAATAATTATAATTATTATATTTTTTCTTTGCATATTTTTCGCATAAAAATTATAATTTCATTATATTTTTTAATTATTTACTCGTGTATTAATCTTCGTGAAAAACTAAACTTTATATAACAATAATATAATAATAATATATTATTATTGTTATGATTACTGATTACTTTGAAATTGAATTATATTACTACTTTTTATTTCACAAGAAATGCAATTAATACTTTTCAAATAAATATAAATAGCATAAAAAACATAGATTATATCAGTCATTAGATGTTTGATTATGATTATCGCGTTCTGAACAGCTGGCGGCAGTTTACAATCACAGTATGAAATCGTTTGCCCGAACTCAACAGCACGTGGGACAACTGTGTGTTCGGGTCCACAGAAATTTAACGGCTGCGATTTGACGATAGATCTCAGCAACTAATTATGGGGGACTCTTCTTCCAAGCCGGCGCGTCCATCTCAACCGTACAAATCAACAACAGATCGAATCCCGGCCGCATGTTTGCTATGGCGGTCTTCATACCGGGGTTGCCCACCGTATCAGATGATAAAAATCCTGTGTAGTGTTTGCAATAGAAACATTGTTTTTGACCAATGGTAATGCGCTACGTGGGACTAAGAAGCTTGGATTTTCCACGTGGGATATGTCTACTGGGTTGTTCCGTAAAACTCGCGTGGTTTGGGATCAAAGCCAACCGCCATCAGGGGCTGGGTCCCCACCACCAATCCCGTCTTCTCCGAGGCTAAGGGTTCGGATCCGAAGCTTGAGCACGAAATCCACTCTCTATTCCGAAGCGGTGAGGAGAGAGAGAGAGAGAGAGAGAAGCGAGCTCGGTCTCTGTATCTCGATAGCTCCAATTAGAATGAGATGAGCTTGTCGTAGCTAGGGCTAAGATCTCGGTGCATGATCTCACAGATCCAATCTTGTTTGGTTCTGATAAAGAATTGTGTATAGAGCTGTCGATTGAGTCTTCAATAATCGGAGATTGGAAGGAATTTAGGCAAAGGTGATCAGAAAAAGCTCGTGCGGTGAAGATAATTTGGTAGATTGGGATAATGCACGAATGATCTTAGTAAGATCGACATCCTTATTGCGTTTTGTGCTTGTTTTCTTTTAAAAAATTCGTAATTATGATGGTTTTTTTTTTCTGCTTTCTTATTTAGTGAAGTGTGATGCTTTGGACAAAGTAAGAGTTGGGTTCTGGTCTGTGGATCGGAGTAAATCATGGCGCAAAATAATTGGGAAGCGGATAAAATGTGTGTATGGGATGATTTTTATTCTGTTCAATGTTTTGTTTAGGTTCTAATTGTCGTTTTCACGAGTAAATTTTGCGAATTTTTGTTTGACTATTTGTTAGGCTTGATGTTTATATCTATGACTATCTGCTGAAGAGGAATCTGCAGACTACTGCGAAAGCATTCATGACGGAGGGGAAGGTTGCTCCTGATCCAGTAGGTAATAAACTTTTTTAGCTGTACGCTTAATATTCTTTTTTTTTTTGGGACATATACGCTTAATATTCGCTCAGGGGTTTGTTCTTGGGAATGTTTTTATTTTAAATTTTTTATTTTTTTTAATGGTTTGAGTAATAGAATGACGGAATGACTTATTATATCAATTTGGCCTACTGAAGTAAAGCCTACTGGATATATGTATTTGCAGTTTTGATTTGTGTTGGGTGAAAGAAGCGTTAATTAGAGGTTAAAAAATCGTAGAATTTCATCGTCTGAGTAGAAGATAAAAATGTTGTTTTAGGATGTCCCAATATGAGCTAAATAGCATATTCCAGTCTGGTGTTGTTGACTATATAGTGCTCATCATTTCTTATCTTGAAACGAATTTAAGCAAAGAGGGATTTTTAGATGATAAATATTTATGTAATATTTTCCTCAAAGCCTTTTCTTTATTGTCAACGTTGGAAACCACTGTCAATAGCTACATTTTTTTGTAAAAGAACAGGTGAAACCACATTAAATTGTTAGTTGTGTAATCTGATTATTTTGATCAATCGAGTTGCAGATCTAAATGCTGTCGGTTGAGCTCGACGGGAGGTTACAAGGGGTAGTGCTCCTCCTACATGGTAGTTAGGGTCTTGCCCTTGAAATTTTTTTTTTCCTCGTACAAGCATCATAGCGCTATGCTAGTGCGCTGCAGTGCTCTAGACATGGGCTGATTATTAGTTTTGTGTGGAATTTGATTTTGTCGATCAATCGGGTTTACTATTGACTCAGATCTCAATTCCGTTGTTCAAGTTTGTCGGGGGGTTGCAAGGGGCCTCCCCCTGCTTGGGGTTTGAGGGCCTTGCCACTAATTTTTTTCGTATATCTATATAATGATGTAACACTGCTTATTAGAGCACTGCAACACTGTACACTTATGCATTGCAGCATCGTAGGATGCAGTGCCGTGGCGCTGTAGTCTTAACTTGAAGAAATAGACTGGAGCATTGCGGCACTCTAGAACTAGTGATGCGAGTTGGGTTGGACACAAAGAGTGGAGCGTTGCGGCGCTCTAAATCCTGTCGCTGCAGCGCTGCGAGTCAGGGTGATAAGTTTTCTTTATCATTTTCACTTGAAGAGTTGTGTTCTTTGGTGTATTGAAAAGTATTTCTTTGTTTGTTTTGAGTGTAAAATGAAGATAGAAGTGACGAGGCACAAGGAGAGAGTGCGAAAAGAGAGATATTTACAATGTCTCCCAATGTTCATAGTGAATTTTTTCGTGTGGTGTGGATTCGTGGTTTTTTCCTGGTTTCGGGTTTTTCCACTTTAAATCTTGGTGTTCATTTTTACTGTTTTCTTTTCTTGGTTTCGTTGCGTGGTTTACCTTCCCAACACTGGAGACAGAGAGAGAAGCACTGTGGCGCTCTAACCCTGACACCGCTAGTTTGGCTGAGTAATTTTCTTCCCTGTTTTTCTTGTTTCACTTGAAGGGTTGCGTTCTTTGGTGTATTGAAAATCATTTCTTTATCTATTCTGACGGAAGAACGAAGAGAGAAGTGAAGAGAGAACAAGGAGAGAATGTGAGAAGAGAGATTTGTACAATTTTTTCAATTTTCATAGTGAATTTATTGGTGTGGTGTGGCTATTGGGTTTCTTGCAACCCAGTCACTCAGATTGGGTTTGTGCTAATTTGAACATTATTTCTTGTGTTACAATTTTGTTAGGTATTTCTAGCAATCCAGACATTTGTTCTCTAGATCTTAGCAATCTGAGCATCGATATATTAATTTATCACAACTTGTATCATTGCTTGAGTTGTAACCAAGTATGGTATTCAACCATCTCAGGTATATATACTTAGATTTCATTGTGGTCCAAACATTAATACAAATATATAGATTTGGCATGCCCTTGCCAGACATGCCTGAAGAATGATTAAAAGTGCAAAGTTAATGATAAATTTAATTAAGTGCCTTCTTTATATAAGAATTGCTTTACTAGAATAAAAATCCTATCAAAATGTTTTTTTTAATGATAAATTACAATGAGTTTGGAAATTTCCCTTTCTTTAATAGGTGCGTTGTATGCTAGTTGCTCTCTTATCTACTTATAGATAACCTTAAGGAGGTCGTGCTTGATAAATTTGCAATTGCAGAAAATTATTGCACTAATATTTTCATAAATGCTAATCATAAACTATTTCTATTCTTATATGTCAAATTGCTGAAATCCTTGAAGCTATGTAAGGCTTGTGTTTAAGCCATTGTCACATCTTTTATGTTGGGACCATTTTGTTTGGATACTTATCTTACCTATGTATTTATCATTAAATTTTGACATGAAGCTATCAAATTATTAAGCTGCTGCTTAAGGAAACTACATAAACTTTAAATTGTTTGCACAGCAATTGATGCACCTGGTGGGTTTCTTTTTGAGTGGTGGTCTGTATTTTGGGATATCTTCATTGCCAGGACAAATGAAAAGCACTCAGAAGTCGCAGCGGCATACATAGAGGTCTGGTTTCCATAAACAAGTGCATCTCTTTTATATCCATGACTTTCAGCTAGACCTCTCAAATATTGTAATGATCTTGACAACCAACTTTATGTGCCTGAACTTGAAAGTTAATTATTTACTGGCATATTAGGCCCAGCAACTTAAAGCAAGAGAGCAGCAACAGCTGCAGATGCAGCAGTTTCAGTTCATGCAGCAGCGACAAGTTCAATTACAAAGGAGTAATTCTAATCACCCATCTCTGAGTGGCCCTGTCAGTGCACTGAACTCTGATGGAATCACAGGTGCATCAACTGCAAGTGTACTGGCTGCAAAGTTGTATGAAGAGCGTTTCAAGCATTCTCCGTCTATGGATTCTGATACATCCAATCAGCTCCTTGATCCCAATCGAATGGCTCTTCTTAAGTCACCTAACAGTCATTCAGGGTATTATTTTTTGTTCCAACCTGAGTTCTTGTTTTAGAATACCACATCTTTTTTTTTTTTTAATTTTGTATTTCCTGTATTTTTTTGGCATCTCACCCGCTTGCTACATATCTTCTCCATTGAGGCAGTCAGCTAGTCCAAGGTACTGCTGGTGCGTTGCAGCAAATTCAAGCAAGAAATCAACAGACAAATGTAAATAAGTGTGATCTTTCTTTTTGACTACTGCCTATTTTTGAGTTCTTAATTTGATGCTAAAATGATCTATGTTACCATAATTGGGCTTTGTTTCTTACCATTTGCAGGACATTAAATGTGATGGGAACTTGGCTGTTGCTCAAAGATCTTTGCCAATGGATCATTCATCAATATATGGTCAGGGTATAATACAGTCAAAATCTGGATTAGCAGGTCCTGGTAGGTGTTCTGTTTAGCAATATTGGTAAATTATTTTTCTAAATGCTGTGTGTCAACATGCTGCATCTGGAGTTTTCTTTACCCACTGAAACCAATATTTTGCTGCCGATATGTTTTGTGTAAAAGTCATAACTTTATTTATTGTGAATTTGATTATTTTGAAGTTATTGGTAATTATGTCTATTGATAAGTATGAATTTGAATCACCAGTTAGCATGATGCAATGCCATTGGCATAAAATTGCACTTATTGGTGCGTGCAAGTGAGTGTCACGACCCGGCTCGGGGGCTCGAATTAACGAGGCGCAAGGTTTTAAAAGGCGAAATCGGGAATCGAGGCGTTTTTTCTAAGCGAGGCGAGGCGTAAGCCTCAAAACGATTAAAATAAATTAATTTAAAATTATAAATAATGACAAAAAATAACAAAATATTATGTCAACTATGAATTTGAAGATTTGTTTTAACAATTATTAGTACTACAATAATAAAACAACATGAATACGACAATATACCGGTCTGTCGGGGGTCCAAGGGGGTGCTTTGCCCTCGGCGGGGTTCGATCGAGAGAGATAAAAAAATTAAAAAGTACAAAAAAACAAAGAGAGATATTTTAGTTCTATTGGTAATAATTTTTTTTTACTTTTGTGTTCTCTAAATTATCAAATTTATACAAATTTCAAATTTGAAAGAATTTCTTTATTCATAAATATTTGGTATTTTATTTTAAATTTTTAATCAAATTCAAGACAATTAATTGTAATTATTATTTAAAATATTTAAATTAACTCTTATTTTAATTAATTTACTCTCTCTCCCCAGCTTTAACTCTCTCTCCAGTCAGTTTTTTTCTTTCCAATCATTTTTTTCACTCTCTCTCTTCCTGCCGGCTCTCTCTCTCTTTTCTCTCTCCCTCTCTCTCCTCTCTCTCCTCTCTCTCCTCCTTTCTCCATGCATGAAGGAAATAAAATAAACTAAATAATGTATTCTCCTTCCTACCCGCTCTCTCTCTTTCTACTCCTTTTCTTTTTCTCTCTCATGGCAAATACGCCAATTAGGTTGGCGTATTTAGAATGCGTCCAAATATTTGGCTCATTTAGAATGCGCCAAATATTTCAACGTATTTGTTCCTTTTTAAATTTTTTCCTAAACATGCTCCCTTTACATTATGTTATTTAAAGCGTGCTCCTTTCTAAAATTTGGCCATTATAATATTGAGTAGAACTGATTTTGTATTCTTTTTTGTCTTTGTAAAATCAAAATGATGACAGAACCTTTCTTGGTAGAAATAATTATTTTCTATCACGTTGATTTTGATCAATATGGCTCACTATTGCAGGGTTGAATCAAGGCGTTAGTGGTCTTCCTTTGAAGGGCTGGCCTTTGACTGTAAGTTTGTGTAGAGAACCACTTCGTTCAATTTTGTTTTAATGGAAGTCATATTTTATTCGTGGTAGAGACACTTTTTTTTATTTATTTTGGTCTGTAAGAAAAGCGTCTATTTTCCCTTTTAACTAGAGTATCATACCATTTGCTTTAATTTACTATTTCACTTATTTTCTTTTCTTAGGGAATAGATCAAATGCGCCCAAATTTAAATCCACAAATGCAGAAGCCTTTCCTATCAACACAGTCTCAATTTCAGCTTTTGTCTCCGCAACAGCAACAACAATACCTGGCCCAAGCCCAGGCTCAAGGTAATCTTGGAAATACTCCTAATTATGGAGATATGGATCCACGAAGATTAAGAGGTTTACCCAGGGGAAACTTGAATGGAAAAGATGGTCAACCTGCTGTAACTGATGGCCTGGTAGGTTCCCCTATGCAAGCAAGTTCCCCGAAAGTCAGACCAGATCAAGCTGAATATCTTATGAAGGTATGTATGCATATGTTCTTATTTGTTTGAAATTAGCAGATTCAGACGTGAAATTGTCTCAGATTATTTTTTGTGTGGTATTTGCATTGTAATGTGAAGAAATTGACTGGATCATCACATGTTGGATCCTTTGCAGAGTTTGTTATTCATCAGATAAACAACTGAATATTTAATGCTCCATGGTCCATGCTTTTTAGAACTACTTTACCCATTTTTCTCTTTGTAATCAGTAAAGCAATGAATTTCTATGCTGAAGGCTCTTTACTATGGTTTGAGGTGCTTATATGCAGTGCTTCAATTTCAAAGTGATCAACTTTCAGTGATTTCCTTATAGTTATAACTGTTTCCTACCCTAACGCAATCACATGACTATTTTGATACCGGTTATTGGTTTTGTTATCTTGCTCTTTCAGGTTTATGTTTGTTGTATGAAGGCTTTTGTAATTTCTATGCATGTTTGATTATTTCATACCTTAATTCCATAGTATGGCTTTTGTAACTTGATATTGTTAGAATATTTTGTAGGAACTCTAATTTGTTCATACTGCCTCTTGATTTACATAAGAAAGATTCTCATGTGTGGCCAACTTTTGGGTTATTTTCATGATTTATTTTGATTATAACTGGTTGAGTAAAATAGGCTGAACTCACTCTAATTCATTCATCCTGCCTCTTAGTTTACATAAGAAAGATTCTCACGTGTGGCCAACTTTAGGGTTATTTACATGATTTATTTGATTATATCTGGTTGAGTAAAATAGGCCGACTATAGTTAAATGAAAAAAAAAAATAATGCATTTTTTTAAATTCTGGTTTAATCTAGGTTCAGATCACGTTTTAACAATCATTTACTCCACTGTTTTCTGTACATTTCTCGCTATGGAGAAGAAGATGATGAAAAACATTCTGTTGATTTTAGTTTTGATTTCTCTATGTTCTTCCCAACTTAGATGAAGGCAGCCCAGATGCAGCAATCTTCTCAGCAACCACAGGAACAACTGCAGCAGCAGCAACAATTACAGCAGGTAAAATATTTTGGCTATTATTCGTATATTCCCTTCTGGAAAACGTGCTCCTTTTCATTACTTGTTGTATAATTAGCTGTCGGGATACTTCAAGGATGCTTCAAGGGATAGCCCGTTTGGAATATCAAAATTTAAACCACAAATGAATGGTTGAATACCATTCTAGGCTTTAACTTTAAGAAGATGAAATATTAATGACTTAATGCCTCTGAATACAGAGAAAAAAAGATTCATATGGCCGACCATACTCAGTGGGATGAAGGCTTGATGTTGTTGTTGGTGTATATGTTTACTAACACCATTTTTACTGAATATAATGTTCAGAGTCAGATCTAATGCGCACTAGGGTCAAACTAATTTTTGTCCTTCCCATTTTTTCATTATCCAAATTTCTTTACCATTGGATCTTTAAATTATTGAGTTTTATTGAAATCTGATTAACTTCCTAGATTCGTTACTTGATTTCAATTTTAGGATTTTTGGCTTTCCCATGACAGGTTTCTTGCTAATTTTTGTTATTTATGTTTTTGCAAACGAATATTACATGTGTGAATTGGTTATTCTAAAGCCAACTGTGGTGGAGGCATATTTTGTTCTTCCCATTTTGTAGATGAAATTTATTCCGTTGAACTAAAATTCACATCACAACTATAAATTGATTAAAATCATCAGAGGCTATGATTGCTGGTCAGTGCATTGAGTTCATACAACATTTTTTGGAGTGATTGCTTAGATAGTCTGGCCGGTTTCTCTATGTTCCATGCCATTTAAAACCTTGATTAAACTGCCTTTTTAAAATGGCCAACATAGGTATGGTGATGGTCAGGTTTTAATTTTTCTAAAGATGTTATATTATTTAATTTTTTGAATTTATTTATGCATTTTTTTTTCACTTTCATATTTAATACCTGATCAATCATCATTATCTATAACGAGTTTTGTTTCCTAGTATTTCTAATATTGATTAGCAATCTTGTGATTGATTTTGGAAGTGTAATTTTCAAATATGTTGGGAAAAAGAAATGTAAGTTTCACTTGGTTGATTATAACCTAAATTATGATGTGTGCATGAGAATTAAGGTTTGAATATGGTGTGGGCTCCAAAAATTCATGCCCCAGCCTCTCTGCGGACCCCTTTCTTTCCTCATTTATCAAGTCGTCGAGGAGAGTTTTAACGAGCAAGTTCTGAGGCAAATTTTTAGAAGGCATATTGGGTTTGAAATAAGACACTACCCAGAGATTTTACCCTCATTTTGTGAGGACTTTATGATATGGATTCAGGTCTCCTATAGGCGCAAGCTCCTATAGTTAATTACCCCTCCCGATAATGAGAGAGAACTTTCGATTAAGACTAGTTGTCAAAACATACATGTAGAGATACGTGATATCTTGTGTATAGTAGCAGCATGGGTTTAATTTTTTGAAAATTTAATATTTAAAATCAGAAATGTCATCATCTTACACTTAAAGTTGATGGTGGGGGAATGATGAGGAGCCCGATCAAGATCCCATGGTTCCGTCATCCTGGGCCATCATGGTCCCCCGTCTACTTGATTAGAGGAGGTAGTCGACCCAACCTGACAGAAGGATCATTTTCGGCATCCATGGGTTGATTCGTCCAAGGGTACCTTGTAGATCTGGGGTGAATATTTATCTAAGAGGATAAATTTAAATTCATCTTAGCTAAGAGAGGACTTTATGCCCTATCGATTATATCATGTTGATTCATATCTAAAATATTTGGAGCCATTGGGGAACATACGGACTATGACCATAATTGTAATACAGTGGAGTCATTTGACCAAGCCACTAGATCAGAGGGTCGCGGTCATAATCATTGACCACGCGAAGCTATCTGGCCAAACCACGAGATCTTTGTGGATCCATCTGACCAAATCGCTGATTAGAGGACTAATGTCATATCCTTACTAGCGGGAGGCTGTTTGAGAATGAATCCTAGTGATATTCTTGACCAAACATTAACTCTTTGTGAGCTGAAGTGATATTTAAATTGTCCACCTCGACAAATTGTTGTGGAGGGTGGATGAGTTTTTCTTTAGGTATTTTGATGATTAATTTTAATTTTAAATATTTCAGGTTTTGATATTGTTTTGAAGTTTCAAATTTTATGGGCATTTGGGTGGCATTTGAAGTGTTTGTGAATCCCCCTGGTTGAGATTTTCTGCAACATGGCCATCATCGGGGTATTTATGGGCAATTTTTATTTTATCGGTTGAACCTTGTCGACTATGTTTACCTGTCGACAGAAGATCGGGTTTATTGTCGGATGTATGCTTTTATTAGTGAATTTTCCTGGTTGTAAGCTTCGAAGGCCTAATATGAATGCATTAAAACAAATATCTCGGTCAACTTCATGACCGTTATTTGTTTGGTTGTTCGAGCCGCATTGACTCCTATCTACTTGTATAGAAGGATCGGGCTCGAACTTGAATTTATCATTTGATCAGCGCAACTTCCTTAGACATCATGTGTGTACCTATAACACGCTCGTCGGGGCCCTTGCGGGTATTTAGGAGGTATTTTTATATATGTTGAACCTTGTCGATTCTATCTAATTGCTAACAGAGGATCGGGTTCACTGTCGGCCTTATGCATTTACTAGTGGATTTTCTTGTTATAAACATTGAAGGCTTAATATGAACATATAAAATAAATATTCCAGTCGATGTAGCAATCGTATATTTCTCATACATAAAAGTAGGAAAGACTTCTTGGATTTAGTCATACATTTGATTCTAATAAGATACTGACAATTTCAAAGAACTACTCATACTGTTGTCATAGCATGATGATAGTCGAGGTGAGTATGCCCTTATAGTCTAGTGGTTCGATAGTTCGAACCGTGTCGACTCCTATCCAATGATGTAGAAGGATCGGATTCAAACTTGGATTCATGTCTTGACCTCCGTAGCATCCTTAAATGTCGCATGTACACACACGACACGCTCGTCGGGGCCCATATGGGTATATGTCTTTGCATGTATTTTTTATAATACATTCATGCAGTAGATACTTGCATGCAGTGTAAAATGAATATAAGATATATGCCTGTTGCAATGCAATTACAAGAGGGCATTTTAGGATATTTGTCGCTGATCAACTGTGCGGGAAACTGTCATTTGAATGTGTGAAACTCTTTATTTGAGAGCTCATAGACGCCTTCTGTCCGCTTGTATGAGTGTTGCGGATCCGGTGGCGTGGCGCTACATCATAAGTTTGCTGCTTCATATAGATGGGCTATTGTTGAGAAATGTACAGGACTTCACTTGAGAATTTACACACGCCATCTATCCTCTTGTATGCATGTTGTGGATCCGGTGGTGTGGCACTACATTATAAGTTGTTTGCTGCTTCATGTAGATGGGTTGTTGTTGAGAAATGCGACTTCACTTGAGAATTTGCACACACTTTATGTCCGCTTGTATGCATGTTGCAGATCCGGTGGCATGACGCTACATCATAAGTTTTTGCTACTTTATGCAGATGGGCTGTTGTTGAGAAATGCATAAGACTTCACTTGACAATTTGCACACGTCTTTTATCCGCTTGTATGCATATTGTGGATCCGATGGCGTGTCATTACACTATGAGTTGCCCATTGTTATATGTACGTAGGTTGTCACGCACTAACGAATCTCCTGCTATGGCTCGTAGGAGACTGTACTTGTTGAAGATCTTTTGTATTTTCTCGAGGAAAGCACTTTGTGAACGTTATAGGTCTCCTACAGTGGTTTGTAGGTATTTGCATTTGTTGCATGTCGTCCTCCTCTGCTTGCAATGGATCAACATATTTGCTGGCCATTGCCAACTGGTGTTGATTGTAGGGGTGTTGCAACCTCCACAACCTATTGATCACCACCTGCATATATATTACTGTGCATATGACAAATTTTTCGTCATTGCCAACTGTGTTCGCAGCTACTGCAATCATTCCTGCATTTTCTTGTATATATCATGTTGTACACATGATAGACCTCCTACAGCGGCTCGTAGGAGCTTACATCTATTATAGCCCTCCACTCGCAAATATCACGTTGCGTGCGTACCTATTTACACAGGGGATTCAACATCTTTGTAGAATATCTACTATCACTGCTTCCTGTGGACATTCGCAGGGAATATTATCATTCGTAATCAAGTTTAGTATGTTAGCATGCTGACGTAGGTTATCAATTGAGCTGCATTCATCACTGGTTCCCTATGTATGTTGGTCGGCAAGTCATTATTCAGCACACATCTGCCCCTTCTGATTGCAGGGTACTATTGATATGAGCATTGCATATTGATCGCTTGATCTTTGCTTGCAAGGGATCAATGCATTTTCCTGCTGTTGAATGACTGTTGAATATAGGACATTATTGCATTCACTGTCTACCGTTGATCATTGCCAACAGTATATTATTGAGCATACGACAAATCTTCCAGTATTGCTAGTAGGCATTTACATTCACAATGATCTCCTATCTCATTCATGTGGAAGATCCATCATATTGGCGGTACATTCATCATCATTGTTTGTAGATAGGATTGTTATATGCATTATAAGCCCTCAATTGTTGTATGTGGGCAAACTGTGTCGAATGCAGATCTTCTAATGCTTCTTGTAGGAGTTCGCATTTATCGCCATTCTTCATGTATTTGCTTATAGATGATATGTTGAACTCATGTTGGGTCTCATACAACGGCTTGTAGGTGCATACATTTGTTGTAGTCCTTCTGCAGCATATCTATTATCATTGCTCATATTAACTTTATGTGCTCATTTGTAAACTTGTGTTGCCTATCGATCAAACTACGTTTGTTGCTATTTTTTTTTCGTACGTGTTGGCGGGTGAGTCATTATGCTCGTTGCACATTGGCCTTGCATTCATAGGAGATTGAAGTACCCATTGGTATGTTGGTCAATATTGACTATAAGCATGCAATTATACCCGCTAGTATACTCTTCATACTTCATTTATAAACATGCTACTTATGCTTATTATGACTATCATTGCCACGTCTTTCAGTGCTCGCAAGATTTGATATGCCTATTTGTGTGCTGGTATTGGCTGCGGGTTGTCATTGCATTCACCACTAACCTTCTCATGCATGGTGATTAGTTAGCTATCATGTTCATTTGTATGCTTTTCATTATCATTTGTAAATGAAGCATTGTCCGCAAGCAAGACTTCTATCATCATCCATTTAACTTGTAAGTCAGCTATTGTATGCATGAAGAAATCCTTATAGTAGTTTGTATACATTGCAGATTTATTGTACTTAAGAGTCATTCACTCCTATTTGTTAATTGTTCGGTTGAATGCTATTAGTCACTTCTCATGCATGGTGATTAGTTAGCTATCATGTTCATTTGTATGCTTTTCATTATCCTTTGTAAATGAAGCATTGTCCGCAAGCAAGACTTCTATCATCATCCATTTAACTTGTAAGTTAGCTATTGTATGCATGAAGAAATCCTTATAGTAGTTTGTATACATTTCAGATTTATTGTACTTAAGAGTCATTCACTCCTATTTGTTAATTGTTCGGTTGAATGCTATTAGTCACTTCAATTTCGTCATTCATAGGCAATTGTTGCTTATTAATGCTTACTTATAAGGGTCACTGTACTTGTGTGATTAACATGAATGCTACACGTCAATTGTTACCACATGCATGTGATTTACTATGTTATTTAGGGATTTTATTCTTTTGTCTGCAAGCAAATAATGTATTTCCCTCAATTTCATTATTTGCAACGAGTCATGTTGAAAACCACATATCCTTTACTTGCACATTGATATTTAATTGAATGATTCAATTATTATTTGGCATTTGTATTTTTAATGTGGTTATAGATTTATCAGTTTAATGTCTAGTTCCCTATTTATATTTGTTCAAGTTCTTCCCTGTTGATTGTTCAAGTCCAGTTCGTCGCCATTTGGTTCAAGTTCAAGTCCTCTATTCATTGAAAATTTCGGCAGCCTCCCGGCGTCTCTCCCTTTTAGGGGAAATTCGAGAGTCTGGACCTTCTCACCACGCTACGAAGAGCGTGTATGGTAGGTGTCAGATGACACCACAACATCGAATTTTCAACCCCTACCACGCTATGAAAAGCATGCATGAGTCTTTGTGGTACCTGTTTGAAAACAAGTTTTTTTTTTCATAGGCATTGAAGCACATATACACGTACTTAAAATTGTTCATGTCATGCTACGAAGAGCGTGTACAAGGCCTACCTGCCTCGCCACAGGCGCCACACTGGGTTTCCTCCCACCATGCTACGAAGAACATGTATAGGAGGTCCCCCGGAGCATCGCAAACGTCGAAGACCGGATTTGAGGAGCTTTTTAAATTCAGATGGCATTATACTTGAGCGAGGTGATCGATGACGGCAATGTCGGTGAAAAATGCACAAAAGAAATCCCCTTTTTTTCTTTTTCTCCTTTTTCATCTTTTTTTTAAAAATCCCTTTCTCTTTTTTTTTTCCCTTCTTTCTTATATATATATATATATATATATACACACATGCATATACATTTATTTAAAATTAATAATATCAACATGCATATACGTTTATTTAACATAAGTTAATAATACCACTAATATTAGTTCAATAATTAGTAACAATAGTTAATGTTAATAACATAAAATAACATGAAATAAAATAAACAAAGATAAATAAAAGAAAAGCTTACCTTTTTTTTTGGTTAGTGGAGGATTGGGTTGGCTGTTTGAAGTGGATTGAAAGGGTTTTGGGTTGTTGGTTGGAGAATAAGCTTTTGTTTTGGATGTTGGGCTATTATAAGATTGTTGGAGAGAAGAGGAGGGATAAGTGGCATGGGCTGTTTTGGGCCTTTGAGGGTTAAAGGGGGTGTTGTTATTGATGGATGTGTGAGATAATTAGTGAGGCTGCTGTTTGGAGGTTCACGTGTAGAGGAGGGTGACAGGGACAAAGCCGATCCTCTTTGTGTGAAGTAAGGGCAAAGGATCTTCGACCTGAAAGGGAAGGGAGCTCGTGAGTAAGATCTACGGTTTGGCTGAAAGTTGCTGGTCGAGTTGAGCATTTGGGATCAGCTCATAGATAGAGGTGGGTTAGTGCAGAAAATGATTGGAGCAGGAGATAGCTGAGTGTGATTTCAGCACATGGGAAGGGCTATGATTCGTCAAGCTAGGTGGAAGAACGGACGAATTTAGTTGTTTTAGGGTCGTGAGGTACAAGTAGCTCGGCTTGTGCTTGATTAGAGGCGTACAAACATCTAAAGGAAGGATAGAGGTATTTGATGGTTGGATGTAAGTGAGGTAGATGGAGCCTGCTTGAGAGGATTTTGAAATAGGAGGCAAGAACCGGATCTAAGGTGCCGACTGGAGGTGAGGAACAATCGGGGGCAGGTCAGCGTAGGCGCTAGTGCCGGATCGCGTGGCTGATGGGCCTTGTGGCTTGCACAAGGTAGGGGTCAGACAGGGGAAGGCTCGTGTAGGGAGATTTAGCCAGAACGTTGGGGTTTGCGGTTGGATTTAAACGGGACAGCAGATCAATGGGAGTTTGTGGGAAGACGGGCAGAGCCAGGTTTGCGAACGGCTTAGGGAAGTTGGAGGTGTGGAATTCTCGTGTGCGTAAGAAAAAAAGACGTGCTCTGTCTCGTCTTCATTTTATCAACGGGCAGTAGCAACGAAGTTGCGATCGAGGCTGAGTTGCGGGATTTATGGGATTTAGATGCCAAATCAGCAGAAATCTGGGGATCAGAGCAGCATATCGATTGATACGAGGTAAGAATTTATTTGAGTTTGATTTTTTGTTTGAATTTATTAATTGATTTAATAAATAATAATTATAATAATAAGAATAATAATGTTTTATTAATGTTATTATTGAGTCTGGAGATGGCAAAAATAGTCAAATACTCAAAATTGCCTTGATTTGTGTGCAACTTCCCTGACCTACCCACAATTGCCTCAAAACTCGTGCCGATTTGTGTGCATGATTTCTGTTATGCAATTATAGTCTATTTTGGATATTGCCGACATTTTGACTGCAACAACGCAGTTTGTTTTGCGATTAGAGGTTGTTCGGATTACGTCGCGCATCGATTTCCTCGATTTGCT
This sequence comes from Dendrobium nobile, assembly GCA_022539455.1. Taxonomy (NCBI): domain Eukaryota; kingdom Viridiplantae; phylum Streptophyta; class Magnoliopsida; order Asparagales; family Orchidaceae; genus Dendrobium; species Dendrobium nobile. The sequence goes on from CM039726.1 coordinate 9,442,195, forward strand.
CGTCGTTGCCTCGGGATTCTTGTCAATTTTGCCGGACGAATTTAATTGAACAAATTGATAGTCATTTTGGGTATTGACAACATTCTGATCTCAACAGAAAAGTCCGTTTTACGATCGGACGTCGCTTGGACAATGTCGTGCTTTAGTTTCTGGTGTCGGTCATCTCTTTTGATCGATTTCGGCTGATTTGGCTGCGAGAGATCTCCAGTTAGGTGAATTTGATGCTCCCATCGTAACGACAGTGTCTGTTTGGCGATCGGAGTCATTTGACACTTAAAGTGACGCATTCCCTCGTCAATTTTTGCCTTTTTGTGTGCTTTTGCATTATGGGTCAACAATGGTTCAGAGTGGAAGTTCCATTTTTAAGGAGAAAGCATCAGATAGGGCACAACCCTCATCAGTGCTTGTGCTTTTTTGCTTCACATTCTTCGCACTCATAATTTGGAAATAGTTTAAGCTTTCCTTTGAATTAGAGACCATTGTGTTTTTTGTCGTTAGCTCTATAGAAACTGGCACTTCATGATCTGCTAGCAATGTAATTAAGACTAACCATCCTGTTTTTGGAACAATTTAGCCCTCTCTCAAATTTGTGAACACAACGATTATCATGATTCCCAGCAGTCATGATTTATATGTGAGCATGCAGATCATCAATATTATAGTTGATAGAATGTTTCCAATTCCTTTAACCACGCGAGGAAGGAATAAAGAAAAATCTATTGCCACTCCAATGTATTCACGTGCTTCAAATAAGGCCATCAAGGTGAATATTTTTGTAGTTTCCATGAGCCATAGGATGCGGCATCCTTGATCTTCATGTTATCTTTTTTTGGTCTTTTGTATTTTTCTTTTTTCTTGGCTATTCCTTAAAATTGCCTTTGTCATACTCATGTCACTTTTTAGTTGTAATAATTTGCTTAAAAAATTTGAGGTCCAAATATGGTTTGCTTATATTGTGTGTTTAATTCATAGATATTGTATATATTTTTTATTTATATTTGCACACAGTTCGCTATTTGATGACGATGAATCATGCATGCACTTTTATCTAAATAAGCTTATGTATAAGGATTTTTTACATATAAAAGTAGATGAGTATATTTTATTCCTACGAGCATGTTAATTTTTATTTATCTCCAATGCATCATCTATCTTCTTTTTTTAATACATGAGTATTATGTCCATGCTACATATTTCTATCTACTTCTTCCTCAAATAATTTGGTTGAACTTTTCCGCAAATTTCTTTCTTTCTTTTTTTTCGTGTAGAACAACAGAAAACGAAAACCTACTTCATCTGGAGCTGCAAATAGTACTGGAACAGGAAATACTTTGGGCCCTTCCAATTCCCAACCGTCAACACCATCTACACATACGACAGGTGAAGGTGTTACAATGGCTGGAAACATGCAACATGTAAACAGCTTGACAAAAGGTTTAATGGTGTATGGTACGGATACTACAGCAGGGCTTGCAGCATCTTCAAACCAAATGGTATCCCTATAAATAGTACTTTTTTCTTGAAATTGTAAGATGGAAACTAGGACCCATTTTTTATTGCAGGTGTGTGTGTCTTAATAGTAACTTTTACAGGATGACTTGGAGCATTTTGCGGATGTTGGTTCTTTGGATGATCATGTAGAGTCGTTTCTTTCTAATGATGATGGAGATGCTAGAGATATTTTTGCTGCATTAAAACGAAGTCCTGTAGAGCACAATCCAGAACCCTCTAAAGGTAGCATTTGGATCCATATTTGAAATTAACATTCTTCAGTGAAGTAGCTATTAATGCTTTCGTGCACTCTGTTCAGCCTTTACATTCAATGATGTCGGTTGCATACGTACAAGCAACAGCAAAGTTGTCTGTTGTCACTTTTCTACAGATGGGAAATTGCTTGCCAGTGCTGGACATGAAAAGAAGGTGCTACGTTTATAATATTTTAGCGTGCCTATATTGTTAGAACTGGTTTGAATAATTAATGATAAATCTCACGTTGCATATATTTTAGCGTGTATGGTTTGAATGATCGGTCTTCTGCTCCAACTGATAATTGTTTGCAATGAATAAATAGCACAACAAAATGATGTCTTATTTTCTACAAATAGTAATAAATTATGTCAAACATGATTTGCCATGTAATGGCTATTCTCTTTTATGTATGGCCGACAATGTCATCAATATAACACTGTTCTATGACTCAAATAATATTATCTTAGTAATGTTGATGGTAGGAAAAATGATTGTGAAACTTCTTTGTATATATATATATATATGACTATTTTTACAGCAATATTGTCATTCATTGAGATTCCAATTGAATTCTTGGATTAAGCTACAATGAAGATGGTTATTTTACATCAATTCTGGCATGTCATGCAGTAATGTTCTTAAGAATACTACCACATTAATTACTTTAACGAAGGAAAGCATCTTTCTTTTAAAGCACATAGTCGGCTAGAATCTCTGGGAACTGCCTTGTATTTGCATTACTTTAAACCTATAAAATTGCTTGATCAATTGTAACCAAGGTAGCTTTAAAAGGAGAACTAGTAAATTATATTTAAACTCTGTTTCCATTAATATCTATTTCAGGAGGCAAGTACTTTCACATTTTAGGTTTGATTGGTTGCCCTTCTGCTGTAAATAAAGTGGATATGCCAATATAATAAATTTTGAAGGTGGTTGTATTCTTATTTCGTATGTCATTTTGGTTATTGTGATTATATTATTTGGATATTGTCTACATCATACCCAAAACTAGCATTGATATGCCACCAAAAAATTATCTTGATCGGGCGTGAATCTCGATGCAAGCATGAATTAGAAACCTTTAAAATTCAATTTACAACCATCCAAACACCGATCTTAGTAAATTTATAGTCAAATTGAATGTTTCGACGAGGCAAACCCGATGACACCAAAATCGATCTTATCTGAATATAAATGGGTTTGGATCAAGGAGTTGAAGCATAAGTGAAAGCTTAAAAGCATTAATTTAGTAATCAAATGATATCAAAATATGAAATGCTTATAGTTGAATCAAGCGGCTCAATGAGACAAATCTAACGAGCCCAAGATTACTTAATTCTGTCATCATTAAGGCACTTAAATGTTGATGAAAGCTCTATGATTAAGAGAATTATTATTGACCGTTTGATGGAGCACTCCTAATTGTCCCTAGATTTTTTTCATATTTACGGAGTATGGCACTCCCAAAAATTTATAAATAGGCCATCATTTTTCACATAAAATAGGAGGAAAAAAGACGAAGATAGAACTAGTGAGAGCTCTCTTGCATTTTTCAGCCATCGTTGTCGACGACCATCACTAGCTATTGCCACCAATAAACACCTTCATCATCAACGACCAACTTAAAAAATCATCACTTTCTTGAGAATAATAAGAGGATTTAATCCTGTTGTTGGGTATATTTGTCCGCCTATGAACATCAGTTTTCTAAAATCCCTCTTCAGAAAATTAAGCTTTGTTGTTGGGCATAGATCGTCCACCTGTGAACATTTGATCTTTGCACTCTTCCTCTTCTTTAACAGTGAAGAAATGAGGATCTTTGCATCACTTACTACATAATGAATTTTGCAACTGGGTCAGACCTTGTGGTTTTTTCCCTTTTAGGATTTTCCACGTAAAATTATTTTCTAGCCCTACTATTTTTATCTGCTCGTGCTGAATCTTTGCTAAGACGTAAAATAGAAATTCTACCGACTCAAATTTTCTATCATGCAACAATCATATATTTTAAACTTTCTACCAATTTGGAACTTTCAGACTATCTCAAAAGTTTGTTGTGCTGCAGATTTTGATAATCACCAATGGTTATTTAGTTATTCTTTGGGGAGGAATGCTGCTAATAATTTGCATGTCTTCTGTTCTGTGTTCTCTAGCAGTTGAAAAATCTTAAAATTTGTATGATTTTTTTCTTAAAGTTTGTGGAGTGCAAATTTTTTTGTGTTTTGTAGATTTCTAATAGATTTCTAGGGTTAAAGATTTTTGTCCATTTAAGAATGTCCAATTTAGATTGTGCAATATATGTGGATATTATTAGTAGAATTCAAGTCCGATTGTTGAAGTGGAGGTATGCATCGGGATTGTTGTTTGATAGAAAAGTACGCCTCAAACTTAAAGAGAAGTTCTATAAGATGGTGGTGAGACTTGCAATGCTTTATGGCGCAGAATGTTGGCCATTAAAAGAGCAACATAAAATTGAGTTAAGTTTTATAGAGTTGAGGATGCTTAGGCGGATGAGTGGCTTTACTCTTAGAGACAGAATGGGAATCGAGTATATATGTGAAATTGCTGGAGTAGCTCCAATGGCAGTTAAGAGTAGAGAGGGTCGCCTTAGATGGTTTTGTCACACAAAAGATTAGCTTACTGATGACCTCTTAGGAGAGTTGATGTATTAGATATGGCCTATGTTAAGAAATGTAGGATTTTTCCTAAAAAGACTTGGTTAGAGAGTATTGGAAATGGCTTTCTTTATTAGATTTTAATGATAATTTGACTCTTAATAGGGGCAAATTATTATGTGCGGGCGTCGAACGCTACCTAGAGACCAACTAGAATGCGCCACGTCACTCCTGCTCGGTACCGTGCTCGGTACTGCTAACATGGCGCATTCAATTGGTCTCTGGACGGTGAACTGTGTTCGGCGTCCGCACAGAATAATTTCTCCTTAATAGGACATGATGGTGAAAAAAGATTCATGTAGCCAACCCCACATATTGGGATAAAGATTTGTTGTTGTTGTAAGAATATCCAATTTGACCAACTGTTCTAGTAAGTTGGTCCAATAATGAACTTATCCTGCAATATATAATTTGAAGGCATTTCTTGTTCCATTTGCATTCCACATCCTTTATGCTTTAGTTAATTCATCGTGCTTTTGAAATGTTTAGACTTTGTCATCAGTCAAACATGATGCTGCGAGGTTTTACTTTTTTACTTAAAGCTAGTTTATATGGGTGAATAGAGGTTTCCTGTTTATATGCAGAATTTTGAATGTACATTTCTGGGGGAAGGTTTATGATAATAGGAGGATATCAAATGAGACCAACTGTATGAACGAAATACTAATCCTGTTTAACAAAATAGAATTCAGTTGCTGCATTTTTTAATCCATCTTTTGGGTATTTGTGTCTTAAGATGGATGTTAATGTACTCTAATTATTTACCTTTTGAGCTGTTGTTTACTTGCATTATCTTTTCTTGATAGGTAGTATTATGGAACATGGATACACTGCAAACAGAGACAACTTCAGAAGAGCACGCACTTATTATCACTGATGTTCGCTTCAGACCTTCCTCATTTCAATTGGCGACATCTTCTTTTGATAGAACTGTGCGGCTGTGGAATGCAGCAGATGTAATGATCTATTCTATGAATCTCCATAAATTGATATCCTTGATACGTTTAATAGTTTTCATTTATATAGAATATCTACACTTCATGAATTTTTAGGTGGTCTTACGTTTTCTTAAAAGCTTTTAATTATTTATAGTGGTTATTATTTGCATTTACATAGGATTTGTTTCGTTGATAATGTAAATATATTCTTCTCCAAAAGAATTCCTTGAATTATGGCTGCCTGGCATTTTCTGATCTCCTATTTTAGGATTTACTATTATTTGGGTTCCGTTACTTATCAATATGCTGTATCTGAAGTGATGAAGGCAGTTTTCAACTGATCTTTACTGCATATGTCGTCTAAGTTGTGTGCTAGTAATGCTTATGCAAACGATCTCATAACTCCCTTTTTCACGCACATCCTTTTTTAAATGTTTAGATATTTCAGGATTGGATATATGTTTTAAGAAAAGTCTTTTTGTTCTTCATTTCAAAAGTACGTTTGATGAGGACATCGAAGATCAACGGCTACAATTGTGTCTATTTATTTTCATGTATTTTATTTGTTATTTATACTTTTCCATTTCTACCCTCACTTGAGGGCTTTGTTTTATGTTTGCCCTAGGGGCAATTATGTCTTTTATTTTTCCTTCATGTAATTGGCTATTTAAGCCTTCCCCTTCCTCTTGGAAAGGATGATGAATATTGATAATGAAAAGTTTTTTGTTCTTGTTGATCTCTTAGTGAGTTCACATGATCTCTTAGTGAGTTCATGAGAGGAGAAGCCCGAGGAGAGTAATTCGCAATACCCGTCAATCTTTGGAAGAGTCCGAGGTTCGCGGTTCCTACGATCTCTGTGTGAGTTCGTTAGTTATCTCTATCTTTCTCGTATTTTCTTGGTTATCTCCTTTCTCCCTTCAAGCAACATTCTTCTCTCCACCACAATCTCCCGCAAGCAACGACCAAGAGTTGGAAGAAGCCGAAGCTTCCACTAGTGCCGCCATCCTCGGAGCCCCATCCCGTCGGCCACCCTAGCTCCACCGGCCGGCCATCTTGCCGTCGGCCTCTCCCCTCTCCACCACTTTCCCCACGCCTCCCTTCCTTAGCCTTCCTTGGAATTTGAATTTCAAAATTCAAATTCTTTCCAAATTTGGAAATTCCTAATTAGGAAAGTTCTTAAGTCCGCATTATGACGAAATTCAAATTCAAATGGACTTCATCATAAGCTTTCCTAACTCCCATGTGCTGATTTGGAAACCCCTCAATGGCTCCCACACTCTTCCCCTCTCTCCACATGCCGCCGGCCTCACCTTGGTTGGAGCCCCATTCAATTCCCAATTAATGCATTGATTACTCCTTAAATTTGAAATTAAAATTTCAAATTTAATACCCTCCAAATGCCTCATGGATTTTGAATTTCAAAATTCAAATTCCCCTTAATGACTTTCCTAAAATACCGTTCTATTAATATAGAAACTTCTTGATTTGAATTCAAAATTATTTGAAATTCAAATTAATCCCATATTAATGAATCTTATTTTAGGAAACCCATTCAACCTCTCAAATTTGAAATTAATTCAGATTTAATCATCTAATTAATGCTCCTAATCAAGCCTCCAATCAACTCATTAATGCTCACTAAATCAGCCGGCTCTTCCTCCTAATCTCCATTACTCCCAAATTCTGATATGGAAATTCTCAAACTTTCAATCTAGCCGCCCCTCCTTAATTCCCTTCACGGTATCTTCAAACTTGCTGGTTTCCTGCTTACTGTATCTCTATTCCAGCAATTGTACATTGCTGTTTTGTACCCAGTGCATTCCCCAAATTGAAGTCCAAAGATTCCAACGTCAAACAGCACCAAGTTCAAGTTCTCCTGATTGCTGTTTAGTGCTGTCCAGAATTTTCTGAAGCATTAAAACTGCTGACCAGCAGTCTTGGTGAGCTCTCCCTTTGCCGACCTGCTGCCCACACATCCAGGTGGCTGCCCAACAGCATCCTGAAGAATTCCAGCGAGGGAAACTTGAATTCCTGCCGCCTAAAACCTTCAAACTGCTGGCTGCTTTCCTACAACTTGCTGTCCGCTGATTCTACAAATCTCCTAGCACCATACCTTCATCCGGAAGGTTCCAATTGATGTCCAGAATTTGTCCAGATCAAAAACTGCAGCTATCTTGAAGATCCGCACCTTGTCTTGGCTAATCGGTGGTGCGAGGAAGCTCATGGTGGCTGTCTAAGTCATCCCCAACACTCAAATGATCCTGCCGGAGTGCGTATTTCTCTTGTCTTTGGGTAAACTCAACATCCGATTCGCTATCTTCATAGGTACATCCTTGATTGTGGTTATTATTATAGTCATGAAGATAATGTTAATACTTCTCCGCTAAAACCTAGTAATAAAAGAGTTGTGTGAGGGATCTTTCATAGACTAATCTTATTGTTAGTATTGGAATTTACTGTTGGAACAATCCATGTATGCAAAGTAAGATTTATTTGACTATTTAATGATCTCAACCTCTATGCATGTGAGATAAAAACCTAAGCTAGGTGCCACTTTAATATTTATATTATCGTTCAATTCCGCATAAGATCTTGCTTATTATTGCCTCTAAATCTAAACGTGCAAACTTCATTAAGAAAATCATCTTCGCATGGGAATGTTTCACATCATATTTGGTATCAGAGCATGGTTACCATGCTTGACATGCGTAGAAGGCATCCTAGGGTCTAATTCCTTGTGGTAGTTTAAAATTTGCATGCATATCATTTGGTACTTAGGAAATTTTCACTGTTTTCCCACTGTTTTGAAAATTCCTGCAAGCATTTAGTTAAGTTAGAACCTATTAACTACTGTCCTAGGTGCTAACATCTTGTCTGTCCGGTTTCTAAGTGTTTAGAGCCCCTATTCCTTGCATTTACATTGCTGTCATTGCTGTTCCAGCCACTGTTAGAGTGCGTTTAGTGGACTTTTAGCCACTGACTAAGTGCTGTCCACTCATTCGACACTTCCCAAACTCCTAGACAACTTTAGGTTCTGCTGTAAGTTGCTGTCCCGAGTCTTCCAGCAGTATAGGTGCTGTCCAACCTTCTAAACCCGCCCCCAACACTTAGCCAACCTGCTTCATTGTATTAGGTTGCTGTCCTTAGGATTCCAGCAGCATATAGAGGTATTAGGAGCATCCTACCACGGCATCTAGGTGTTTTCCTCCACCCCAAAACCTATCCTAAACACCTAGGCTTCTTCACCAACTGTTGTGGTTTGCTGTCCAAACTTTTCTGCACCACTGTAGTGAGTCTAAGTGAGCCTAACTTAGAGTCTAGATGACGTCCCTTACACCCACTCATCTTTAAGCTTTACTTGACACTTTTCAATGGATCCGATAAGACTCCAAAAGAGTTTAGATGACATCGTTAACCTAGTGGGCAATATGACTAGAATTATGACAGAGAAACCCGTTGACTATCCACACTCTAAATACAGGCCCCACTCAGCTTATCACCCGAGACCTGAGCCTAAGCCTCCACGACCTCACTTAGAGTCACCCTATCGGCTGCCAACCTTTGATGGTTCCTCGGATCCTTACCACTTTAGGGAATGGGCTAGACAACTAGATGACTATTTTGAATCATGTCAAATCCCTGAATCCCACCAGGTTAGCATCGCTAAATCTCACCTCAAAGGCCAGGCTCTTCAATTTTGGGCAAGATTGGAAGATCATAAAGAGTCTCGCGGTGAGTACCCAACTTGGAAAGACATGAGACGAGATCTTAACCTAAAATACCGACCCTCTACTAGCGACTGTCGTCTAGGGCCTCACCCTACCTCTTTCATTGTGACAAACCAGGGACATCATTATAGTCGAAACCAATCACCCGTTAGTAACATCAGGGTTGCTGTCTCACCCTGTAGGTCTTCTCTTAGTTGTGATGACCGACCCTTTAGTGGGTCTTCTGTTGGATCGATCTCACACAACTCCCCACTTGGACCGATGTCTGGCCATCCAAGTCAGCCTTTAGCTTCTCGAACCCTGGCCCCTGAAAGTGTAATGTTAATAGAGGAATGCGTTGAAAAGATAAAGTCCCCAAAACCTGATATTGAGTGCATCCATTTCGTGGATGCTAATGATATTAATGAAAACGAAGACTTCTTTGAGGATGGAACTGAAGTGATCGAGTTAGAATCCCGGCCTGATTTAAACCCTGATTTAGGAGGTCTAGAATCTTTTGACCTTGATACCTTAACCCATCTAGAGTCTAATCTCATTAACGATATTCCTTTGGAAAAGGTCTGCCTAGACGATATAAATTTGATCTCGAAAGAAACTGATCTGACCTTGAATACACTGAAATTAAATTCAGAAGATTCTAATTCAATTACTGAGATGACTTCGGATAATTCTGATTTAATTTTGGATAATTCTAATTTAGTTTTGGATAATTCTGATTTAATTTTGGATAGTTCTGATGGCGACTTAGCTAATCTCAAGTTGAATGTAAGTCAATCGAATTTGTCACATGATTCAAGTGAACCGGAACCTACGGATCTTAGGATTGAAACCAAACCTGATTTTACTTTGGAAGATAGTACCTTGAGTCTGAAATCCTTTGAGCCTAATTTAAATAATGAGCCTCTTTTTGTTTCATTAGAATCTAACTTTGGAGCTACTCCTTTGGATTTATATTTGACTACGTGTGTACCCACAGATGTCCTAAGAACTTTTTCCCATCTTATAAGTCCCATGCCGGCCGACGAATCTTTGGGATATCCCCTTATGGATGTGAGTCAGGACCAATCATCCTATTTTATTCCTGATTCCTATTTTCTGCCCGTTATAGCCTCGCCCTACCATGATGAGGACCATCTCTATCCTAGTTGGATTAATTTGTTCAATTACACTACTCCCACTAGGAGACTACCTACGAGTTTAACTGAGACTTCCCATAGAAGTACCCTGGTAGCTAAGAACGTCTTCATCACTCCTCCTACACCAGTTCCCTTAGACCGAACTCTTTAGACCTCTTTTGTGACTCGTCCATCTATCCTAGCATTGTGTTCGTGTGAGTCAGTATGTTGTTGTGTGTTTTGTAGTCTGTTGACTTCCAAAATTTTCTTTGTTTAAAATTCGTGTGTGAATCCATATTTCTTTCATCTTGCATATCAAGCCTCTTGCACCATCTCATGTTCATCTTGTTGAGTCTTGAATTTTGACATATGAATTCGCATATCACATGCCGCATTTACATTACATATGCATGACTTTCTTAAGGAAATTGCACGCTTAAATAGGGCAATAATAAGTATAAACTTTATGCTGATTCTAAACGACAATTTAAATTTATTAAGGGTGGAAACTTAGTAATGATGCGGATTCGTCCGGAAATCACATGCTAAAAGTGCGGGAACATTTAGAATAGTCAATAAAATCATAATAACACTTGCGTGGTGGATCTGCTTGCAGAATTCAACATTTATTCCTTTTCTAACATAAAAGAGTTAGTAGACTTTGAAGGTCCGGAGTTAAACCCCAAATCCACTTCAAATTAAGCCTTGTGCGACCCCACCTTGTGAGAACCCCAAAGCCTACCTCCACTCCCAAAATTCCTATAGCGGAGAAGGTTGACATGATTCCTAGTGATGATATTATTTCCACAAAAGAGGGTGGACGAAGAAGGTATTGGATTAGGTGAAGAGGTGAACCAAAGTCAGATGATATGTGGTCAGAGTGCGAGGAGCTACAACAGATAAACCCATATGCACGAGGAGCTTTCGAGACACCAACTCGACGGAGTCGAGTTTTTCTCCCACCTGGGGAGAATGATGAGGACATCGAAGATCAACGGCTACAATTGTGTCTATTTATTTTCATGTATTTTATTTGTTATTTATACTTTTCCATTTCTACCCTCACTTGAGGGCTTTGTTTTATGTTTGCCCTAGGGGCAATTATGTCTTTTATTTTTCCTTAATGTAATTGGCTATTTAAGCCTTCCCCTTCCTCTTGGAAAGGATGATGAATATTGATAATGAAAAGTTTTTTGTTCTTGTTGATCTCTTAGTGAGTTCACATGATCTCTTAGTGAGTTCATGAGAGGAGAAGCCCGAGGAGAGTAATTCGCAATACCCGTCAATCTTTGGAAGAGTCCGAGGTTCGCGGTTCCTACGATCTCTGTGTGAGTTCGTTAGTTATCTCTATCTTTCTCGTATTTTCTTGGTTATCTCCTTTCTCCCTTCAAGCAACATTCTTCTCTCCACCACAATCTCCCGCAAGCAACGACCAAGAGTTGGAAGAAGCCGAAGCTTCCACTAGTGCCGCCATCCTCGGAGCCCCATCCCGTCGGCCACCCTAGCTCCACCGGCCGGCCATCTTGCCGTCGGCCTCTCCCCTCTCCACCACTTTCCCCACGCCTCCCTTCCTTAGCCTTCCTTGGAATTTGAATTTCAAAATTCAAATTCTTTCCAAATTTGGAAATTCCTAATTAGGAAAGTTCTTAAGTCCGCATTATGACGAAATTCAAATTCAAATGGACTTCATCATAAGCTTTCCTAACTCCCATGTGCTGATTTGGAAACCCCTCAATGGCTCCCACACTCTTCCCCTCTCTCCACATGCCGCCGGCCTCACCTTGGTTGGAGCCCCATTCAATTCCCAATTAATGCATTGATTACTCCTTAAATTTGAAATTAAAATTTCAAATTTAATACCCTCCAAATGCCTCATGGATTTTGAATTTCAAAATTCAAATTCCCCTTAATGACTTTCCTAAAATACCGTTCTATTAATATAGAAACTTCTTGATTTGAATTCAAAATTATTTGAAATTCAAATTAATCCCATATTAATGAATCTTATTTTAGGAAACCCATTCAACCTCTCAAATTTGAAATTAATTCAGATTTAATCATCTAATTAATGCTCCTAATCAAGCCTCCAATCAACTCATTAATGCTCACTAAATCAGCCTGCTCTTCCTCCTAATCTCCATTACTCCCAAATTCTGATATGGAAATTCTCAAACTTTCAATCTAGCCGCCCCTCCTTAATTCCCTTCACGGTATCTTCAAACTTGCTGGTTTCCTGCTTACTGTATCTCTATTCCAGCAATTGTACATTGCTGTTTTGTACCCAGTGCATTCCCCAAATTGAAGTCCAAAGATTCCAACGTCAAACAGCACCAAGTTCAAGTTCTCCTGATTGCTGTTTAGTGCTGTCCAGAATTTTCTGAAGCATTAAAACTGCTGACCAGCAGTCTTGGTGAGCTCTCCCTTTGCCGACCTGCTGCCCACACATCCAGGTGGCTGCCCAACAGCATCCTGAAGAATTCCAGCGAGGGAAACTTGAATTCCTGCCGCCTAAAACCTTCAAACTGCTGGCTGCTTTCCTACAACTTGCTGTCCGCTGATTCTACAAATCTCCTAGCACCATACCTTCATCCGGAAGGTTCCAATTGATGTCCAGAATTTGTCCAGATCAAAAACTGCAGCTATCTTGAAGATCCGCACCTTGTCTTGGCTAATCGGTGGTGCGAGGAAGCTCATGGTGGCTGTCTAAGTCATCCCCAACACTCAAATGATCCTGCCGGAGTGCGTATTTCTCTTGTCTTTGGGTAAACTCAACATCCGATTCGCTATCTTCATAGGTACATCCTTGATTGTGGTTATTATTATAGTCATGAAGATAATGTTAATACTTCTCCGCTAAAACCTAGTAATAAAAGAGTTGTGTGAGGGATCTTTCATAGACTAATCTTATTGTTAGTATTGGAATTTACTGTTGGAACAATCCATGTATGCAAAGTAAGATTTATTTGACTATTTAATGATCTCAACCTCTATGCATGTGAGATAAAAACCTAAGCTAGGTGCCACTTTAATATTTATATTATCGTTCAATTCCGCATAAGATCTTGCTTATTATTGCCTCTAAATCTAAACGTGCAAACTTCATTAAGAAAATCATTTTCGCTTGGGAATGTTTCACATCAACGTTACTAGGAAAATTCTTATTCTTGATTTCAGAAGCATTTATGAAATTAACAGGAATCATTATCAAGGATTTAGACCTTGTTTGTTTCAGCATTTTTTCCTTTTCTATTTATGATGTAAAACATATGCATGGAAATAAGATCTGCTTGGGGATTTTAATATAAGAATATTAAAACTTTGCTAGTTATAGAATTAATGCTTACCCAAGTTAAGCTTTCAGAATTATCAAGTAGAAATTATGTAAGACATGCGGTTACAACTAAATTAACGGGATGCTATCAATTTAACAACATAAAAATAGAGTGTAATGTTATGGTGAAGAAAGAGTAATCCACGGTTAACAAATAGAACTTTTCACCTTGGGTCCCTCATTCATGCTTTTGACGGTGGGGCTTTAACGGAGGATGATTGAGAGCAAACCGAGCAATGCCACTAGGAGACAAATGGTGCCCAAGGTATAGTCCGTTGGAGAAGTAGCCGACGGCGGGGAGTCCATGGGATGACTAGTGAGTATCCAACGTCCAGGAGGAATATGCTCTTCGATGGAAGGTACTAGCGTAAACTGGATGCAATGAAAGTATCCTCCACGGAGGAATCCACGTCTAGGTTCACATCAAAGAGAAGGAGATTCAAGGATGTTGGTTCGTCCTTGATCATCCAATAAGAAACCATGGTCGACTTCCGGATTGGCCATGTACCAATGACGAGGTTGGGAGGAGAGGTTGTCTTCTTCTCTTGGCTTCAAGTGTCATGAGAGAACTAGGGTTTCTCAAGAAGGTAGGGGTGCACAAAAGAGGGGACTTGCTAGGGTTGGAGAGAGGGGTTTAATTCAAAACTGAAATTGATTTCAGATCTTGATTAATTTTGGAATTAATTTGAAATTTGATTTCAAATTAATAGGTAATTAATGCATTGATGGGAGGTTAATTGGGGGGTGGGGAGCCAAACATGAGGCTGGCGGTTTGATAAGGGGGAGAGAATGAGATTTACTCCAAATTTGAAAGTAATTTCATATTTTGAGTAAATTTGGAGGAAATTAATTTGAAATTTTAAAATCAAATTAATTAGGGATAGGGGCTTTTAATGGGAATTAATGGGGAGCCCACTATTAGTGGCCGGCGGCATTGAGAGGGAGGGAGAGGGGCTTAGGGAGAACTAATTGCTTTCCAAACAAGTTGAGGTCAAATAAGAGGGAAAGTAATAATTTCACTCTAAATGAAATTTGAATTGGATTGAAATTCGAAATCTTTCCTTATTTGGACTTTTGCAAATATGGAAAGTTTTTTGATTTCAAATTTTGAATTTCAAACTTGCTAACTTCTCCATTTATTGCAAGAACTCAAATTAGGGAATCATTATGATGATTGAAATCATTATAATGATGTGGGAGGTGGAAGGGGCCGGCGGTCAAGGTATGGGCTCAGGAGGACGGCGGTGGGGTGGTGCGGCCGGACGGGAGTTGAAAGGGATGGGATCCAGGGGTTAACGGCAAGGGGAGGGAGCGGGCAGTTGTCCGGCCAAGTGGTGGGGTGGTGGGGAAAATCCGGCGACTAGGTGAGAAGAAAGAAGAAGGAAATTTGATAGAAACCAAGAGCTCCACCAAGGGGCTGTTGGGTATTGCTTTGAGCCTCTCCTAGGCTAATCCTCACTCTAGATCTCACAAAGAGAACTCTAGAACTCACAAAGAGATTCCAAACCAAAGTTGAAATTTCATATCAATATTCATCCCCTAGTACAATGCATGAGGCCTCCTATAAATAGGCCAAAATGAAACAAAAACTAAAAGACATAAATGCCCTCGGGGCTACAATATCAAATGACCACCCATAAGGGTAAAACAGTAAAAACTGAAAAAAATAAACTACTACATAAAATGATTCAAAATATAAACTCCTGATCGTGGCTGTCAATCTCCGGCGTCTCTGAAGGTACACGTGTCGAAATCGCTGACGATATCCTCATGAGTTTAAAAATGGTGAAATTATTTTTGGGTCACTTTGGATGGGACGCTTCTATAGAAATGTTTTTTGGGGAATTTTATTTTTCTACTGTTTTGATAAGCTTTTTGATATTTGCTTCTCCATTAGAAAACTTCATTCTCTTAACCATTGTGATACGCCTTAGGGTTCCCAAGTGAGGATTTGCCCTAATGCTCTTCCAACGATGAAACTTCTCCTCCAAATCCAAGACAAAAAAAATCAACACAAGAGGGATGAGAGGAAGAACAAGAACATTTGCATTCAAAATCCAAGAGAAACAAGATACAATTTGTCCACTTCGAGAAGGACAAGGTCTCCCACTACAAACCCTAGAAAAACAAGAGAAAGAACTAAGAGGCTAAGAGAAAACTTCAATCTTGCATGCCCTAGAAATCCCCCCTTAATCCCTACATATAGCAAGCAAAAGACCCCACCAAACCCACTAGTGGGCTGCCCAAGCTGAACCGCCCGGCTCAGGCTAGACCTGAGCCAAACCGGTCCCGAAATGGACCGGTTCCGCTCAAGCCGCTCGGCGCGTCCCGCTCCGCGTCCCCATCCCGCGTCCCCGCTTCAGCGGGTCGAACGGCGCGGCACTTCCGCGCGCCGCGGGGTCGCCGGCCCTCCCTCTGCCGGTCGGCGTCGGCGGTGGCCCGCGGTGGCCCGCATCGGTGGCCCGCATCACATTGTTTCTAAAACTATTTTTAACAAAAGGAGAGGAAGAACGAAATGAAGCCTTAGTGTATTTTTGTTCATTCCTACCTGTTTCTATATTCATGCATGAACTTGAATATTTTTTTCTGCACAAAAAGCTATCTAATTTAAATACTGAATGTTACCTTCTATTGCATAACGTTTACAGAAAAAAACACAGGTAATAATCTTTGTTGGATTTTTTAACCTTATCCAAGAAAATTGTATTATATACTTGATCCTTAAATTTGTAAGCATATCTGTCTGTGATGGCTAGTAGCAGTTGGTTGTTGTGTTGACGATCATCTCTCTTTTCCTTGTAGCCTAGCTATTGTTTGTACACATTTACTGGACACAGTTCTCAAGTTACATCAGTGGATTTCCATCCAAAGAAAACAGACGTTTTATGCTCTTGTGACGGCAATGGAGAGATTCGATACTGGAATGTCACACAATTTGCATGTTCTCGTATTTCGAAGGTTTCTTCTTTAACCATGTACCTATTTGCAAATCAATAAGATTTATCCACTAATTATGGAGTGCATTTTTGTTATGAATAGGGCGCAACAGCACAAGTGAGATTTCAGCCTCGCGTTGGACAGTTTCTTGCTGCAGCTGCAGAAAATGTGGTGAATATTTTTGACCTTGAGAAGGATAGAATAACCCGAACTTTACAAGTATGTTGTTGCATTTTATTTATCATTGGATTTGGACAGCAAGGCTTCAAAAAAAATTTTCTGTCAGGGCCTTAATTTATTAATGTTGTTGAGATCACATATTGGCAGGGTCATAATAAGGAGATACACTGTGTTTGCTGGGACACAAAAGGGGATTTCCTTGCTTCGGTTAGCCAGGATTGTGTAAAAGTGTGGTCACTGACATCGGGAGATTGTATCCATGAGCTCAACTCCAATGGGAATAACTTTCATTCATGTGTTTTTCATCCCAGCTATCCAAATCTCCTGGTGATTGGAGGATACCAGGTAAATCTTTTTTTTTCTTGAATAAATCATGTTTCCACTCCAATGCTTGTAAATCATTTTTTTATATGGAATCTGATTGTGTGGATCGACCGGATTGTACTATTGTCTTAGACCTAAATACTGTTGGTCGAGTTTGATGGGGCCTTGTAGGGAGGTAGGGTCCCTTGCTTGGGGTTTAGGGGGTCTTGCCTCTATTTTTTCTTACAAGTGCCGCAAAGCTATATGCTGGAGCACTGTAGCGCTCTAGGTTTGGGCAAGAGACAAAGCAGAGAGTTGCGGCGCTCCAAATCCCAGTGCCACAACACCTGTAGCACCATAGCACTGTAGGATGACTCAAAGACAGAGAGTGGAGTGTCGCGTTGCTCTAGACCTCAACGTCGCGGCATTGTGAATTGGGCTGAGCAGTTTTTCTTCTCTTTTTTTTTTGTTTAACTAAAAAGGTTGCATCCATTGGTATATTAAAAAAATATTTAT
Source organism: Dendrobium nobile (assembly GCA_022539455.1). Lineage (NCBI taxonomy): Eukaryota > Viridiplantae > Streptophyta > Magnoliopsida > Asparagales > Orchidaceae > Dendrobium > Dendrobium nobile. Next base: position 9,459,667 of record CM039726.1, read on the forward strand.
TTGTGCTGAGTATAGAACAAATTGAGAAGTGAAGAGAGACAAGGAGAGATAGTGCGAGAAGAGAGATTTGTATAATTTCTCTCAATTTTCATAGTGAATTTCTTGGTGTGGTGTGGCTTCATGATTTTTTCCTGGTTTCGAATTTTTCCACGTTAAATCCTGAAGTTCATTTCCACTATTTTATTTTCTGATTTGTTTCGTTGCGTGCTGTTCTTTTGAATAAGTGATGCTTTTAATTACGAACCTGTACACCTTTATGCATGGGCATTTACTCACACATTGCTTGAAATTTGTTATCTTAGCGCTTTTTGTCTCTATTAGCTACCTGATATGATGAAAAGCTTGATTCCATTGCACTATCATTTTTATGTTTGAACATAGAGGTAATTGGTAAATTGAAAGCCAGCAGCATTGTCTGTTTTTTATTTATTTGTAATTAAATCCTGTTAACCATTCATGTTTAAATCTGCAATAGCTTTTACTCGTACTTTGCCTAAATTTTTTGAACAACTTCATCTCACCTTAACTCCTGCAACCTGTTTTTGATAACAATTTACAAACTAAACTGAAATTTCATTTCTGATTGATTTCCTTTTTTATATTTTCAGTCCTTGGAATTATGGAATATAATTGACAAACAGACCATGACAGTCCAAGCTCATGATGCCCTGATCCCAGCCTTAGCTCAGTCACCCTCAACAGGAATGGTTGCCTCAGCTAGCCATGACAAATCTGTTAAGTTATGGAAATAAGTGGCCTGTATGATTAATCTATTCACTTGTTGATGCATCTCTCTTACCATCAGAGAGTCATTCAGATAGAGATTTGACAGAAGCAATAATGTTCTTGATCATTTTTTTTCTTCTTCTTCTTTTTTTTCCCTTTGGGTTGGTTTCTAGAGAATTAATAAGGTTTGCAAGAGATATAAATGAGCTGTTGGACGCATTGAATCTTCAAGAACTTGGCGGTGGCTTTTCCTGATATTGTACGCTGTGTTAGGAAGATATCAAACCAATGCCCAGTATCAGAGAAACCAAAGGCTTCTTTTCCTCTAAATCCCCAACCCCTTCTATTTGATAATATTTGTATATGTAAGAACTTATTATGAGAATCAATATCTACTTGGATATGACTACTATGGTTTTAGAACTTTCAATAATTTAGTTTAAAAAAAAAATCTATTTTAACAAATGCAGGTGGAATGTGAATGAAATTATGCATTTTCTTCTCTATGCTTTGTCATCAATAATTGTTTTATTTGAGGTGAATGTGTTGGAGCTTCATCTGTTATGTTTTTTTATTAGCGCTATTTGTGGAAATTTAGCTTAGACCATCTCCAACGGAAAATCGCATTTTTCACTCCAAAATGCCGTGAAACTTAAAAATGCCGCGATTGATCTCCAATGGAACTCCATTTTGAGAAGGTAACGATCTTTTTTTTCTTTCGCGCGCTTCTTGTCAAGTTCGGTAGACCGAGAAAAATAACGATGATGAGCAGTTCAACGCTAATATTGGTGTCTTATTGTTCACCCGCATGAAAATAGCGGAAGTTTCACCGTTCGACTGGAGCTCGGAGGCGACGGCATTCAAGCATTTGGAGTTCCGTTGGAGATGCCCTTATAATGTGTTTATTGTCACTGTTCTTTGTTCTATTCAACGCAGCGCTGACTTCAAAGTACTTTTTTTTTGTTTTAATACTTCATCGGCAAATTTTAGCTTGCCTAAAAGAAAGATGTGTTGAGAAGAAACTACAGTCGTTAGGGTGGTAACTTAGTCGGCCCTTAGGTGAAGACTTACAACAACGCTAGGGTATATTAGTGTTTCAGCATGTATTCCAGTGCACTTATATAACTCTCTCTTAGACTAAGAGTTTTTATACCCCTCAGGGTTGTGACTAGGGGTGTAATCGAGTCAAGCTGACTTGTGAGCTGGCTCAGATTTGACTAAGTAACAAGCTCGACGAGTCAAGCTTATCGAGCTTGTGAGGTGAGCTCGAACACGATTTCGAGCTCGAATAGACTTCTGCTCGACAAGCAGCTCGGGAAGGTGACCGGACGGGATAACAGAGCTTGGGTTTGCGCGGGCAAGAGGACGAATTGAAGATGGGCGGGAAAATCAAAACAACGGAGTTTAGTCGACAGCGGAACTAGGGAAGACGACGTAGTTCGCGTGCTGCTCGTTGGTGAAACTTGGGATGACCAAGCTCAATGACGTAGCTTGAGACAACAAAAGGTCGGAGGCTCAGAGCTCACGTGTTGGTAGCAGGGCTAGCCTGGTCGGGATGACGAGCTCACGGCTTCGATGGAGCTCGACGGGATGACGGGGTTGGACGATTAACATGGCTCGGGATGACGTAGCGCTGGATGACGCTTGATGACAGAGGTCGGGAAGGATCTCGACGAGCCGCTCGACGTGAGACAAGTCAAGCTTTAGCTCGTTTTTTGTCGAGCTCGAACTCTCGGTATTTGACAGCCGAGCTTGACTCGTCTCATTTGCACACCCTAGTTGTTCTGTTTAGAGCGAATGGATGAAAATTCCAGTTTATTTGAAGTTCATAAAAAAATAAGAGCTCTTACATCCTTTAGGGTTGCGACCACCAAAAAATATTTAGGGGCATAATTGAGAATTCATCTTGTGTCCGGATATTCTAAGATTTTTTTTTTCTTTTATATGAATAATGATTTATAATTCAAATAATTTTGATATTTATTTAAAAATAATCACTACTATCATTAAAATTGTTAAATCATCAAGCCTAAATTTATTTAATTGATTTAAATTTTGTCAGGCTTTGAGAGAACATTAAAAGACATGATAAAAATCAAATTAAACACACACACATATACATATATATATTGTATTAATTAAATAAAAAAATAAATTTACTTGAAAGTTGACTAAGCTAATTCAACAGATTAATTAAATATAAATAATTATGTAGTTAAATATTAGCTGTTGGTGAATATATATTTATTAATAACACCGTGACTCATAAATCTGACCCACCTGGCAGCGATCACTGTACGGTTCTGTTTTATTTATTTATTTTTATAAATTGTAACAAAAAATTGGGGAAGTCATGAAATATTCAGAAAATATTTGTCAGATTATTTTAATTATATTAATTAATTAAAAATTGTATAGCATTTTCATAGAGATAAATTGTAACAGCACAAACTCTTAATCATCGAGATATTATTTGTTTATATCTAAATATTGTATTTTTTGGACTAATAGCTCAAACTCTTAACTATCGAGATATTATTCATTTTATTCTAATGATATTATAATTTTGCCTCGTTAGTATAACTTTCTAGGGAGAAATTATTTTGTTTCGAGGCTGGACATAGCTCTACATCAGGAGGCGAATCATGTGCATTCTATGAACCGTCCAAATACTATGTAGCCTATATTTACCAATTTACCTGTGTATTCTCTATTTAAAACTGTCTGTACTAAGTTTCTGAATTGAATAACATAATTTCTTATTCTTCCATTTCACTGTTTCTTCTGCTTCACTCTCGTTACCCCTGAGGCTTTCGCCTCTGCTTTCACATTCATGTCAGCGATATCGAACAGCGGTACCAAGCGGTAACGAGCAGTACCGAGCCGCAGTACACAACAAAGGGATGATGTGGATCATTCTTATTGGTTTCCGAACAACGTTCGTTGTCCGCATAAAATAATTAATCGTTTCTAGGAGTTCACACATCCTAGAAGTGCTCTTGTACGACGCATGACTAACTTTTAGACTTTATAATAAAATTCTAATAGTTACAAAAAAAAAATGTCTTGAAATTTAAGAGTTTATTTTTTATTCAACTTAAAATATTTTACAATCTCCGCCCACTTAAATAACTGATATTTTTGTTATTTTTCTTAATCTATGATCACCTATCAGATAGATAGAATTTTAAATGGTTCGAATCCCTTGGCAAGCTGTGAAAGCCTTAAGTGTTGGCCCGTATAAATTGGTGTGGGTTGCATGTTAGGTCGACTGAAATTTTCGCTAGACTAAGAACAATGCTTCCTCGTCAAAAAAAAAAAAAATTCGTTCTTTGCTGAAACGGTAAAAACTCAGAGGATTGTCTCTTGCTTTTTTTGTTCTATTTAATATTTTGGAACAGCTAGCTATTTATTATTATTATTATTTAAATGTTTTATCCAATAAGAAAATGACAAAGACGTAGTTGTTAAATCCTTAGCGTCAGGTGCCATATGCTGTCAGGGCAATGGCACGATTTATATGAGGAGAAATTTTATTATTGATATATCAGAATATTACCCACCACGGTTTGTCTTGGTGGTGAAGAACTGGCTGGGCAAAGCCCAGGTACCTAGTTCGAATCCCTTGGCCGCCGTAGGGCTTCGGCCTGCCTTAAGTGTCGGCCCGTGCATGTGGCGTGGGTTGCACGCTAGGTCGACCGGGATGCCCCCCTCACCCGGGTCGTCCTGCTTTTTTTTTTATATATATATATCAGAATATTTATGTATTTTGGAAAAAATATATATATAAAATTCAAAATTTATAAAATTAAATTTAGGATCATTTATATTTTAATTTTAGCAAATTTATAGTTAAATTAATTTATTCAATGGAAAGTACGTAAATTATAGATTTGAAGTAGTTGAAAATTTTGATTAAAATAAAAAAAAGGGGACTTACATGTATAGCCTTCAATTTTTTTTTAATTACACATTTAATATCTAAATTATTTTATTTATATAATATAACACCTCATCCAGAGAATTATCTATTCCCTCGATTAAAAGGTTGTCAAGCTCACCTCTGATAAGGTGATAACCATAGGAACTCGTTGAAGAAGGCATTGACAAGAGCAACAATGACGAAATGAGCGGCATGTAAAGAAGAAGAGGTACTAAATCTTTTTAAAAAAAAAAGAAAGATAGATTTAAGATTATGTAGGTTTCTATTAGCGAAGTGAACCAAGCAACAAACACAAATAAGAAAGAGAAAATGCAGGAAAAGAACATCAAAATTTAATGCGGAAAAACCTAAAACAGGAAAAAACCAATGAGCCACATCACAATAAGAAATTTACTAAGAAAATTTGGGAGAAATAATACATATCTCTCTTCTCTCTCACACTCTCCTTATGTCTATTCACCCTTATATCATTCTCATACCAGAGCTAACAAAGAAATCAAGGGAAGCAACCCTCTTGAAAAATGAGAAATGAAACTACTTAGCCCGACTCGTAGCGCCACGCAACTTCACTCTCTATCTCCACTATGCCTAACAACACTGTAGTGCTGGGTTTTGGAGAGCCAAAGTGCTCCACTTTTTATTTGTCTCTAAGCAAATTATACACTAGTGCCATAACGCTCGAGTATACAATGACACAATGTTGTATGATTGTAAGGAAAATATTTTTTAGCTGCAAAGCACTCGAATCCAAAGCCGGGGGTGAGCTTGACTGATGAAATTGAGGTTGGAGGCGACAACATAACTTGATTGTTTGACATAATCATATTCCACTAAATTAACAATTTCAAAGTTGTTTTAGCATTTTAACAAAAGGAATGAACTTGCATGATGGGATCAACATTGTGGATAAGGAAGAAGTCATGATATATGAATTAGGGCAAAAGGGAAGAGAAATGAGAGTTAAGATTATGTAGGATTCAAATTTGTTATTGTTGAAGTGTGGTAGTTATGAACTCAAGTGATCAGAATTATACTGTGTACGACGAAGCCTTGAACGAGATTGTATGGCACCAATGTGGTAAGTGATATTTTTATTGTTATTTAAATTTTTAAGTATTATGTGTTGATTAGTAAAATTTAGGTATTATATATATATATATATATATATATATATATATATATATATATATATATATATATATATATATATATATAGAGTGCTGTGGATGTAATTATTAAAAAGAAAAAAGAAAAAAAAAAAAGAGAAAAATGAATGAAAATCAATGTAGTCTTGGTCGTCCACGGTCTACCCCACTACATTACTTCCCTCGCCTACCTAACGAGAATCAAAGAAGACGAGGCTATTGATTTGCCTTCGGTGTTGTCGAAATGTCGGAGCTTGTAGCGGAATCATGGAGGCGTTACCTTCGGCAGCTAAAGCTTCATCCTCTCAGGACAAAGGTTCTTCTTCTCCTCCTCCTGCCGCCCCAATCTTTTGTGTTTTTCTCTTGGATGGGTCTGAAGCTTTTGAGTTCCATGTGTTCACTTTGCCCGTGCTTTGACTTTAGGCAATTACATCTGGAGTATTGGCTGGTTGCAGCGACGCGGTTGCACAGAAAATCTCCGGCATAAAGAAGCTGCAACTTAGGAGGCTGCTTCTGATCATGGTATGCTATTGAGTTTATTTTTTTTCACTGAACTCAATCTTCTGTAATTGGAATTCAAAATTTTTTTCTAGTTTAGTATTTGATTATGAAAATCTGGTATGAGGCTGATGATGATGAGTTGAAGATTGGGATGACTGAAAATATTTGTGTTGGTTATCTCAAAAATTTGATTTTATAAGGTAAGAAGTAAGACATCTTGCTTCTGCTATGGTGTTGGTTTCAAAGCTTGCACCTTTTCATGGATGTATAAAGTGCTCAAATGTAATAGTGCTATTAAAAGATAACTGAATAATAACGCATAGTTATTTTCTATTAATGTGTTCTTAAAATTGATCTTAGGTAGTTATTAGTAGGATTTGTTCCTGCAGCCATGGTATTGTATTCAAAGGTTGCGTCTTTCCATGTTTATGCATGGAGCTCAATATGATTAAGTCATCTGTAGATGAGCATGTCCTTGTTATTTGCTTTTTATGAGAAGACATAAGTGTCTTGTTCGATTATGCCATTTTTTTCCTTGTTTGATCGTTCCTAATTAATATGTTTTCCATCTTCCTTTACTTTGATTAGTCTCTTTAATTTTCCAAACTCTTTCAAATATGTTTCATGTCCTAAACTGTTTCCTTCCAAACTTAACTAGCTTCATTTCGACTCGCCAATACTGTATTCTGTTGCTAGTGATCTGATACCTATCTCTAAAAACTCAAAATGATGAAGGCACATTTCAGAAGCCTCAAAATTACAGAGAGATGGTTTCTGAATCCTTATTTTATTTTATTCTTAGCTCAATCCTATGTGCTACAAATATTGTTGTTCTTCCTGTCATCTGCAAACTTAAATCTTCCTGTTTCAGCTTTCCTTTTTTAGTTATTATTTACCCTCTTGATTTAGATATGGACTTGTGGACTCTCTTCATGGTAACTACTAATAGTATTACTTGAGGTCTAATAACTAGATTTGTGCATGTTGATTGTTGTCAAAGGTGATCAGTTGTATTATTAGTCTGTTGTTCTTTGTCTGATATGTTTTATTGTTGGAATTTGTTATCTGTCTATCTTCACTTCTTTGAATACCATCTTTACAGTTTTAACAAAGTTTGAAAAAGCACTATTGGATAACAATTGCTCTTCATATTACTATTGACCTGGTAGCATTACAACTTATGTTGTCTCCAAAGTGCCATTTCTTTATGTTCCCTAACTTCTCTCAATTCATTACCGTGATAGAAAATAGAGTGATTTTATCACTGGGCAGTTACTTATGTAACATTCAAAACAAACACACTCCTACCTCCATTTTTTCAAATGATCACCCAAATATTGAAGTTCACAACAAAATCCTAACCGAAAATTTTTTGCTTTTGTTAAATTCCCAACTGACACAGCTCACCTTAGTCTGTTGTTTGGTATTTTAGGCTACCAACTAAGAGGTCTTGGGTTCGAATATTGTGTATGTGACGTGTGTGTGGGTCTGCCTTAATTGGCCTAAATGTAAAAAAAAAAATAAAAAAATAAAAAAATCCCAACTGTTTGATTGTGCCATGCGCAACTACATCAATTTGATAACTTAAAAAAATAACATGGTTGTTGGTTTTGTAAATAAGTATGTTTTATGTGTTGTGTATGTAATTTCCCCTTTACTATTTTATAATTTGTTAAAACATTTACCTATTTTCTTGCTACTCTTTTATTTAGAAATAATCTCTTTGATTACAATTTTGCTTTCTTAAGGAAATCCCAGAGAACTACTGAAGTCCTTTAAGTTTGATCCGAGCTTCTATAAGTCAATATCTGTCTCTCTTGTATAGAACTACAATATTTTTTTTATCATAAGTACTAATTCATTATTATTTTTTAGCTTTACGGTTTTGCCTACGCGGGGCCATTTGGACACTTTTTGCATAAACTTATGGATCATATTTTCAAGGGAAAGAAAGGAAACTCTACTATTGCTAAGAAGGTATGTTTTTTGTTTTTTTTCTTTTATATCAAATATAGACCTAAGTTTGCATTGGCAATCCATTAATCACTATTTCTTTTTACTGTGCGTTTCACTGTAGATAAGTTATTTTGAGTAATTATTCATTTTGTCTTTTAGGTTTTGCTGGAACAATTGACTGCCTCGCCATGGAACAATATCTTTTTCATGATATACTATGGTTTAGTGGTAGAAGGTAAACAGAAGTTGCAAACCATTTTTTGTTGAGTGTTTCTTATAACTTCTTTAAGGTTTCTATTATTTTATCTAATTTTGTTTTTATAAAGTTGCAGCTGTTGTTTTCTAAAACCTGTTAAGTGTAAAATCTTCTTGTCAGAGCAATTCCAAAGCTCTTTTTGTTAGTCCTCTCAATCGTCTAGTACCCTAATGTAGTATAAATCATAGTATACCCTAGCTATCTTGCACCAAGTCGATGGCGACTCGAATACTATTAGGCTTGGGCCAAAAAGCTTGTGATGTAATATATGTGATATGATTTAATTTTGAGAATTTTTGGGGGATCTATGATATTAATGAATGGATTTGAACAAGGCCCAATGCCAAACCTTTCTTATTTTTTGCTCACATAGTTATATACATGAAATTAAGGTTTTGCAATTGTTTTATGTGAACCACTGTTCTCCTTTTGTACATGTTTATCAATGTAGTGAATTCTTCTTCTTTGCTTGTGATTTTTTATCAATATAGAATTTTTCTCATAAAACGGCTTGTTGTGTGATAGAAAAATCCCCGTTAAACTTAAGGGACAATTTTATAAGATGGTGGTAAGACCTGCAATGTTTTATGGTGCCGAATGTTGGCCATTAAAAGAGAAGCATAATACTAAGTTGAGTGTTGCAAGGATGAGGATGCTCAGGTGGATGAGTGACTTTACCCTTAGAGATAGGATACGAAATGAGCATATACGTGAAAATGTTGGAGTTGCTCCTGAGGAAGATAAGATTAGAGAGAGTTGCCTTAGATGGTTTGGTCACATAAAACAACGGCCTTCTGATGACCCGGTTAGGAAAATAAAGGTATTAGATTTGACTTATGTTAAGAAATTTAGAGGTAGACCTAAAAAGACTTGGTTATAAAATATTAGAAATGATTTTTCTTTATTAGATTTAAACGAGAATTTGACTTTTAACGAGACACAATGAAGAAAAATGATTCTCACGTAGTGGGACAAAGGCTTGATGTTGTTGTTGTTGTTTTATAGAATTTTTTTCATAAATCAGAGTGTTACATGATTTGTGTTTTTTTTTCTTATTTTTTGATATTATTGTTTCATCTTTCATCCTTGCTGATTGAGAAAAAAATGAATTAGTGGGTTAAAGATACCATCGGGAAAGGGAAAAAAAAGAAGAAATGAAACATATCTCAAGGAGATAAGGCAAAGAAGAACGGAGAATTTGGTCAGAACCATGGGCGGAGGGAGGGGGGGGCAAAGGGGGGCACGTGCCCCCCCTAAAAAAAAAATAGCTTAGAGGTCTTTCAGCTTCCATTTCATTTATTTAGGATTCTGGATGTAGCTCCTGAGAGCTTCGTCTTCCTCAAGAGACCATGCCCCCCTCTTCACGTTTGCTTTGTCGCAGCAAGGAGCTCTTCCCATGGAGAGAGAGAGAGAGAGAGAGAGAGAGAGAGAGAGGAATGACTTTGAAAAGAAACTTTGAGGTTTGAGTTGCGAGGTTTGAGTTGCCGTGTATTTAAATATGAACTTTTTAAAATTTTTTTTTTGGGACATTTAGGCCATTTAAGGCAAACTCACACACACAATGCATACACATAGACTCGAACCCTGGACCTCTTAGTTGGAAGCCTAAGCTCTCAACCAATAGGCCAAGGAGAGTTGTGTTTTTTTTTATTTTTTAACCGGTGGCTTTTTACCAGCCTATTAAATTTTTAAATATAATTTTATTAAAACTTTTATTCTTAATTAGCTATTTATTATATAATTGAAACTTTTATTCTTAATTAAAGCTTTTAATGGCTTAATAGAGCAACAAATTCGCCAACGAGAAAACCTACTATAATTTTTGAAATTCTTCCTTTTAAAGTTATTTATTAATCTAATGAAGCCACCAGCATTATTTTTTGGACACATGAAAAACATCAATGGTTTGTTTTCTCTTTTACTTCTCTCCCGTGACTCACGAGTCATGACCTCGAGCACGGCTTTTGTTAGGCCCCCCCAGAACAAAAGTTCTGGCTCCGCCACTGGTCAGAACGATGGGAGAATTCAGGGTCCAGAATTCACGTATAGTCTGTTTACTTTCTTCATACGACATTTTTGACCAGTTAGTAGCTTTTATACCCTTAATTATGAACTAGTAATGGTGTCAAATAGGACTTCTGTAACAAATTAAGAAGCCTTTACTTGATAATAACGGCTATTTAGAAAGTGCAATGCAAACTTAAAAACCTGAATTCATCAGATTCGTTTTACTTTGGATTTGTTTTTTATTAATCAATAATTGCAAATGCATTATTGCAGGTAGGCCTTGGTTCTTGGTCAGGAACAAGATTACAAATGATTATCCTACCATCCAGTTGACTGCATGGAGGGTATCTTTCTACAAACATATATTTTCTTTTTAATATGAAATAGGTGTGGCTCCTAAGTCCTAACTTCTGGGACCTTTGTATGCAGTTTTGGCCGATAGTTTCGTGGATTAACTACCAGTACATGCCTCTTCAATTTCGCGTTCTATTCCACAGCTTTGTCGCCTCATGCTGGTCTGTATGATAACTTTACATCCTTTCTTTCTTATTATGTTAGGCATTCCCCAAACTGAGCACCTTAAAGATAAAGCAATTAACTATGATGATTCATCTTTTAGCACATCAAATATTATACTTATTTTTTATGTTTTGCAGAAGATCTGATTGCATACATATTAAGCAACAATTTCTTGCATGTTTGTTTGAGTTTATGTAGCCCTTAAATTTTTGTTACCATGCATTTCACCATAATGTGGATAAATATTCTTAAGAAGTCTAAAAGAGATTATGAGTTCGTGATGTAACTTTGGAAGAAAGAAAGAGAAATAAAATAAGTGTTGTATGGATAATAAATCTTAAAGAAGGTTCCCATCGCATGAGATTCAATTGTCATAGATGCATTAACTTTAGCCATCTCTCAATTTGCTACATTTTTCATGACCTTGATCAATAGCCAATAGTGCACTATAATGCATAAGTTTTGTAAAGCCTTAGTAAATAGCACAATGTACTTTTGAATATACTTGTCAATAGAGAATAGAGCATTATAAAGCAAAGGTTCCATGCAACCTCTAGTTCAAGTATCGACATTAGTTGCTACTTCTATTACAAGCCTTTTGTATGTCAGGGTGTGTATTTGATTGGTTTCATCTGTTTGGTTTGTAGATTTGCTATCCTAATTGGTTTTGGTTCTAAAATTAAGGCAACCAAACCAACCAAATTATTTTTCAAGTTGAACCAAACTAAACCGAACCAAACATTAGTATCATCAATCCAATTTGATTTTGGATGAGCCGAAATGTAATTAGCTTTAACAATAAACCTAATTATCTTTAGCTTAAATAGCATGTATTAAGAATAATATGAAACAATCTTTGCTAAATTTTAAAATTTAGCATGCAAAATAAATTGCATTTACATTAATCTTTTTATCACTTTTCATGAACTTTAGTGATTTAATATTTGAAAAAAAATGCATAATTTTGTTTTTGTTTTGATCATTTTTATATAAATATAAATAAAACTAATTCAAAATTATAATTAATAACCAAAGTAATAGTTTAACATTCAAACCAAACCAACCAAATAAGATCAATTTAGATCCATTTTTCTTTTTGGGTTTTATCCAAATCACGCACATTCCAGCTTGCATGTTTCCCCATTGCATATGGATGAGTCACAGCCTTTGGAAGAAGGTTCATAATCAATGTCTTCAAAAGCGTCACCATTGGAATCAACAGCTTCTGGAGGAAGGGTCATTGTTGCTATCGTTGGCTTTGGATGACCCAGGAGGAAGACTTGCAGTCATAGCAGACGACTTCTCTAAAAGGTTGGAGGTCTTAGGCTTCGTTTGGGACGATTTTTTACTGCTTATTGAAGCAGCTTTTTAGTACAAAATTTTTAATTTTTATATTAAAAAATTGCTTCAAGAAGCAATAAAAAAGACGTCCCAAACGAAGCCTTAGTTCCTTCTGGATGAATGCTGGAGGAAAGATTACAGTTGCTTCTTTTGGTTGACTCCATGATCCACTCTTTCTCATGGGAGGAAACTAAAGGGTGCAACTATCACTCACGCATTAATGGGATGGTTTAGAAGCTCGAGAGAGTTTAAGAGATTTGAAATGGATTTTAAATAAAACTGTAATTAAATTTGAAAAAAATATTGCAAGTAGGAGTATAAATTTGCACTTGCTAATTGTTTGTGAATATTTTATAATGATCAGCCGAGATAAACTCAGCTATGAAAATCAAAATAAATATGTTATTCATTTTCTATTACAACTTTCTTAGTTAATTACTCCTTGGAAACAATGAGTATTTCAGCTCTGCAATATGAGCCAACTGATCTCATCATTCTGTGTTGCTTTGTTTTGTGTTGTATTGTTATCATCATAGAATAGTATCTTACAAAATACAATTCAAACATGCATGATATATTTTGAGTTAAGTTTTCCTAGTGGTTTTTTTGATAAAAGTGGTTGTTTGAATAACCAGAGATTTAGGTTTTGTTTGGGACGACTTTTTTCCTGCTTCTTAAAGCGGCTTTCTAGTACATAGATTTTAATTTTTGCACTAGAAAGTCGCTATAAAATCTATGTACTAGAAAGCCGCTTTAAGAAGCAGGAAGAAAGCCGTCCCAAATGAAGCCTTAGGCTTCATTTGGGATGGTTTTTTTACTGCTTCTTAAAGCTGCTTTCTACTAAAAAATTAAACTTTAAGAAGCAGTAAGAAAGCCGTCCTAGGCTTCGTTTGGAATGAATTTCTTACTGCTTAAAACAACTTTTTAGTACAGAAATTTTAACTTTTGTTCTAAAAAACTGTTTTAAGAAACAGTAAGAAAACCATCCCAAACGAAGTCTTAGATTATTTGGTGACTTCTGCATGCTGTTCTTTTACCCTCCCATCATTTACAAATTTGCTATCCAATGCTTTTATGAAAATATGTTCTGATTTTGTGGAATATACAAACATTGCTTCTATAACTTTGTTTAATTTCTGATGTCAGGGCTGTATTTCTGAATCTCAAAGCAAGATCAGCTGCTACTATTGCTATTAAGGCAAACTAACTATGAAAGAGAAAGAGGAGAGCTGCCGTTAGACTCTCAATTCCAAATTTGAACTGTCCAAGCAGTTTGTATAAGATGGATTTGTAGATTTTTACTTGCTTTTTTAGGATTCCTTTACTTGTTTGGGCAACTATGGATCTATAAGTTGATTGCTGTCACTGCTGCTTTTTGTTTTAATGGGTTTCCAAAGAGTATGGAAAGCTCTTGATTGTCATGAATTCTATATAGAACTGATTCAGAGATATCTGAATAAATTTTCCATTTTTATTGAGATTTCAAGTCATTGATCTTTTCAGGGGCAGTTAAGCAGGGCACCATTGCAAATGTTGGGCTGTGCATTATGTGGTGCCAATCACGGTTGGGATAATGCACTGAAACTGTATAGTTTTATGTGAGTTATATGTATATATATATTGAAAACGATCAAAATCGTCCTTCAACTTTTTAAGAATAGTCAAAATAGTCCCCAACTATATTAAATGATCATTTTAGTCTCTCAAAATTTTCAAAAAGAACCAAAACAGTCTCATGATGGTTTTATTTTTGTTCATCTTTAAAAAATTGAGATATCAAAATGGTCCTTTAATATAGTCGGGGATCGTTTTGATCTTTCATAAAGAGTTAAGGGATATGCATGATAGTTTATGTATATAAAAAAAGGAAAATAATATAGTTAATTTGGAGATATGTGATTTATTAAAATAAAAAAGAAATTATGGAACCGAGCTCAATTGAAATTTCTATTATTAATTATGATGTGAATTACAAATGGTTCAACTTCTTCTAATAGAGAGATTATGCTAATACAAAGCAAGTGAAAATAGGCTATTGTGGTTGGCCCTTGTGAGGGAAAAATTATTCCGTCAGGTTACCTGACGTAGAGCTATATCATGTAGCTTATAATATGTCGCCACGTGCACTTACTCTTTACCGTGCGGCGCGACGACCCGTCTCGGACCGAATTCGGGATTACTATGTTCGCGTATTGCTCGGTATTTGCTCGGTATTGCTAGGTATTGCTAGGTATTACTCGGTATTGCTTGACAATAACGAGAAATACCGCTTTGTGAAGACCAATACCGAGCAATACCTAGCAATACCTAAAAGAACTCGGTATTGCTCGGTATTCGTCTTCACATAATAGTATTTTTCATTTTTGTCGAGCAAAATCGATCAATATCGAGCTACGCAAACTCCCGGGTCCGTTTCGGGTCGGGTCGTCGGGCCGCGCGGTAAAGAGTAAGTGCACGTGACGACATATTATAGGCTATCTGATGTAGCTCTACGTCAGGTAACCTGACTGAATAATTTTTCCTTGTGAGGGCTATGGATTGTGCATTGAGACAATCTCCCCCCCCCCCAAACTAAAAATTAGGGCTGGTTTTGCCCCTGACATTGAGTGAAGTAGCATAAGGTCATAAGCGTAATGAAATATGATAAATAATGGTCATGGCTCCATGGCAATTGGTGATGCAGCGCTAAAATGCGAATCTTAAAGCATTAGAAGATGTCAACAAGAATTTCACGAGATCGTTAGAGCTCGAAAATTCTTCGATGATTTAGAAGTTTCATGTATTAACAATAAAAGGGGATATTCTCAATAAAATATATTATAAGAATTTTTTAGTTAGAATGAGATTCAAAATCATTAGGTTTAATATAAGTTAAATGTGATATAAATTTTGATTGATTATTCGCATATTATATTGATTTCAAAGTATATATTAAAATATTTTGAAATCCATCATAATTAATTAAAAAAAATCATATTTTTATTTGATTTTCCTAACGTTTGTTCCATTCGTCAGAGTATCGCTCCCTTCCTCCTATTGCTTTAATGCTTTCCCATTCAATAACAGTTTGCAATAAATAAATAGCATGCGAGCTGTCCTCTAAAGAGAAGGCATATTGGTTGGGTTTTTTGGTCGCTTCAATGGCTTCCAATAAAACTCAAATCTAACATTAAATAAGTTTGAAAGGTGTGCTTAATTTTCGTTTGGGACAGCTTTCTTACTGTTTTGCTTTTCAGATCTCAATCATAATTTTTGTTTAATCATTATTTTTTCACTATTTAAAAAATTTTGTACTAGAAAGCTGCTTTAAATTTCTACAACAACTTCTAAAAAATTGATTTTTATACCGCAGTTTTATAGCCACATTTATAAAAAGTTGTAGCTATCCCAAATGAATCCTTAGACTAACTGGCTCAAACACCTTATTCAAATATAAATCGAGTCATAGTGATTTTTGAGCCGATCGATCGCATTCTGATAAATGACTCATGAGTTGAATTTCATGAACTAATGAGCCAAGTTTAAGTAAATCCTGACTCAAACTCATTGTCTCATGAGCCAACTAGCACATTTAAAAAATATGAGCTTAAAGTTTACTTAAAATATATTAGAGTTCCCGAGTTTTGAAAAGAAGCTGATTAAAATATTTAAAATTATAGCAATATTGTTTTTTATCTCAACTAATTTTTTGTTATTTTTATTTGAAGTTCTCATTCCTTTTATTATTTTAGTTTAATGCAATTTTAATTAAAATTGTCGTTATTTTATAATCAACGAGTTGGTTCAAACTCATAGAATTGAGCTTGAGCTCAAACTTGATTGATTAGTGATGTTTATCGTCAAGCTAAAGGTAGCTCGAACCCGATTCCACTAATTTACATCTTATTAATTTCACTGAAAATTGGTTATGTTAATGGTTTGAATTAATTTGTTAACATAGTTTACACATTATGTCATCAAACAAATTTTGACATGGATGGAACAATGTTCAAACATTAGTTGGGCATGCTTCAATTAATGTTCAAATATGTTCTAGCCATACTCTAATATGATTGAATTCATGTTCAAATAATATTTAAATAGTAAAAAAAATTTATGCTAACAAATAATATTTTATAGGTTAATCAAATATTAATTAACATTTGGAAGAGAATGAAAAGAAGACATGTAAGTTGGTTGGATATATATCGAAAAATAGACCAATGTTTGATGTTATGATGAAGAAGATTTTATCGATCTTATGTACAAAGTGATGAAACTAGAGATGATGTATGGATTTGTTAAAGCACGACAAAAAATTTTATTATCTTGAACTAAGATGCTTATATATTATAATCTTACTTTTTTCTTGAATAAGATATCACTATCTATTCAATGTCGATCTCCCATTTTTGTATTTATTGCTTTCAAGAATATTTTGGCTATGCTTTTCTGTAGAAATGAGGATGCTATAAGATTAATCAATTCAACATCTTATGGTAATATAGGTGATGATGTAGGCATGCGACATGCAGACGTAGATGATGATGTGAACATACAACATATGGAAACATATAATGTTATATGGATATAGTAGTTGTAGATGATAGTAATTTCATTTATGTTTCAATCCTAAAACATTTATTAAATTAGGACCACAATTTATGATCAATCTTAAATACCCATCCATACCACATGCAAAAGATGGTGAGAGATATTTTTATTCTTCATGTACCTTGAGATAAAAATAATAATTTAAGTAATGGAGAACGCTCTCACTTTATAAGAAATAATAATTAAAAGTACTTTTAATTCAATGATTGTTGATATAATTTGAGTTTCTCCTCTACTCAATTGTTAAGTTAGAAAACCCATTCTGACAGGGGCGGATTCAGCTTCTTTTTTCAAGGTGGGCAAAAAAAAATTTTTTTGGTGGGGGATGGGCAAAGATGGTTATGATTGATAAAATTAGAGCAAAAAATTTTTTTGAGAGGGGGAAAAATACCCAAAATATACAAAATATTTCAAAATCCTCTCTAAAACTTAAAAAAAAAAAAATTTGAGGGTGGGCATTTGCCCCCCTCACCACCATGGGGATCCGCCCATGCATTCTGATAAAGGCTTAAATCATAATTGCATATCTCTTTGTGAAACTTAAAAAATATATATCCTTGACTATGGCCTTAATTGATATTAATTTAGCATATATATGTAAAAAAATTGATGTTATGAGCTTCCATATATGTATATATATGAAGCATGATTACCTACATATGTTTAAAAAAAAATTAAGTCCAAAAATAACACCAATGGGAGGTTTTAAATAAAAAAGGGAGTGATCGTCTTAACCTTTTTCGGGAAGTCTAAGAGTGGTCGTCTAAATCCTAAATCTTATTTGAACCATGTTCAAGTCATGTCTGAACCCTATTCAAAGAGTATTTCAGCAGTGCTCAAAATTTTCTCGTTGTAGTTTTAATTTTGATCAAAATTCATCCAATTGTTATTCAAACTGATGTTGGTCGTGACGGACTTAGGAAACTATTAAGCAGTCAAAAGCGTGGAGGTCGGGTTGGATGGGTAGTATGTTTTGTGTGCATTATATATGGCTACATTTGAGCTATCAAAGACTCCTAAAGAGTCAAATAAAATTTTCTTAGGTGTAATGCATTATGAAAGAACTTTTTATTTCCAATATAGAAAGGGACATAATATTGGAAACATATGGCTTAATTTCTGTAGTCTATGCATTGAATTGAAGTCTTTTAAGATCATCAATGACGAAATCTTTTGTTGCTTTTGCTGAACTCTCTTCCTCATTGCATTGGCCTAACCTTGAAAAAGTGTGCCATAAATTCAAGTTATGGCTATTTTGGTCCTTTAGACAAAATATATTTTAGATTTTTTTTTTCAAGCATGTAAGTAAAAATTCTTTATTTTTGAGTATTTTGATAAAGCTTTGAAATGATTTATCTAATTTAAAATCAAGAATATTTATGCCTAATTATAACATCTTATAATTGTTAAAATAAAAGCAAAAGGATATAATTTTTATTTATCTATTTCGAAAAAAGGGCACCATATCAACAACAAGTAAAATAAAATTTATTTCTAATAATATATGTCATATAATCGATTATTTTCTCTATTCATCTCTTAGGCTTCGTTCGGGATAACTTTTTTGCTATTTTCTAAAACAGCTTTTTAGTACAAAAATTTTTAGTTCAAGAAATTTTTGTACTAATAACATATTTAAGAAAGTAGTAAGAAAGTCGTCTCAAATGAAGCCTTAAAACGAAGAAATTTTTATACTAAAGACTATTTTAGCCTTCGTTTGGGATGATTTTCTTACTGGTTTTTAAAACAGCTTTTTAATATAAAATTTAAAAAAACCGTCCAAAACGAAGCCTTAGTGTTAGTATATCAAAATATTTTTTAAGAAAAAAAATTACGTCAGAATATCCTGATGGACTTAATGTTGTGTAGGAATTAATTAACCATATCTTCGTGTATAGATTCATTTTTACTAATTTATTTATCCGAACTAATCTTAATGTATGAATATTAAATATCAATGCTTATGAAAATATAATAGATAGGCATCTAGAAGAAAATTATTAATAGTGAAATTCCTTAACCAAGTTGAGGTTTTTTTTTTTTTGCATGTTAACACCTATTTTTAAGTTTAGAAAAATAAAATAAAAAAGATATTAGCAATCTAAACACAAAAACCAAATATATATAACCTTACATGAAGTTAGGATTGATTTGTATCATAGGAAATAACAACCAGATTATTAATTTTAGACATCAGATGGAGGGTATAAGGTTATGTTTGGGACGGCTTTTTTACGACTTCTTAAAGTGGCTATCTAGTATAAAATTTTTATTTTTTGTACTAGAATGCATGCAGCTTTATGAAGCAGGAAGAAAGGCCTCCCAAACGAAGCCTAAGTCATCTATTAACACTCAATGTAGCATTTTAACCAATTATGCACCATCAAATGTAGAACAAATAGAAATATATAAAGAAATGATATCAGATATTGCTGGCCTACAATTTGGAAAAAAAAATTCTTGCTTCCTAAATGCAAGACCCAATAATTTCATGATTTATCGCAAGCGGCTCAACGACCATGACAATGGAGTTGCACACGAGCACTCACCAAAGACATTAAGACCAATAGTCATGAGTCGACAACAAATTGCAGCAAGTTTATATAAATATAAATATATCTTAATTAGGATGTTAATTATTTAGTTTTAAATTTCATTTGGAATAGCTTTCTAACTATATTGATCTTTAGATCACAATCATAATTTTTATATGATTGCTAATTTTTTTACTGCTTTCAATAAATTTTTATGTTAAAAAGTTGCTTTCTACAGCAACTTTCAAAAAAATCATTTTTTCTGCAGCAACTTTACGACATAACCAACTTTATAAAAAGTTGTAGCCGTCCCTCTTAGATGAATGTCAATAACATTGATCTTCGATATACACAATACATGAACCTCAAAAATGTATATAATAGCAGAGGGGTTTTCAGGTGGATCATCATAGCAATCAGATTTTGAATTGTGAAGCAATGCCGAGTCAAGCTTTTAGGACATGGCTTATCGTATCTTGCCAAGGTTTTGTTTGGGACGGCTTTCTTCCAGCTTTTTAAAGCAATTTCTTAAGTAAAAAATATTTAATTCATAAAACTTTTTTACTAAGAAGTCGCTTTAAAAAGTAATAAGAAAGCTGTCCCAAATGAAGCTTAAGCCGCTCATCCCACCTATTAAATGTGTCGACACATGAAATGGTGAGAGGACATATAGCTATACTAACTGAGCATTTGCATGTATGTGTGCATAAGAAGCAGACGAAAATGAAAGCTTTGCAGCAGTAATATTAATAGAAGAAAGGTCAATAAACATCAATAGAAAATGAGGAAAATTAACAATATGCGAGGAAGAGAGTGAGGAGAGTGAATGAGAGAGAGAGAGAGATTGCTTACAACCCAATCCATAGCCCAAAATAGGACAAGATGAGTTGGCATAAAAGGATTGGTACAATACATAATTATGTGAGGATAGAAAAGCTTTCTCTCTCTCTCTATCTATTTTAGTATCAATATATTAAACATATTTTAGGATGTAGGTGAGGCATCATTATTAGATTCAAATTACTCATGAAAATCTTTCAATACTTAACAAGAGAAATGAGTGATACCCAAAGAATGAGAGAGAGAGAGAGAGTCTCTTAAAGAATTGATCATTTGCAAGGAATCATACAAAATATTTTTGAATGGAAAATGATTAGTTAAATCAATCTACAAAAAAAAATTTCAAAGGAAAATTTTGTTGAAGATTTTAATTAGATTTCCTAAATTTTCATATATATGTAAAATTAAACCCCTACTCCTATGAGAGGATCAACATTGACATTATACTCATCAATTGATTTGGAGCAACTAACTACATAGTGAATAAGTTAGGTTTGTGCTAAATTGTGAAACTTTGAGTATCAAATTGAGGGCAAATACTCTTAACGAGTTCTTCAAAGGAGAACTCCCACTCCATTGCAAGTTAATCAATACATTCGAGCAAATAATCTCGACTAATGCATAACTTCGGTTTCATTTGGAACAGCTTTTTGTTACTTTCAAAAGAAGTTTTTTAATAAAAAAATTTTTGAATTAAAAATTTTTATATTAAAAAGCCGTTTTAGAAAGCAGTAAAAAAACTGTCCCAACCGAAGCCTTCATTAGTTGCTCCTTAAACCCAATTCAAATTCTCGAAATGATTTGATCAACCAAACTCAATGCACAAAGGTTAACATTGATCTACTATAAGAGGAGCTAGCATCACATATATTTATATAAAAATTATATTTTTTTTAATCATTTCAAATAAATTATCTTTTAAGAAGAAGAAAATAAGCCAATATAGACGAACAAATTCGTTTGAAAGCTTAACAAAGGAAATACAGAAAATATAAAAGTAAAATTCATAGATATTTTCCTCTCGTAACCTTTCTTCTTCACAACTACTTCATGCGCTTACCACCTCACTCACGCAGAGAAGGGAACAATACCGGCTAATGACACGGTGCCACGTTTCCCTTACCTCCGTTACGATGTCCCTCCGGAGCAGCATAAGCTCCCTCAACTCTGCAGCCATCGAGCAAGTTGGGTGGGATTGACGACCCCGGGTATGTGGGCCCCATTACCCTTAAGGAGAACCGCCACATCCGCATAAGCCATGACCGGTTCAGGCTTGCGAACCGGTTGAGCGGACCGTGCCGGGTCCCACATCTGTCCGAACAGAGTTCCGCTTGTGAGAAACTCGTGGGCCAGGTATCCAGCTAGGAGCCGATTGCCAGCCGGCGCAGCCGCCACATAGCTCGGCTCTATCGGCGCGTCGAGGCCGCCGTCTCGCTCCTTGCGCTTCTTCGTCGCGTGGCTATGGCTATACATCGCGGGTGTTTTCGCCACGTCAGCAGGAGGGCAAAATCGGCAAAAAGGAAATAAAAAGGTCAAGGGTAAAATGGTCAAACAGAAAATAAAATTTTGAGAGATCGGAGATGGCCGGAGTCCGGCGGGTTCGCCGGGAAGATGGCCGGAGATTGGAGCCGGTGACCAGATTTCAGAGAGAGGGACGAGAGGGCGAGAAAGTGATGAAGAAGTCGAAGAACGGGGGAAAATGGATAGGTAAGGCTATTTATACTCGTTTGTTCTAGAATTGGCCTTGTTTTTATAATTAATATCGAGAATGCCATTAGTTTTCTGCTGTAATTTAGAAGGATTTTGGGGTGATTATTAGGGTTGGATTGCGCCTCAGGAATGTGACGGGAGGAGTTAGTGGAGATTAGGGTTTGGAATCCGATACAAAAGTATTATGATGATTAGATCACAACCGTGCAATTGTTGGAGTTTCTGTGGATGGCAAGGGCGTAATAAGAGGAGAAATTTAGGGCCATATGTTGCCCATATGAAAATATTAAGAAAATATCTGGACGGTTGTGGGTTCACTGGATCATAATGCGCTCTCTTGATTAAGGGCTGATAATAGGCCACGTGTATTAGTGCTCGGAAGGAACGTTTAGCTGTATTTAGTTTTTTTATTTATGTAAAAGATAAACCGTTTATAAGCATTAAAAATACGGTCGGGAAAGATCCGATTTCAAAGTCTTTATTTAAATAAATATAATCGACCTCAAATACAACTCATTCAAAATAAGTTTAATTAATTTCAAATTTTAGCTAAAAAGAGCCAACTTAATTGGCACTAATCTTGATGTATATTTGAATTAGAAATTTTTCGGAATCAAATTTATGATCATTCATGTTGCGTCCTAGAATATTCGTGGCGGTAGAGAAATATAAAGTTTAATGTTTTAGTTATGTACGAAGATTCAACACAACCAGATAAAAAGAGTGGGCAATATTTATAATAAACACTAAAATATTTATGTGGAAAATCCTGAAAAGGGGAAAAAACATTAGGCCAAGCCCTGTTTGAATGAATTTGTTAGTATTTGCAATTGATTTTAAATGATGCCCTTCATTAGACAGAAAGCGTTCATTTGATGTAACAAATATACATCTTTTAAAATTCATTACATTGTGGAAATTGGAAGAATCAGTGTTGATATGTTCGTTTGGTCGACAAGACCATAGTTGGCGGGCGACGGAGGTCAGAAAGATCATATTAGGGTGACGGTGGTCGAAAGGACTGTAGTCGATAGACGACAAAGGTCAGAATGACCGTTATCTAGCAAATGTCAGAATGATCGTAGCCAAAGGGCAATAGAGGTCGAAAGGACAGTAGTTTGGTGACAGAGGTAGGAAGGACCGTTGTCAAGAGATGTAGGTCGAGAGGACCATAGTTGGCTGGCGGTAGAGGTCAGAAGGACCATAATCTTGCGATGGAGGTCAGAAGGATCACAGTTGGCGGTCGACAGTGGTCAGAAAGACCGTTGTTTTATGACGGAGGTCAGAAGGACCGTAGTCTAATGAAAAATGTTAGAAGGACCATTGTCTGGCGATGGAAGTCGAAAGGACCATAGACAGGATATGATGGAGGTCGGAATGACCATAATCTGGTGACAGAGGTTGGAAGGACCGTAGTTAGTGAGCGACAGTGGTCATAAAGTGTGACAGAGGCCGGAAGGATCGTATTCTAGTGATGAAGGTCAGAAGGACCGTAGTTTGGCAACGGAAGTCGGAAGGACCGTAATCGATAGGCAATAGTGATCTAAAAGACCATTATCTTGTGGCGGAGGTTGAAAGGATAGTAGTCGATAGGCAATAGTGGTCAGAATGATCGTTATCTTGTGTCGGAGGTCGGAAGGACCATAATCTGGTGATGGAGGTCAGAAGGACCATAGTCGGCGGGTGATAGTTGTAAAAAAGATCGTTGTCTTATGATGGAGATCGGAAGGACCGTAGTCTTCATACGGAGGTCAGAAGGACCATAGTCCAACAATAGAGGTCGGAAGAACTATTGTTTGACGATGGAGATCAAAAGGACTATAATCATCAGGTGATGAAGGTCGGAAGGACCATAATCTGATGATGAAAGTCTGAAGGATCGTAATCGCCGAGCGATAACGGTCAGAAAGACCGTTGTCTTGTGACGAAGGCCGGAAGGATCGTAGTTTGACAATGGAGGTCAGAAGAACTGTAGTCTGGTGATGGAGGTTAGAAGGACCGTTGTCTAGGGAGGTCAGAAAAACCGTAGTCGGTAGGCAACATTAGTAAAAAAGATCGTTGTCTTGTGACGGATGTTAGAAGGACCATAATCGCTATGCAACAGTGGTCAAAAATACCGTTGTTTTGTGATGGAGGGAGGAAGGACAATATATTTTTTTATGGAGGTCGAAAGGACCATAGTCGATGGTCGGTTAAAATTCTAACATTATTCGTTGGTCGGGAAAAAGTCTAACGTAAGTTGGTGGCCAAGACAGAAGTCCGACGTTAGTTAGTGGATGGGCAGAAGTCTAATGTCTGTTAGTGGCGGGGCAGAAGTCTGGCGTGCAATAACCCAAACTCTTGACTATCAAGAAATTGTCTGCTTTGGCCTAAGAGCCTCACGATTTTATCCTGTTGGTATAACTTCTCAGTATGTCACCCATCCCAAAATTACTTTGGGATGAGCACGCTTTTAACTACGGTGTTTCTTAATGAAACTCATATCATTATACCAAAATACACCTTGATGTTTAAGAATTTAGCTTCTTTTACTTAAGGGATTTCACACAACATTAGTCGGTAGCCAGGCAGAAGCTTGATAATAGTCTGATGATGGTCGATGGTCGATGAGGAGTCTAGTGGCAAGAGAGTTGTAGTTTCTCTTCTTCATTCTCTTCCTTATTTGGGTCCCCCTCTCCTCCGTTCTTGAGAAATGAGGGGTCTATTTATAATTTTTTGAGAGTGAGACGAATAGTAAATACGAGGAAGATCAAGGGTAAATTGTGAGTGGTTTAAATGGACGGCCGATGTTGAATCCCTTGATCATGGATCATTTATTGGACATTTGAATGTCTTAATGATATCAAAATATAATGATCTTGGGCTCATTGGATTTTTAGTGTCGAGCCGCTCGATTCGAATATAAGCATGTCATGTTTGAAAATTGTTTGGTAATCCAAATTATGGATTGAACCTTCCAAATGCGCTTTAGGTCTTTGATTTGGACTCATTTGGGCTTAGATTGAGTCGAATTTGGTGTCGTTAGGTTTGTATTTTTGAGATGTTCAGCTCAACTGTAAATTTGCTTAGATCGGAGTTTAAATCATCTCTAATTTAATTTTTGAAATTTTTAACTTGATTTTCCCTCAAGATTCGTGCCCGGTCAATATAATTTTTTGATGATATATCAGTTGCCCCCTATTTTCAGACGTCCAGGCTCTAGAAGTCTATAAATATGTGTTACAACATTTCAAACAGTTTGAATCGCAAAAAATGTCAGAAAATTGTGTTCCAAAAATTTAAATTTGCTCAAACTTGATCATACTAGCTCTGTTGAGCTCCGAAAGTATCGAAATTTGATCCGGAACGTCAAAAACTGTTATGGGGATGCTAAATACGTCGGATTTGGAATCCTCGCTTTCTACATCATTTTTGAGATTTTAATGTAAAAATTTCTAATATTTGTTGTGGCTCCTCTTTTACCTGTGTGTACATTAGATGTCCCTACAAAGCTCTAGATTTAGGCTTCGTTTGGGACGGCTTTTTATTGCTTTCTAAAACGGAGTTTTAGTACAAATTTTTTTATTTTTGTATTAAAACTCCGTTTTAGGAAGCAGTAAAAAAGACGTCCCAAACGAAGCCTTAGAAAGCAATAAGAAATTTATCCCAAATGAAATCATAATTAGGCATAAAGCCGTGTCAATTAGTAGGCATTATCTCTGTGTGGCAAAAATATTAATTATTATTTTTTAAAACTTATTGATTTAATATTTTAATTATCATTATCATTATTGTATGCGTGACATTTCTGACGAGTCAAGAAAATGAAGCAACGCTACCTTTATCATCACTGGAATAAAAAAAAAAAAAAAAGTATGTAGCACTAATTTCAAAGCATATTGTTGCTGTACTAATTTTAAAGCAAGTCTAAATATTTTTAAGTTTATTCTGATATATAAATTCGTATGAGAATATTGTAATATAACTTTTTTGAAATTCTCAAATTAAAAATGAAAAATTTTTATGCAAAATATTTAAAATAAAAAGAAAAGAGAAATTTATGGACTTAATTATATAGCTCAAATCCCACATTCAGCTCGTGTCAATCCATCCATGTAATTATGTAAAAGAGGTTAATCTCACATGTCAATCAGAACGGATCAAATTAGAGGTGTAAAAGAGTCGAGTCAAGTTGAATATCTGCATAATCAAGCTAAACTTGTTTAATTCTACTGAGATCGAGCTCAACTTTAGCATGGCTTGTTAAAAATATATATATGCTCGAACTCATTTGAGAAGCTCGAGCTTGACTTGATTATTGAGCTCAATTTTTTAGTTTTAAAATTATTTTTTTTTGTTTTTTTTTTTTGAATTTTTTTAAATAGAATTAATTTAAAATAAACAAAATATATTATGTAATACTAATTTAAATCAATTTAAAATATATTTCAAGTTAATCGAGTAACTCAACGAGCTTACGAGCTGAGCCAGGTTGAGCTCGAGCTAGAGTTCATTTAATATATGAGCTAGAGTATAAGCTCGAGCTTAAACTTGTGACTCGATAAACAAATGAACAGGGTTTTGGTAAGAGAAATTTCTTCCTAAAGCTTCCTTTTCGTCTTTCTTTAGCTTAAAGGAATTACATGAAAGAACATTGTACAAAAAAATGGTAAAAAAAACTGACTAAAAATTTGTTTGTCCAACTTATTTGATTGGGGAGAAAATTGACATAAAAAGTTTTTTTTTCTTTCTAGTTAGTTCTAAATGAGTTAAAATATTGTTCCTTGTAAGAAGAAAGCATAAGCGTCACGATTATGACCTAATGATTTTTATTTCTCATTTCCATAAATAAAATATATGCATTTATTTGTATTTAATTATTAGGATAACCATACTGCCTAATTAAAACAAAATATCCAATACAAAATTATGAAATAAATTACATTTATGTTCTCCAATTTCCTTCAAACCAAATAAAGGCTTATATGAAAATGATCCATCAAAATTTGATTATGTCGAAATTTATATATTTTAAATTTAATCTAAGAAAAATAAAAATAATAATAATAACAGTTATTATTTATGTATTATATTTGATCCATTTTTATAAATTTTTTATTTATTCCAAGCTAGTGACGCCTTTTGATCGGGGGGGGGGGGGGGGGGGGGGGGGGGTGATGGGGCACATATTTATAAGTAAAAGTGTAGAATTTGGCTCGACCCCTATATATTCATATACTTGATCGTTGTACGCTTCACAGATAACAATGGCTCGACCCCTATTTATTCATATACTTGATCGTTGTACGCTTCGCATATAACAAAGGCTCGCGTTGACCAGTCTTGCGGATTGGCGCCTGGCAGTCGACGGGGCTCTCAGTGTCGGCAGCGGCACTGCACTTAGATTTATAAGTAAAAGTGTAGAATTTGGCTCGACCCTTATATATTCATATACTTGATCGTTGTACGCTTCACAGATAACAATGGCTTGACCCCTATTTATTCATATACTTGATCGTTGTACACTTCGCATATAACAATAGCTCGCGTTGACCAGTCTTGCGGACTGGTGACTGGCGGTCGACGGGGCTCTCAGTGTCGGCAGCGGCACTGCACTTCAGTAGACAAACTGCGAGCTGACGAACGCACGTGACCAGTGGCGGGGCCAGAAAATGTAGGGGGGGGGCTAATTTTGATTTTATTTTATTTTCCTTCACCTTTTTACATCCGGACTTGGGATCAAAATAGTTAGTTTTCAAAATGATAAAACTTTGATAGTGAATTATTTTATTTTTTCCTTCACAAAATGACTTCAAATCATCAAATCACTTTATTTCTGCTAAAACGAGTTCAATATATTAACTAAATACGTGATATTAAAAATCTCATTGTGCAAAAACAAATCATAAAATCTCTTTAAGATCAAATCAATACATAATTAAGCTAATATCAACCAAGAAAAAAAAATTAAATGAATATGAAATTAAATTGGGAGTGATTTGAATGGACTTGGAATCAAAATAGTTAGTTTTCAAAATGCACTTTATTTCTGCTAAAACGAGTTCAATATATTAACTAAATACGTGATATTAAAAATCTCATTGTGCAAAAACAAATCATAAAATCTCTTTAAGATCAAATCAATACATAATTAAGCTAATATCAACCAAGAAAAAAAATTAAATGAATATGAAATTAAATTGGGAGTGATTTGAATGGACTTGGGATCAAAATAGTTAGTTTTCAAAATGCACTTTATTTCTGCTAAAACGAGTTCAATATATTAACTAAATACGTGATATTAAAAATCTCATTGTGCAAAAACAAATCATAAAATCTCTTTAAGATCAAATCAATACATAATTAAGCTAATATCAACCAAGAAAAAAAAATTAAATGAATATGAAATTAAATTGGGAGTGATTTGAATGGACGGCCGATCTTAAATCTCTTGATCGCGGATCATTTATAGGACATTTAAATGTCTCAGTCATATCATAATTCGGCGATCTTGGGCTCATTGGATTCGTCTCATTTAGCCACTCAATTTAACTATAAGCATGTCATGTTTGGAAAACATTTGGTGATCCAAATTATGGTTTAAACCTTCCAAATATGTTTTGAGTCTTTGATTTGGAGTCATTTGGGTTCGGATAGAGTCGAATTTGTTGACGTTGGGTTTGTATTTTCGAGACTTTCAGTTCAATTTTAAGTTTGCTTAAATCAGAGTTCATATGGTCTCCGATTTAATTTTTGAAGTTTCCTATTTGATTTTATCTCTTGATTCCTTTATTTTTTTTTTTTTTCATTTTTTAGGGGGGCACGTCTATATTTATAGCTTTGTAAAGATGGGATTGAGGATGGATTGAGGACGAAACAATTTACAGATTTTTTAAAGGGGAGTTTGTGGCTTTTGGATGAACTACTTCTGCTACAGAAAAAGTTGAGATGTGGGGATGCTAAGAGATTTGTTGTTCTTGGAGATAGCTGAGATGATGGCTTGATGTGAATGATCGAAGCGTTGATGCCACACATCAGATGAGAGGTTTAGGAGTGCGGTGCAGCAAAATTTGAGTTTGGGTAGAGACCTTGAGGACTACGGCCTCTAATGGGCTGTTTGCTAGCGCTCAGGATTTGATTTAAGTATGATTTCGTGAATCATCTAAATCTGGATTTCGGGTCAAAATTCTGAAAATTGTTTGATAACATTCATTATAATTATAAATCCTGTTAAATCTCGTGAGACTGTTTGGCTATAGAGCAGATTTAACAAGTGGATTCCTCCTCTGGAGCCAATGAATTTTGTAAATCCGATAAAAAATAGGATTTAGGAAATCCGGGATTTAGCACAAAAGGCAGTTTGGCTGGATTTCGCTCAAATCCGGCTTAAATCTGGCTACCAAACAGTCCCTAAGGATGATTTTGTTGGTCAGGCCATCTTTGATGTTAGAATCAAAAGAGTTGAATGAGATGATGCAGTGTTGTTGGCACCTAATGTGCGTACAGAAAGAAGATATGTGAGAGCTTGGGAACAGAAAGAAGTTATGTGATAGCTTGGAAACGTGAAGAAATGGGATGGACTGGAGGAGCTTACGATGGAGGGTAGGGAGAATTTCTTCTCCTTGGTGAGAAATGGGAACAATCGATCTGTTTCCAACAACAATTTATTCTGGACCTTGATAGTTACAGTATGTGAAAAAGAATGTTCTTCCATTACTTCTGCTGCCATGTTTATTTCTTCGCTGCATAACAGACAACAAAGATCATCCAAGCTAATCAGTTCCAGGATGGCTATTCTGAAAGCTTGTTAGGAGTCTTTGCTGCCTATTTGTGGAGCTTTTATTCTATACAGAGACCAGACGGGAGAACCGTCCGGTTAAGCACTGGGTATCCAACGGTATCGAGTGTGGGTACCGAGCTGGATACCCACCAATGAATTAACGTGGCGTATTTTTATTGGTCTCCGGATGCCCTCTGCACTCCGCACAGAATAATTCTTCTTATTTGTAAGCCAACAACCAGTACTGTAATGTTGTTTTTGAGAGTTTAATCCCTCAGTGATGTTGTGACATAGTTTGATTCTTCATGAAGATATGATATACTCATTTTCTTATTAATTTGTTTTTCAGAGAGCAACTATAATTTTTATTTGATCATTACTTTTTATATGCTTTCTAAAAATTTTCGTATTAAGACGCTATTTTTTTACAACATCTTTAAAAAGTTATTTTCTCTATAACAGTATTACAAAGCAGTAAGAAAGTTGTCTCAAGCAAAGCCTGAGATTAGAATTGTTGCATCCTGGAGTATTCGCGGCGGTAGAGAAATATATAGTTTAACGTCTCAGTGTTGTACGAAGATCCATCACACAAGCAGATAAGAGAGAGTCTAGCATTCATAGGAGACACCAATATTTTTACGTGGAAAACCCCTGAAAAAGGGGAAAAACCACGGGGCCTAGCCCAGTTTGAATAAATCCACTAGCATAGCAGTTGATTACAAATGAGGCCCTTCGATGGGAGAAGGCCTTAGCTTGATGTACATTTTATAGAGTACATTACATGATGTGAATACAAAGAGTCACTATTGACGTGATCGTTTGGTTAGGAGGACCATAGTCTGGTGACGGAGGTTAGAAGAACCGTAGTCAGCGGGCGACGTAGGTCATAAAAACCTTTGTCTGGCGACGGAGGTCGGAAAGACTGTAGTCTGCAGGAGACGTAAGTCAGGAGGATCGTAGTCGGTGGGCGACGGAGGTCGGAAAGACTGTAATTGACGGGTGACATAAGTTAGGAGGACCGTAGTCGGCGGGCGACGGAGGTCGGAAAGACTGTAGTCGATGGGCGACGTAAGTCCGAAGGACCGTAGTCGGCTGGCGACGGAGGTCGGAAGGACTGTTGTCTGACGAAGAAGGTCAGAAGGACGGCATTAGGTAGAAGTCCAACAAGGGAAAGAAATCCCACTTCGAATAGATGTCGAGTGAAAGTCCTATAACTGGTAGAAGTCCAGCGTCGGGTAGAAACTTGGCGACGACTGAAGGTCTGGCGTTGGGTAGAAGTCCGACTTTCGTTGGCGGTCGAGGAGAACTCTGGCATCACTTGGGCGGAGTTTCAGCGTCAGGGGAGAACTCTGTTGTTACTTGGGCAGAATTTCAGTATTCCGTGGAAGTCGGGCAGAATTCTGGCCTCCCGTAGAAGTCTGGCAGAATTCCGGTGTCCCGTGGAAGTCAGGCGGAACTCCGGCGGTGGTCGAGGAGGAGTCTCTTCCCTCCTATTCTTCTTTTCTCCTCTTCTTCTTCGATTCGACTATAAGCTCGTCAAGTTTGGAGATCGTTTGGTAACTCAAATTGTGGTACGAACTTTCCAACAGTGCTTCGGGTCCTTGATTTGGACTCATTTGGGTTCAGATTGAGTTGAATTTGGTGTCGTTGGGTTTGTATTTCCGAGACACTCAGTTTGACTATAAGTTTGCTGAAATCGGAGTTCAGATTCTCTCGGATTTAATTTTTGAAGTTTCCGGCTTGATTTTTGTCTCGAGATTCGTGCCCGATCAAGATAATTTAATGATGACGTATCAAGAATCATAAAAATTAATTTGTTAGATTTATTTTAAAGTATGTGGAATATCGAAAATAAATTTAAAACCTATGTTAACAAAAAAGTTGATGATGGATATCATACCTCAATTATTTTCCTTCACAAAGTAAGTCAATAAATTAAGTGTTAAGTAAGCCTTATTTAAATTAAAAAAAAAAAAACAGATTTTCTCATTTATAAACTTTGTTTTTCTAACATCCAACAACAAATTAATCCTGAATATTTATAGAACAAATTTGATCTTAAAAGTATAATAAAATTGATTCCATAATAAAAAAAATCCAAAGTCACTTTTTTCTTGAAAATTTCATGATTAAATACTTATTTTAAGTTTTTTTGTCTCATAAATTCACATAAAATGGAAATGCATGAATGACAAATCAATGGGAAAAAATCTCAAATTTAGTCAGTGACAGAGTCATAAATTTGAGTCATAAATTTAATTCATGGTGGCCTAAATTAAAATAATTCTATTTGTCAGTCATCTTATATGAAATGTTAGAATACATTAAAATAATTTTGTTTGTTTTCTCATTTTCGTAGTCAAAATGAACTGTAAGATCAAAATTAAGAATACAAATAATATGACCCATAGGGCTTAGAAGACATAAATATCAGTCACATGCAATCTTGTTTGGGGGCGAGACAGGAGCGAAAGGGAAAACGAAAGCCGTGCTCAATTTTGTGAGTCGCGAGTCACGAGAGAATATCAAAGGGGAAAATGAAGCAGTTCGTTTGGGGTTGGGGGTGGTCTCCATTTGGGCCTACGCACGTGGAAGAAAAACCGGCTTAAAGTTGGGAGTTGCGAGAGAAGAGCAAAGGGAAAATGAAACATGCTCTACAAGCGAAGGAGAACGAAGTAGAGAAAGGGAAAACTATTTTTTTAAGGATAAACCAAACTCAATATACATAATAAAGTGGGTAGTTGCATTAATTCTATTTTGAAACATTGGACTTAAAAGCTTAAAACTTTTTTAAGGAAACAATCCAATTAGAATAAATCTAATTCATTTAGATAGAAAATAATAAAATTTAATTCATACAGCATGACTATGTTGGACCACTAGCCACCTAAATCTATCCTATCTTTGAAGAAATATTTAATTTATAAAAGGGATGTAGCCTATCTTAATGTAGTGGTTGAGAATTTCAAATTTATTATATATAATATATATTTTGAATATTCTTCTTCATGAAATATCTAATATCAACAATCAACTAAAAATACACTCATTTATAATTTTATTCATATTATAATTATTAGAAATTTTAATTCTTATGTTTGGAATAGGAGCATCTAAATTTATCATTATAACGAATAACTCATAGATTCGCCGCACTGATAAATATTTCGGAGTAAAAAAAATTTATCTTATGAGTTAATTCTTTCAAGATTTAGTCTATCCATAATATATTTTTATTAAAATAATATAAAAATAAAAATTGATTATTTTTGTAATATATATATGTATATAATATAATGAGTTGATTTCAAATTGAATAGAATTTATTTGGATCATTAAATCATGTAATTGATTTTAATTTAAAATAAATTAAATTATGAGTTATTCTTACATGATTTTTAAGTGTAAGACATAATTATCAATAATGCTTTTATTTGAAGACCTAAAAAGGCATAGTTAGAAAGTATTAAAAATAATATTATTTATTATTATATTTAAAGCAATTTTTTAATAAAAAATTTTAATTTTATGACAGAGTACTACAAAATTCCCAAGGATAAAATGCATACATCAAAGGACAAACATGCAAGAATCAAAATGAAACTCCTTAAATTACATTCTCATGGCATAAACATGAATCCAAATAAACACACGTGCACTATGACACGAGAAATTATTCTGTACGATCACTGGACGGTCAAAAGGCAAATCAATATCCGCCACATCATCCGGTATGCAGCGGTACACAACACTGAGATATATATATATATATATAAGACATGGTCCGGTGGCCACACAGAATAATTTCTCATATGACACACTTAATGTGAAACTTTACAGTAAAAACACAGACAAAGCCAGGATTTTTAATTTTATTTAAAAAAAAATTATTCATCTTCATCGAAAACCTCACAGAAGCCAAATTATTTGATTGGAGCATCACATCATTTGAACATAGCAGGCTGTGTTGGAGCAGCAGTTGGACGACCAGTATAACCTGCATGTACCAAATTATAATCAATGGGGACATAGACAAGTCATCTCGTGAGCTAACGAGTCGAGTTAGGGCCGACTCAACTCGACTTATTAGCTCATCAAATTCGACAACTGACGAGCCATTTATCGAGTCGAGTCTAAACCAGTTCGACTCACTTATATTATACCTCTAATCCTTAATTTCTATCATTATCAATAATTACTAATTACAACTTAGTTGTAACTTAATAAAGATTAGAAAGATTAAAATGAAAAATGAAAAGCTCAATTATATGTAGGAACCTTTGGAAGGGTCAAGGCCTCTGTTCTTGAGCTCAGCATGTTCTTGGCAAAGAGCACAAGGTTCGCAGCAGAAATGGACGCAGCAATCGTTGCAAGGCTCAGAAGCCAACCCATATCTGGACCTCAATTTCTTTCTGTAAGTGCATGAATAAAGCCACTGGCACTGAATAGACATCAGCAGAGCATATATGCAGCAGGCTGCTGTGCAAGCTGTAATAAGAGCAAAATATTAGATGTTTATAGAAAAATTAATAGTTTAAAATAATCTCTTTAGCATATATGTGCTATCAATTTAGTGCATAAGTATCATATTTTTTTTTCAATTTTGATTTTGTTTGGGAAGGCTTTCTTCCTGCTTTTTAATGCAAGTTTTTAGTATAAAATTTTTAATTTTATACTAAAAAGTTGCTTTAAGAAGCTGTATGAAAGCTGTCTTAAACGAAGTTTTATCTCCCAGCTATACAAAATTGATCATTTAAGAATTAAGAGTTCGCTTGGTACGGCTGTAATTTTTTATAAAGGTGATTATAAAAGTGTTATGGAGAAAATAATTTTTTGAAAGTTATTGTAAAACTGTGATGGTTGAATTAGAAATTAACTTTTAGATTGTGTTTATCTTCAAGTAAATTTAATTAATTTGAAATATACCTTCTTCCCTAATATAATTTATATTTTTCTATTTTAATTATTTGGGAAATTTCAATTTTGGACTTGGGCTTCGTTGGTATAGCTTTCTCAGTATTTTTTAAAACATTTTTTTAGTACAAAAATTTTTTATTTAAGAAATTTTATATTATAAAGCTGCTTTAAAAAATAATAAGAAAACTATCACAAATAACATCTTAAGTTTCATTTGAGACATCTTTTTTATTGTTTTGTAAATATGTTTTTTAGTACAAAAATATCTAAAAAGCAGGAAAAAAATAGTGGTTTAAAGCTGTCCCAAACGAATCAAAAGCTATCCAAATTCGTCGAAATTGATTGCTTTCGATAGAAAATTAAAACTATTATAATGCATAAAATTTTATTTGACAAGGCATCAAAAAGTAAATTTAACTGCAAATATAAAATAAGAAATAACAAAAATCATGATAATCTTATATAATTTACTTTTATAAGACAAAAAAAATATATCTTATAAAATATTAAATATAAAAAACTATCTTACACAATAAAACTAATATTTTAGCATCACAATATATCCTTTGAAATTTTTTTTTGCAAATATACATGTGGTGGAGGTACCTTATGTAAGAATCTCTGACAAATTTTTTTTATTTATTTAATTTTTTTAACGTTTTATTGTCCTTTGATTTGTGGTAAGTAATAGTATACTTACAGACACACAGCTCATCGTGGCATGTTGGTTGCGAGCTTATGCTTGCAGCTAAGAGGTCTTGAATTCGAGTATTTGTGTATGTGTTGTGTGAGTGAGTCTATCTTAAATGGCCTAAATGTCCCAAAAAAAAATAGTATACTTACAGCTCTGGCCGTCATCCACAACCTCTGCTATGCGTCCGAAGGTAACGCAGGGAAAGCAGAAAGTTAAGCAACCTATAAAGAATCATTTCATAAAAGAATTATCATTTAGGGCATATCCATCATTAATCTTTTTTGAATAATTGATACTACACATTGAATATGTAAGCCTCCAATTCATAATATCTTAGTTGGAAGTCTAAGGGTCTATTTGAGATAGCTTTCTATCCGCTTTGCTTTTTAAACAGCAACCGCAATTTCTATTTAGTCAATAATTTTTCATTACTTTTAGGCTACATTTGAGACGGCTCTCTTTCTGTTTTCAAAAGTAACTTTTTAGTACAAAAATTTCTTAAACTAAAAAAAATTGTACTAAAAAGCTGCTTCATAAAGCAGTAATAAAGTCATCTCAAACGAAACTTTAATTATTTTTTGTGCTAGGAAGTTGCTTTCTATAGCAACTTTCAAAAAAGTTATTTTATCCACAGCAACTTTGTAACCATCTTTATAAAAATTGCAACTGTCCCAAACACTCCCTAAGCTTCCAACCTACAGACTAAGGGTATGTTTGGGACGACTACAATGCTTTATAAAGTTGGTTGTGAAGTTGCTGTCGATAAACTAATTTGACTATTCCAATTACAAAAAGCAGCTTTCCATCTCAAAGATTTTTGAAAAGTTGTGAGAAAACAACAGTAAAATGAAATTGTGATTGCTGTCTAAAAAACAAATCAACAAGAAAGTCATCCCAAACAAACACTAAGTTGGGACGCATAAGATTGCTACATATGAAAAATAACTTAGAGATTAGAACAATATTTGCTAAGGAAAAAAAAAATGAAAGAAGCTTACAAGTTCCCAAACCATCACCAAAGCTGCAGAGGCCAACAGACCAGCTTGAGTTGGTCATCTTTACTTCTCCAAAAAGAGTCTCAAAATTTCTTCTTGTGGCCAACGTATGCTTGGAATGTAAATATATATAATAGATAAATGCGAAATGTTCATCATATAAAACAAACAAACAAATAAATAAATAAATATATAAATGGTTAGTTGAATTATTATATATGTGATTAAATATAAGTAATAAAACCGGCCTTGGCCTGCCCCTTTTATATTTCTATATATAGAAATTTACATATGTAAGACAAAAAGGGATCAAAGGAAAGGTTGCAGAAAAATTCAAAATGTTATCATGCGCGAGGTATGCATATGAACCAAGCATAGAAAGTGATTTTATCTATAAATATTAATGATTATATTTAAGCTACAAAAAACCATATTTGACTGCATATGCTCATGCATGTCTTGTTATAGAGGGTGTCAAAAGTTGACACGACCCGGAAAAATTTAGGTTTGAGTCAACCCGTTTGTAAAACGGGTTGGATTCGGGTTTAAATTTTGACTCGTTTGAAAAATGGGTTAGATTCGAGTTGACTAGAAAACCTGAAGTTGAACCTGCTAACCCGTGTGAATCATGATGAAATCCGACGGTCGACCACTCGAACCCATGAACGATGACTCCATATGTGTGTGAAATCACTTGATGATTGGATCATGCCTCCTACGGTGGCCCAGTCTACCGCAAGACTCCCACGGTCGACAGTCGACCACTCAACCCTTCCTCCACTAGCCTATCGCAGGACCCGCACCCACAACGAAGTCAAGTATGAGACCTAGTGTCATAGTTGGGTCAAGTCGTCCACTACAGAAAAATCGTCAATTACCGGTGGATTTTTCCGACAGTCTGTCGGCGGCCTATTTTTCGGCGGCCTAATTTTTTAGAAAAAATTCTGACGGTTTACTGGTGGCTTCCAGCGGCTTTACTTCCGGCGGTTTTTCCGGTGGCCTTTCCAGCTTTTTTCAGCGGTTTTTCTTTATTATTTTAATTAATTAATACTTTTAGTTATTTAATTAATTGTTAATTTAATGTAATTTAATTTAATACTAATTTATTTTAATTAATTATTAATTTAATAACTTAGTATAATTAATTATTAATAAAATAACATATTTAATTAATTATTAACTTTAATATTTTATTTTTTATTAATTTTTAATCATAATTTTAATACGCTATAGTTTAAATAAATTATAATATGAAATACAACACATTTTCCCTCTCAGCATAATGTTTGCGACTTAGCACAACCGAGTGTACTTGGTTCAAATCTCGAGCAGGTCGCACAGCCAGGCAGCAGGCAGGCAGGACTCCCAGGCAGCAGGAACTTGGGCGGGCAACGCGGGCAAGGTCACTTACAACGTTCCTGTAGTGCTCACCGCTTGCTCCACCTCACCAGGCACCGTCGCCCTCACCATTCGTATCCAGTCATATTTATTATTATATATTTTTTTATCTTTTTGATATAACATTATCTGTAGCCTTCGAACCCTTATAAATAAATTGTGAAAAGACATTATAAGTATTTTGGAGAATTACTCACCTAATAGAGCATTTTTCTCATATTTTATTAGCCTTTCCTAGATTGCTTAAGATCTCCCTTTTCCTTTTCATACTCACCAAAAACTCTTTAACTTATGTGGGTATCATTCACATATAAATTTGAATCCAATAGAAGATTAGGAACATTCCATGAATATGAGATCAAACCGCCTTAAAGTTTCAAGAAATATTCGATTAGATTCATCATCAACAAGCCTATCAATAAATGTGGCATGATCATGATCATTAGAGAATCTATATCCCCACTAATAACATTTTAAAAAGCCTAATTAACCCTTCACTTAGCCTATAATTAAGACCTTAATATAAGTTCTAAATTGAGTCTAAATTATAAAGCTCTCATAATTAACTTTTGAATTAATAGCTTAATTAAGCTTTCAAAAGTTAGGTGATAATTAGGGTTTAATCACTTCCAACTAATATAATTAATTTTAGCGTTAGAGAATACCTTGAGGAGGAAAAACGCTATAATTTAAATGTGAAAGCACGTTTCAAGACTCGGAGGAAAAAGTCCATAAGTCATTGTCTTATTTTATTGACATTTTTTTAAGGGTGTTTTTTATTGAATAAAGTATGAAAAGATAGGCTTTGGTGTTAATTTTACAGCTCAAAAAAATATTACTATTTTTTTTAAAAAAGAATGAATGACAAGTCGTATCACCATTTTTTTTTTTTTTGTTTGTTTGTTTTAATTTGCTTGGCCTAGGTTGTCTTCACAAATTGAGAGATTATTACTTGTGGAGTCCAGATAAAGATAACATATGGTTGCAAAGGAACCGAGTCGAGCTTAGTATGTGAGTGTTCATGTTTGAGTTCATTTATTATCAGCTTGTTCCAGTTTGGTTCATGTTTGATTCGAGCTTTATTGTTTGAATTCATTTTTGGTTTGTTTAAATTAACGAGTGTTCAAGTTTGGTTCATGTTTAATTCGTTTAGTTTTTGTTGAGCTATAAATGAGCTCTACTTCTAGATGTTCATTAATTTAACAAACGAGCTTTATTAAACCTCATAACATATTATTACATCGAGCATATTCGTGAACATATTTAGCAATTTTTTTTTTAATTAGCATATATTATAATATTTTAATTACTTTAAATTTTGTTATTTAATAATAATTATATCATTATGTTATAATAAATATAAAACATTTATATTATGTATATTTATTAATTTTATAATCAAATATTAATTGAGTTTTTATCGAGCTTATTCAAGAGTTTTGAATCGAACACGAATCGGACTTTTATCGAGCTTAATGTCGAGCTTGTTCAATAGCTTTAAATGATGTTGTTCATGAACCTAAATGAGCCGAACACATTAGTGTTCAAGCTTGTTTATTTAACGATCGAGTATTTAAAATATTGTTCATGTTTGTTTATTTAGTTAATTAAACGATATATAACAAATAAGCTTTACTCGAACTATGCAACGAGTAGCTCATCGAACGTTTGGTTCGCTTGCAGCCCTAAGATAACAGTTCGGTTTTGTGAATGTGAACAATAAAAACGCACGGGTGAACAGCAAAAATGCAGTGGCGAACACTAACAGCGATTTTATTGTTCATAGTTACAAAACCAGTGCGCTTTTGCTTAGCTTAGATAATCATCACAAATTGAGAGATTATTACATGTGAAGTCTGAACATAGAGAATTGTTCAGTTTTGTGACTGTGAACAATAAAAGAGCGCGGGTGAGCAGTAAAAGCATAGTGACAAACAATAACTATGCTTTTATTGTTCATAGTCACAAAACCGAACTGTTATATATGTACAGACTCCGCAGTTAATAATCTCTCTCACAAATTTGATCAGTCTAAGAATTTGCGAGGCTTAAGGATATCAAGCCATCAAGATGTCGCTTACTCAATCTTCAACCAATGATTGAAAAATGATGTGATGCCCCTAATAACATTCATTATCATAATGGAAGAGACTTTTCAGAATTACTCTTAACACATCAATAAGAAAACTTTTGAGAAACTTTATCATCTTATTCAAATTCCATAATAAGCACCAATGTTTATGAAGAATGCCCTATAATTGTTCATCAACTTAAGGGAAATGCTTTGAGAAAAAAAAAACATTTTTAATATTATGTAACATAATTATCGCAATAATTTCATGAAGAATTAGGCGTTGTTTATGACAGCTTTTAACCACTGCTTTTTTATTGCTTTTTAAAAAATATATACTTGAAAACTGTTATAGAAAGCAGTAAAAAAATTGTCCCAAATGAAACCTACAAATTTTGAGAATTGTTGCGCTAAAATAGAGGTTAACAGAGTGCTTTAGTATGGAAATTATGAAATTGGTGTTAAATATGTAAAATATAAATTTTTTAGTGCTATGTATGTAAATATCCCTAGAAATTTTTTTGGTAGCCTCTTGTGAGACTTTCATGAAGTGAATTAAGACACCATTTTCAAAAAAAATGCTTGGTATTTTAATTTTTTCTTATTTGAATAGTATTTCTAATTTGAGAGAAAATTTATTTAAAGGGCTCTATATATATGACGTTGATCATATTTTATTAAGTCTAATCTTATAGTTTTGGATGGTGCACATTTTCTATAAATATTAAAAAAACTAATTTATCTTCAAAAATACTGCAAATGTATTTGTTTTGTTTTTAGGAGCTATTTATTAATGGTGGTCAATAGTCAACAAGTAGTGATGATAGTGGGTGGCGATGGTTGAAGGGTGGACAGAGTGGGGCAGCGGTCGTTGGGTGGACGACGAGTAGTGGTGGTCAACTGACTACTGCAGGAGGCGATGATCAATGGTTAGGCGGCGATAGCGGGCAGCAACAACATAGTTGACTTGTGGTGAAAAAAGAATTCATCCAAAGTTAGACGAGCTTTTAATACAAAAAAGAACTAATTAATGAAAAAGGAATTCAGTGAAATTTTACGTTGCATTTATTTTTCATCAAATCAAATACACAATTTTTGTTTTACATCACATTCCTTTCTAGCAAACCAAACACCCTCTAAATGTTAAAATAAATAAAAAAAAATGATATTATGAGTTCAATTTTTTATACTTTATATAGTTCATATAAATATTTTGAATTTATTTATCTTCAAAAATATTATAAATGTATTTATTAAAAAAATGTCATTGTTTCTGTACCAAAAAAGAATAATCATCAATTGCATATTTAACATTTTAAGTGATCATTAATGAAAATTAAATAAGTTTTCCAAAAAAAAAGATTGTGACATTGTGTAATTTAATTTGTATATTGGAGTGATTTTTACTTGAATTGTTAAAACCAACATATATGACAGCACTGATCTCGAGGTAATCTTTGAATTAAAACTTTTGAAATTAAAATAATGATCATTTGAAATCCAAATTTGACATGCTTATAGTCAAATCCCGGGGCTCGACGAGATGTATCCAATGAGTTCAAAATCACTCAATTTAGACATCATTAAATCACTTAAATGCTAAAAAAACTTCATGATTAAGGGAATCGATATGGACTGTATGATGAAGTATTTTGGATTCTAGTTTATGTTATCAAAATGTCAATCCCAAAAAAACATATAAATAGATCATCATTCTCCATATAAGATAATAAAAGAAAGAGAGAACTCTTATATTTTTCAATTAGTATCACCAACGGCCATCACAAGCTACTGTCATCGACAATTACCATCACCGTCGATGATCACCGTTAATAATCACCATCATATTTAGAAATCTGACAAGATATAACCTTGTTGTTGGGTGTAGTTATCCG
This sequence comes from Dendrobium nobile, assembly GCA_022539455.1. NCBI lineage: Eukaryota > Viridiplantae > Streptophyta > Magnoliopsida > Asparagales > Orchidaceae > Dendrobium > Dendrobium nobile. The sequence goes on from CM039726.1 coordinate 9,501,467, forward strand.
CTAGTGGACACTGCTTTCCATAATCCCTATTGAGGAATCAAGCCCTATTACTGGGTATTAATCGTCTATTTATGGACACTTGATTTATGTTAATCCTCATAAGAGGAATTAGATATCTTATTCTAAAATAATCATCTTCTTCTTCAACTGTTAAGAAAGAAGAATTATTGTATCTTCTAATATATAATAAATTTTTTATCTGAGTTAGGCCCTGCAATTCCCTTTTCGAGTTTTCCACATAAAATAATTCTGGTCTTATAACTTTTTTCTGTGCATATTAAATTTTTATACAATGTTAAGATGTAAAATATACACTCTACCGACTCAAAAATTTTAGCACGTGGCAATTTGATGATGTTTGTCGAAAATGATTCTTAGATGGGGGAAACCTTTACCACAATCTTGAAGGGTCATTTACGTCTATGTCATAGGCATGGTTATAATGAGTGAATCCATTTACCATAAACCATTATTAGGTCCGAAAGAAGTCCTTAAATATTGAGGGTAACCTTATTGTAATAACAAATAAATATTGTTTTATCTCCTCATAATCATCAGTCATTGTTGCATTAATTTTGTGGAAAATAGATTTGGGATGGGTGGCAACCTTGGCTGCAACCTCAAAGGAATATTTATGTTAAAATCTCAAATATGGTTATGGTCAAATAAGTCCCTCTAATATTTTATGCTTCAATAATAGTCTTTCTATCAACCAGCTTTCATAAAGCTTCCAACAAATACGTGAAGACTTCAAGTGAATCTTAAACTCCAAGCAATCCCCTACTGGACTTAAACTCCTTGGGAAAGGTTATAGTCTCAAACTAAAATTAAAAAAAAAAAAAACAATATGAAGATAAACCACTATTCACCTTTGATTTGGGATACAGATGGCATTTCCAACTCCCAATCAAGGTATTATCAATCCCAATGGGTTCGATTAGATTTCTTCTACAACTGTTAACGTCATCGAGCAATATTTTGACAAATAATTTCAGATAAGTCAAAAATCCTAAACGGATTACTCTTGAGAGAAGAAATGTAAAAGAGGAGGGTAAGAGCAACTCGTTCTCTAAAGATAAGGGCATTGGAGTTTAAAAAGGGATATTGCCCATTAAAGATAGTAGAATGCCTCTCTTGAGAGAGAAAAAATGGAGAAGAGAAAGGGTAAAGAGAAACTCGTTCTCTAAAGAGGGGCATTAAGGATTGAAAAAATATCGCTTATTCAAGAAAGTGTAATATCTCTCTTATGAGAAAAAATAGATAAGAAAAGAGGGCAAGAGCAACTTATCTTTTGTATAGAGGGGCACTGAAGCTTGAATGGGGATACCACCTATTTAAGACAGTGGATTGCCTCTCTTATAAGAAACATGGAGAAGAAAAGGGGCAAGAGTAACTCGTTCTCTACAGAGAGGGGCATTAGAGCTTGAAAGGGGCTGTTGTTTATTCAAGACAACATATTGTTTCTCTTGTAAGAAGAAGTGGAGAAGAGAAGAGTTGGGGGGGGGGGAGAGAGAGAGAGAGAGAGAGAGAGAGAGAGAGAGAGAGAGAGCAAATCGTTCTCTTCAAAGAGGGGTATTGAAACTTGAAAGGGAAAACTGCCTATTCAGGATAATGGAATGCCTCTCTATGGGAAAAAATGGAGAAGAAAGGGGGCAAGAGCAACTCATTCTCTATAGAGAGGGGCACAAGAGCTTGAAAGTTGATACCACATTTAAGACAATGGAATGTCTCACTTATGAGAAGAAAATGGGGTAAGAGAAGATTGGGGAAGAAAATTAGTGCAAACTCTTCCTTCCATGAAAGGGTATTTATACTTGAAGGGAGAAGATAAGAGTTACATAAATTTAAATGGAAGTAATATGAGTTTAAGAAAGGGAGTTATATGACTTCAAGGAAGAATATATATAACATTAAGGAACAGAGTTGTGTAACATTAAGGAAGAGAGAGATATGACAATAAGGAAGAAAGTTACATGACATTAAGGAAAGGAGTTACATGCTTTCAAACAAAAAAGTTATTAAAAATTTTGAAAAAAAAATATTAAAAATCTGAAAAAATAAATAATATGAAAAAAAAGAAAAAAAAATCCAAAAATAAAACTTCTCTTAAGAACATGTTTTATTTTTAAAAAACAGAACTTCTCTTTTTTTAAAAAAAATTAAAAAGAGAAACTTTCTTAAAGCAAAAGAATAGATAAAAAAAGAGAAAAAAAATATATATACACACATTTCATATGTAATAAGCTTTGACATCTAAAAATAAGAGGACAAATGAATTAACTCTAGAAAATTCATATGACAACACAAATTTCAAGGTAATCTTTATATTATTATTTTAATTAAAATAATGATCATCTAAAATCCAAATTTTACATGCTTATAACTAAATCGAGCGGCTCGGCAAGATGAATCTAACAAGCCCAAAATCACTCTAATATGCATTATTAAAGCTCTTAAAGGCTAAAAAAATTGATTTATAATTAAGAAAATCGATATAGATTGTATAATTGAGTGTTTTGAATTCTAGCACAATTTACCAAAATATTACTCTGATAAATAGAGTTTTTTTTTTTTTTTTTATACTCTGATAAATAGAGTTTCATTCTCCACATGAAAGGATAAAAGAAAGGAGAGAACTAGATAATTCTCTTATATTTTTAGCTATCGCCATTAATGATCACCACAAGCTATTGTCATAGATAGGGGTGTCAAAATGAGTTTTCAAGTCGGCTTTGGATCAAAATCGAAACTGACTCGCCTTCAACTAATTTGACTCGAACCTGACCTGATTAGACAAATGAGTCAGAAAATGAAACCCATACCTAACCTACTAACCTGTGGGTGCGAGAGATGCGTGTGGGATTGCATATGGGAGTGCGTAACTGCAAGGGAGAGTGCGAATATGGACGAGGGCGGGACAACTCGAGTGTGTGATTGTGCAAATGCGAGCAGATGTACAACAAAAGAGAAACGACGAGCAGGCGGGGCCGAGGCCGCATCGTCACGAGCTCCTACACAACTACAGGAAGCAGGTGTTAACGCCTTGAGCGCGATTGTGAAGGTACACGAGTTCATCGCGAGGCGTCTGCGTGGGGGCGACTAGTGAGGTCGAATGTGGAATCAGGTCAAATTAGGGTAAAAGTTGACTAGGACTCGACCCGATTTTTTAAACAAGCCAAAAATTAGAACCCAAACCCGATCCATTTGTTAAACAGATCGACCTGAACCCAAATTTTTTGGATTGGGTTTGAGTCGAGTCAATAATTGATTGCCCTAATCTTTGACAACCACCATCACCACCAACGGTCACCATTAGTAATCGCCACCACTCTCGGATTCTGACAATATGTAACCCTGCTGTTGGGTGTAGTTGTCCACCCGTGGACCCCGCTTTCTATAATCCCTATAACTGAAATCAAGTGTTATTATTGGGTGATAATTGCCTATCTAGGGACACTTGATTTATTTTAATTCCATAAGAGAAATCAGACATCTTATTCTCAAATTGTCATCTTCTTCAATTGTAAGAAATAGAGGATTCTTGTATCTTCTAATATTTAATGAATGTTTCATTTGGCCAGACCCTGTGGTTTTTTCTCTTTTCGGATTTTCGACAAAAAAACTACTGGTTTTATAACTTTTCTCTATGCGTGTTGAATTTTTGTACAACATTAAGATGTAAAATACAAACTTTATCAACTCAAAAATTTTAGCAAGTAACAATTATTCCACAATTTTTCTTATAATTAATATATATTGTCAATAAATGTTTTTAAAACATATTAATTTATAGATACAAAAAGTGAAATTGAACAAATTAATATAAATCAAATTGAATGATTTCATGATCCAAAAGGTCAAATTGATAATCTCATTATATTTATATTTTGAATAAATCAAACATTTTATTTTACTTTATTTTGACTGTGTGTTATATTCACAACAGATAATAGATTTTTATGAAGAAAAATAAATTCAGTGGTCCTCCATCAATATAGATTAAAAACTTTGAGAAAATAAGAAGTGGTCCTAATGAAAAATAAATAACAATTTAAGTAATCTTATATAGCAATTATGTGAAATCAATTCTAACTAAGAACACAATGAATAAAAAGAATTCATATAACGGACTCCACATAATGAGATAAAGATTTGTTGTTATAATATATCTATTAAAATATTCAATTTAGAAAAAAAATGCATTTTTAATAGATCATATTATCTAAACTAGATCAAATATTATAATAAATATTAATTATAATTTTATATGATGAAAGAAGACTTGGTTGCTTGTTAGATCCTTAAAATGCTGTACTGATACAAATCTCCTAACTTGCTCTTAAGGTCATCTCCGACCGAACGCCGCCAAACGCCAAACGAGCGTATGGCGTCGTTCGGTCGCTCCAACTGAACGCCAAATTTTCCGCCATCTACTTGCAGGTGAAAAGTGCGAGGCCAATATTGGCGTCGCACTGTTCACCCACGCCATTTTCGGCTCTCAACCGGAAAAACGCGCAAAAGGAGAACGATCGTTACCTTCCCATAAACACCTAAAATGGCGTTTGATTGGAGCAGCCGCACGGCATTTTGGAGTTTTACGTTATTTTGCCGTGAAAAATAGAGTTCTCGGTTGGAGATGCCCTTAGGGATTCATGATGCATAAACACTTTACTATATATATAAAGAACATGATGATTCAATCACAACCATCAATTAATAGGAAATTTTCTAAACTAAGCTCTCAATCCTTGCTCTTACTGACATAAATCATTTCTTGTAGTTCATGTTACAATTACAATCCTTCTAAACCGTTGCTCTAATGCGACCCTGTGACGTCCTAGGATCTAATGCAATGATTGAAATTCTAAATCTAAATTTTAATAACTCAATCATTAACAGAGACAATCAAAGCTACTATAAAATCTAAATAATAAATAACTGGACATTTTTTTAATCCATCAAGAACACACACTCACTCATACACAGACACACACTAATCTAGTACACTTTCAATCATCTATACATCAAAAGGATCACAAAAGAGTATCTCAATCACAGATGCCCCTATATCTTTCTATTCCGTTGGGTGACTGAGCCTTCATCTTTCTTTGAAATATTTAAAAACCACTAATCTGGCAAGGCACCACGACACTAACCTCCTCGATGCCGTAGTGCTCACAAATATCAAATTCTCGTAAAATCTTACCATTTGAGAGCTTGGTAATGGCACCACCCATCACCGCAGTGCATGTTCAATTTCACCTCCCCATCCAAGAGCCCAATACCACCACCATGTGAAATTATTAAGTGCGAACACCAAATGCCATCCAAAGCCCAATAAAAATACATCACATCACCCCTATTCGGTACTACGGCTCGATACTGCTCAATACCACAGCTCGATACCGAGCTCGATATTGCTCGGTACTGGATGAAGTGACTGCACCTATAATCAAATTAGTCTCTTTCTAGTGCTGGTTATTATAAAAAATTATAATTTTTAGCACATTCAACTGATTGATACAATTTTGTTGCACATGTAATATAATTTGAAATTAATTATTATGCAATATTAAATAATGTTAATTAGAAAAAATAAGCTTAGCTCAGGTCATAATCTTCTCTAGAAGAGTTCTCTCTATGGAATAACATTATCATCCTCCAATAAATTATATTTTTACATATTTTCTTTTTTATAACCTCTAAAAGCAAGATTACATGACTCGAGCACTAGGGCATGAAATTTAATAATAATTTAATCACATCAAGCAAATAAAAATAAAATAAGAACAAAGGAGATGAAGACATCAAAATATATTTTTTTATTCTTATATTTCAATAATCAAAATAATAAAATTTTATAAAAAAAAAACTTAACTCCCATAAAATATTCTCCTACAATCAATTTTTAAGAGTGGATCTACACATTTCTCCCTTCTTGAGGCAAAATATCTCATAGCCATCCTATTTTTCTTCTAGACATAAATTTCTCAAAGAAGATAATTGAAAGTAGGCTTTTCCTACAAAGTCGAAGGAAATCAAGAAAGTTCAAAATGGTTTAGAAGAAAGAAATCTCTCAAACAGTTTTAAGATTTAAAATAACAAAAATAAAACAAAATCCACGAATTGAAATAGCTGATTAGAACACTCTTTTAGCATGAAAGAAGACTTAGTTCTCATGTAGAAACTAATTTATCTTCACTTTCTGAGCTTGCCTGTTCCTTTTCTTAGGGCCAGACTTGGCAACTTGGAGGCTTCGGCGCACTGCACTAAGCCTTGCAAGCGCTGCCTTTTTCAGATCAGGTCTATAATGGTTGTCTGCAACCTGGCAAAATAAAGGATAAAAATTCAATCTTTACTGATTTGGTGTGATGAATTTTGAAAATAGAAAGAAAATTTTATGATTCATTTGATAATTGCAGAGCCTCTATGAAAGGAAGGAGATTTCAATCACATTACAATCAGGATTGAAAAGAAAGATGATATGAATCACAAAAAACAAAGCGGAGGAGCAAAAGTAAATTATTTCATTGAAGATCTGGAAATGAAAACAGACCTTGATCATCACAGCAAAATCATATACGCATCCTTCAAGAGAAACTTGCAGAACAAATGATATAAATTTAAAGAGAAATGTAAATTTGATCCATTTTATTGTTTGACAAAATCCAAGTGCTGAAAATGTTGTTAATCACTCACATGAGAGATTTTGCTAGACAAGAGAAGAGAACTTGAAGTTCTAGATTAAGTTATCAACCGTAAATTGGGGTATAGATTTAGCTAAAGTTTCTCAAAAACAACAAAATCATATATCGCAGAAATGGGTAATGATGAGTTTGAGGCGGCCTACAACTCCAAATTCAAGACAAGCGATCAGTTCTATGACTATGAGCGACAACAATTAAGGCTTTGTTTCAGACAGCTATATTATTGCCTGGCTTTTCAAACAACAAACACAATTTCTATTTGATCACTGCTTTTTAGTTGCCTCCCAAAAAGTTTTTACAAGAAAATCACTTTCTACGATAGCTATACAAAGTTGCTTTTTCTACAACTTTACAAAACAGTAAAAATGATATCGCAATGAGAAGTGAAAAAGAGTTGGGTAAGTCTAAATTAGGATTAAATTTGTAACATAAAATTTGGGGACTTGTGCGTAGACCAGAGAATTAATGGAATAAGGAACAAGGAAAAGTTGAAAGATAAATTTGTTTATATGAATAAAATCAGGTTTTGTTGGGATACTTACGCCGCCTATAAAATTAGTTTTGAAATAATTGCAGGGAAAATAGCAAATATATACTTTAAAAAATGAAAAAAAAAATCACTTGATTATTTTCGAACGTTAAGCCTATCAATAATAAATAATTTCTTTTTATTAGATAGGTATGAAAATTCATTTTGTAAAATTTGTAAGATAATTTCAAAAGAAAGATTGTAACACGTCATAATGTAATAGTTATTGATGTATATTTTAAGAGCATATTAAAATAGTAATAATTAATAATTATCCTATGAAGAGATTGCAGAATTAAAAGGTGATAACAATGGTTGAAAAGTTTCTAAACCACAATGTGGAGGAATGTAAGTGCACCCTTGATCAAGTTGTGTCACAGCTTAATACCTATTTTGTTTGCTCGGACACGCAAATGGCATACATATTCATACAGAAAGGGTTGTAGAAAATATCGCACCAATACATAATTTGAGAGCTTATCTAAGTATAATGGTCATATAACCAATTCAGCCCAACGTGGACCTTTTTGGGCATTCTCCATAAGATATGACACCAATTATGTCCAAAGGGTTACAAAGACTAAAATTCTCAATGCATTTTATGTATTAAAAATGTCATTGCACTGATTAGGGGCGGATCTCTCCCTTCAGCCTGGGGGAGGGAGAGAATTCCCCCCTAAAAAATTTAAAATACTATAATCTTCAGGCAATTCAAACATAAAAAAAGTTAAGAGTAATAATATTTTGTAGACTACCATATATGTACATTATAACATATAAATGGCAAGATACGACATGAGATTAGAGAAGCCAAAATAAAGATTATTTGGGACCTATTTGTGCCTCAGCCTGCCTCAACATATAATAACATGATTTAAATGAAGTGGCGCCTATGACGAGTTTTGGGTCACATAAGGTTCTACAAGTTCAAATCAGCTCAGCACACAAGCAAGATCATTTATTATGAAAAAGATAAAACTATCTTGATTCAGATAACTATTATAATGATATGATAAAAAATAACTAGAAAAAAAAAAGATAAGAAATCACTTGATTAAAAAAAATGAGGCATAATATTTAAATATTTTTAATAATTTTGTACATAAACAAATTCTAATAATTTGTATATACATTTTATATTAATATTTTTTAAACTAGTCAGAACACAAGCTAAACAAGTTGAATCGAAATTAACTTAAGCTTGGATTATTAGCTTATCAAGCTCAACTCATTAGCAATTTATTATATTGAGCCCATGCCGATTCACAAGCGGGCTTGACTCAATTACATCCCTTAAAGCTAACAATTGGATTCAACAACAACAGCAAGAATGATCAAAGTGGTAGAAGTTTGGTGATATTTAAGGATCAAAGGTTCATTTAGCAATCTATTAGTTGTTTGATAAACCCCTAGAAAAAGAAATCATTTTTTGAGTCTGATGGTTAAAATAGAACCAAAAAGATTGATCAATACTAAGTCTAAATTAAAGAAACTAAGCAGTAAATTTACCCATCTCACTGATGTGTACACAATTTTTTACATGAATAAATAGATTTCAATTCATAATAATATACATGAAGAAAATGTGCATCTATTAACGTTCCTGTAGCCCAGGCAATGAATCATTCATTTATAACGAATCCAATTAGAAATATAGAAGAAAGACACACTATAAGTAGTTTAGTGCTTCAAATTTATGAATCTTAGTCTTTAAGAATGTAAATTTCATCGTTTTAAGATGAAACTGTACAATAATATATCCTACAAACAATAATAAATCCTGCAAACCCTGTATCTACAAACGAGTATGGCAAGTTATAAATGCAAAAATGAAAGGAAAAAAAATAAAGAAAAAGAAATTATAACCACACAAAGAAAAAGCTCAAATAACATTGCTGCTAGATGATATGTACACAAAAAGCACAAAACAGTGAAAAGCATGTAAGGGAAGATCTTTTCACAGCGGAGAATTATATAAAATTCAGGTATAAAAAAGCCATTACCTGACTAATCACTGCCTTTGCCACTTTGCGGAATTCTCTCTTCATAATCGACCTGTGGGACAGACTAATCGGTTTGTTCTGCTTTTTCTTCTTCGTAGTAGCAAGGACAACAGAGAGATCTTTTCCAGCAGGCTGAATGGATACGGTCTTCTTGTTCGCCAAACCTAGATTTTTTAAGACAATTAGTCGTCTCTATAGCAAAAGGAGTAAACAAAGTCAAACAAAATGCAAGTGCACTCACTCACCAGAGAACTTGAATGAATGAACATTATAAAGGTTGTTCTTCTCCTTGCTAAACTGCACCATGGCGCTACCGTTACCAAACTGCTTCAACAGAAAGGCATTATTCTTCTTCACTATCTCCCAAATGAGAGCATCGGGAACAGTAGCCATTGCACCTGCGTGGCAAACAAAAGAAAAGAAAAGCAGTAAATTTGTGGGTGTGAGTGCCCACGTTTGGATCTTTAGATCTAACCAAAAAACGGCACAAATAGGAGTATTGGTCAATACGGAAAAATTAAAATGACAGAACATCAAAAGAACCAAAGATTAAGCAACAAATTTCTCTTCCTGGTTATTCACTGCATATAACTATTGCAATTAAATGAAGGTCTTATAGTATCTAAGAAAAAAATACAAGGAATAGTTTTAGAGAACTAAAAAAAATTCAAGACAATGAAAATCATGAAATGAACATATAACTATTACGATTAAATGATCTATATACCGAAAGCTAAAGAATTCACTTGATAGAGATGGCGAGAACACAAAGGGTTAAGGATGGCACCAAGTACTGTCCTTACCACCACCTGCTCAGTCACCTGATTGAAGACTGTATTGTTTTCAAAGACTTGATAGAGAAGAATTTCAGGGGAGGAGCACGAACTCGGACCCATACACTAGTGCGAACGGAGTGGATTGTGTTGGGGTCCTATAAGTGGCCGATAGGCCCACAAGGCTTCCACCAACCTCTCATCCCACTGACGTTTATTGTCATCGAGGGTCTTTTTGATAATTTGTACATTAAATGGAGTGCTAGAATAGTCACTCATTAATGCCTCAAGAGAGAGATATCCATGTCCCATCCTTGAAAATTCTAGAATTCCAAGAATTCAAACTTCATCTTACTCAAGTAATCAGGCTTCTTTGGATAGTTTGGCCAAAATTTCTCCTCGATAGATCTCAACCTGAGCACGTGGATGTCCAAGTATATACTTTCAACTCATATGATCTATCAATGCACTTGTAAACCCGATTATTGATATTTGATAACTCCTTGTTAATAGCCTCAACTTTGAATTCCTATAACTTTGCTTTCTTATTGAGTGAAAACAACTCATCATGTAGGCGAAATCTTCATCCCAATTTCCTCAATCTTAGTTACTAGGGGAGTGGGGTAAGGAGGAAGAGGATGCTAAATCTTTGAATTTCTTCAAGATTATTAGTTGAGCAATTTCATGAACCCTAAAAGGTCTTTGACTTTTAAAAAACATCTTTATATAATACCCTACAACCTCTTCAATCTAATGAAAAGGGACTTAAATCAACGACGCTATATGACAACATATATGGTATGAAGTGTGGGAAGAATAAGCCTGGCATCAAATTTCTTGCCATTAATTTCATCAACATCCTGATCATCCACATAAGTAACATAACAACGAATCTTCAATAATGAAAGCGTATTCCCTGAAGGTACCATCTTGAAGAATAATATCAACATACTGAACACTATAGGTGGAGATTCGAAATCCAACTTTAAAAGTTCCATCTTTCATTGATTTTGGCTTAATTAATTCACATTATTCAGCAACTTGGGAATCTACAACCAAAGAATCACTTGAGGACTAGAAATCACTTGATTCTCGAAACATATTCAAGTCCCCATGAGTCATCTCCAGCATACACTTGGATAATGATGCTCAAAAGTCATAATTGTCAAAGCATTTCAAATACAATAGAAAAGCACTCCAAAAAATATCTCCGGATAGCGTAACATATGATTCCTTTCTAGACTTTGACAAACATCTTGCACAACAATCAACTATTACAAATCATCTCAAAATAACACGAAACACTAACATTAATAACATTAAAAATATAAAATATGTCTCAAATAAATTGAAGGAGGCTGTCATTCAACAACATTAGATTAATTTGAATCTGCTATATTACCTGCAACAACACATCACCTAATGTAAGATCTAACAATATGCTATCAAAAATTTATTTTTAAATCAGTGTTATTGAATTATCAAATTATTTATAGCATAAAAAAAAACTCAAGTATTTCAAATCTGATCAAGGTACAAAAAAGTTACACTCATGGATAAGTAGGTGATTATTATTTTTACTACCATATTTTGAGATTTCATACAGGGTTAGTAATCATAAATCTTATATAAATATAATCACATTAGTCTCTTGGTGCCAAGGTTCACAGGTATAGAGAATAATGTTCAATGAGAACATTAAAAAAAAAATTTTGTTGGAAAATGAAAAAATTTGTCAAATATTAAATGAGCTCATCAAAGAAATAAAAATTGTTACAATATCAATAACAGTCCTAAGATAATACTACATAACACAACTAAAATAGATATATGTGATGATAGAATAATGCTTTCAACAAGATACAAATTTACAACAATCAACAATATATAATATAATTTGAACTTCCTAATTGGTAAAAAGAAATACAACTTCATGTTATACTAACTTTCTTTCAACTTACCAATTAAAACCTATAAACTATTGAAAAATATATATATTCTTTTATCATTCGTAAATGTTGGAGACATAAAAAAAAAGGTCTATTTACAAAGAGAAGCAAAAACATATCAAATGAAATTACAAGATATCAAATTAAGTTATTAAATATAAAAAATGTTAATATAATTTAACATCATAAATTCAATATTTTTATTAATTTCTAATAGATATGAATTACTTGCCTTTACTTTTATATGAAGAATAAGCCAACATTGAAGACAAAAAAAGCAACTGAAGGATCACACAACAATCATTTTAACAATATCAGTTCTTGGAAAACAATGTAATGGCATCTCAAAATAAAAATTAAAAAAATCCTAATTTCAAATACAAGATTCTCATGTAACATGCACATTAATAATCTCAGGCTTCACAATATCTACATCAACAATTATAGAAATAAAACCTAATATATCATAATCATGATAGCTCATTAGTTCATTACATGGTATGTTTTGGTAGGACATTAAGTTAAATGATTTGAGGCTAGATAGAGATGATCACAATTGTTGTCATAGAAGTCTTAAAACAATAGTTCAACTTCAAATGATTAAAGTATATGAGCATTTCTTCATCTCTTGAGTTCATGTCTCATCTTTCAAAAGGATCCCTAAGCTTTTAGAATGTAGAACATTCAATCAAATCAAATAAACAGCTATTCACTGAGCAATTAATTTAAAGATACCCATTTGGCTCTAAACCTTTACACAAGAAGGAATTTTGAACTCATTATATAGATACATAGTCATTGTGGGGAGATTAAAATGACAGAAAAAGGTAAATTGAAGCAAGAAACAATCAAAGGAATCAAAGGACATGCAACTAATTCTCCTCTAAGGTATTCAGTTAAGCAGCATTTTCAGTGAAGTTAGTTGAAATCAAAGTCTTAATGTATCTAAAAAGAAAAGGGAGCAATAATTTTGGGAGAACGACTTCTGCTAAAAAAAACGTGCATCTTCGACCCGTAAATGAAGAAAGCAACAGAATTTGATAAAAATGAACGGAAAAACTTAGATCGTCACAAGATTAAGAAATAAAATGCATCAAACTGGCGAACGATTTACCAAGGAAAGACGAAGAGGCAGCTCTCTCCCCTCTCGTTCCACGGCTTCGCAGGAACCGGCTAAATCACGAAGCTCAAAGTTTTATATCGGCATATAACCCTAAACCGGGGTGCAATTACTCAATTGCCCCCGCTAAGCCTTTTCAGATCGACAAAGAAGTTCGGCCTAGTTTTGACTTTTCATGCAAGAATAATGTAGATATATTTATCTATTTTATATATATCTTCAATGCTATTATTAAAAAATGGTCTTTTCTATCTTTATTTTCTATATAATCCATATATATATCACCTTTTTAAATGCCTTAATTATTTTTTGCTATTTCTCAAAATTATAAAAGACTTTTTAAATTATTATAAATAATAATTAAATTTTAATGAAGTCTAACTACTAAACTCAAAGTAATTATGGATTTCAAATTATTAATGTGAATTTTATTTATTTTTTTAATTTTCCATAAAAAATATATCTATTTATCTATATATATATATATATTTTTCGTGATGTATTATTTATAATAAATTGATATCAAAATGCTCAACACATTATATGTTACTAGTTCAAACATGTGTGCATAATAAAAGATGGATAACAAATCTATTTGTAGATTTTATCAAAATAATTTTTTTTATATATATTATTAAAATATAACTTATATGTGACTCTTTTGAAAAAGATGAGAATGTTCCGCGAAAATTTCCGACCCTTTTTTTAGGAAGATATTTATAATATGGAATATTTGATAAATGTCTCATATACTTCCAGTGGCGGAGCCAGGAAATTTATCAAGGGGGGGCCTAAATCAACTTAGTAAAAATTTCCCTCAACTTTTTTCATCCGGGCTTGGGACCGGCATAGGCAGTTTTAAAAATTTTTTATTAATAATTATCCCAAAACATATAATATTAAATACAAGATAGTAAACAACTTACAATTTATAACGTCTACTCTTCATATTCTGAAAGAGTTGAATGATAACTTCATTATCAATAGAATCCAAAATTTCTTTTTCAACATAAGCAAGTAGTAAATCATTCATCCATTGATCGCCAATCCTGTTTCGCAGTCGATTTTTTATAATATTCATGGCAGAAAATGCTCTTTCAACGCCGACCGTAGCAACAGGTAATACCAATGCCAATTCTAGTAGTTTAAAAACAACCGGATATATTATATCCTTCCTACTTTTGATCATTTTCTCAGCAAGACTTCCAACATCTTTTAATGAGGTGAACTGATCATCAGATCGCATATCCATGATATAGGTATCCAATTGATTTTCAAGAACCGCCCGGTCAACAATACTAAAATCAGTTGGATAAAACTGTGTCATTTGAATCATAAAACGGTATGCAATTGTAGCTTGATCTGTTTGCTTTTGGAACACAAATCCAATATGTTGACTTTGTTTCAGTAGATCTTCAGAACTACGTCTAGCATTATTATGCGCACTATTATGACCTCCTACATGAAGATCAAATTTGTTTGTTTTCTTCCAATTTGAAAATCCATTTTTATTAAATGCTTCTTCATCTTCATTGCCTCTACCTGGTTTTCTAAATAGATAACAATAAAGACAGTATGATTTGTCTTTGCTTATGCTATACTCTAGCCAATCTGAATACTTGTCGAACCAAGCAGGATTAAATCTTCTGTCTTTCATCCCGAATTTAGTTTTTGGAAAATCATGACTACGCGGTTGAAATGGACCTCGTTGTAAATACAGTCTTCGAACTTCATCCCGAATATTAGGATTAAAATCAACAATAGGAATTCGTAGTCCTGGATCAGATGGAAGATTTTCAATGCTTACATCTATATTGTTAGGTAAATCAGTTTCCACTCGAATGCGCTTTTCTTTATGATCTTCAACTTGATTGCTATTGTAATTTGATGTTTTTGAAACTGATGATCGTTTGAAATATCTCTCCATTATAAGGGACTGCAAATTAACCCAACATGTTAAATGAAGCAAGGGCAGTCTTAGCCAAAAACTAAAATCAATAATACTGATAACCCACTGGTCAAATAAAAATATTACATAGCATTCATAAAAGTGAGAATGCATAAGAAAACTCTTAACCCAAAATGATCTATTTTATGAAATTAAGAATGCTTAAATGATGGCCACCAAATTAGCGAACACAATGATAAGCACAAAAATAAATATCACAAGCTCACAAGAAACAAAACACAAAGGGGAAAAATCCTAAAAACAACAAGGAAGCTTATAAGTTGACATATTTCAAGAAGTTTATCTAATAAGATGGACGATAAGTATTAGTTGATGAAGAAATTCTTAATAAATTACTGAACAAAATACCAGACGCTCAAACTTCCTCAAACACTCAAAAAAACATTAAAAAAAAAATAACACATATATCCAGTAATTTGGGCCCGAAACTTTGTCCTTCGTGTCATTTAAGAACTTTAGTTTTTGTTAAAAAAAATTACCTCAAGTCCGTCGCCGCCGCTGCTCTCGGGAGTCGGATACTCCGAGTAACACACGTCGCCGGCTGGGCAGCTGGGCTCCAACCGTCGTCTGCCGCCGCCGGTCGGCTTCGTCGCCGGAGAAACGCCAACGAACGGCGAACCTGCGAGAGAGAGGCTAGAGGCGGCGACGCGGCGTGAAGAAACGCGAAAGAGAGAGTCGGGAGACGGGAGTTGTTTTCACAGAACGAATAGGTTTTATTTAAATCTAAACTTTTTTTTTATTTATTTAATCCCTGTTTTTTTTTAATTAAAGTCTAATTACTCCTAATCCCCGTTTTTTTTTTTTTTTTTTGGGGGGGCACGTGCCCCCCCTTGCCCCCCCCTCCATCCGCCCCTGTTAATACTTCCAAGACAAATTGTGAATGACTACATATTACACACTCCAACATATTACTATTTTATTTATAAAATAGAACACAATCAATAATAAAGCTATTGTCTAAAGCAATAAGAAAGTTGTCTCAAATAAAACCTCATCCATTTTTGGTTTGATATTTATTTGCAAGTAATTTATGTTCATATCATTGAACTAATTTAATTCTAGATAAATATAAAAAATTGCATGTATTATGTTATGTGTGGAATCTAATTGTATTGATCAATTGGGTTGTTTTGTTGCCTCGGACCTCAAGTTTGTCATGTGTGCTGGGTGGTGCGAGGGGTTTACCCCTGCTTGGGTTCAGCTACTTTGCACCCTCTTTTTTTTGTTTCATACAACGCATCGGTGCTGTGTACCCAAGCGCCCCAACGTTGAATGACTAAGAGCGGAGCGCCGCAGCATTCTAGATATGGCACTGCAGTAGATCAAGACAGTTGTTTTAGCGCCGCAGCTTCCCAAACTAGTGCGACAATACTACGAGACGGATTGGATGGTTTTCTTTCTCAGTTTTCTATAGGTTTGAGTCCCTTGGGGTTGTTTACTTGGTTTTATCTTGTATTTTAAGTAAGGAAGATATTGAGAATGGTGCATGTGAGAAGTGAACTAATTAGAGAGTGACAAAGAAGAGAGATATGCACTCATTTCTTCCAAGTTTAATTGTGGATTTCTTGGTGTGGTGTGGTGTGGCTCCATAATTTTTTTCCCTATTTTGAGTTTTTCAACGTTAAATCTTGGTGTCTTTTCCTTTCTCTATTGCTTATTACTTTCTTGCTTGTTTCATCATTGCGGTGTTTACTCCTCATCTCCCAACATTATATACATTGAAATCATATATTCAAAAATTGATAAATTTAAGCCTCAACTATCCCATAATTGTTCATCTACACATCTTAGAGAAGGGTATACAATTATATTGCTTGTGAATTTGGCTACTCAATTGAGTTCATATCTTAAAAACATATTATATCAAGCTTCGTTTGGGATAACTTTTTTATTGCTTTTTAAATCTATTTTCATTGTAATTCATCATAATTCATGTATCTGTTTTTGTATAAATGAATAATAACACCAACATGAACAAGAGATCTAGTAGTTCTATATGTGCTATATATAAATCTACCTTTTTCACCATGTTTGTCTGCACAAATGCAAATTTAAGAAACTCATGAACACCACGTATTAATTCTGAAGGTGAGTCACAATGAGCAGCAGAGCTGATGAGACCAACTGCCTCTGTCGCAGATTCATCAAATTTTCCAATATTCATTCTGCGCTTTCATGAACTTAGTACATCATAGTTGAAGTTTTTAATCTCTTGTTCGGTCTCATGTAAGTTGATAAACTATCGAGGTTATGAGCAGGGGCAGGTCTATAATAGGAGCCCTACGAATATAGCCCCCACTGGTCCAATAATTACAAATCAAACCATTTAAATTATACTAATATAATTATTAACATATAAGATTAAATTTGATTTTTAAAACTAATTAGTTTCGGCTCCACTTCCGCCTCAGCCTACTTTTTCTTCTTTCTGGATGTCGTTATTATCTCTGCCCTCTCTCTCTCTCTCTCTTCCCGCCCCCCCCCCCGGTAGGAGGGAATTGATACTTTTAATAAATCTAAGTTAATTAATTAGTTTAATTATATTAACTTTATAATTATTTTTTACTAAATGTGAACCATTATATCAAATTAATCTAATAAAAAATTAATTTTAAATTTGATATATTACGATCTTATACTAATTTAATTAATCTAAATATAATTCAAAATTTAAACTTAATTTAATTAATTCAAATAAAATAACCTTAAGTATAAAAATAATTTATTTGAACTTAATTTAATAATAACGCTGAGAATTATATTAATTTTTTAATAAATAATAAGATAGAGCGATATATCTATTCTATTTTTAATGGAAATGCATATGATTTTAGAAGTATTTTTATAATTTTTCGTTAAAAATATATATATCATGATATGTGATTACAAGGAATAAAAATTATATTTTGAGAGTAATTTAATGATTAATATTAATTTGTGCCCCCATACAAAAACTTTTCCATGCGTGCTGTATCTCGATGATTTGTGAGCTATAAGGACTGATAGTTTCGTCTTAAAGAATTGCGAGTCATAAGGATGGCTTACTTTTTATCTTAATGACTTGCAAGCTACGGTGCTTGAATTCGTGGCTAAATGATGGGCGCTTAATGAACCATTGAAGACAAATGTTGACTCAAGTTTGCGATTTAGGCTTCACTTGGAACATCTTTCTTACTATTTTATGAAGTAATTTCTTGATATATTTTTTATATAAAATTTTTGTACTAAAAAATTCTTCGTAAAACAGTAAGAAAACTGTACCAAACAAAACCTTAACGAGCTTAAGATGACAGACCTAAATTCTGACCGAAGATCGAAAAATGTGGCATGCCCTTCTAGTTTGCACTTCTTACTTATGACCTTGTAAGGCTTTAGAGACGAACCTTGTCGACGAACTTTGTGGCTAAATAATAGGACCATGATGAACCATTGAAGGCAAATGTCAACTTTATTTTGCGACTTGATGAGCTACATTTGCACATGTATTTCCAAATGTAAGACTTCTTGTACTAATATAAAGAGTAATTCTTTCCTTTTGGGCAGTTTGTATAATTGTTCTTGTTATTTAAATTATTTAATCTCTAATTTTGTATTGTGATTAAGATTTAATCAAGCAATTTATTTGCAAGGCTTTCTTTTTAAAATATAAATTTGATTACAACAACAACAACAACATCGAGCCTTTGTTCCGCTACGTGGAGTCGGCTACATGAATCCTTTTTCGCCATTGTGTCATGTTAAAAGTCAAATTCTCATTTAAATCTAATAAAGAAAGATCATGTCTAATATTTTCTAACCGAGTCTTTTTAGGTCTATCTGTACCTTTCTTAACATAAGTCAAATTTAATACCTCAACTTTCCTAACCGGGTCATCGGAAGGCCTCCGTTTAATGTGACCAAACCGTCTAAGGTGACTCTCTCTAATCTTATTTTCCACTGGAGCTACGCCAGCCTATAAATTTGATTAATCGCTAAATTTTATCATTTACTCAGTATTTTTTTTACAGAATTTCAGATTTTTAGCAATTCTTTAAATTATTTTTTAAATGAACAAAACATGTTTACTGCCTCACCTTAAAAGCATCACTTTTTTTCTAAAATTACAAATTTCTAACCCACAATTATGATTTTTTTTTTTCCATCTCCGATCTCATCCTAAATTGCTTTAAAAATCCTAGACCTTTAATCATACAACATCCG
Source organism: Dendrobium nobile (assembly GCA_022539455.1). NCBI lineage: Eukaryota > Viridiplantae > Streptophyta > Magnoliopsida > Asparagales > Orchidaceae > Dendrobium > Dendrobium nobile. The sequence continues at coordinate 9,520,717 of CM039726.1, forward strand.
CCATATCTTTATACCATCTACTGAGGAACTTAAGATGCAGGTAAGTGTTCTAAAACAATACAAACATGATCACCTACCTGTTTGGTAAATCCACAGTAGGTCAGAAAGAACACACCATCCATGCTGAAATACATGCAGGACAAATGCATTGCACGAACAAGCTTAAGCACCTGCACAAAGAATCAGATTTTGAACATAAGTTAAGAGCATTAATTGCAAATACTACACAAGCAGAACATAATCTGATAAGTGAAAACTAAAACAAAAATATAACCATAGTAATAGTTTCACAGTAACATATTGCATGGTCAAATCTAACAAAATCAAATACACAAATCAGATTAACATATTGACGAACACAAAAACATTAAAAGAGAAATCCTGAAGTCCAAAACAGTCAGAGCATAACATGCTTATGGAAGTTAAGATGTCGCTGAAAAAGGCTTACCAGAAGGTGTGACAAGTTAAATAATAATATATTTGCAAAAAACATAATTAGCATATCTTTTTGAGAATAGAAAGTACTAAATAAATTAGAAAATGTCCAATTGGCAAGACAAATCAAAGCTTACACAGCTTTCAACTTGAGTGAACTCTGGTTAGGATTTCTAACTTTCTTTCTGAAACTTGACTTTGATGCCAGTGATGAAAGAGTAGGATATCGCATTGAGGTCATATTCCAAAACTCAAGTAAAGAACTCTATTTACTTCGTAACTTATCTCCACCAAGTAAAGATTCAACTCTGACCCCTCGTCTGAGACTTTGTTTTTCCACCAAGTTATTATAGTCTCAAAACCTTCCACGTTATCATTTTCATCTATAAAATTGAGGGCCAAAAGCTTATGCACTTTCAATGTATATTTTGCCTGTACCCATCAAATAAGTAAGATTACATTGACATAATTATTTATAAACTCTTCATACCTCCCACCATAGATTTTGGTATGGCAATAATCTACAAACTTTATCTGATAACAAGGATTTAACATGGCGACAAATGATAATAATAAATATGCTCAACCTAAAATTTATCAAACTTACGTTGCTTGACAAATTGACAATGATTAAGCCACTCATGAAACCATAAGGACCATTTTTTAATCCAAGCAATTTTCTATCAAGTAAAATTTTGTCATCAAATACATAATTCCAGAAAACAAGTCGTGACATCATAAGAAATTTTCAAGGGTTACTAATTTATCTCATTCATCATTACAAAATACAAAGCATATATATCGTTGAAAACTTTGATATCTATTTGCTAAATGCAAAAACACATCTTTATCGAAAAGAGCACGCTGCTCCAATATCAAATAGATTGAATTTCACAATGCGCAAACATCATATCTCAATCTTCTAGTTATGACAAGCCGATATTCATTTGCAGTTACATCAGAAAACTTGTGCCTTCTAGCCAGAAACTTTCTAAAGCACTTAATTGTATTATCAAGTTGTCAATTTCATCATCATGTAATGTCAAACTGACTTGCATAAATATATTTAAGATATGACAACAACATTGAATTTTAAAAAAAGTTCCGTTGGAGCTCATGGATTCATTGCTTATAAGGAAACACCACCATCACAGATTCGAATACAATAAAGGAATGAAAGGGCCCACAAATTGCTTCCGAGGCATTAATCGACAACCCCCAAATACATTCAACAACGGGGCGGATAGTTGCTGGGAGGCAAACCTAATGGGGGTGAATAACTAGGATGATTTTTATTTGTGTTTGTTATTGAAATTATTGATTTCCTCTTTTCTTCTATGTAGCATTGAGTATAAATTCTTCAGAGAAAAAAGATTCAAGTAGCCGACCCCACATGGTGGGATAAAGGCTTGATGTTGTTGTTGTTGTAAACTTTGAATTCTTTGACTTACCTTTCAATGAGTCAACAATCATGACCGGTGAAAACTAGACTAAGGCTTCATTATTGCTTCTTAAAGCAGCTTTCTAGTACAACAAATAAATTTTTTTATTAAAAAGCTGCTTTAAGAAGCAATAAGAAAGCCACCCCAAACGAAGCCTAAAAGAGAGGTCCATGGGCTACATGTCTTATATCACCTCAACTTTAGAAACTACTAAAAACGGTCCCAAATTATGAAGACTATTCTCAAGGAGAGTAAAAAATACATCAACATACGGATCCACCTCCATAACTGCAAAAACCAAAGTTTGCACTCCGGAATGAAAGAGATTCCATAATCAAGACATGATGAAATATCATTATGACTGAAATCAAAAGGTCATACATATTCTTAACAATCTCAAAAGACATTAGAAACGTTGTTAAAGGCAATAAGAAAGGTAAGAAAATTATATCTTACTTTTTCTCAATATTATCTAACCAACCCATCGATATCTAGTACACTGCGAAGAAGAGTTCTCCTCTACAACCCCTTGCCATGCAAAAGTGGGTACCCAATGAGATTTCTTTGACGTCACTTGTGACTATTTCTATTTCTTCCCCATCCATTTCTTTTAAGAGGATAAAGAAGCATTCCTCCACTATATCTTCTTGAAAATCTATTCCAAATATTTCAGCTAGTGTTTTTGAGACTTTCTATAATCTATATACCGACCAACTCAAAAGAGAAGGTTATTATTAATACATTTCCTATCACATTTGAGACAAAAGATACGGCATTAGTGGATACAGTTCCACTTGATACGCCTCCCTTGCCTGAAAAAAGATCCGGTTGATCCCATTTTGTGTGAGAATCTGTTACGCCGGCCCAGGAGGGGCCGGCTGGAACGGTCCAGCCCGGACCGGTCCACTGTTACTACAGGCGGAAAAACAGAGGGGGAGCGCAGTTCTGAGCGGAAACCAGAGGAGAGCCGCGTGGTTTTGGGCGCGTTTGGAGGGAAATTTTGAATGTTGGGAGTTGTTTTAGGAAGTTTGTAATTGTTCTTTGTCTTTAATTAGGAGTTTTGGTGAGAATTAGGGCTTATCTTGATTTTGAATTTCTTGGGAGATCTAGGTTTGTTCTTGGGCTCTTGGCTTTGCCGGAGATCGTGGAGAGTGCTTCCTTCCTCTCGAATTGAAGGAAGTTAGTATCTTGCAAGTGCTTTTATCTACTATTGAAATAAAAGTGTTTGCTTTGTTTTCCTACGAATTTCCATTGAAGTTTTCTCTCCGTTTTCCATTGTTTGGGCTGTGTTCTTGCTGCGGACAGCAGTTTCTTTGCTTAGGTACTTGATTTGGGTTAGGTTTACTTGTGCAAACGAGTATTTCCTATCAGAATCCTGATGATTAGGATGACTTATATAATGATACTATGGTCAATACTTGTGATACTGAAGATCTCCCTGTAACACGTCTTCATGACTAGGAGATGGAGTCGACCTCAAAATTATCGAGGTGAACCTTCTCAAAATCCTTTCCAAGAACCATTTGATATTGGAAAATAGAGAAAACCATCAAATTTTGATGATGCATAGCTATAGTGCCTAATGGCCACCATGATAGACACATTCACAATATATTTTGTAATATGCATAGCTATAGTGCCTAATGTACCTGCAATAACCTAAAATGAACCTGATAAGCATTATATGCTGATAGGAAGTACTTGAGTTCTCAAGTATTCCTAACCAAACCAGTGAAAATACAGCAGCAAACTGCTGTCCACAGCAGAATTCAGCAGGAAAAACAGCAAAACAGTGGGAAAAATAGGGAAAAGCTGAGAGAAATTTGGAAGAACAGCTTGTATTTTACTAGTAGAAGAAGAAAACAACAAAGATACAATTGATCCTCAATTCGAGAGGAGGATCGATCTCTCCCAAATCTCTAGACGCCGCTAGAGCCCAAAAAAACCTAAATCTAAGAGATCTCAAATTTCAGCCAAATTCAAGATCCCCAAACCCTAGGAAAAACATATATTTAATGCATACAAATCAAAAGGAATTCCCTAAACAGTCCCTACATTCAAATTTCTCTCTGAAACCCCCCAAAAATCCTTCCTAAAATGCTCTATATGAGCGATCGGCCGCTCGTTCTGGCGGAAACTCCGCCTGTTTGCGATTCCCGCCCGCGAGCCGGTCCCGCCTGGACCGGATGGACCGGTCCAGTGGACCGGTCTAACAATACTCCCCTCCCAAAGATCCACCTTGTCCTCAAGGTGGAAATATACTCGTGTTCCCGCGGAGGTGGCCATCCTTGAGGTGACTGAAAATCTTCACTGTATTGCTGAACCAAGGGCTGCATGGAAAGAGAAACATCCCCTTCCTCCTCCATCCTGATCAAATCCAGCTTGTGTAGTCCCACCAGATAATCTTCCCCCACCTCTTGTATATCCCTAACCATGGTCTTAAGTGATTTCGTGGCTTTGGATAGCCCTGCATCTCCCCTTATAACCATCTTTCTCCCATCCACCATTAATTCCATCGTGAGTGCTCCCCAATTGTCCTTGGTTTCCCCCAAGGTCTGCAACCATTTCATCCCCAGGATGACATCCGTACTCCCCAATTCCAAAGAAAGGAAGTCTTCCTTTACATGGATCCCTTGAATCTTCAGAACTACTCCTCGACAGACTCCTCTACCCATCTCCACCTTCCCCGTGCCCATCATCACTCCATAGCCTCCAGTATCCACTAACTCCATCCCCAATGACTCCACTATCTGGTTGGAAATAAAATTATGGGTTGCCCCACTGTCAATCAACACAACCACCTCGCGGTCAGCTATTTCTCCTCTCACCTTCATAGTGTGATTCGGGGTGAATCCCACTACAGAGTTGAGGGAGACTTCTGCCACATCCAGGTGCAGCTTCTCCTCCTCATCATCAGATCTGCTGCCTCCTCCCTCCTCGTCTTCCTCATCTTCACAGACAAGGAGAACATGAAGAGTTCGGTCCTTGCACCTATGCCCTGGCATGTACTTCTCATCACATCTGAAGCACAACCCCTTTGTCCTCTTATCCTGCACCTCCTCCTCTGTCAACCTCTTGAAATTTTCCCCACTCCCTCCTACTGGCTTCTCCCGGGTGGTCTCATTACTGTTGCCTGATGTAGGCCCCTTAGGTGCTGGAAGAGTGGTCGTCGTCCTGTTAGAGCCTCCTGAGTTGTTTCCTCGAGCCCCTCTTTCCGATTTCTTCTGATCTTCCACCAATTGCGCAAGCTCCATAGCCTTGCCTAAGTTCCTTGGCTCCAGCACCCGAACAGCTGTTCTTATCTCCGGTTTGAGCCCTTTCATGAAATTCCCTTCCAGGGCCGATTCGGAGATATGATCCAGACGGCTAGCCAAGTACTCGAATCTGTCCCGGTAGTCGGCCACGGTCCCCTCCTGAGTCAGGGCAAAGAACTGTTCATAGAAGTCTCCTCCCCCGTCGGCTCGGAAACGCTCTAATAAACAATCTTTGAACTCTCGCCAAGTCCTGATAGGCTCTCTTCTGTCTCTCCACTGATACCACGCCAGCGCCTTCCCTTCCAGACACAAACCTGCTGCCGTCAGTTTTTCATCATCTGTCAACCCGTTGACAGCGAAATAACGCTCCACCTTGTATATCCAGCCGTGGCCATCTTCACCCTCAAAGATGGGCATCTTCAACTTTCTCACCTTCGGATCTCTGCCATTACCCCGGAAGTCTCCGTACCCTCCCGTTCCTCGAAGGTGAGGTGCTCCCCAAGTGTCCCGATCCTCCCTCCGACGTTGGTAACCGAAATCTTCGTCGTAATCTCCTCTTCCCCTTTCAAAATCAGCACCTCGACGCTGAAATTCAGCACCTCGACGCTGATGTTCTTCTCTCCTTTCTCCAAAATCTGCACTACCTTCATATTCCCCCCTCCTGCTTCCAAAATCCACACCTCGACGCTGAAATTCAGCACCTCGACGCTGAAAATCAGCACCTCGACGCTGAAAATCAGCACCTCGACGATCATTCCCCATGCTTATCTCCTCTCTAGAGAATGGCTCTAGAGGTGGCATGTCGTCATCACCTTCAAGAATCTCCACCTCCGGATTCCTCCTCCCCCGGACTGGGTTCGGATTTCCTCCTACGCCATGGCCGTCAGTGGTCTCTCTCACTTCCGATGTGTCCGGATGGGTCTTCATCTCCAATAATTTCTTCATCATTTCTTCCATCGCCGCGAACCTCCCTTCCAACCTCTCATTGTTGGTGGAGATCTCCATGAATTTCCCCTCCAGATCTGTCTTCAGTTGACCAAACTCGCCTTCTAAAGCTTCCACCTTCTTCCCGGCCATCTTTCTTTTAACGGATCCACAAAAATCTTTTTCCGGAGACGACGATCTTGCTGAAATTTCAGAATTTCAGCCGCCGGTTGTCCCGAATCGGTGCTCTGATACCAATTTGATAGGAAGTACTTGAGTTCTCAAGTATTCCTAACCAAACCAGTGAAAATACAGCAGCAAACTGCTGTCCACAGCAGAATTCAGCAGGAAAAACAGCAAAACAGTGGGAAAAATAGGGAAAAGCTGAGAGAAATTTGGAAGAACAGCTTGTATTTTACTAGTAGAAGAAGAAAACAACAAAGATACAATTGATCCTCAATTCGAGAGGAGGATCGATCTCTCCCAAATCTCTAGACGCCGCTAGAGCCCAAAAAAACCTAAATCTAAGAGATCTCAAATTTCAGCCAAATTCAAGATCCCCAAACCCTAGGAAAAACATATATTTAATGCATACAAATCAAAAGGAATTCCCTAAACAGTCCCTACATTCAAATTTCTCTCTGAAACCCCCCAAAAATCCTTCCTAAAATGCTCTATATGAGCGATCGGCCGCTCGTTCTGGCGGAAACTCCGCCTGTTTGCGATTCCCGCCCGCGAGCCGGTCCCGCCTGGACCGGATGGACCGGTCCAGTGGACCGGTCTAACATATGCATATTTAAGTGTATGAATTTTTGTAAATTTGATATGAGTAGAAAATTTTATAACTAGAAATTTTCTTATGAGCACTGCGGCATTGGGATGGGAGTGCTGCAATGCTAAGTTCTCTGTTTGGGTAAATAAAACTTGAGTCCTTGAGATCGCTACAACACTGCGGCGCTGCCTTCTCTATTTATTTAAGGCGTTTGGGAGCACTACGGCACTAAAAGAGCAGCACAGTGGCGCTAAGGTATCTATCTATGAGAAATTTCCAAAAAGGAAAATCCCTTGGGAGCGTAACAGTGGTGAGGAGGTCAACGTCGTAGCTAGGTTAATTTTGATATTTTTATATAAATATCTAAAAGTATTAAACCATTCATTCATCCATCCATCATTTTCATTCGCTAGAAACATCAGTAAAGGAGAAAGAGGAAAGAAAAAAAAAAGATCTATCAAGCCAATTGAAGAGATTATTCATCTTGAGGTAGGCTTTTGTCACCCAACTTTAGTTTTCAATTTACGTAAAAGTTCCGAAGATTTATTTGACTTAATAAAAATTGAGAAACTTTCCACTGTGTAATTTTTGGTATGTCATAAAATAGATGATTTTGAGCATTTTCACACAAAAAAAATTCAAACTTTCATTTAGTCGTTTTCATCAATCATTAAAAAAGTTTCATTTAGTCGTTTTCATCAATCATTAAAAAAGCGGACGAGGCGTCCGCATTGAGTCGCGCCTCAAGTCGAGGCGGAAGTCATGCGTATCGGGGCTTACGCCTTGAACCATCCAGCGAAGCCTACGATTTTTTCGCATGAGGCGTACGCATTAGAGCGTAACGCCTTGAGGCAGTATGAGGCACCGCCTCGAAATTTTTTCTTCGGTATATATGTAAATACGACACAGCCGATTCGTGTTCGTGTATTCGCGCATAAGATTAGGGCTTCCTGTGAGAATTGAAAGGCGAACTAGAGGCGAAACCGTGAGGGAAAGAGACGAAGCTGTGAGGGAAGGAGACGAAGACGTGAGTGTAGGAGACGAAGTTGGAAGGAGACGACGCAGGGAAAGAAACGAAGCCGAAGTTGTGAGTGCAGGAAACGTTCAGGCATCGATTAGGTCGGAAGAGCAGGTACGCGGTGTTGTGGCATTGACTTTGACGTGCAGTAACGAAAGCTTGAATAACTCCTTATTCGGCTTTCTTTCATTCGTCCGAACAGTACATGCTCGGTACCGAGAAGGTACAAGCTCGGTACCGCTCAGTACAAGCTCGGTACCGCTCAGTACATGCTAGGTACCGCTCAATACCGAGTGTACCGAGCAAGTACAGGCTCGGTACTAAGCGGTACATGCTCGGTACTGAGTATTATATGCTCGGTACTGAGCGGTACATGCTCGGTACTGAGTATTATATGCTCGGTACTGAGCGGTACATGCTCGGTACTGAGTAGTACATGCTCGGTACTGAGTATTATATGCTCGGTACTGAGTATTATATGCTCGGTACTGAGCGGTACATGCTCGGTACTGAGTAGTACATGATCGGTATTGAGTATTATATGCTCGGTACATGCTCGGTACTGAGTAGTACATGCTCGGTATTGAGTATTATATGCTCGGTACTGAGTATTATATGCTCGGTACTGAGCGGTACATGTTCGGTACTGAGTGATACATGCTCGGTACACTCGGTATTGAGCATATACAACAAACAGAATTTCAAAATTACTCTTATAATATAATTTTGTTCCGGGGGCGCTGCCCCCGGAAACCCCCGCAGGGGTGCTGCCCCCGGAAACCCCCGCAGGGGCGCTGCCCCTTGACCCCGCAGGTCGAACCCCGCCAGGGGGCAGCGCCCCCTTGGACCCCCGGCAGACTGGTATATTTTTTATACATGTTGTTTTATTATTAGTGATGTAAATAATTGTTAAAATATGTCATATTGTTAGCAATGACTAGTGGCACAAGAAGGAAAGATCCTGCATGGAAATATGGAACTCAAGTTGAAGTGTCAGGCGAAGGTGCAAAGAAGGGATATGTTTACATAAAATGTAATTTCTGTAAAAAACGCATAACTGGTGGCGTCAAGAGATTGAAGGATCATCTAGCCTGCACTCATGTCAATGTGGGACCATGTGCAAAAGTTCCTGATGAGGTGAAAAAGGAATGTACAAATTATTTAAAGAAGTTTGCCACCACAAATGAGGTCACACAAAGAAATATGGAAGAGATGATAGGAAACTCTTCTTACTATGGATCACAACATGAAGGTTCCAGTACTGGAAGCCATCTAGTTTCTTCTGATCGAGGCAGTCGGGGGCCCATGGATAGATTTATGCTAAATATTGATAACGATGAAAACATAAATACTCAGGATATTCAGCCTCCAACAACTACAAAAGAACTCAGGAACAGAGTTTGTTTGGATATCGCCAGATTCATCTATGAAAATGGGATTCCATTTAATGTTGTTAGGAGTCCGTCGTGGATCAATATGTTACAATCTGTTGGAAGCTATGGAAGAGGATTACAACTTCCAAGCATGTATGAGCTGAGGACTTGGATGCTGAATGAGGAGGTTAAAACAACTTCAAAAATGGTGGATGATGTTAAGAAGACTTGGATTGAGACAGGAGTGACAATAATGTCAGATGGTTGGTCAGATATTCGACATAGAAGTATTATTAATTTCTTGGTCAACAATTCATATGGAACAGTTTTTCTCAAATCAATAGATGCTTCAAACTTTGTAAAGGATGCACAATTATTGTTTGAAATGTTGGATGAAGTTGTGGAGGAAGTGGGAGATGCCTTAGTAGTACATGTTGTTACTGATAATACAAGTGCATACAAAGCTGCAGGAAGAATGTTAATGGAGAAGAGACCTCACCTTTACTGGACTCCTTGTGCTGCACATTGTATTGACTTGATGCTTGAGAGGTTGGGACAGTTGCCTCAACATAAATCAGCCATATTGAAGGCCAAATTCGTCAGTAAGTTTATATACAATCATTCTTGGGTACTCAGCTTGATGAGAAAATTCACTGACAAGGAAATTATTAGACCTGCTGTTATAAGATTTGCTACTGCATATTTAACATTGCAGAGATTCAAGGAGTTAAGACAACCTTTGGAAGCAATGTTTGCTTCTGAAGAGTGGGATAAAAATTCATGGGCCAAAAAACAAGAAGAAAAACATGTTAAAAATATTGTTATGAAAGACGATTCATTTTGGCGCAGTACAAATTATGCTTTGAAGACAACAGGACCATTAGTAAAGGTGCTTAGAATGGTTGTTGGTGAGAGGGCCCCGGCTATGGGATTTATTTATGAAGCAATGAATAGGGCTAAAGAAGACATTGCAAAAGAATTGGGAGGTCAAGAAAGTGCCTACAAAGAAATATGGGATATTATAGATGAAAAGTGGGATCGACAATTACACCAACACTTACATGCTGCTACATATTATTTAAATCCCCAATTTCATTATGATAAGAATTTTCATGTTGATAAAGAGGTGAAAACTGGTTTGTATGCATGTATGGACAGACTTATTTCTGAAGAAGGCTACCTCAAAGTGAATGATCAACTTGAGGATTTTCATTTGAAGAATGGAATGTTTGGATTTAGAGCAGCACAAGCATGCTACAAAACACGATCTCCTGGTATGTTTATAGTTTGAGTATTTATAATTTTAATGTTAATATTTATATTCAAGTCTTTTACTTCAACCAATATTCATAAAATATTATGTTTATCTTCATATAGAACGTTGGTGGGCTCAGTTTGGAGATGATGTTCCTGAATTGAAAGCTTTTGCAGTTAAAGTTCTTAGCCTAACATGTTCGACTTCTGCATGCGAGCGTAATTGGAGTATCTTCAATCAAATTCATACAAAGAGAAGAAATCGATTGGCGGCAGATCGAATGAACAAACTAGTTTATGTTATGTTTAACAAAAAACTAAAAGATAGACATCTCAAATTGCAAAATCAAGGAAATATTGAGAATGAAATCGACCCTTTGCTTGTTGATGAGTTACAATCTGATGATGAATGGGTTACTCCTAAAAATGCTGATGTATCTGAAGTTGAAGCAGAAGGAGAAAATAATGTCAATGAAGAAGACAATCAAGCGACTACCCAAATATATAAAAGAAAGAAACAAAGTGAGATTGGAGCTTCAAAAAAATTTAAAGGTATTCTTAAATATAATGAATTATTTTGTATGTTATTATTGTTTCATTTTAGACCTAATGAAATATTAACTGATATAGGAGATAAAGGAAAAAATATTATAGATGAAGAAGAGTTGGAGGATAACTTTGACATTAATTATGAAGATTCTTCTGAAGACAATCAAAGTGATGATGAGCCTGCTTTGGATCTTGATCCTAAGGGAATGTTTTATTTTTAAGTGAGTTTATTTTAAATCTTGTATTTCAGTAATATTATCTTAAAACAAATCTTCAAATTCATAGTTTACATAATATTTTGTTATTTTTTGTCATTATTTATAATTTTAAATTAATTTTTTTAAATCATTTTGAGGCTTACGCCTCGAGGCTTACGCCTCACCTCGCTTAGAAAAAACGTCTCGATTCCCGATTTCGCCTTTTAAAACCTTGGTTTTCATGTGATTTACTATTTAAATTGATTTTAATAGAAAATACTATAGAACAACAAAAGCCCCAAAATAATGTTACAAATATTCCCCATGATTGATTTTTTTAATTGTTATTATTGAGTGAATGTACAAGTTCTGCCCCATGTATACTACTGGAATCGTCGTAGATATGCTACTTTCAAGTATTCATGCATTATGCTAAATATCATTCATACATAATGAATATGTCAATGTTTGTATATTTATATATGAAATGTACATGTCATGTCCCTGTGCGGAGTTTATGTGGGGAGAAAGAAAGTGATCTAAGTGGCGACTCTTTCATATTTTGTACAATATAAGTTGAGTTATAGGGGCCTATGCACACAAGTATTTCCTTTATGTCTTGAATAAATGTAAGATGAACAAATGGAGCTATAAGTGAAAGTAAAGTTATAAAGGGAACTAAGCTATATGTAATTCTTCTATCTATCCTAAACAATTGTGAGATGATTGAGAAGAGATATAAGTGGAATTGTAGATATAAGAAAGCTTCGAGACATATACATGTGAATACTATTTTACATAATCTGTATAAATGTCATGAAATTCACTTTGATGTTATGTTCAAGTTTAAATAAAGTTCATCTTGTTATGTACAAGTTCAAGAACTGATTATGTTGTTGCTTTTGATATATGTATACTATTGATACATAACCACTTTTAAAAATTAAATGTAATGTTGTTACCAATTTATGAATAGAATGTTGTATAATTACCACACCACCTTAAGTAAACTGTAAAACTTTTTGTTTTCTTCTTATGTAATTTATTTTAATTATGAATGTTGAATTCTTTAATAGGTCTCAAGAAGCCTACTGAGCAAGTGGTTTGCTCACCCTATATACATGTTATTTTAGGAAAGGATAAAATGTTACGTAGATAGAGGAAAGACTAATAAGATCAAAAGTTTAGGCTATAGGTATGTTTCTATTTTAAATTTGTTTTTTTAATTCAATCATTTATGTATATGAGTTGATATGATAAAAAAGTTATACGGGATTATTGTGCATGACTCTTTTAATGAATTGTGAGTTGTTTATGTTTGTTTTTTTTTTTGTAATTGGATTTTTTAGTTTGTTTTGAATTCATTTATTGATGACGAGTTAAATAGGAATAAAAATAATTTTCCAATTAAATCTTACAGTGTGACATAGTTGACCAAAGCCACCTCCTGTTTTGCCTACTCTAGCTAGAATTCCTTCTAACTTACTATATGTTGATGCTAAACTTGTACCTTAGCCTATTCTAATCCATATTGTACCAAATCAGCCAGCCCCTGTATAGCCTACCCCTATTATTGTGGAGTTGCATAATCCTATTGCTACTTTTGTTCCAATTATAGCCCATACTACTTCCCTCTATTCCATCTCTTTTGATTTACATATCCTCTAATGGTTGAGGCAACTCAATAGGTTGAGTTTTGTATAAGAAGGGGAAACCTTACCATAAAGAGCATAACACTGTTCACCTTATTTTTTTAATGAGGTTAACAAAACTCAACCTATTGGCCGAGCCTTAAGAGAGATGTTGGTAGAATGGTTGCTAGGTGTCATACGTGTCAATTAGCCAAGCAACGTAAGCAGAACATTGGGCTTTACACTCCGTTACCTGTGCCTAGTTGTCCTTGGCAGGACATTAGTATGAATTTTATTTTAGGCCTGCCGAAGACACTGTGAAGGAATGATGCCATATGCGTAGTTGTAGATCGATTTTCCAAAATTGCTCATTTCCTCCCTTGTTCCAAAACATCTGATGCCTCTCATATCGCCAAGCTTTATTTTAATGAGGTCGTCCGCTTGCACGGTTTACCCAAAACCATTGTATCGGATCGAGATGTTAAGTTTACTAGTTACTTCTGAAAAACCCTGTGGATGAAGATGGGTACTAAGCTACAATTTTCCACTGCCTTTCACCCACAGACGGATGGTCAGATAGAGGTAGTTAATAGAAGTTTGGGAAACCTGTTGCGTTCGTTGGTTGGGGATCATATTAGAGACTGGGACACTATCCTACCCACTGCTGAGTTTGCGTACAATAATTTTATCAACCGAACCACGGGTCTAAGTCCTTCTGAGATTGTATATGGGTTTAAGCCTAGACAACCATTAGATTTGATTCCTATGAGTTCTAGGTATAGAATTTCTGAGTCAGCATCTGCATTTGCATCACATCTGCATGAATTGCATAAGGAAATTGCACAAAACATTGAAAAGAGCAACAAAGATTACAAGTTATATGCTGATTTAAAACGACGATTTAAAACTTTTAAAGTGGGTGACTTCGTGATGGTGCGGATCCGTCCGGAACGGTTCCCACAAGGAACCGTTAAGAAGCTACACGCCAAGAGTGCTGGGCCCTTCAAAATATTAAGGAAAATTAATGACAATGCATATGTGGTAGACCTCCCCGAGGATTTCAACATCAACCCGACCTTTAACATTGAGGATCTAGTGGCTTATGAAGGCCCTGATTTCAATCCACCCAACCCCTTTTTGCAACAGCCTGATATAACTCCACCATTGGAAAACCCAAATTTGCCCCCCCTTCCTACCATTCCCAAACAACCCATGTCTGATAAAGTGGACACAGTTTTGAGTGATGACATTATCTCTACAAAGGAAGGTGGAAGGAGAAGGTACCTGATCAAGTGGAGAGGAAAACCTGAATCGGAGGACAGGTGGATAGACCGCGAGGAGCTGCAGCGGATAGACCCAGATGCTTTGGAGCTTTACGAGAGAGATTCTTACTCGACGGAGTCGACTTTTCTCCCACCCCGGGAGAATGATGGGGACATCAGTTGGAAAGTCTACCGTCGACGTGGCCGTAGATCTACGGCCACGATTTACCCGATGTATTTCTGATTTTAGTATGATCATTTTATTTTGATGTATTTTTATTTCTGCATTTTTCCCTTTTTACCCTTGCTTGAGGGATGGAGTCTTGTAGCCCCTCGAGGGTATTTTAGTCTTTTATTTTATGTCATTGTATTAGGCTATTTATAGCCTTCTTCTTGTACTTTTGATGGTTAATGAATGATTATAAGAAAATTTCCTGCATTTGTCTTCTTGAAGCTTTTGTGAGAGCTTGAGAGAAAATTATGAGTTTGGTGGAGCCTAGGAGAGGCCACCCGTCGTACCCAACAGTCACCACCGGTGGCTTTTGGTTTTCCCCTCCTTCCTTCTTCCCCAATCCTCCACAGCCGGCCCTTTCCACCACCAACCACCAACCACCACCCACATAACCCCTCCCACCAAAGCTCATTTCAACCTAACCACAAATCCAAATCCTTCTTTTCTCCATTAGATTTTCCTATCCACTCCCCATGCCATGTGGACCGCCGGCCACCTTGCTTGCCTCCATGGATGATGAATTAATGTCATCTTAATGTTTACCTATTGAGTTCAAGTAAGTTGGGGAATTCTTTTCTTCATTAAGTTTTCTAAATTGGAGAGCCATTTTAGGAAAGTTTTAAACCTCTTTCATGACAAAATTCAAATTTGATTTAGGTGGAAATTTTCTTCTCCTAAATTAAAGGGATCCATTTGGAAAGAGTTTTAATTGTCTCCACATAACCCACTCCCCTCCCCTCTCACCATGCCGCCGGCCTCCCCCATGGTCCCCACCTCTTTAATGCTACATTAATGCTCCTAATTACTTGTCTTTTGAAATTCAAATCTCAGATTTTTCCCTCCACTTCTACTTAAAAATCTGAGATTAATTTTGGCATGAAGAATACAACACTTTTCCTCCACCCTACCTAGTTCTCTTCTCAACCTAACTTCTTCCTTCTCCACACCGCCACCTCCCTTCCACTCCCTCTCTAGTTTGTTTTCTCTTTACATGATTGATGCTTGACCAATCCGGAGTTTGATTCCTTCCTCACATTCGATGGTCTAGGTGGCGTGGATCTTGTCAAATTTCTTTCGTCGGCATGATTCAAATCATGGACGGATCTCTAAAATTTCCATCCTCCCATAATTGCCGTGGAAGGAGTAACTAGTGGAAGGTTCGTGGTGAATTTCGACGCTTCTCCGAGAAAGTAATTTTCTTCCTTGACTCATTTACTTTCAAATTCTAATTTCTTTGAGAGAAGTTGTTCAAAGCAAGATATTGTGTCTACTTATTGCCATCCACTAGTATTCGTAGGAATTGTTACTTCTTTGCTTTTGGATCTCATTGTTAAACAAGGGTTATGTTGGAAACTATCCCGCATACATTGCTTTAATTTTCCTACGTGTTTTGATTCCGTTTAGCATCTTGTGTGGTTTGGCCTAAACGAAAGTGACCGTTTATTAGTTTTACTTTGATGTTTTAATCACGAAATCTGAAATTGATCTTAAAATATTTTGTGCAAGTTTCCGAATCATGCATGTAGTCCTGCATCATAAACGTTATAAATTGTAAATATTTTTCAACTTATATTGAATATTTGTGATAGGAAATACTTGAGTTCGCAAGTAACCCCCTAATGGGAAATACTTGAGTTCGGAAGCAAACCTAACAATAATTGGTGAAAATAGCAAGAAAACCTCAAGATCTCCAATAAAAACAATCCAAAAATAGTATATTGTATTATAGGAATCAAAACAAAAACAAGAACAAGCAAAGATACAATTGATCCTAAATTCGAGAGGATGATCGTTCTCTCCCAATCTCTAGACGATGAATCTAGAGCCCAAAACTACAAAGATAACTCCAAGAGAAACAATAAGCATACATAACCCTAACCCTCACAACTCCTACTATTTAATACAATAATTCCCCCAATTCAATTTCTAATTCAAATTTCCCTCTCATGCCTTAACCGCCCCCATCTTTCCCTGCTTGGCCCCTAGCTGCCCTCCTCAACACAACAATTTAATCAAATAGCTTAAATAACACGCATTCATAGATAATAGAAATAAACACACTACAAAGATCTCCAGTTACATCACATCAATCTCCCCTAAGGCACTAAATACCTCCCAAACATTTCACAGATGCATAATCAAGCCCTTATGACTCAGTACTTAGCATAATTGTATCAATTCCTTATTAATTCCAGTACGTAACACAACTGTATCAAACCCTTATGACTTCCAGTGTATAGTACCATTCATTCATTCAATGTCAGGCCCTTATACCTCCACTTGGATGCACATGAGCATCAATAATCGGCCACCAACATTTCCTTCCTTCACACAATTTCAATCACACACAAAAATATTAACACTTTCAACATGAATAAAAAAGTATCAGACACATCACATAAATATATAGAATTTTATATTTATGGCAGAGCAGCCAAAACTTTGGGGTAAATTTATACACGCCTCAACAACTACCAATTGTAAAAATATCTGCATGTAATATTCACAATATTTCTAAGTTTTTATCCTTCTATAGCAACTTTCATCAGTATCAATATACCCAATCAAAATACTTAAAATATCATATAATCAAAAATATCATGTGAAAATTCATAATAAACATATCAAAATGTATAGAATAATGAGAACAATATATCAATAGTTAAACAGAAAAAATTTTCTAGATATCAATTTATCCAAATTTTTGTGTTGTCCGTTCAACTAAAAAAACCAAAAAATTTAGCAAAACTCCATAATATTAAAAAATAAAAATAGGGTAAATGTAACATACCTCAATTCAAATAACTTTCTCAATAAGCCCGATGAATGAAATAGGCTCTCTTCTTAAAATCCTCCCCTCTCTAGCCAGCTAATCAAACTGTGAGAATGAAATGTAATAATGGATTTTGAGAGGATTTTGATATTTATATAAAAAATTAAAAGCAAAATTTCGAGGCACCCATAACCCAACACCCCGATAAAATATCCTAATATGACCTAGCATATACAAACCCAATGTCACAGCGCTTCAATACAGAGACCCAATGTCACAACGCTCCAAGTGCACCTCTTATGCTACTATAATACAAAGAGCTCAGCACCGCAGCGCTCCTAAGAAATTTTCTATTCTAATTCAACCCTACTGAACCCTTAGGACTAATTCCAAACAAAAAATAATGCGTAAACATTCACAGAAATTCAAAATACATAATTTTAAACATATCAATCTTACTAGATCAATTCATGTCATTACTTGTAATTAATTAATGCAAATGTGGTTATTACAATATCCATGTTCCATTTATCACTGATGTTGACACCTTTCATCTTTGGGTCACTAAAAACTCCCCTAGTTTGCTTCAAAAATAAGATTTCTTATTTTGGATGGGTTCACAATTGAGTTCTTTATCAAAAGAACTAGATTTTTTTATTATATTTATTTCATTTTTCATTTTTTATATAATTTTTATTTTGATTTAAGTTAAGTTGTTAATTTTTTGGATAATTTAATTTTAAGTTTTAACTTAAATTAAATTTATTTATTTTACTTTTAATATTGATTTTAATTTAATTTAAAATTATATTTAATTTTATTTTTATATTCATTTATAATAGGTTATAGGTTTTTTTAATTATAATTATCATAATATTATAATATATTTATCATCAAAAGAACAACTGCTTTGAGACCCCTCAAAACGACATCTAATTTTGATGTGGACAATCTCATTAGGACCATTTCTATGATTCTAATGTGATGGAATACAAAACTTAATATAAAAAATGAATATAAAACTTAAATCATATGTAAATTCAAATTAAATTAAAACTTAATCTAAAAATTTAAAATAATTAAATTTAATAATCTAAAAAAATTAAAACTTCAACTAAATCAAAATAAAAAATGTATATAATTGAAAAGATCACAAGGGTGGAATTTGTATGGTCAGCACCAAAATTTACCCGGATGCTACAGTTCCTGCAAACAACCAAATCTTGTTATCATAATCCCTGAAAGAACTATATGGATCTTGTATGTATCTAACTTCTATGAAAGCTAATTTCAAGCCTACTCAGTTTTGCTTAGTTGAACATGGGGTTAGCAATGACTTAGGGCATCTCCAACCGAACTCCAAACGCTCGAATGGCGATGCTCGCGAGCTCCAGCTGAACGGTAAAACTTTCGCTATTTGGTTGCTGGCGAACAGTGGAACACCAATATTGGCATTGCACTGTTCATCTCCGTCATTTTTATGTCTCTACCGAACTTGTCGTAGAAACACGCGAAAGAAGAGAACGACCGTTACCTTCGCAAAAGGAGGCAAAATGGAATTCAATTGGAGATGAATCACGGCATTTTTTAGTTTCACAGCATTTTGGAGTGAAAAATGAGATTTTCGGTTGGAGATGCCCTTACTGCTGCAAACATGCACGTCAAAAACCACAACATGCAGTATGACTATCATGCCTATCATATCCCTAATATGTGCATTGTAAGGATGGGAAAGAGGCATCCATACATTAACCAATAAACTGACCAAGCAACAAGCAACCCTTTTGCACTCATCAAAAGCATCCATGTGTATCGCCTTAAGGCTGTGCTTCGCTGCAATGCATATAACATAATATAAATAACTCAAAGAGTAACTTGAAGATGGACAGAAATACTGTGTAAAATGCAAATGCAATAAGAGACTGACAATTATTTGGATTTCTATGAAAAGGCAATGGCATTGCATTTCATTAGATGAAAAGTTACAATCATGTAAGAGTAACAAGCCCTTCACAACAACCTAAAGCATCAATGAAAATCCAGCTACATCTGCAAGTAATGAGAATAAGCATACATTTACAGCTGAACAGCGACCATGCAAGGTTTAAATTTGCATTGAACATTTCTTTTGAGAATGACCTAGAAGATGGCAGCGGCCACATTGCACAACCTTCTTTGGTCTCTTTAAACTTTCTATTCGAAGAACTTTCTTTTTAGGACGACCAGGTGGACGACGTGTCTTAGGTGGACGAATGATGACATCAGCTTTACGGCCACCGACTTCAGCTCCATCACCAAATTCATTCCAGTGGGTTCTGTCTGGTGGAGGATGTATGCTCTGTGAGTAGGCCTCAAGATATTTATTGACGCTAAAACACTCTCGAGCATAATGGCGAACATCTTCACCACAAGATAGGAGTGCAGCAGCAGCATGTGCACAGGGTATGCCATAGATTTGCCAGCGCCGGCATGAGCAGCAATGTCTTTGTATGTCAACAATATTTGTTCGCTCTGATGACACAATTTCAAATTCAACTTTATTTGCTCGGAGAACTTGGTAGCAATGGGAGTCAGCAATTGCTTCCAAAATAATCTTCTCAGCAGATGGAACAAGAATTGATGTCCATGATGAGCCCAGATTCTGGCGCTCAACAAACCAAATTGTTAACTGATTACGGATATGTTCCATTAGCTGTACTATTGGCAACTCATGCCCTTCAAGGGCCCAGTTATACAATACTTCTGTAATCCCTAAAGTTAAATGGCCATAGCGAACACCCTCAAAGTATGCAACAGCCCAAAGGATAGGAGGGAATTGACGAAACCAAGGCATGACATCTTGAACTTCCATCATCTCAGCCACCTTTGCTTCAAATTCAGCACTGGTAAGGGAATAAACAGCATTCCAAAAGAGGTTAACAAGTTTTGTATTTTTAAACTCGTCACGGAAGCTCTCGCTAACAAAACGCAAACAAAAGCCGTGAAAAGCACTGGGGAAGTGAGTTTCAACTGCCTCCACAATTGAAGGATGTCTCTCTGACAATATTGTAAGTACTGGCATCTTGTCTGTGTTTATTCCAAGAAGCTTTCTCAATTCTGACAGAAACCACATCCAGTTTTCATCACTCTCCACATCAACGATGGCAAAAGCAAGAGGAAACAGAGTATCATCAGCGTCTAGAGCTGAAGCACAGAATAATGTCCCAAGATATTTCCCTTTAAGATATGCTCTATCAAGTTCAAGAAGTGGCCTGCAAGCATGCAAAAAACCATATACTGATGCACGATACGAAATAAAGAGCCGATGGAAGCAGTTCTCTTGACCTGTTGCATAAACTAGCGCTATACTTCCTGGATTTGTTTTTCGTATCTGGTCGCAATATGCAGGAAGAAGACGATACCCATCCTCAAAGGTACCATGTACTGCAGCAAGACTCCGTTCTTTCCCACGCCATGCTTGCATATAAGAAACTGCTACACCATGCTGTTCACGTATGTCCTGCAGTATTTCCTTTGGTTTATACTGTGGATTATCTCTAACTCTAGCCTCCACAGATCTAGCAACCCATCCAACAGTTGCTTGCTGATGATGAAAGTTGTGAACACCTTCACAAGTATGTTCTCCATGCAATGTTCTTATTGAAAAAGTAGGACCACCATTACACTTGGCTACATGAATCCTCCAAGGACATCCTTCCTTGGCACATTTAGCAATGAATCTACTACGATCGGATTTCACAATACGAAGATCAAAATGAAGAGCAATTGCAATATCTTTTAGTACCCTCCTGCAAGTTTCAACATCAGGGAACTCCTGCCCAACAATTAGAGAATGGTCTGTGGAAACCAAACTATGTTCCTGAACCACCATGGAGTTGCCACAAATTAATTCCTGAACTGCCAATGAGTTACTGCTCATTAGTTCATGGACCGCCAAGGCATTCTCGGTCATTAGACCACTATATAAATCAGGCCTGTCTTTTTCCTTCATCTAGCCAATCAAACAAAATCTTTAAATGAACAATCAAAATAGCCTATACAAAACAGTATGATCATAGCATAGAGCACCAACATCCATTCTAGTTCAAATCAGTTGCAAACATCGAACCTTTCAGTCCACAGAAACCCTGAAAAAGTTCATTGTGAAGATACCAATCAGTCAAATTGGGCACAATGATGCAACACAGTAATACATAGGGAGAACCGGAGAATTTAAAAAAAACAAACAAACCCTAATTAACAGCGCGCTTCAGCTATTGGCTCTTTCTAAAGGTAAATTAGACATTAATTTTAATAAAAATGTCTTCTTTTTTTTTTATATTGTGCAGATAGTCCACAAACTCATGGATTCTAACCTGCGCCGCCCCTGAAAGAGAGTGAGAACCCCCACAGGGCGTGGCCATTAAAAAAAAACAGTCCTGCAGCTTTAAAACCCTAATCACAGTCGAAATTAAAAATTCGCCTGCCAGAGGTTTTTGATTCAAAAGAACCCTAGCAATAGCAAATCCGTACCCCATAATTCTAAGTTGAGCTCCATTATTGAAGCAAATGAGGAGCCAAACAATTTCCCAATGAAAGGGCCATGAAGTGCAAAATAACGTAACAATCTAGCAAGAGCCTCGATAAAAAGATCAAACTAAGTCGGGAGCGGGAATGGAGGCCAAATCCGAAACAGAAATGCAATACGAAAAGGGAAGGTCGGTACAATACCCCGTTTCGCAATCCAATTGATAGAAGAATGCTGAAATTGTCACAAAAATTTTGCTCGAGAACCTCGAAGATTTCGCGGGATCGGCCGCATCGCAGGTTGGGAAGTAGGAAATATAGGTAGGGAAGACTGAGGCGGAAGCGGAATACCTCCTTAATATCCGATGCCGAAATTACCCTCCGGAAATGACATTTTGTTTGAAGGATATTGACCTTTCATAATTTTAACTCGTTTTTTAATATTTTTTTAAGATAATAAGTAATTCTTTATAATTAAAAGTTTTTGGGAGGACTGCAAAATGATTATAAAATTATTATAAAGAAAATAAATTTTTTAAAAACTATTCTATAAAATAACTTTTTAAAACAAAAAAATATTATTAAAATTTGTGAAAAATAATGATTATATAAATATTTGATTACAATCTAATAAAGCTAAAAAAAATTATTCGTAAAGCTTAAATATGTTAGTGTGTTAGTAAAAAGAATTTTTTTTAATTTATTAAATTCAATGAATTTAAATTTTATTTTTTGTAATTATTTTTACAAACTATTGCCACCGTTTTGGATAGACTTTCAGAATTTAGATAGATAAATAAATTTATTTGGGAGCTAATTTATTTAGTTGATGAAATTTTTTAAGATTATTATTAGGATTTTTTTAGAATAGTTTGTCAAATCATAAATTTGATATTGAAAATATTTGAATACAAAATCTTAGCAACTATTAATGAGATATTTTTCAACTAGTCTAAAGGTCTCTTTGGGATGAGAAATTATTCTATGCAGAGTCCGGACATAGCTCTGTCTAGACTCCAATAAAATCGTTACATCTTAATTGTACACATTGATATTCATTTCTATTTCACATTTAGTCTTTATTTTCTAGCCCGATCGACCCGGCCTAGAAATTGCCTGTGCAAATATTAAGGTTTAGGATCAACATTCTTTTTTAAAATGAAATATCATAAAGTTCTATGTTTTTTAGGATTTTAGCTTAATAAATTGCTGCTGAAAAAGAAGAAATAATGATAAGGAGATGAAGATGAAGACTTGTTTGGGGCAGGAAAAGCCGAGGAGGATGAAGACTGATTTGGAGGAAAAGTTGATGAAGAAACGAGGAATGATAAATTTTTCTGCACACTTATGGAATATGTTGGGGGTTTGAGGAGGCAGCGCCCCATGGTGGTCATTTAGGATGCTAAGGTCACTAAAGTCGATCGTATTTTCACATTCTTCATTAAAAAGTTGAGCAAAATATCTCATCCACCTTTGTTGAATATCATCTTCTAAGAAAAGAACTGTTTGATCTTCATCTTTAATACATTTCACTTGAACTAAATCCTTAATACTCATATCTCTTTATTTGGCCAATTTATACATGTATATTTCTCCTTCCTTAGTACTAATATCACTAGTCACTTTATCCTACATAACATTAGCATTCTCAAGCATAGATAAAATCTTAATATTTAAAATATTACTCTTAAAAATATTTTTATTATTATTCTTTAAATGTTCTTATTTATTCATAGAATATCATTTTACTTTATTTTTTATTTTCTGTTTTTTTATCTTAAAGTCCAAAATTAATAATCGATATGAGGTACATAAATTTTTATTCGGAATAACTTTACAATCTTTGCAATCTAAACGTTCTAGTTTTCTTATAAGAAAATAATCAATCTAAATTTTACTATATCTAATTTTATAAGTGATGAGATGCTCATCTCTTTTCTTAAAAAAGATATTATCAATTTAAAAATTATAAGTTAAAAAATATATAATATGATCTTAACACCATAATTTGTCATCCCAAACTTATGGCCACCATGAATGCTTTTAAAATCATCAACCTCTCTACCAACATGTCTATTTAAATCTCCTCAAATAAAAATTCTTTTTTAAAGATATATCTTTTATATTAATTCTTCTAAATCATTTCAAAATTTTAATTTTAAACTCATATCCAAACCTACTTGAGGAGCATAAGTTCTTATAATATTAATAATATTAGCATCAACAACAAACTTTAAAACTATAATTATATCTCTAATTCTATTAATTTTTATAATATTATTCTTTAAATTCTTATATATAATCACACATACACTATTTTTATTACGACTCATACCCAAATATTATAGTTTAAATATTAAACTATCAATCTCCTTAGCCTTTTATCTGTCTCATTTAGTTTATTGAATGCACATAATATTTTATCTTCATATGAATCACAATATATATTAATTCTTTTAACTTTTATGTAAGAGAACCTATATTTTAAGTTCTTATCCTATTTTTAGTTTCATGGACTAACTTTTTTCCCACATTCGTTCTTGATGTGGGAGCCTTTCCCTATTTAACATTGCACATGGGCGCTAGTGCAGCAGTCCTTGCACACTTATTTACGTATTCAGATCATACAGCATGTCACTTCCAGTGGACGCCTTAACATTAACATAAATTTTTAAAGGATTCATATCATTATTATTCAACAAGTTTTACGCTGGTTGTCAATTACCTAATGCAACCCTCCACTTTTCTTATCCAGGACTTAGGACCTTGCAATGACAGAGTGTTAATGTTATGTGGGATAAAGTGACTAATGATATTAAGAATATTATAATTCTATAAAAATAATAAAAATAAAAAATAATTGTAGCCAAAGAAAACTATGATTAATATTTGAAAAACAAAACAACAAAATATATGTCCCAAATATATCATAATTGTCACTTATAATTATAAAAGTTTTTTATTTAATTTCATTTAAATCAATTCTTTGACACTAGATTAAAAAATGTATAATATATGTGTAATGTGTTTGAGGTTTACTTCTAAAATTAGTTTTTTTTTATTATTATTATTTGGAATATGTTTAATGTTCACCCTCTTTAGAGGAGATGATTGTTTACTTGAAGTCTGATGTTTAAGCTTGATACGTCATCACAAAATTATCTTGATTGGGCACAAATCTCGAGGCAAAATCAGTTCGGAAATTTCAAAAATTAATTTCGGGAGCATATGAACTCCGATTTCAGCGAGCTTACAATCAAACTGAGCGTCTCATAAATACGAACCCAACGACACCAAGATCAACCCAATCCGAGCCCAAATGAGTCCGAATCAAGGGCTCAAAGCGTTGTTGGAAGGTTCAAACCGCAATTTGAGTTACCAAAGATCTCCGATTTTGACGAGCTTATACTCGAATCGAACGACTTGACGAGACGAATCCAACGAGCCCAAGATCGCCGAATTC
Organism: Dendrobium nobile; assembly: GCA_022539455.1. Classification (NCBI taxonomy): domain Eukaryota; kingdom Viridiplantae; phylum Streptophyta; class Magnoliopsida; order Asparagales; family Orchidaceae; genus Dendrobium; species Dendrobium nobile. The sequence goes on from CM039726.1 coordinate 9,545,802, forward strand.
CGACATCATTAAAACCTTCAAATGCCTAACGAACAGTGTATGATCAAAGGATTCGATATCGGCCGTCCATTCAAAACACTCACAATTCGCCCCTGATCTCACGCCTATTTATGGGCTATGCCACTCCAGAAAAACTATAAATAGAGCCCTCATTCTACACCAAAGGGACTAAAGTGAATAGAGAGAAGAAGAAGAGGAGAAAGGGGAAAAGGAGATTCCTCACCTCCTCGACCACCGCCGGAGCTCTTCCTGTCGCCTGAAGACGCCGGAACTCAGCTACAACATTATTTTATACATAAAATGTATAAACAAAATTACAAACAAAAAATTATTTTGTGTGGAGTCAAAATAATAAATGTAAGGTCAATTGTAATATAAGAGATCGTAAAACTGGGTGTATGAAAAATTTTACGTCTGGACTCTGCACAAAATAATTTCAGTTACAAAAAAACTCAGAACACTAAATACAGATTTACAGTTTATATCTTCAAAGTCTTGATATTAAAATAATTGAGAAATAGAAACGGTGAATAGCTTTAAATTTACATTTAATAAAAAATTATAGACTTAATTTGAATTTTATAGTAAACTCTAAACATTAAAAAAGTGGAATGGAGCTTAATTTCTTGAAGATAAAATAACCATTTGTGAAGTTAACAAATTTTATTTGACGGTAAAAGATAACTTTCGAGTTTCGACAGCAAAATCCAAAATTTTTATCCGCGCGATTTCAGAATTAAACGAGACGTACCTTGAGGACCAAGCCACGTACACGGATCACGCCATATAAAAAAATGTTAAATTAACCCAACCACGGATTGAACCGCACAGATTAATTTCTCATTTAGCAGAGTAGCACATCAGATCTATTCGGCGAGCGAGTAAGCGGCCACCGGGCCGATAGAGCCAGATAAATGGCGGAATCCGGCGGTGGGATCGAGGTGACAAGCATGCAGTTCGCCTACGATGGCCGTCTACCGATTTTTGCGCGCTTTAGCCTCGAGATCTCTCCTGGTTCTCGCTGTCTGCTCATCGGAGCTAATGGATCTGGTTGGTAAACCTCTTCCTTACAATGGGATCTCTAATATAGTCCAAAAAAAAAAAAAAAAATTGTTAGAGGATACGTCTGATTCAATATCTGTATAGAAAAACTAGTCTAACCTTGCCCCTCGCAATCGAATCTCTAACCTAACATATGGCGGAAGTTCTTACTTCAAACATTTGCGATGCTAGATTTAGAAGACAGAAATATACTGAACAAAACGTTTATTTCAATTGAGTTGCCAGTTGCCACGTGCAAAAGCTGATTCGAAGGACGCTGTAGACCATCGAAATAATTAGTTATTTGTCGATTTGAGATGGAGTCAGTTCTCAGCCTCTCAGTGTGCATTAAATGCATGTTATTGCCTGATTAGTTTGTTTTGAATTCATGAACTGTGCTACTAGTTAGTGTGGATTTGTTTGCTTCACGTTGCCATACTGTAGATAAATTTGTGGTTAGTAAGGTTGGTATTTGATAAAAGGAGAATTCATTGCAATGTGCGGCCTTTCTTTTGAAGAGGAAAAAAAAATTGAAGAATTGAGATTGGAACGCCTGTAATGAATGATGTTACCATACAACCAAATCAGTAAGGCTTAAGGCGGAGGGTATTGCTCGAATCAACTGCGGGGCTAATGCAGGTCAGGCTAATCATCTTTGTAGTGAGAACCATTTCCTATGGTAGTAACCGACTGGGTGACAATAACCCTCATGTGCGCATGGATCAGATGAGGTGGTTCCATAAGATGATGACATGATGATTGCCCGGAATAGGCTGTTCATTTTGAACCTCTCAAATCCTCCATCTTCATCCTAGATTTTCCTCTTCTGTTGGCTCAGTCACTCTTGTCTTGGGTAAAGGTTATCCCACATTACTGAGGAAGAGATTCGGCCTAGGTTGGTTCTCTTTGAGCTTTAAAGAGACTCTTAGTTTGGCAAAAACTTATTGTTTAAGGGAACTATGAGAAGCTCCACTAATGGGTGGTCGTCTCTTTATTCAATTTTCTTTCTCATTATGTGAAGGGGACATCAGAGTTTGGAGGGTTTATCACGGTAGAGGCCGGAGATCTACGGCCTTGATTGGGTTTTTATATTTTTAGTTTTCATATGTTGTAGGAGATTTATGTGGTGTTATTTATTTTATTACAGTTTTACCCTCTCTTGAGGGAGCTTTTGTATTGTTTGGCTAAGGGCCTTCTTGTCTTTTATTCCTTTCTTATTTTGGTGCATATATATATATATATATATATATATATATATATATATATATGGTCAATTGTTCTCTTGTAAGGATGATGAATATTTTGATATAAAATTTCTTGTTTTTATGCTTCTCTTCTCTTGGTGAGTTGAGTTTGTGTGTGAAGTCCTTTGTGAAAAGGCAAAGAAATACCCAACAGAATGTGATCTCATGGTTTGTATCATCTTTCCTCTTTCTCTTGTTTTATTCTTCTCTAGCCGCCCAAACAGCACCCCCCCCCCCCCCCGTTCGCTGCAGCAAACTGCTGTCCTCAAGTAGTTGCCACCCCCTTCCCTTCATCTCTAACCATCTTCACCTTCTCCCCAGCACCCTTGACCCTTGGGCTTCCAAAATTCTGCATTTACTTCACATAAATGGACCATTTATCTCAATTAATTATGACATTTGGAGATCCAGATCCACTTTAATTTTCTCCCTTTGACTTTTTTCTTTCCCAAGACAACTACTCCCCTTCCCAAGCAAGCACGTTAGACCTCTCCCTTTCCCAAGCTAACTTTTCCCTTTCTCAAGCCAACTACTTCCCTCCTCAAACAAGCTACATCAACCCTCTCCCTTTCCCAAGCTAGTTTTTTCCTATCCCAAGCCAACTAGTTCCCTTCTCAAGCAAGCCATATCAACCTTCTCTCTTTTCCAAGCAACCAACCCCACCTCTTCACCTCCCAAGCTGACTTATCTACTTCCATATCCTCATATAGCTGAAACTTTTTTTCCCCTCACTATTCTACCTTTCCAAGGAAACCTAGCTTCATTGATTCAACAAAGAGCAAGGGTTTCAAGGGCAAACCAAGGAAGAACTTGTTGGCATTTCATAAAGGATTCTATTTCTCCCAGTCATGAACTAAGTATCAAACCCTCTCCTTGTTCTTCATATAACTAAATATTAGTTTTTTCATTTCATCTATAGTAGCATCATCTCATATGTGTTGATTAATCCACCAAACTCTACTTAAATTTGAGTGATCAGAAACTCTACTGACTAGTCCTTTAATTAAATGTTAGACTTGTGCCAACCCATGCTAGCTAGTCTAAATTAATTATCCTATTTTTAATGTTTAGCCTTTACTTGTTAGTTTCTTGCTATCACATGATCTAATAGTTCAAATTTTTTTATTGTTCTTAATATTTTATGAAGTTTATTTTGTTGTCTTTGATGTTATCTTAGCATAAATCTCTAATTGCATGACTTATTTCGCTTAATCCTGCGTCATTATCTTAAGCTTAATTCGTTGTATTTTTTTTTTGAGGTTGATGAAATAAGAATTTATTTACACTGCCTTTATAATTATTCTTAATCTCTCTTTAGTCTCTAATTCTAGTGATTGCTATAGTTTTTTGGGTTCTTAGGCTACAACATCTTTGTTCATGCATGTGGATTGTATGACACCTAAGGAAAAAAAAATTCATTAATTTTGAAGAAAACCAAGCTTCAAGATATGAAGGCTAACTTTCATTAGAAATTCAACCTTCAAAATATGATCATCAAACATCTATGATATATGGAGAAGCGCATTAATATGATGTTACATCATCTCCTTGCAAGCATTGTTGATCTTTCTCCGGTTCACAAGGCCATTCCAGCATTAATACCAATAAATAATCATCTTTCGGTTTCTCTAACACCAAATCTAACTTAAAACAAGATGGGATCCTCTTTGACTCTTACTCCTCTTGAGGAATCCGCTGACTTTGCTAACTCGTCCTACATCTTGTCATTATACATGTGGTACAAGAGAAGGGTATACAAATCATCTTTCTTTAGCAACCTTTTATAGCTAAAATGTTTGGCATTTACTGATAGGGCTTAGCATAGATGTTCTTGTCATTCCCAATTAATTGACTATCTCTTTAGCATTTAACTCCAATACAAGAAAATCTTATGAGGAAGTATGAGGGATACACGAATTGACGCCTTTAAAAAGTGAACAATCAAGAGCACAGCCAGAAATTTTTATTAGTGAGGGCACACATGGATGATTTTTGAATTACCCTTAATCTTTTTTGGATAATTTCTTTTGAATTTCTATTTAATAATCCATAGTAAAATAATATTTTAATCTTTCAAGAATATTAATTTTTATTTTAATAAATTATTAAATTTATTTTTTTTATTCTATTAGTTATATTATAAACAAATCAATGATTATCTTATTTCTCTTTAAATATTTAGGTGTTAGTTATATAAAAAAAATTCTCTCTCTCTCTCTCTCACACACACACATATATATACACACACACAAACACACACACACATATACATATGATTATATATATATATATACACACACACACACACATATACATATGATTTTAGGCCAAGGCAAGAAATAAATGAGCTTTTGTCGGATTTAATTATAATTCAAGTAAAAACAGTACATATCTTGCATTGATTGGTTCGGTGGCCTGATGGATAAAGTGCTAATTAATGAACCTAGAAGTTCCGGATTCGATCCTTAGCAACAACTCCTTTTCCTTTAATAATAATATATATATATTTATAAATAAATTGTTGTAGGCTGAGCCCTTTATTTCCTGCATGCTGTGAGCTTTTATTGGTTAATGGGGGGTCGTTGTCTCAAATCCGCTACTGTTAACAAATAAATCAATATTGGGAATTTATATGGTTCATATCCTAAACCCATAAGATGTATTAAATTTAGGACATGTTAAGAATTCTTCCTTAATCCGACTATATAGAATTTAAAATTACATAATTTTTTCTTAATGAATTAACTACTTTATTTTCAAATCCAAACTGATGCTTCACTAAAAGAAACATATTTTTAAAGGTAAATAATTTACTTAGCATTCATTTAGTTTCTCATGGGACTATAAATAGCTTGAGGCTTGATGATCAAAGTAAAAAAGAAAATACTATTGTCTCAATCAACCATTCATGAAAGCATAGTTTAAAATTGCGCAATCCGATGCGCGCCTTTGCGCAATTTGCTCCAAAATAGCTTCAAAGCCTAAGCAATTCTCAGGCATCACGAGGCGTACGCCTCAGGTGGAGTGAGGCGCGCCTCACTAGAGTTATTGCGCAATTTCCTTTGAGGCGTACGCCTCTAATATAGGGCCCACTTAAAAAACCTCTTAAATTCTTCCTTATATCCACTTACTCGATCGAGGATCCACTTACCCGATCGAAGATCCACTTACTTGACTGAAGATGTCAATCGAAGCCACGCAGACGCCCGATCCGGCTCTCCTGCACGTTTCCGCCACCTCTCCCGCCGGCGCCGCCTCTCGCCGGTGAGTCCTTTGTTTCCGGCCGACCCTCTACATCACTTCTTCAAGTGTTCTTAGGGTTTTTTTAAGTTTAGGATTTGATTTTTCAACTTATAAGAAAGCTAAAGTCATAGTTCTCGGTACCGCTATGTACATGCTCAGTACCTGATGCTATCAAGAATTTATGTACTTTTTATTTTATTTGAACAATAGTATATTTCATTTTCTTTTCTTTTTTAGCTATCCAATGATGAGAAAGCTTCCAATGATCATGGTAGGATGTGCATACGGCTTGGTAGACCTTTGGTTTGCTGGCTTGATTGGTCCATTTACTTCTGCTGGTTCACGGGTTAGTTGGAGGAGGTTTGGATGGAGCTCATTCTCTTAGTTGCTTGAGTTGAAGTTTAGTAGCTCATTAATGACCAAAAGGTAACTCATTATGAAGGATTCAATGATGGGGTGGACTTGTTCTTTCTCCTTCCCCTTTCTTCTTGTCTCTTGGGAATCCGTGGCTTGTGTTTTAATTGCGGCCGATTTCTATGAATTACATTCAAGGAAGTTGCTGTTTTCCAAACCTTTAGCTCTTGGGAATCCGACCAACTGCTATTTTTTCAGTGCCTGGGCTCTTTCCCGCGACCGTGACCCCTTGGTTCGACGTGACATGCTTGGCTCTCGTGAATGACCCTTCAGTTCTTTGGTTTGGGTTGATTTTTCTGAGAAATTCATGAACCTGGTGCTTGGGTTCTTGTGGAGAATTAATATGTGTGACTTTTGGCATTCCTCTACCTTGCCTATAAATATGAGAAGATGTTGTGAAGGAAAGAGTTGATTATTTGAGCATATTTGTTATTGACCTGCGGGTTGTTGGAAAAGCTTGCGAGCTTGTTCCATCCTTCTTTCTCATCCCCACCGGAAATCTTGCGAGCTCTTTCTAACCCTTCGTGTTAGCTTCTAACCTCTTTCGTCTCTCCGCAAGTGCCACTCCATCTGTATCATTCTTCTCAAAGTAAAGCAACTGTAGGGTGTCGTATCTTGGTTGATTTGAAGCATTTGTTGGTGAAATTGGACAATCTTGCAGTGGTGGACCATCGGTTTGCTAGTTCTATGCATTTTTATTATTTAACCTACAATTTCGATGCATGTGAGGAACCCGCTCTGACAGTTGTCTGAGGATAGCGTCTTTTATTTTTTTTCAAAATCTCCTAGTGTTTTCTTGTTGGATTTCGAAGTTTTAGTTGTTTGCTTTTATTTTAATAAAGTTTTGTTTGAGTTCTATCCATTGTTCTCCTTGTGTCAGTTTTCTTATTTGTGTGCTTACATCAGTACTGTTATGTACATACTCGGTACCACAATGTACATGCTTGGTATTGCTAAGTATATGCTCGGTACCACTATGTACATGCTCGGTACCGCTAGGGGCATGCTCGGTACCGCTAGGTACATGCTCGGTACCACTAGGTATCTTTCCATATAAACGGCTTATGAACTTTAAAAATAAGCAGAACTTCAAAATTACTCTTACAAATAAAATTTGTTTCGGGCAGGTCGAACCCCGCTAAGGGGCAGCGCTCCCTTGGACCCCTGGCAGCCCGATATATTGTTGTATTCATCATCTTTAATAATAGTTGTTAGTATTAGTCTACTTCTTCATGAGTGCATGCTTTGATTGTGAGACATTGGATTCTATAGGAGAGGAGGAAGGGGTGAGGACTTTAAATGTGAATTATTGTATCTTGGATAATATTATTTCATATTCATGCTTATTATTTTATGTTTTTGTGTTTTATTTTGCATTTGTGTTTTAGGAAATATGGTTAGGGGCATGGAAAAGACAAATACGTCATTGCGGCGTGACCCTTCTTGGAAATACAGTGTGCAAGTTGATGTAGGAGGCGGCGAGAAGACGTGTGTTTAAAATGTAATTTTTGTGATAAAGTTGTGAAGGAATGAGTAACTCGTATGAATGAACACTTATTCAGCTCACATAAGAATGTAGCACATTGTGCGAATGTTCCATATAAGGTGAAGGAGGAAATTACAGTTTATATGGAAAAGAGTATGATGGTCAAACATTTACAACAAGAGCAATTTGATGGAAGGGTCGAACATGGTGCTTATTTCAAGTGCGAGAGTGGAAAGGGCTCTTCCTCCACTATACATAATAGAGGTGCACGGGGTCCTATGGACTAGTATATAATTAATTCAGGAGAGGATATAAGACAAGCACATATGATGTCTGTGGCTGGTATCAGAGAGTCGACGGCAGGTTTGCATGGATATTGACAGTTTTTTTTTTGAGAATGCCATACCATTTAATTTTGCGACATCGTCGGCCTATTTTAATATGCTACGGTCTGTAGGGTTGTATGAGAGAGGGTTGAAGACACCTTCAATGTATGAGTTGCGAACATGGATTTTGAAGGAGGAGCTGCAGAACATAGAGCAGAGCTTTGATGTGATTAAACGAACATGGAGTGAGACTTGTGTTACCATTATGTCAGATGGATGGTCTGACATGAAGAGCAGGAGCTTGATTAATATCCCTGTCAAAAATCCCTACGGCACGGTGTTTTTATGATCAGTTGAAGCTTCAGATGAGGTTAAAAATGTTGAATTCATTTTCAATTTACTAGATGGGGTTGTTGAGGAGATTGTGGAGCAATTGGTTATTCAGGTGGTGACTGATAATGCCAATGCATACAAAGCAGCTGGTCAGATGTTGATGGAGTAGAGGAAACACGTCTATTGGACCCCCTGCGCAGCACACTGTATTGATCTCATATTGGAGGAACTTGGTGATTTACCTCAACACAAGAGCGCTATTTCTAGGGCAAAGAAGATCACAAAGTTCTTCTACAATCACTTATGTATCTTAACCTTAATGAGAAAGTTTTCAAAGAAGGAAATCATTCGTCCTGCAACCATTAGGTTTGTTATTACATTTGTGCACTGCAAATCATTTTCAATTCCTAATGCAAGATTATTCTACAGGTTTGCCACATCTTATTTGACACTGCAGAGCCTGCTGGATGTGAGACAATCTGATGCAGAGCATCTTAAGGATGCGGGACGGCGGAACAGCTAATCCTTCTGGGACCATCTCCAGTGCTGAGTAGTTCTATTAGCGGAAACGCCCAACTAGTCTTTTTACTGTTTTTAGTTAGTTATTCTATGAGTAGTTTATCAGGACCTTTTTGCTTTTAGCCTTTTCAGTTAGGAGGCTGAATCGCCTTTGCTTAACCTTCGTGAATGCTTAGGAATATGTAGCTTTTGTATTTTGAAACATCGAAACTTCTTCTTCTCCTTAGAACAAGGTACTGTTCTATCCATTGTGCTGTCTTGGCTAATCTGCTTGCAGGTGCCTACATCAGTATTGGTATCAGAGCTAGATGGCGGAAAGCAGCAGACGGGTGGCTCCCGGGATCGACAATAGCCTTGAAGCATTGTGGAACGAACACAATGGCTTATCGCAGCAGATGGAGCAAGTTGCTGCTGATGTACACCGCCTCTACGGTGAGTTGCGGCAGGAGGTGAGGGAGATCAATGCAAAGCTGGACCGTATCCAGAACTTCCGCATCGCATTTCATCCGGGGCCAGGAAACAGACGTGCTGGAGAGATTAAGCAGCCGCGGCAAAGAGGATCACAAATCGTTGGAGCGTCTGATTCCGAGGAAGAACTCGAACAATTCAGAAATTTAGAAATTTCAGATTCAAATGACGAAGTGGGTTACAGAAGGCGGAGACATCAGAGAGGAATGGCTCGAGCTCATGATTGGGAAAGAACAGTGGAAACGTTTTTTGAATACATGGATATCGAGCCGGAAAGGCAGGTGAAATACGTTGCATGCCGACTCAAAGGAGGGGCCGGAGCATGGTGGCAACAGCTGACCCAGTCAAGGCGTAGAGAGGGACGGGGTCAAGTGAGAAGCTGGCAACGAATGAAACAATTATTGCGGGGACAGTACTTACCAACCGACTACGAACAAATGCTGTATGTGCAATATCAGCACTGTGTTCAAGGCCAAAGAACCGTTAATGAGTATACTGAAGAATTCTATCGGTTGAGTGCCCGCAATAATTTGAACGAGACTGCGAATCAGATGGTGGCTAGATTCATTGGCGGATTGAAAGAGTCGATTCAGGATAAACTGGTGCTAAATGATGTGTGGTCGTTATCCCAAGCCGTCAACTATGCCCTGAAGATAGAAATGCAACAGTCGCGGCATAACCGAGGGGGGCACTATAGACGGAATCCAGAAACCTTGGCTGAGAACAGTAGACCCAATAGTGTCATTACACCACAAGTTACTAAACAACAAATCAATTCTCCAGGAGTCAGTGGCGTCGATGGAGCTGCCAGTAAAAATGCAGAGCAGAGAAGCTTGCCACGGGGGCGAGTGCAAGCCAAGGAAAATCCTTACGCCAAACCAGCAAATATCAAATGTTTTAGATGCTTTCAGCAGGGTCACAAATCAAATGAGTGTCCGACGCGACCTCAGTTGCAACTGGTTGAAGCAGACGGCGAGGAGGAATTGGAAGAAAATGTTGCAGGCTGTGAAGGCTCACATGAGGATGTAGTGGGAGATGAGGGGGAGCAACTTGTTTGTGTAATGGAGAAATTATTGCTCGCTCTGAAACAGCCCAACGAATCGCAAAAACATGCTCTGTTCAAAATCAAGTGCACGGTTGGCGGGAAAATCTACGACTTGTTAGTTGACAGTGGTTGCACCGAGAATGTGGTCTTGCGTGCAATGGTTCAAGCCTTGCAATTGAAAACAACGAAGAATCCTAACCCATACAAAATCAGTTGGGTTTAAAAGGGGATGGAGATGGCGGTGACAGACTTATGTAGAGTCTCGTTCTCTATTGGTAAACACTACTCGAGTGAGGTTTTATGCGACGTACTCGATATGGACGTGTGTCACCTTATTTTGGGGCGACCTTGGCAATATGACGTGGGAGCAATTTATGACTGTCGGGCTAACACATGCATTTGATTGGAAGGGGCGGCGACTTCGTTTATTATCGGGCAGCTCGAATCCTGAAACCAAGTCTACCAAAGGAAAAACAGCATTGTATTCGGTATCTGCGGCGGCGATGATTAGTGCGTGGAGGGAAACTTCTAGCATGTTAGCGGTGATAGTGAAGGAAGTGGCAGATTCTGTTTCCAAAAATGACCGTCCAGATGAAGTAAGCAAACTTTTGGAACAATTCTCTGATGTGTGTTCGGACAAGCAACCTGCCGAATTGCCGCCAATGCGTTCTATTCAGCATCAAATAGAACTTACGCCGGGAGCATCTTTACCGAATCTTCCACACTACAAACTTAGCCCGAGTGAAAACAAGTTGCTGCAGCAAATCGTGGATGAGCTGCTGGATAAGCAATTGATTCAGCATAGCTTAAGCACGTGTGCAGTACCCGTACTATTAGTGCCAAAGAAGGATGGTAATTGGCGGATGTGTATGGACAGTCGAGCCATCAATAAGATTACAGTGAAGTTCAGATTCCCTATGCCGAGGTTTGAAGAGATGCTAGAAAGGTTATCTGGTTCGGCTTACTTCTCCAAATTGGATCTTCGTAGCGGCTATCATCAGATCCGGATAAGACCCGGAGACGAGTGGAAGACGACGTTCAAAACGAGAGGTCTCTATGAATGGAAGGTGATGCCGTTCGGGTTGTGTAATGCCCCGGCCACATTCATGAGATTGATGAATGAGGTCCTAAAGCCTTTTTTGAACCGTTGCTGCGTTGCCTACTTCGACGACATTTTAGTGTTCAACAATAGTTTCAGTGATCACTTGAAGCATTTGGAGGAGATTCTGGGTACACTGAGGCAACACAAACTTTATCTGAATATGTCAAAATGCGAATTTGCCACTCAAATGGTGTACTTCCTTGGGTTCCGAATTTCTGCTGATGGCATTAGTGCTGACCCCCGAAAAATTCAAGCCATCCAAAACTGGCCGATCCCTACTACATTCACTGAAATCAGAAGTTTCCACGGTTTGGCTAACTTCTATCGAAGATTTATTAAGGGATTTAGCATTTTAATGGCACCGCTAACTGACTTGCTGAAACAAAAGAAATTCGTATGGGAATCTGAGCATGACAGAAGTTTTAATGTTATAAAGGAAGCTTTAACTAAAGCTCCAGTTCTCGCTTTGCCTAACTTTGAGAAACCATTTGCTGTGGAGACTGATGCTTCGTCCATTGGAGTCGGCGCCGTGCTTTCTCAAGAAGACAGGCCAATCGAATTTTTCAGCGAGAAATTAAGCGCTCCGAGACAGCGATGGACAATATACGAACAAGAGCTATATGCAGTCGTCAGAGCATTGAAACAATGGGAGCACTACTTACTTCAGCAAGACTTTGTTTTACATAGTGACCACAAG